>JALMGF010000175.1:1200000-1827500 GCA_023333645.1 Sceloporus occidentalis
TTCAGTCCCCCAAGGCTAATGACACACCAAGTTGTTACAGGGGATCGGGCTGCAGAAAGCCAGCAACGCTGGCTTCTGCTGCCAGGGGGGGGTCCAGGCTGTCAAACGACAGCCTGTTCTCCCGTGCAGCGGCAGGGATGTGTTCCTGACGCTGCACGAAAGGCTAGACGTCCCGGTACGTCTATAGGGGATTGAAGGGGTTAAGGTAATGCCAATGAAGTCTGTCCCTCCAAAGACTCTTAATTAGTCAGTTATGTTGTTTACTGCAGGCACAATGATAAGAAGTGTTTACTTGCTTGTTAACATTGTATTATGCAAACACTAGAAAAGCAGCACCATATTTATGAAAACTTATTTTTTATTAGAATATAATAATAAAAGAAATTGGTTCACCTTTAAAACGGTCAACGGTGTACAATTGTTTGCTATTTTCAGCTGACAATAGCAAACACACCATTCAAGCTTGTTGTTACTAAATAGACATCAGGCTTTCTGATCGCGGCCAGACATTAATAAATAAATGTTTTGCCATTCGTGAAGGTGAAACAAGTGGATCCAAATAAGTCTGTGTGTCTGTCACGTATAGAAAATTAAAAAAATAAAAGGCATTGTCAACACTATCGATTATTAAGGAGAAATGATATTAATATAAATGATATAAATAAATACAGGATTAATCTTCACGACCCCCAGGATTTAGATTCCCCTTAGTTTGCCCCTCCGTTACCTCTAACTGCACCTTAAGTTAACCTTATTAAATTCATTAAATTAACCCTCAGTCCTCCGCATTAAATTAACCCTAAAGACTCCATCAACCATAACTGCCCCTAAATTAACCCTAACTACCCCATCAACCATAACTGCCCCTAAATTAACCCTAAACACCCCATCAACTATAACTGCACCTAAATTAACCCTAAACACCCCATTAACCATAACTGCCCCTAAAATAACCCCAAACACCCCATTAACCATAACTGCCCCTAAATTAACCCTAAACACCCCATCAACCATAACTGCCCCTAAATTAACCCTAAACACCCCATTAACCCCAACTTCCCCTAACTTTCATCAGCCCAAATATTAATTTTCTACTCACAGTAGCTGTGTGGATGCCAATGGGCGTGGCCAATCGGCAGTGACTGCAGGGAGGGACTGGAAGAAGGAAGTGGGCAGGCCAATAGGCAGTGACTGCAGGGAGCGACTGGTAAGTAGGAACTGCTATGAGTCACACTGAAACGGATTATAAAATGAGGGGTATTTTAGGGAGCACCTAAATAATATCATTAGGTATTGAAATTAAAGTTGAGGTTCTACTTACTCTGCTTAATTTAAAACTCTTAAACGCAAACATTCATAATAATTTCTAGTATGCCTAAAAGCTGCCTAGTATCTATTTTTTGCCAGGAACACTTATTGACATGTGACACATAAGCAGCTGCTGATAGGTAGTTGCCATAGAAGCTGAAGAAAAAAACTACTTCCTGGTATTTTAAATGTAATCACATAAAAATAAAGAACTCTTCCAAATTAGTACAGATAATGCATACGGAAGGAAGAATAATTCTGAAAAATGGGACACACAATCCAAATGGTAATTAATCTTTCTGTGTGACAAAATACAAACTGTAGTTTAGAATCTGTTTTTTCCACCAACAGGCCCTTTCTACTTACGGCTGAGCCTGTGTCTTGCTGCAGTTGCACTTGACTGGGTTGCAGTAGCATAATGCTATCAGTCACTGACCATGGAGCCACATGAGGGGTCATGTGGAATTGTCAAATACCCACTATTCATCTGAGAAAATCGAAAATTTGCCTTTGCTATTGTTTATTGTCCGTTCTGAGCTGTATTACGAACATAGCATAGATAGTATCACGTCTCTCTCTCTTGGGTCTACTCCTTTAATAATGTCAGTAAGCATTTTAAAGATGTGATGATCTAAAGTCTAATAAATAAAAAGGCACCATTTTTCCTGTGTACCATACGTGTACATTAGGATTCAAAAAGAGGAAATTCAAAAGGTAGCAACGTATTTGGTTGTTTTTAAATATTTATCAGAAACAAAATATGCCATACATCTGTCATACATCACCCAAAATACTATGTCTGGTTATGGATGTTTTATATCCATCCAGAAGAACATATATAATTTAAACCAGGATCACTTTGGTATGAAAAGGCGCATGCAAATAATAGGAGAAGCTTGTTCCCAGAGATCATCTTGAATAGAGTGAAGAGTAGCTAATATTCACAATACTCCCTCCCCTGGCTTTAATTAGAAACAGATTAACAGATTCAGAGGAGATCTTTTCAGTGGTGGGGATTGGAGGGGGTAAAGTTAAACCTGAGCCGGAAAGATGATTTTAAGACTCCCACCCCTTCTTTATTTTGGTGCATGTTTGGATGACTGCACAATCCTGTTACAGTAATCTGCTGTAGGGTGAATTAAAGAGGATAAACGGATCAATCCTTAAAAAAAAGCCCACCTTCTTTCAAACAAGGAACACAGTGTCCATTCCCCCCTAATTCCACAACACAATTTAAGTATGCCTGGAGCCCGGGATAGTTATCTGCATGTTGTTTTAGCCTACTCTCTCACTGGGGAATTCAGTGATATATGAAGGACGTAGATTTGCCTGGTAATATTTAATAACTAATCATAAATGCCAATAAAAATATTAAATATTAAAATATTAACTTATTTAGCATTTTAATTGCAGTTGATGAGAGTTTGAATTTGCTGTACAAATCTCTGTGACTTCCAGTTTGCAGGTCACAAAAGCAATTCCATAAAATTTCCATCTTTCCAAGTACTTGCAAGGTATGTGGACAGATACTCCTGCTTTCTGTGATTCTACGTGGTGCTGCTGTTCCTAAACACTAGACTTGGGCACCAGGGGGCTCTTCGTGTTCGTCTTCGTGCTCGTCTTCGGGGAAAAAAAAATCTTCGTATTCCGCGAATATTCGCCCGTTCCTGTCTTCTCTTCGGGCGAATATTCGCGGACATTCTTCGTGCTCGTTTAATCTTCGTTTTCCTCCTGGTTGCCTAGCAGGGGTTAATACGGGGTTAATAACACATCACAGCAGCAGCAGCTGCCGTGAAGGTACGTGTGTGCAGCTCTATTGGTCGTTTCGGCAGGGGGCTGGTCTGGCATCAACGAGTGAATTGCAGAACTGCAGAATGCACTTCATTCGTTGATGGCAGGCGAGCCCCCTGCCGAAACGACCAATAGAGTTGCACACACATACCGAGGTGTACTGTCCATAGATGTTTAATAAAAGAATAGGGAATATTTTACATTTTTAAATTGATTTTGGACCACTTTACATGCCTAACATTTGCTACCTATTTACAATGGCATACTTTGCAACAACCCAACTTACTTATTGGACAGGACTGGAAAATAGCAGGACTGTCCACCAAAATCTTGGGTGTGTTGGCAGGTATGCTGATGGAAAAATGTTGGACAAGAACTAAAAAATAGCTTAGGGTTAATGTACGGTTATGTTTAAGATTAGTAGCAGTGCACTGGTTTGGTTAAAGATGGATTATGTCTAAATAATAATAATTTAATTTTAATGTTTTTTTTAAAAAAAAAAATAGGGGTTTATTTAAATGTATTTTAAAGTTAGATTTATTATTTAGTACTTGATTATATTTATTAAATGTTTATAGTAGCGTTACCTACCGAGCTATAACTACCTATGTGTATTTGCATTTTGCATACCTAGTTTAGCTAAATTAGATGGGACAGGACTGGAAAAAAGCAGGACTGTCCCTGAAAAAGTTGGGTCTGTTGGCAGGTATGTGGATGGAAAAATGTTATAGGGTGAAGTGTGAGTTATAGTGTTAATGTAATGCTATTAGTGAGTGAAGGCCAGGGCAAATAACAAGGAAAAGGTCCTTGTGTTTTGTGCATTGTAAGTGTGTGTGTATGTGTGTTATGTGTGATGTCACTGTGTGTTATATGTGTTATATGTGTTATTGTGTGTGTTATGTTTGGTTGGTTGTGTATCAGAAGGAAAATAATGAAATGGAAAAGGAAATGGGAAAGGCAAATGAGTGGGCAATTGGCGACCCACTCACCTGTTTCACCCCAGGGCAAAGCACCCAAACACTGTCAGTCTTAGACGTTTGGCAGCAGACTTCCAGAGCTCAGACACAAGGCCCTAGCGTAAGCTGGCCACTCCGGCGGAGGTAGCAGGCGTTGCCACACCACAGACAGAGGCAGCCAGGGGGGAGAAACTGCCCTTACAATTAGGGACATTTGAGGCATGACACTAGCCAGGAAGCGAACTGGCAGAGAAGAGATGCTGGCACCACCACCAGCAGCAGCATTGAAAAGGCGAATGAGTGGGCAATTGGCGACCCACTCACCTGTTTCACCCCAGGGCAAAGCACCCAAACACTGTCAGTCTTAGACGTTTGGCAGCAGACTTCCAGAGCTCAGACACAAGGCCCTAGCGTAAGCTGGCCACTCCGGCGGAGGTAGCAGGCGTTGCCACACCGCAGACAGAGGCAGCCAGGGGGGAGAAACTGCCCTTACAATTAGGGACATTTTGGGCATGACTCTAGCCAGGAAGCGAACTGGCAGAGAAGAGATGCTGGCACCACCACCACCACCACCACCACCAGCAGCATTGAAAAATTGGAAAGGCGAATGAGAGGGCAATTGGCGACCCGCTCACCTGTTTCACCCCAGGGCAAAGCACCCAAACACTGTCAGTCTTAGACGTTTGGCAGCAGACTTCCAGAGCTCAGACACAAGGCCCTAGCGTAAGCTGGCCACTCCGGCGGAGGTAGCAGGCGTTGCCACACCGCAGACAGAGGCAGCCAGGGGGGAGAAACTGCCCTTACAATTAGGGACATTTGAGGCATGACACTAGCCAGGAAGCGAACTGGCAGAGAAGAGATGCTGGCACCACCACCAGCAGCAGCATTGAAAAGGCGAATGAGTGGGCAATTGGCGACCCACTCACCTGTTTCACCCCAGGGCAAAGCACCCAAACACTGTCAGTCTTAGACGTTTGGCAGCAGACTTCCAGAGCTCAGACACAAGGCCCTAGCGTAAGCTGGCCACTCCGGCGGAGGTAGCAGGCGTTGCCACACCGCAAACAGAGGCAGCCAGGGGGGAGAAACTGCCCTTACCATTAGGGACATTTTGGGCATGACTCTAGCCAGGAAGCGAACTGGCAGAGAAGAGATGCTGGCACCACCACCAGCAGCAGCATTGAAAAGGCGAATGAGTGGGCAATTGGCGACCCACTCACCTGTTTCACCCCAGGGCAAAGCACCCAAACACTGTCAGTCTTAGACGTTTGGCAGCAGACTTCCAGAGCTCAGACACAAGGCCCTAGCGTAAGCTGGCCACTCCGGCGGAGGTAGCAGGCGTTGCCACACCGCAGACAGAGGCAGCCAGGGGGGAGAAACTGCCCTTACAATTAGGGACATTTTGGGCATGACTCTAGCCAGGAAGCGAACTGGCAGAGAAGAGATGCTGGCACCACCACCACCACCACCACCACCAGCAGCATTGAAAAATTGGAAAGGCGAATGAGAGGGCAATTGGCGACCCGCTCACCTGTTTCACCCCAGGGCAAAGCACCCAAACACTGTCAGTCTTAGACGTTTGGCAGCAGACTTCCAGAGCTCAGACACAAGGCCCTAGCGTAAGCTGGCCACTCCGGCGGAGGTAGCAGGCGTTGCCACACCGCAGACAGAGGCAGCCAGGGGGGAGAAACTGCCCTTACAATTAGGGACATTTGAGGCATGACACTAGCCAGGAAGCGAACTGGCAGAGAAGAGATGCTGGCACCACCACCAGCAGCAGCATTGAAAAGGCGAATGAGTGGGCAATTGGCGACCCACTCACCTGTTTCACCCCAGGGCAAAGCACCCAAACACTGTCAGTCTTAGACGTTTGGCAGCAGACTTCCAGAGCTCAGACACAAGGCCCTAGCGTAAGCTGGCCACTCCGGCGGAGGTAGCAGGCGTTGCCACACCGCAAACAGAGGCAGCCAGGGGGGAGAAACTGCCCTTACCATTAGGGACATTTTGGGCATGACTCTAGCCAGGAAGCGAACTGGCAGAGAAGAGATGCTGGCACCACCACCAGCAGCAGCATTGAAAAGGCGAATGAGTGGGCAATTGGCGACCCACTCACCTGTTTCACCCCAGGGCAAAGCACCCAAACACTGTCAGTCTTAGACGTTTGGCAGCAGACTTCCAGAGCTCAGACACAAGGCCCTAGCGTAAGCTGGCCACTCCGGCGGAGGTAGCAGGCGTTGCCACACCGCAGACAGAGGCAGCCAGGGGGGAGAAACTGCCCTTACCATTAGGGACATTTGATTCATGACACTAGCCAGGAAGCGAACTGGCATCGAAGAGACACTGGCACCACCACCAGCAGCAGCAGCAGAATTGGGAAAGGCGAATGAGTGGGCAATTGGCGACCCACTCACCTGTTTCACCCCAGAGCAAAGCATCCAAACACTGTCAGTCCTTGGCGTTTGGGAGCGGACTTCCAGAGCTCAGACACAAGGCCCTAGCGTAAGCTGGCTACATTGGCGGAGGTAGCAGGCGTTGCCACACCGCAGCAAGTGCAACCAGGGGGGAGAAACTGCCCTTACCATAAGGGACATTTGAGGCATGACACTAGCCAGGAAGCGAACTGGCAGAGAAGAGACACTGGCACCACCACCAGCAGCAGCAGCAGCAGCATTGGAAAAGGCGAATGAGTGGGCAATTGACGACCCGCTCACCTGTTTCACCCCAGGGCAAAGCATCCAAAAACTGTCAGTCCTTGGCGTTTGGGAGCGGACTTCCAGAACTCAGACACAAGGCCCTAGCGTAAGCTGGCTACACCGGCGGAGGTAGCAGGCGTTGCCACACCGCAACAAGTGCAACCAGGGGGGAGAAACTACCCTTACCATCAGGGACATTCGAGGCATGACACTAGCCAGGAAGCGAACTGGCATTGAAGAGAGACACTGGCACCACCACCAGCAGCAGCAGAATTGGGAAAGGCGAATGAGTGGGCAATTGACGACCCGCTCACCTGTTTCACCCCAGGGCAAAGCATCCAAGCACTGTCAGTCCTTGGCGTTTGGGAGCAGACCTACAGAACTCAGACACAAGGCCCTAGCGTAAGCTGGCTACACCGGCGGAGGTAGCAGGCGTTGCCACACCGCAGCAAGTGCAACCAGGGGGGAGAAACTACCCTTTCCATTAGGGTCATCTGAGGCATGATTTCAGCCAGGAAGCGAACTGGCAAAAGATACTGGCACCACCACCAGCAGCAGCGTTGGAAACGGAAAAAGGTGAATGAGTGGGCAATTGACGACCCACTCACCTGTTTCACCCCAGGGCAAAGCATCCAAAGACTGTCAGTCCTAGGCGTTTGGGAGCGGACTTACAGAGCTCAGACACTAGGCCCTAGCGTAAATTGGCTACACCAGCGGAGGTAGCAGGCATTGCCACACCGCAGCAAGTGCAACCAGGGGGAGAAACTACCTTAAACATTAGAGAGAAAAAATTTAACTTTCCAAGCTAAGAGCTGGGTAACCCAATTTGGGCAGATTGAATTTAAGAAAGGCAATCTGCTCCATCAGATGAGGTGCCATGCGTGAGCGCTGTGGACTCAGTATGTTTCCAGTCATAGAAAACACGCGCTCACTTTGAACAGTGGTTGGCGGACATGATAGAAGCTGCTGCGCAACCCATGAGAGTGCAGGCCACACACTCTTCTTTTCATCCCAGTAGCTAAGAGGATCAACATTAGGAGCAGAAGGAACTTCACAGAGGTAAAGTTTGACCATTTCAGCAGCACTACTCTCCTTTCTGCTGCTAGCTCTGTCAGATGGTCCAACTATACTGCCAAGTGCCTCTTCCCAAAACGCAGCTGCTCCACTCAGCTGTGTTGTGCTGCTTGTGGCACTGCTGCTGATGCTGCTGCTAGGGGTAGCAGACCACATCATCTCTTCCTCCTCCTGCACCTCACCCTCCTCGGACAGCATTCCCATTTTACGCTGCCAGTCACGCACCTTGTTGACCAATTGCTCCCGGTAGCTACTGAGAACATTGAATTTCAAAGCTAGCTTTCCCTTAATTCTTGGATCACAAAGGCACGCTAGCATCATTTCGGGACTCTCTTCCATTCGCTTGCGAAGGTGTACTTTTAGCAGATCCTTCAGCTTCCTGACTATGGCTGCTACGTCAGGATGTAGAGTGCCACCTTGAACAGCCTCACGGTTTCCAAGGAACACATCCATCTTGCTGCCTAGATGGGAGAACACAGGGATTACCTGGGCCAGACTGGCAGTGTTTGAGCTTAAATTTTCTGTGGCATCCCTGAATGGTTTAAGGACTGCCACTAGCTGGGCGATCACTGTCCAATCCTCCCTATTCAATGGAGAGGTAATCCCAATATTGTGCTCTGAGGCAAGATTATGGATTGCCCTCTGCTGCTCCAAAATCCTCTCTAGCATGTCTAACGTGGAGTTCCACCGTGTACTGACATCCTGACGTAGGCAGTGTACGGGAAGACCTGACCTCGCCTGCTCTTCCCTCAAAAGTTGGCTAGCCTTAACACTATGGTGAAAGTGCCCAGCGATCTTTCTGCAGCGGGACAGAACTACTGCTGCCACATTAGTTCCTTCTGACATTGCTGCCTTCACTACAAGATGGATGATGTGGGCTGCACAGCGCACACCAACAATATGACCATCTCGCAGCGCTTTCACCATATTGGCACCTCCGTCAGTTACCACAAAACCAACTTCAACATTGGTGCCCGCCTCTGCTCCCACCCAAAGGCTAAACATTTTCCTAATCGCATGCAGAATATTTTGGGAAGTGTGCTTTTCATCCATCACTTCTGCATGGAGAAGGAATGATCGGTAGCCTGCTGCAGCAACTTCCTTAGACACACCGGGCTGCCACCAGTGTGCTGTCAAAGAAAGAAAGGCATGCTGGGCGCTAGGTGCACTCCACAAATCTGTAGTGAAATGAACACACTGACCAGCAGCCTTGGAAAGCTCCTCTTTCACTGCTGCAACACAGGACCGATACAGCGAGGGGACAATGTTCCTGCTGAAAGTGGAACATGACGGAACTGTGTATTGTGGAGCCACAGCCGCCATCAATTGTTTGAAAGGCTCCCCTTCAATCATGGAGAAGGATGCCCCTCCAACAGCAATGAACTGACCAATAAGTCGCGTTACTTTATTGGCCTGCTGTTTGGGCATCGTTCTCTTGGAGTGGAATGCCCCAAATTCTTCCAGGGTGGGCTGGGCATGCAGTGCTCCAACCTGCCTTGGTCTCTGGCTGCCAGCACTAGTTGCTGCTGCTGCTGCTGCTGCTGCTATTGGCTCAGAAGAAGAAGCTGTTGGGGTTTTTCCACGGCCACCAGCTATGCTGCCTGCACTAAGTTTTACCTCTGCATCTTTCCCCAATAGCACAGCGTTGTGTTGAGTGCTGAGGTGATGCTTCATGCTAGCACTGGTAAAATGGCCAGACACTTTCCCTCTGCTTATTAGCTTCCCACAATGTTTGCACTTTCCATAGCGCCCTTCTTCAACATTTTCAAAGTGCTCCCAAATTGGGGCGCGCATAGCCTTGGAGTGTGCCTTGGGTGCTGCTCTTACTGCTCGGGGTGGATGAACAGAGGCAGAACTAGTGGTGGTGGGACTGGTGGTAACAGTACTGGCCATAGTGGGACTGCTAATTGCTTTAGATTTGCTAGGTTTTGCTGCTGCTGCTGGTGGTGGTGATGGTGATGATCGTAGCGGAGAAGGTGGAGGCTCAGGGGAAAATTGTGCACTAGTCATTTGGACACTGCTCCCTGAGGAATCTGATTCCTGACCACTCATCTCCTCTACTTCCTCTGGCTCATAGTCTAGCTCTTCATTAGCCAGATCGAATGGAATTCCTGCTAGGCTGGAGCTAAGACTGATATCGTCGTGAGACTCGTGACTAGTAGTAGTGCGAGCAGGAAGAATAGACTCTGCACTTGGCCTCTCAGTCTCAGGCTCCTCTGCTACCTCGCTAGGTGGAGTTCCACTATGTGTAGCCCTCTCTCTAACTGTCTTTACAAAAATTTTGTAAGGACTTGGTGGCTTGCTAGAGGTACTAGGAGGACATGGCGTGGCGGTACCAGTGGGAACAGTAGGCGCAGCACTAGTGGTGGTAGAGGCGGGGGTGGTGGTGGTGGTGGTTTTCCCTACAAAGGAATGAGATCGCTTTGGTTTGGGACCCCTCTGAGTCTTGCTGCTAATTTGGCTCTGCTTGGTACCTTGCATGCTGCTGGTGGATGGGGAAGATGCTGCTTGGGGCAAAAGGCACTTCTTTTTAGTCACTGGGCTGGTACTACTTGTGCTACCCTTTAACTTTGAACGTGCTTCTGGTGCTTTAGGCTTTCCGTAAAAAACCATAGAGCTTGTGGGCCTAGCCGCACTACTACTGCCTGCTTTTGGTGCCTTTCCTTTACTTGATGATCCTTCAAGCAATGCTTCCCCAAATGATAAGCGAGAGCTTGGCCTACTTGGCCGACTAGACTGACGCAAAGGCTGCATCTTAGAGCTGGTGGTGGTGCTGGTGGTGGTGCTGGTGGTGGTGGTGGTAGATGGAGCTTGTCCCTCCTTAGTCCCAAAAGGAGGATCCATTTCAAATTTTGTGTTGTGTGTGTAGTGTAGTGTAGTGTAGTGTAGTGTTTAAAAAACTATAAAAAAAATAAATAAAAAAATAAAAATAAAAAAAAGGAAAAACGAATTAAAGACAAAAAAATTAGAGGAAGTTCTCTTCAGTGCTACTGCTTAAAAAGTAAAACTATGCACTACTGCACTGTGCTGTGTGCAATCTGCCAAAATCCTAAAGTTATTGAAATTATTAACTCAAGATTAACTATTTAATAACTAGCAGTATTTTATTTTTAATTTGAATTTACACGGACCTAAGAGCTTAGCCTACCACTATGCTAGCCTAAAGCTATATTTCCTTACTATAAGTCTACCTCTAGGCAGAAGCTCTCAAACCCACTAAGCTAAAGTGAGGTTAAATCAGATTCAGTATATGATTTATTAATTAATATTAAGTTATATAATATTAATAGATTAGAACTAATTTACTTATATATTATGTATTATAGATAGAAGAATATAGATTATGAATTAGAATTTAGAATTAGAATTACTTATATTATAGATTATGAATTAGAATATTATTATTTATAATATATTATAGATTAAGATTAAAGAAGATTAGAATTATTTTAGTACTACAGCTAGTAGCTTGAAGCTTTGCTTAGTACAGCTCGTCACAGTCAATTTTTCTTGAAAAGAATTAGAAATAAAATAAAATGTCACAGCAAAACAGTTATCTTCACTGCTTGCTGCACTCACTAGCCCAACAAGTTCACTTCACTGATGGACTGAGGTGAGCAAAACACTAAGGGTACTTTTAATAAAATTGAAATAAAATGTAAAATAAATGAGAAAATCTTTGCAAAACAGTTAACGTCACTGCTTGCTGATCAAAAAAAAACACAGCACTTATGCGGCTGCACTCACTAGCCCAACAAATTCACTTCACTGATGGACTGAGGTGAGCAAAACAAATGAAATAAAATGAAAGATTAATTAAGAAAAATTGACTTGGTCTCTTACTGTTGCTAAAACAAAGCACAAACTATAGAGCTGCAGCACCAGTACTAATAAGATTAGCTGAACTATACGCTAGTAGTAATTAATTAATATTATTACTTTTATTTATAGCTAATTTAATTAACTATTAAGATAAGAAAGAATTAGAGAATTATTGATATTACTGATTTTAGATTAGACACTAGTAGATGTTCTGAATGTCTACAGTACACTCTACACTAGTATACTATTACTAACTATAACTGACAAATATATATATAATTTTATAATGAATTCAATTATTATATTAATTAATATTACTGATTTTAAATTAGACACTAGTAGATGAATGTCTACAGTACACTCTACACTAGTATACTATAGTATATATATATATATATGACTGACAAATATATATATATATATATAATATTATAATGAACTATTAAATTATAGATTCTATTAAATTGTAATTTATAAATTCTATTTAATTTATTTAAGCAGGACAGGCAATAGGCACTAGTGCCAGCCCAGGGCAAGGGCACCCCAGTGCCACTGAGGCACTGGGTGCACTGTCAACTCAACAGCACTTACACTAAAGTTGATGACAAATTAATTTTAAAAAATCAAATTATTATTATTAAATATATTAATTAAGTAGCACTGAAGTGAGGATGAAGTACACAGTGAGAAATGGCAGGCTAAGGCTTACCAGTCTCACACAGAACAGAACAATCTCTCTCTGTAACGCTCGGATGCAGCACAGCAGTGTTGCCAAAGCAGTCACAGCGAAAAATGAATGGATCTCTCAGGCAAGCTCTGGTCTTATAAAGGCGCCTTCAGAATTCAAAAAACAGCAGCACAGGCATTGGACGAGACCCTTAGCGTTACGTCACAAGAGTGAGCTGATTGGACAGACGAGGATCAGCTCACTCCTGTTTGAAATTTTGGCGGTTGCGCGGCAAAAACGAAGACGATCACGAAGAATCTTCGATTCTTCGTGATTGTGAGTCTTCGTCTTCGCCTACGGTTTGCCGGCACTGTATTCTGTTCTACGTTCCTTCGGAACGAACAAAAAAACGGCCTCTTCGTGCTCGTTTTCATGTTCGCCCGAAGACGAATGCACAAGTCTACTAAACACTTCCATATTCCAATAATACCACTTACAGTTGACCGTGGAATATCTAGCAGGGCTGAAATTTCACAAATTGACTTATTTTAAAGGTGGCATCGTATCAAATTCATTGAGCTCAACGACCCATTTTTTCACAAATGTTTGTAAATACTGCATGGCTAGGTGGTTGATTTTATACACCTGTAGAAATGGATCTGATTGAAGCACCTGAACTCAATAATTAAGAGGTGTGTCCCAATACTTTTCGCCTTATAGTGTACCTGGAATAGAGAGGTATAACCAGAAGTTCAGTCTTGGAGATGTTGAACTTTATGTAATGGGATGTAATTTCAGAGATAGTTGGTGAGGTGAGTTGGAAGAGAGGTCAGGAGAGAAAAGATACCGTATTTGCTCGATTATAAGACGAGGTTTTTTTCAGAGCAAATGCTCTGAAAAATACCCCTCGTCTTCTAATCGGGGTCGTCTTCTAATCAGACCTCAAATAGAGGTCTGATTATGAGACTAAGATCCAGATCCCCCGCACCGCTGCAGGGGACCTGGATCCTCCTGTCTCCCCCCCCATTTAACACCCCCCCACACACACTTACCGGTGCTTCCTGCTGTATTGCCGGGGCAGCGGGTTGACGTCTACGCGATCCGCGTAGACAACGTCCGCTGCAGCCGGAAGGAGGTGTGGCTAGCAGCGGGGGTTGTCTGCGTCCGTCGCGCATACCTTCCCCGACTGTCAGAGATCAGAGTTCCCCGCACCGGTGCCTTTAGGGTCGTCTTATATTCAGGCTTTTTCTTTTTTTCCTAAGTTAATATTCAGATTTTGGGGGGGTCGTCTTATAATCGAGCAAATACGGTAAATTAGTGTGTCTTTAGCACAGTGCCATCTTAATGCATGGGCATACTGGGCAGTTGCCTGGGGGCCCCGTGGTGAATCACATTGCTGCCAGGAGGGGTGATCAGTAAGGCCATCTTACCTAGGCCGGTCTTCAAGGCTGTGCCAAGGGAGGTGCAAGATTGTGATCTCCCCAACCAGCCTTGCTCATCAGGTGCCCCCGTTGGTGCCTGCTACCCAGACCAGTGCTCATAGTGCCTGAGTGCAGTCTGCACCCAGGCACCATGAGCTCTGGTCTAGGTAGCAGGTACCCATGGGGGCACCCGCTGAACAGGGCCGGTAAGGGAGATCACAATCTCCCTCTAAAAGGAGGTCTGTCACTTCAGGCCTTGGCTTCTGTGATCCCTAATCACTATGCGTCGGCAATTGATCCCGAGTGATGGAAAAGACATCATATCCCGGAGCCCTGCATCAATTGCCAGCACATAGTGACTATGGAGTACCAAAGCAGAAGTTTGGAATGACAGACCTCGCGATCAGGATGCAAGACAAAAGATGGAAGAGGAGAAAGTAAGAGATGGGGAGAAAATGAGGAGAAAGGGGTGCTATAAGGGCAAGTGTGACCCACTATGTGAGTATGTGCAATGTATTAGTTTGTATATGGGTAGTGTATATGTGTGTGTAAGGACATTGTATGTGTGTATGGGCAGTGTATATGTGTAGTTGGAAGCAGACATGTCCAAGGGCAATGTATGTGTATATGTGTGTTTGTAAGCTGGCGTGTGTATGGGCAGGCATGTGTAAAGGTAATATGTGTATATTTGTGTGTGTGTGTGTGTGGGCAAGCATGTGTAAGGGCAGTGTATGTGTGTGTGTGGGCAAGCATGTGTAAGGGCAGTGTATGTGTGTGTATGGGCAGGCATGTGTAAGGGCAGTGTATGTGTGTATATGGGCAGGCATGTGTAAGGACAGTGTATGTATGGGGAGGTGTGTATAAGGGCAGTGTATGTGTATATATGTGTGTGAATGGTCAGGCGTTTGTAAGGGCAATGTATGTGTATATGTGCATGTAAGGGCAGTGCATGTGTGTGTATATGGGTAGTGTATGTGTGTGGGGTGATGTGTGTGTAAGGGCATTGTATGTGTGTTTATTAGCAGGAATTTGTTAGGACAGTGTATGTGTATGTATGGGCAGGTATGTGTAAGGGCAGTGTAGGTGTGTATATATATATATGTGTGTGTGTGGGGGCAGGCGTTTTTAAGGGCAATGTATGTTTATATGTGCATGTGAGGTCAGTGTATGTGTATATGGGCAGTATATGTGTGTATATGTGTGTGCATGGGCAGGCATGTGTAAGGACAGTATATATGTGTGTGTGTGTGGGGGCTGGCGTGTGTGGGGGCTGGCGTGTGTAAGGGCAGTGTATGTGTGTTTATTTGCAGGCATTTGTAAGGACAGTGTATGTGAATGTATGTGCAGGTGTATGTGTATATGGGCAGTGTATATGTTTATGTAAGGGTCGGCGTGTGTAAGTGCAGTGTATATGTGTATATAAGGACAGTGCATATGTGTATATGGGCAGTGTACTGTATAGGTGTGTGTATGGGCAGGTGTTTGTAAGGGCAGTGTATATGTGTATGTATGTGTATATGTGTGTGTGTAAGGGCAATGTATGTGTAAATGTCTATATGTGTGTGTGAATGGGCATCCACTACGAAACATCAGACTGAAAGCTGCTATCACTCCCCTGCTTTCCCTTTTAATGTACACACATATGCATAGTTTTGTTGATTAATCCTTGCCTCACATCTTGTGTTTTTTTTATGGGAGGAGTAGGGGCCCCGTGCATTGCTTTGCCCAGGGCCTACAATGTCGTTAAGATGGCCCTGCGTCAGCATAGTGATGGTATTATAAAACGAAAGACGAGATCAGTTTTCCAATAGGTATAGCTAGCCCTGAGGCTCACTGACTGAGAGTAATAAGGGAGAGGAATAAGAGGCAGACAAGGACTAAAGGTCCATCAGAAAGGTAGGATTTTTTGGGTACTGTCGTGTCAAATTCAGGTCTCTCCCAGCATAAAAGTATTGTTTTAATAAATGCCAATAATTTAACTGTGTACATCCGTGTACGTACGTAAAACACAGTCTAAACACTTGTACTGGGTAGCCTAGAGCTCAATGCTGCAGGGTCATGCAGTATATGTGGCCCTGCCCTTTTAGGCCCCACCCCCTGTTGTTTTTGGTGTTTTCAATGTATTTGTTTATTTAGTGTACTGAACAGCATAATGTAATATTTTAGAAAAGTGACACATTTGCTTTAAACTTAGCACATTGCAGCTATCAAATAATTTTTTGTAGTATACTAGTTCTGTAAAATTTGTATGATTATTCTAGGCATCCTTGATGTATTCACATTAAAAATCTATTAAAATACCATATTATAATTCAGAAGAATTTGTGTCATAATAAAACAGACAAGTGTGAAATTGATTTAATTGGCAAACTGGTAAGAGCCCAATTGACAAAGTGATCTTCGACATGTACATTTTAGGAGTTATCATAATACCAGTGAACTGTGTAATGAAAAACACTCAGTTGATTTTAGGGTATTATATAATAGAATGATATTCATAATAAACACGGATTTCATTGTTTTAAAACAGTAATACATCTGCATGTCTCAAAACTAGCCGTTAAAATAAATGCAAACTATGTACAATGGGCTATGTTAACAGCAAGCTTATAGTGCTTCCAAGGCAATATGCTAATCTTTACAAGATTTTTATATTTTTATCTTTACAATATATTTATATATAAAAGGAATGACCACATCGGGTTTTTAAAATTAAATAATCCTCACATTACATTAAGAAACAAGAACAATTCATGATGTAAATGTTTATTGATGTAACAAAGTATTCTACTTACTTGAAGGGGAAGTGAGCATTACATGAATAGTCTAAAAATACAGGCAAAAATGGTTATTAATACTTGTAGTATTTTCCCTAATATAACTTTTGGAGACTGTTGTTTTCAAATTATGAGCCCCCTTAAAGTGATGGCTGGATAGTCTGTTAAATCACAAAGGTCATGATCTTGTTTTAATAAAAGCCAATAAGTGCAATTTATTGCTCTATTGCTGATTTCATTTAGTTGTTTTTAAAGGGTTTTTTATGATTAAAGTGAGCAGCTTATATTGTTATTTGAGTTTTTTTAGTGCCATTTCACTTTTTTCTTTATAATGTTGTCAGAATACCTTACGATACTATCCATGCTTTCAGTAAACCTGTATCTATCCATTCTACAGGACAGCCCTTAATCCTGATAAGAGAATCTTTTATTGATTTTAACACTGCAAATTTTGAAGGCTATGTAATGTTTGACCATCCTCTATGGATTTTTTAATTGTTCTATGGTACACCAAGGAACTTTTTTTCCCTAGACCCAACTTCACAATTATCGAAGGTCCTTTGTGGGCACCACATTACCCTATAGAAAAGATAGCTCTGACAATTTATCCTCATTTAAAAAAACTCTACAGTCTCTCAGTTTGGTTTATCACTATAGGTGCTTATATATGGCGCATTTCCATATGCAGCCCAAGTTCAAAATGGGCATCCAAAAACCTATTAGTATTGTACAATGTCCACCTCACAATTTCTGTGTCATTAACCAGCTGCTAACCGGGCCCCATCGTTCTTTTTTTGTTTTGTTCTTTGGCAGGGTTTGGTGGGCTGGTATGGGAGAGACTGATGCTGACCTGTCTGCCATAATCCCATTAAATCTTTTTCCTTGCTGCCCGCCAGCCGGTCCTCTCCACATCACAGCAACCGATGCTGGTATGTCGCTCACAGCAGTGGGAACCAGCAGACTGCAGGCCTGTAATGCAGTCTATAATAAACAATGGCACAGCCACCCAGTGGGGGACATAGTAAAGATTCCTGTCCTGTCACCCAGGGATATATATAAATGGAGTAGCTTCGAAACTTGAGCCTTGTGACTGCCCCATGGCTAATGGAAACCTTAGCTAAACATAATTTGACATGTCGTGTTTTCTTATTCCCTTTATGAACTGACTAAAGGTGCAGGTACACAAAAAATAGTATAATAAATGACTATGAAATATTCAACATTTTCTTAATTCTTGTTTGGAATTCTGAATCTCTCGAGATCTCTTAGAACATTGAAAATAAATATATAAAAGGAAGAAGGAAAACTATGAAGCAACATGAGGCAAACCACATATAACAGACAAATTAAAATTTTTTATTTTTTACTTTGCTGATTATATTAAAAGACTGTATTTCAGGCATATGGGTATAGGCTGCCCCACCTCAAAGCAGTCTAGTTCTTAAGATCTAATTTTTATTTTGAATAAATGTTTTCATGGACTCCAAAGACTTTTACTGTATACAAGCTAGAAAATGCATTTGGTAGTTCTTGGAGTTAGAAAATGAGAGTTCTGTCCCATTTAACTCCTCCCATGGCTGCTTCTACTGAAAGCAGGAACCATACCTCAGTATGATCCTTGTTAGAGCCCTGCGCGGGACTGCTTTTTTAATCCTGCTCCCGCCCGCTCCCGCTGATTTTTTGTCCGCTCCCGCAATGTGGGTGTTCCACTCCCTCCCGCAACATGTGTGCCCAATCCCGCCACATTTGTGGCCAATCACACCCACCTCCTTGCCTGAACTGCAGATTTCCCGTGCGGAGCAAGAGAAGAGACACTGTAAGGGAGCAGCACGAAGGCAGCCTTGTGGGACGACTGCGCAGGATTACCGGGACCTGCAGGTACAGTGCCTGACCGCCCGCTCCCGCCCGCAACACCAGCAAGACGCCCGTGCCCGCAAGTTTTTTGTAGGGTACCATGGGACCCGCCTCCCAATGCAGTCCTCCTCCTTGTAGATGCCCAGTATTCTAGTCAATGGGCGTAGCAATAGCCAATCACATGTATGCTATGTGGGCTCCTTAAACTCCTTAGAATAACATTGATGTTAGCGGCTCTGTTACTGGTTCGCCTTCTAGAGTAATATGGAGTAATATTGAAGGGCTGCAAAGTGCAAACACACTTCACACTCCTGTTTCTACAGCCGCATGACTGATTTTTTTATTAGGTTCATTACCATCAACACAAGGAACAAAGCAACTACTAGTAACATTTTAACATATTAATAGTATGTGGAAGAGTTTTAATACCCTGACAATAAAATAAACTGAAGCCTAGTGCCAGTGAGGGCCATATAAAACACCATTACATTTTTACCAAAACTAAGCCTTATTGAAATAAAAGTAAGGCTTTAGTATCCATGGCAACATTTGACACTTATTCTGGTAGCAGTGAAGATCATAGTCAATGTACTGTTTACACAATGAAACCCAGGGTCGTTTTACTCATTTTAGGCCTTAAAAACACCAGCAATCATTTATTTGCTTAAACAAATCCAGGTTTTGCCGAAATTTGACTGGTGGTAGGGAGGCATTCTGCCTCCTCGAAGTTCTGATTTACCAAAATGATTTATCTTTTGTAAACCACTTTATTATTGCTCGAAGTGAAAGGGTTAAACTATCCATCAACTCCCTGGTATAGATGATTCGTTTGATGCACTTTGGATGGCCTATTTATACTAAGGTCACCACACGTTCCCTTTAACCTTTTCTCTGCTGGATTTGTCTATCATGTTTCATTCCACCCTTCCTTCCCAGTAAAACACTCCTCTATTTTATCTACCCTGCAAGAGATCTGCAATGACTCACTCTATTAACCCTCTTTGTGTCAGTGATCTATAGAATGCCGCTTCATTAACCTCATTACCATTGCACTCTCCTGCTGAGAACCTTCTTATTTCTAACATTAGGTTGCAGTTAATATATTTCTCGTGTGACCTAAACCTGCCCCTATTCTTGCATGCAGTGGGACAAACCTCATTTGTTTTCATACTGATTAATCGCCTTGACTCTGGGCCACATATAGACCATTATGTACTAGAACTCGGGAGACTGCAAACATTGCTGACACCAAAGTGCAATTATTACCGGTACATTAATATAAGACTATAGACCATTAACAAAAAATGAAATATTAATCCCATTTATATAGGGGTGATGCGTAAGGCTATCACAAGTACATCACAGACACAATGCTCAGTATCATGCATTTGGTATGATATGTGTAAATGAAATTAGTAGCCTTACTAGGTATTTCTGTTTCTTAATGTGGGGCCGCTTCTGTTGGGTAATTTTGTCTATGCTTTTTAGTTCATAACATATTTATTGGAGTTTTTGGATTTTTTATGATGATTTTTATTTGCCAGATCTACTTTTCTGCATAACTCACATTTTGGAAAATGTTCGTTGCAAATTTAGAGAATGTTTTGTACATTTTTACTCTGTTTCAATACCTGGGCTATCTTTGTGTATGTGTCAAGATAAAAAACCCAAGGCTTAATGTGTTTTGCACCTTAAACAAAGTCATGTGTTGTTTCTCTCTGCAGTTATGCGTCTGTATTTGCACTTGATTGCACGTTAAATATTATATACTGATCTTTTGGAGTGGGAAGCCCGTGTTTTGTTTTTCTTCGATTGAAGACGTTCTGTGGAGGCGCTGTCGGTTTTTCGGTGCCCATTCCCCGAGCAGATCCGTGGGTGTGCATCTGCCGGCGTGTAGCCTATTGGAAAATTTTGCCTTTACATATGTGCCCTTTCTATTAATGGCAGTATTTCACATACTCAAAGTTATGCTATAGAACTAAACTTAGCAGCCCATAGTATTATTATCATTTATCAATATAGCGCCAATGGATAACTGTTTAAGTTCAAGGGTCCCTCTGGGTGATTACAACAGAGTCATTCTGTTGTTTAGCACAAAGCAGGATGATAATGAGTCAGGGTGTTTGTTTAGTAGATTGAGCTAAGATAACAGAGCTAGACATATGACAAATATGCATCTGTCAGAAAACACTATGTGAAAAATATAATTATAAAGGGAAAATCCTAGTCAGTGTCTCCTGCAAAAAGAGTTGACCATGCATACTGCATGAGTAATATGGGAGAGTTCCTAAATCCCCCTCACTGATCTAGCTATAGCTTTTACACAACTAGCTCAGGCATTTTTGGAGGAGAAATTCACTGAGGTTTCCCCTCCGTTGTGCATAGTTTCATCAATGAGTTAAAATGTTTAACTATGTCTTTGGGGAATTGACCCCAAAGTGACTGGGGTGTTATCTAACTTTGACATAGCAACTTGTAGATGGTACAAGCTGCTTTCTCAGGGTGAGGGCCAGTGGCGGAACTACCGGGGTCGCAGGGGTCGCGACTGCGACCGGGCCCCGGCGGCAGGGGGGCCCAAGCCAAGGGGCCGCCCGAAATCTTTTTTCCGTTTTTTTTTTTTTTTTTAAATAAGGCAGGGGCGTCCAACATGCGGCCCGCAGGCCAAATGCGGCCCGCGAGACCTCGAGGTGCGGCCCGCGTAAGATCGGCAGCCAGGGCAACCGATCTTACGCGAGCCGCACCTCAAGCCCTGCTACTTACTTGTGGGAGGGTCTTCTGGACTGCACAGAGGAAGCGGAGTTCACGTGACATCCTACTTCCTCTGTGCTTTAGCAGAGAAGGCAGAGGGAGGCCGCGCCCCCTGCTGAAGTCTGTGAGCGGCATCGAGGAGCTGCAGTGCAGGTAAGGGGGTGGGGAGGGTGTTTGAATGAGTGTGTGTGATTGAGGGAATGAATCTGTGAATGAATGATTATATGAATAAATGAGTGTGGGTGTGTGTGATAGCATGGATGTGTAAGTGCTGGAACCTAGGCATGATGGGACTGTGATTGCTGTTAGCAATCACACTCTTATCATGCCAAGTCAGCCAGTACATGCTGAAACCTGGCCAGCTGCCCCCCTTGTGTAGTGATGCTGCCAGCAGTATGGGGTCTGCACTTACAGCCACCCTGTACCAGCATGTACTGGCTGACTTGGCATGATAGGAGTGTGATTGCTAACAGCAATCACAGTCCCATAATGCCTAGGTTCCAGCATTTACTGGATGGATGTGTAAGTGCTGGAACCTAGGCATGATGGGACTGTGATTGCTGTTAGCAATCACACTCCTATCATGCCAAGTCAGCCAGTACATGCTGAAACCTGGCTAGCTGCCCCCCTTGTGTATTGATGCTGCCAGCAGTATGGGGTCTGCACATCACTTACAGCCACCCTGTACCAGCGTGTATTGGCTGACTTGGCATGATAGGAGTGTGATTGCTAACAGCAATCACAGTCCCATCATGCCTAGGTTCCAGCATTTACTGGATGGATGTGTAAGTGCTGGAACCTAGGCATGATGGGACTGTGACTACTGTTAGCAATCACACTCCTATCATGCCAAGTCAGCCAGTACATGCTGAAACCTAGCTAGCTGCCCCCCTTGTGTAGTGATGCTGCCAGCAGTATGGGGTCTGCACATCACTTACAGCCACCCTGTACCAGCATGTACTGGCTGACTTGGCATGATAGGAGTGGTATTGCTAACAGCAATCACAGCGAGCACAGTCCCATCATGCCTAGGTACCAGCATTTACTGGTTGCCTGGGTATGATAGGAGTGTGATTGCTGTTAGCAATCACACTCCTATCATGCCAAGTCATATTGCTAATTTTGTCCAATTGTGTGTTACCTACTTTTATTACACATGTGAGTTTTTATTATTATTTTTAAAGGTGGGGGTCATTTTCGGTTTTGGCTAAGTGAACCCTGAATGTTTTGGTCCAAAATTTTCATTTTAGTTCATCCCTAGAATAAATCTAGGGAATCCTGAATTTGTAGTCGCAAAACTTTCAAGGCCCAGAAATCAGTGAGAGGAAGAGTAAAGGTTTTGTGTCATTTTACTTTATTTTAATCTGCATATTTTATTAAAGGCCATATTTTTTGTCACAGTGAAAAATGAGTGCGGTCCGCGCACGTATACAATTCTGATGAAGTGGCCCACTGCAGAAAAAACTTGGACACCCCTGGATTATGCCCTTTGTACATGCGCCCCTTTTTCTTTGATTTTTTTACAGATATGATTCAATATGTAAATTGAATTTGTTGAAAATAAATTTTGGGTAAAAATCATGTTTTTTGGGGGGGGGTGGGGGGGGTGGGGGGGGGTGGGGGGGGTGGGGGGGCCCTTAACAGATTCTCGCACCCGGGCCCTGAGGCGTCTAGTTACGCCCCTGGTGAGGGCCACTGTCTACATGCAGTAAATAATATTTACCAAGGTATTGGGGATCTTAATTAGATTCCCTTGCAGAGGGCAAATAGCAACCGTGACAATGACCACCCTGACAGGTGCCCTAAACTGCAAAGAAGGTGGACAGTTCCCTCCTATTAAGTATATAAATGCAATAAGTGAGTTGTGTCGGAAATTGCTAAGAACATATGTGAGGAGGATGCTCCACGTATACTACACTCTGGAGACCTCTGCACACAGTGACATGTATGACAGCATTCTTCCCACATTTTATCAGTTCTTTCAGACAGATGTCATTATGGGTTTTCCTCTGGGTGGACAAGTGAGCATAAAAAAAAGCATAAGCAATTCAACAAGAGCTCATCAGAGACATTGGATTTGGATATAAAATAGGAATCTATGCATCCCTGTGGTACATTAAAAACGTGTTCTATTATTGGATAGAATTAATAAAATGCCTACTGACATACATAGGCTACAGACAAGTGCAGAATCCCTTGCAACCTACATAGAATTCTAGCTGATTTACTTATTGCGATTGACTAAAACTAAGGGAGGATGGGGAAGAAAACTATCTACTGGCTATCCTATATTCTTCATTATTCACAGGTCTGCTTGCACATGGATCAATTGGTTACATATTTCTCAAGAAAGCAGTTGTGTGAACAGTAAAATCAGAATTAAGTCATTTCAGGAAGGGCTGTGGTGGGTCCAGTGGGTTCATATAACCAATAGCATGGTGTGGTCAAGAGATTGCTGAAAAAAACTGAAATACAAGAATATTTGCTAATGTACAAGTGTCATAATTAGATGAGGACATATAGCCCCTCCCAGGTGGCAACTTATTCATAAAAGCCCCAAGATGAAGGTTATGTGTCGTAATTCTAGTGAAATATTCTGCAGAGCAACTTGGCCCAGCAGTTTAATGAAATGCTTCTCTGTGAATGCAGCAGACGACCCACAACATGATTCCGTTTTAAACCCTGCGACTCTAGATGAAAACACTTGCAGTATGTGAATATGTGCCCCTTATATGCATGAGCAGCAGATGCAGAGGCTGTTGCCTGGCAAAGCACCTAGTGAGAGTTCCGAAAACAAGTCAAAAACTTGTCAAATACTACTCTTTGGGATGAAGGCAGCAGACACAAAGTTGTGCTATTATGGGTTATTTGTTTAGTGATGAATTTTAAAGTATCTCCGCTTAAGTGTTACAATTAGTCACATAACATGCAATGGTGGCCCATGTGGTACATCACATCTACCTTGTGTAATGGGATGAGTTCTGTGGCTCCTCTGGCATAGACCTGTTCTAACTTCTGCCATATGCTTCTGCATGTCTCTGGAAAAGAGGGAATGGGATATAAGCTTATTTTGACACTTTGCTTTAGCTGTCATCCTTAACAAATATTTCACTCCTATAATCACCAACATCTAGGTATTGATGCAACAGAAATCTGACATGCCTTAGTACATAAGCACCATAACCAAGAATTATGGATCTTTTTCCTAGAAGGGTGAAATCAGAATCTCCAGGTTTTCACAAAAGTGAGCATCACCGCCAAAATCTTGTCTAATGATACTTTTTTTTTTTAAACATAAATTTTCTTAAATATTCAAGTATTTTTACTATATGTTTTTCTTATGTTAATATGTTTTGTCTTTTTCAATAGATAAGTGTACATGTGCAAGGATAAGAACAGACCAAACAAAAACGTTACATTTTAGGTTAGGAATCTAAACTGAGTCCAAACATTACTATTAACATTGCTTCTTCACCTAATAAAAAAGATATCTATTAGCAGAGCATAAACCCTACCTTAAAACCTGATGTGTTTTAACACATCATTACGTTTTTTAAGATCTTTGTAATAAAATTTTATTTTGAATTTAATTTTAAATGTGCGTGCAAATACAAATAAAAAATGTTTTGAATTAAATATTCGTATATCTCTAAACCTCCTGCAACCTGCTGCTGCACCAGCTTCATTGATTTCTGTAACACGTCATATTCCGCAGGGCTGTACAATGGATAAACATGACATAGCAAATCATACATCACACAGTGATTTCGTCTTAAAGAAACATGGATAATGAATGACAAATCACAATGAAGTGGTCAGTTGCACCCAGGGATACATCATCTCATAAGGAGAATTGTAAAACGTTTATTGAATACATATTAAAACCAGACACATGTTGGTTAAGACATTTAAACATGCGGGCAATCATAATGCTTTATTGACGAGTAGGTTTTTATAAGTTGACATAGAAAGTTTAAACAAGGATGACATCACAAATCCCTCTCCCTTGTTATTGTAAGTAAATGTTGTTTTTATTATATAATTCTGTAAATTACTTGCTGAGCCCTGCAGCACTGAAAGGATTCATGAGAGAGTCAGCAAGCATGACAGTATCATCTCATTCACCCGCCCAGGCATTCAACTATCCATTACTCACCCCCATTGTGAGTCCCTAGCCTGACAGCAGCAGACAGGGACATGGTAGGGGGGAGATAAAGAACTGGGACATTGCACAGAATACATTTGGATGTCAAGGTTTGTGACAAGTTTGGCTTACTGACTCCTGTGAAAGTAGTGAAAGTGTTTGGATAAAGAAACAGAACAATACAACACAATACACAATGTGTTTTTTTGTCCTGCATTTTTTGTGCTTATTTGGTCAAGCGGTGTCAGGGACGGACTGGCCTACTGGGATACTGGGAGATTTCCCGTTAGGCTGCCCCCCTGGGTCCAGTTTTGAGACCGCCAATGCAGCGGCAAAAGAGATTTGTGCCCTTTGATTCACATCTGCCAGTCAGCGCAGTACCGGATATGACTTCATATCCAGCAAGGTGCTGACTGGCAGACGCAGGGAGCAAGACAGCACTGCAGAGTGCCAGACTGATGCCGAGGACAGGGAGAAATATGTATGCATATGAAAGGGGGCACGCTAAGGGTAGGGTATGGAAATGAGGGAGGAGTAATGCTGGGTGGATATAGAGTTGATGAGAAGTTATGATAGGGGGCATGAAGATGGAGAGGGATGATTGTAGTGCAATATGATGATGGGAGGGTATAAATATGGTGGTTGGGGATACTGATTGTGGCGTGGGATGGAAATTAATTAGACTGTGGGGGGTATGATAATAGTCAGGAGCAGCTCTACACTAACACATACACATATACACACAGCCACCCTAACACCATAGGTGTGCCCCAACCCGAGGGCTTCCTGCCGTGTGTGCCCCAACCCGAGGGCTTCCTGCCGTGTGTGCCCCAACCCGAGGGCTTCCTGCCGTGTGTGCCCCAACCCGAGGGCTTCCTGCCGTGTGTGCCCCAACCCGAGGGCTTCCTGCCGTGTGTGCCCCAACCCGAGGGCTTCCTGCCGTGTGTGCCCCAACCCGAGGGCTTCCTGCCGTGTGTGCCCCAACCCGAGGGCTTCCTGCCGAGTGTGCCCCATCCCGAGGGCTTCCTGCCGAGTGTGCCCCCTCCCGAGGGCTTCCTGCCGAGTGTGCCCCCTCCCGAGGGCTTCCTGCCGCGTGTGCCCCCTCCCGAGGGCTTCCTGCCGCGTGTGCCCCCTCCCGAGGGCTTCCTGCCGCGTGTGCCCCCTCCCGAGGGCTTCCTGCCGCGTGTGCCCCCTCCCGAGGGCTTCCTGCCGCGTGTGCCCCATCCCGAGGGCTTCCTGCCGCGTGTGCCCCATCCCGAGGGCTTCCTGCCGCGTGTGCCCCAACCCAAGGGCTTCCTGCCGCGTGTGCCCCAACCCGAGGGCTTCCTGCCGCTTGTGCCCCAACCCGAGGGCTTCCTGCCACTTGTGCCCCAACCCGAGGGCTTCCTGCCGTGTGTGCCCCAACCCGAGGGTCCTGCCGTGTGTGCCCCAACCAGAGGGCTTCCTCCCAAGTGACTTTCTTTGTGTATATATATTGTACCATCATATGCAAAACAACTCTTAATCCGCATCTTCTGTCCTTGAGTTATTTCCTGCGCCTGTCTGTACCAACCCCAAGCCATCATGCATCGTGGGGTACAGACAGAGCCCCTCGTATCCCCTGCACCTGGGCTCCTTATCTACCTGTGTCCTCGGTTCGTGACAGAATGTCAAGGCCAATACAAGGAGTCCGCGGGGATACCTGCAGTACTGGAATTGTTGCCGGAATGTGTACTCCACTCATGCAAATCAGTAAGGACCGTGTTACAAGCCGAGTGCGTGGACACAAAGACCAAGACCCAGACACAAAGAAAGATGATGAGACCACAGGTCTGTGAGCATCCGGAGGCTGCTCCTTGCGGTGGGGGTATGTAACGTTCACCCTTTGCTGTATGGACTTGGTTAAACTTTGTGCCATTCATTTCATGTTTCCAGCCACTAGTGGCCGTCCTTGCCATTCAGAACCACTCAGACTAATTATCAGGTCCAGCTGCAGTTGCTTACCTGATCAAGTCAGCCTTTATAAACTTGCCCAGCCCTGCAGTCTGGGCCTTGACATTGACGTTTGAGGACTACCTGGTTGGTTCCTGCGTTGGTTCCTGCGTTGGTTCCTGCGTTGGTTCCTGCGTTGGTTCCTGCGTTGGTTCCTGATCTGCTCCTGCTTTGTCTCTTGCCGTGTTCCTGAGTTGCAGCCAGCGCCCCACTAAGTGGACTCCCAAGTCGAGTGCCCTGTAAGTTGGCAACCTGCCGTGTGCCCTGCAAGTGGGCAACCTGCCGTGTTCCTGAGTTGCGGCCAGCACCCCACTAAGTGGACTCCCAAGTCGAGTACCCTGCAAGTGGGCAACCTGCCGTGTGCCCTGCAAGTGGGCAACCTGCCGTGTGCCCTGCAAGTGGGCAACCTGCCGTGTGCCCTGCAAGTGGGCAACCTGCCGTGTTCCTGAGTTGTAGCCAGCGCCCCACTAAGTGGACTCCCAAGTCGAGTACCCTGCAAGTGGGCAACCTGCCGTGTGCCCTGCAAGTGGGCAACCTGCTGTGTGCCCTGCAAGTGGGCAACCTGCCGTGTGCCCTGCAAGTGGGCAACCTGCCGTGTGCCCTGCAAGTGGGCTTTCCAGCCGTGTGCCCTGCAAGTGGGCTTTCCAGCCGTGTGCCCTGCAAGTGGGCTTTCCAGCCGTGTGCCCTGCAAGTGGGCTTTCCAGCCGTGCGCCCTGCAAGTGGGCTTTCCAGCCGTGTGCCCTGTAAGTTGGCAACCTGCCGTTTGCCCTGCAAGTGGGCAACCTGCCGTGTTCCTGAGTTGCGGCCAGCACCCCACTAAGTGGACTCCCAAGTCGAGTACCCTGCAAGTGGGCAACCTGCCGTGTGCCCTGCAAGTGGGCAACCTGCCGTGTGCCCTGCAAGTGGGCAACCTGCCGTGCGCCCTGCAAGTGGGCAACCTGCCGTGCGCCCTGCAAGTGGGCTTTCCAGCCGTGCGCCCTGCAAGTGGGCTTTCCAGCCGTGCGCCCTGCAAGAGGGCTTTCCAGCCGTGCGCCCTGCAAGAGGGCTTTCCAGCCGTGCGCCCTGCAAGAGGGCTTTCCAGCCGTGCGCCCTGCAAGAGAAGAGGGCTTTCCAGCCGTGCGCCCTGCAAGAGGGCTTTCCAGCCATGCCGTGTGCCCTGCAAGAGGGCTTCTAGCCATGCCGTGTGCCCTGCAAGAGGGCTTCTAGCCATGCCGTGTGCCCTGCAAGAGGGCTTCTAGCCATGCCGTGTGCCCTGCAAGAGGGCTTCTAGCCATGCCGTGTGCCCTGCAAGAGGGCTTCTAGCCATGCCGTGTGCCCTGCAAGAGGGCTTCTAGCCATGCCGTGTGCCCTGCAAGAGGGCTTCTAGCCATGCCGTGTGCCCTGCAAGAGGGCTTCTAGTCATGCCGTGTGCCCTGCAAGTGGGCTTCCTGTTCCTGCCGAGTGTGCCCCATCCCGAGGGCTTCCTGCCGAGTGTGCCCCATCCCGAGGGCTTCCTGCCGAGTGTGCCCCATCCCGAGGGCTTCCTGCCGAGTGTGCCCCATCCCGAGGGCTTCCTGCCGAGTGTGCCCCATCCCGAGGGCTTCCTGCCGTGTGTGCCCCAACCAGAGGGCTCTTGCCGTGTGTGCCCCAACCAGAGGGCTTCCTGCCAAGTGACTTTCTTTGTGTATATATATTGTACCATCATATGCAATACAACTCTTAATCCGCATCTTCTGTCCTTGAGTTATTTCCTGCGACTGTCTGTACCAACCCCAAGCCATCATGCATCGTGGGGTACAGACAGAGCCCCTCGTATCCCCTGCACCTGGGCTCCTTATCTACCTGTGTCCTCGGTTCGTGACACATTTTTGGTTCACATGCACATGTATACTACCGATCAGGTACATTTTGGAAATTCCGTGCACCGAGTTCTATCTACCTTGGTTGATACAGACCTGTCATGAAAACACAATGTTTGGGGCTTTGGTCACTCAGATAAGTTAACGTGACGATGGCATTGATCTGATCACATGATGTGTGTGTGAAACTGTCCAAAAGAATGTGCTGTTTTGTGACTTAAAAAAACTTATGAGATAATGAGAATTATTTTTTTTAATCGTTTTTATCACTACTAGTAAAGTGACTTATACATTTACCCTGGTAAAGGTTTCTGAATCTCCCTTCCCCCAAACCAATTTGTAAAGATGCCCTGAGCTCTTTTATCCTACTGCCCAAATGTATTTGCCCTGGGCAACTGCCCCTCTCACATGCTCTCTCCTTCCACCTTCTGCCTTCCTTTTCTTTCCTCTGCCTGTCTCTCTTTCTCTCACATTCCCTCTCTGTTTTTTGCTTTCATTCTTCTCTCTCTTTGCTTTTTTTTCTATTTTCAGTATATCTCTCACTGCTCACATGCCATTGAACAACCCCTTTTCTCCCTGCACACACTATGCAGTAGCCCTTCCCTCACACATCATCATCCTGCAAGCTATACCCCCCCTCCCTGCGCACAACATGATCTTGCAGCACCTCTTATCCACCCAGCATCGCACACTACATGATTTGGCACTATCCAGCACAGACTTTGTGTGAATTCATGGTCACACTGTGTGGGGCATATAGGGAAGGAGAAATCATAGTACACTTCACTGTATGCCAGCCCCAGTGTGGCTGACACTTCCCACGGTGAATTTATATGTATAGAGTTGGTATATGCTGCTGTTTAAATTAGGAAAAACAAATAATGCACTATTGTTTCCCTGGGTGTGGTACATATTAAGCCATCACTCTTGTATATTGGGGAAACTTACTATGTACAGTATTATTTTTGGATGTTTCTGTAATGACATAATATTGTTGTTAATAGGCGGTACTTTATTTTGTTTATATTAGGTGTGGTAACTATGACTCTGTCAGCGTCAAATAGGATTGCAGCCAAAATCAAAACTAATTTTATCATAGCACCTGGTAAATAAATAACTGAGCCTATCAATAAATTCTATATAATTTAAAACAATAAATCTCAACCACTTTGATTCACATGGCCTTTTTCACTTGGACCCAATATGTTCCAAACTCCCAGTGTACCGCGATCCATGAGCGGGAAAAAGACATGAATGAAAATAGGCAGCCTATCTCCTAAAAACAACATTACTCACTACAGCTTGAACATTTGTCTATATATTTTGTTTCCATTTTCAATTAAATATTTGCATCTAAACTCCCTGTCTCCTGAGGACGTTTCCACTCAGTATGCTTTTGGCCTCTTTCTCCCTCCGTCCCTGACTGGCTGCTTATTTCATAATTTGTTTAAAGCTTTCTATTTTATCAATCCTTTTATGAAAAAGAAGGGAGTTTATAAATAAGTGTGCAAAATTCGGAAAATAGATTAGTAGTATGTTTGACCAATATGGTAAATAGCTATACATAAATCACTTTCCTTATATCCATATTTTTTTTAGGTGTCATTGACATTTAAATTGGATCAAAATGTCTCCCCAACTTTGCTTTCAGGTTGAGGAATTGCTTGAGGAGTTGTAGTTTATGGTACTACTTTATGGTAAAACAAAGCTTCATTCTGTATGTGGAAGGCACTCCACTTAACCTCTGGGTAGGTGAGGAGCATTGTGAAGTAGTGACTAAAATCAATAAGCAAGAAAAATTTAATTCAAAATAAAAGTCGCATATATACATCATCTTAATATTTGTTCATTTTACCAACAAATGTCCGTTCAACAACAAAAAAAATACTTTTCTCGTTAAAATACCCTCCCCTGATCAATAGGCACAAATGAGATAAAGTCATATTTGGAGAGTGTTTTGCTAACTAGCTACTGGGTAGCACCATCTACTGGAATTACTCAGAAGTAGTAGAGCATTCCTCCCCATGCTACTATATCTATGTAATATTTCAATTATTTACCTTCTAAATGTCCTCTGATAAATATACAAAAATTAGGAGCTGTAATGTTTAAACAGATTTTCACATGTGTCTATGTTCTTTGGTTAGTGGCCAGAGCTAACAGCCCTGTATGCTGTGTCCCCTGTCCAAGGTACTGCTTCCCATGGTGATACCAAAATATCATATTCCGTTCAAATAAATGTAAAGTTTACCAGCACCAAAACTGTCCAACACTGTTCTCTTGGTACATAACATAACAATAGCCTAGATATATCTATCATACAAGTTTGTGCTGCACTACAATATTTCCTTCTCAACCAAGGTATTTCTGTAACTGACAACATGACAATACCATGAAGTGCAGGAAGGCAACATTTAGACCCAAAGGGTGTTTGCAAAACCAATATGATCAGTCGTAAAGGCCTTCGGGGGCAAAATGTCTGCCTATACTTAATGGTATCATAAAGTGTCTCTCTGGTCATTGACAATGTGATACAGCAGAATCTTAATTTTTTTTCCCTGTTTTTACATGTTTTGCAGTCTGTACAGAGCCTTCTATTTCACATCACTTCCGTCAGACGGGTGCAGATCAGAAGTTGTAACTGCTATCAACTGACTAACCCAAAGTCAGGAGCCATTAGGCAGGGCTGGTCCTAGACCAAATGGCACCCCAAGCAAGAATATTTTCGTGCCCCCTCCTTTTTTTTGTTTCCCATTTAAGATAGCATTGTGTTTTCACACAATAATTGCGTGTTTACACAAAACATTTTGGTCCCTTAGAAAGGAGGGACATCAGGGTAGGAAGAAGGGGCATTGTGATTTCAGACTTGTCTCCCTTGGAAGAATACACTTCTGCCCAGACATTATGACCACTCATGTCATTAATGCTTCAAGTGCCTCTTAAGTAGTTGCATGATTTTAACTAGCTGATGACCATCTACAGGTGATGGTCACAACAGTGTCTGCTAAACAAATAAACATACCGTAATTGTTTTGTACTGAAACAATAAGTCACTACATACCTAGAAACCTCAGATAGTAGGCTACCTGAACCTCTTCCTCTTCAAAGAGATTTGCTTCATCGGTGGGGTGGGGCTAGACACACAGAAGAATGGACTAGTTTAGCGGCGTAACTCGGAGACTCCGGGTCAAACCTAGAGTGATCCCGTTATAATTTGACATTTCAAGTTCATTAGTAGACTGATCTGTAGCAAAAAGGTAACATGATTTTAAGGGTTTGGGAAGCTTTTTGACAGTTAGCCCCAGATTTTTTGACAGATTTTCCAAATGTCAAAGATTAAGCTGCCCCCCCTCCCGGCTTGATATTGCACACTTTCTGCCGCTACAAATTTTATATACGATATATTTACTATTATTTCCAAATGAAACGTAGCACAAGTAAGGATCCAGAAAATATTATTTATGCTACATAGAAGGATGTCACTGTATGTCATTCTGTTGGTATGTTCATCCTCTAAAGCAAGGGCGTCCAACATGCGGTCCTCGAGGTGCGGTCCGCATGAGATCAGCAGCCAGAATCACAAGAGCCCTGCTGCTTACTTGTGGGAGGGTCTATTTTCTGCTCCAGTCCTGCCTCCTCTGTGGGGAGAACAAGGGAGGCCGCGGCCCCTGCTGAAGTCTGTGAGCGGCATCGAGAGCTGTAGAGCAGGTAAGGGGGTGGGGGAGGTTGTGTGAATGAGTATGTCTCATTGAGGGAATTAATCTGTGAATGAATGAATTTATGTGTGTGTGATAGCATGGATGTGTAAGTGCTGGAACCTAGGCATGATGGGACTGTGATTGCTGTTAGCAATCACACTCCTATCATGCCAAGTCAGCCAGTACATGCTGAAACCTGGCTAGCTGCCCCCCTTTTGTATTGATGCTGCCAGCAGTATGGGGTCTGCACTTACAGCTACCCTGTACCAGCACCTATTGGCTGACTTGGGATGATAGGAGTGTGATAGCTAACAGCAATCTGCTAACAGCAATCACAGTCCCATCATGCCTAGGTTCCAGCATTTACTGGTTGCCTGGGTATAAAAAGAGTGTGTTTGCTGTTAGCAATCACACTGCTATCATGCCAAGTCAACCAGTACATGCTGAAACCTGGCTAGCTGCCTCCCTTGTGTATTGATGCTGCCAGCAGTATGGGGTCTGCACTTACAGCCACCCTGTACCAGCACGTATTGGCTGACTTGGGATGATAGGAGTGTGATTGCTAACAGCTAACAGGTAATCTACTAACAGCAATCACAGTCCCATCATGTCTAGGTTCCAGCATTCGCTGGTTGCATGGGTATAAAAAGAGTGTGTTTGCTGTTAGCAATCACACTCCTATCATGCCAAGTCATATTGTTGTGTTACTTTTAATAAAAACACTAAAATTGGACAAAAAAATACAATGCCCAGCCAACCAGTACATGCTGGAATCTGGGTATGCCTGAGATTGCTGTTAACAATCATAATATATAATTTTTTTGTACAATTTTGGTGTGTAAATTACTTTTATTAAAAGTGTGTGTGGGGGGTCACCTTCAGTTTCGGCTAAGTGAACCCTGAATTTTTGGTTTTGGTCCAGAATTTTCATTTTAGTGCATCCCTAAAATAAATAGAACTATTTCATTTTTATTTATCCAGAATCCTGAATTTGTAGGCCCAGAAATCCAAGAAATCAGTGAGAGGAAAAGTAAAGGTTTTGTGTCATTTACTTTATTTTATTCTGCATATTTTATTAAAGGCCATATTTTCTCTCAGTGAAAAATGAGTGCGGCCCTAGCACGTATACAATTCTGATGAAGTGGCCCACTGCAGAAAAAACTTGGACACCCCTGCTCTAAAGGTTTTATCACTAACTTCTAAAGACTTCAGAAAGAGAGGCCTAATGCAGATTGAGGACAGTAGAGGGACAAACTGCATGTAGGTCCCAAAGATGATTGATAGATAGATAGATAGATAGATAGATAGATAGATAGATAGATAGATAATATATACATATATATAATACTGGTATACTTATGCACTCTAGTGGCAGATTAGTGAATTTCTGGTTAGTCATGCATCCTGGGGATTTCAAAGTATATGCTCTAGATTAAGTGATAAATGGTAAGAACTTTGCAAATGAGTAGAGGATGGTATGCAATCTGCTTGCAGACTACAACTGTCTAAAGACCTGACACAAGCACATGGACATCCACAGTCTCAATGCGACCATTATTCAGACCTTAATGTAGACATTTTTTCAAACCCTACTCCAACCAACTAATGGTGCCATTATGTTAATGTGTTGGTAGCTATGCCACCTGCTATAGCTATTTTCCTGGCGTTTCATATATGAACCATTTCTTTTTTTCTCACTGGCCTTATTAATACAGACTGTCTACTAATTTTCATCAACAATATCCGGTAAGGGCCCTAAAAGAATATAGTCCCTCAATGCTGACCTGACTACAGGGAAATGTAAAAAGGCTTTTTGAAGATAATAGAAAGCTTCTTGGTGGAATTCAATGTTTGTTAGACTTCTCGTTTTAACCCAAAATGTACAATGGGGTATCTTCATGATACATGGACAATGTGACACTGAATGGATGAATAGTGGCATTCAATTATTAAGCAAAATAAATATGAAAATGAATGTTGAAATAAAGGTATTCAAATACTATTCATAGGCATCTGTACTTTGTCTCGCAGCGTGAGATGGGCTGCATTACTTATGGTAATGCATTGAAATCTAATACCAGTATATTTATCTACTGTTTTCATCATAATCATAACATGCACACTGATGAATATTAATGAAAATAGCATGACAAGGTGATAAGAATGTCAGTACATCATGTATAAAGTGTTACGTCATTAGTTTCAATTCGGTTTTTGTAACCGGCCCATTGTGCAGCAGGACAGAGGGGTGCTTGATTGCTCAAGAGGGCAATCTGCCCCTGGTTTTGTAGCAAACGGGGTGCTGCCTCAGACCTACCCACGATTGGATACAGGACAATAGCACAAAATCATGCCCAGGATACTAAAATAAAGTAATTTAGCAAAGTACTATAGAAATGTTTGTGTTTCTATTACATCTCGCCTCTCTCTTCTTTCCTTCAAGCTCTACATATTAAGATCCCTTAGTCTTTCCTGATAATTTTTATCCCACAAACCATTCACCATTTTTTTAGTCCTCCTCTGAACTCTCTCTGATGTGTCAATGTCCTTCTGGACATATGGGTCTCCAAAACTGTACACAATACTCCAAGAGCTGTAAAATGATAAAACCACCCCTCTCTCTCTCTCTTTCTTTCTCTCTTTTTCTCTCTCTCTCTCTCTCTCTCTCTTCCTGCTACTAATGCCTCTTGCTATACAACTGAGCGCCTTGCCTGCTCTTTTCTGAAGCTTTATTGCATTGCCTGCTTACCTTTAAGTACTCAAATACAACAGAAGAGAGGGAGTAATTATCTCCGACAGAATAGTGCTCCCAATACTATATTCTTAGGGCGCATAATGACATAAGGGATTGTAACAGTAGCTGGGTGTAGGGGATGTCCATCAGTGGCCTTAACAAAAATTGGAAAACTCTTGATGACAGGGTTTTTGTAGAGACAAAACTAGTTATCAATGAAGCCTCCCTACGCAACAAAGCGATGAGGGCCAAAGTATGGAAGTTCTTCCGGAACAAGCACAGGACACAGGAACAAACAGTCTTGAGGTTTTAATAGTTGGGGGGGTTACACCCAGAATAGGTCCCCCGACCAAATAGTTGTTCACCAGAGGATTATTTCTTTCCCAAAGGAGTGAGGCCCAAGCAAGCGCTTGATCCACAAGTAGAGTGATTCTGCACCCCACTCTAGCCCGATCAGAGGGAAAGAGGTGATGGGTCATCTCGAAATGGATGGCACACCGATTGAGAAAGCCTCTACAACTTTCGGGAACTCCACTGTACCGAGGAGAGGATGGCAGATGGAGTAACTGAGTCAGAACTGGTTCTTGTGGTGCCGCAGGAGGCGGTGGAGGTGCCTTTGTTTGAGCTGGATCCATTCTGGCAAGCAAACTGGTCCATATGAAGTTCCAGCCAACATCACAAGCAGACATCTTCTGTCCAAACTCTGTGGGATCCATGATGGCCCGTGGTATTGTCATATTTATGGATTAAGATCCCAGCACAAAGAGCGTGGACAGGTTGGCAGGAGCTGATGAGTGCCAGGAGGAGAAGCGTAATACTGGACATAGTTCAAGGAACAAGCTGGGTCAAAACTAACACTCAGGAACCTCAAAGATGAATCAGGAAGGAGGAACAAGTTCTCAGGAAACACCAGGTCAAAACACAAAAATCAGCAGTGAACAGGGTCTGGGTGTTATACTTTTTACATGTAGCGCTAAGGCAAAGGTAAGGTGTTTTTTTAATTACTATTTTTGTTGTTATTATTTTTATTTTATTTTTTAATGTCCCTGCCGGTGCAAGAAAGTCAGGCTGCACCTGTACATCCTAAATAGCTTTATTGAATTCATTTTGCCATTTTAGAAAAATCATCATTTCTAAATGTAAAACAGTCCCAGTTCTCTAGAACAGAGAATTCATATGATCCAGCCCATCTAGTAAGGCATAGTTATACTGTAAAGATACCAGCAGGTGGTTGCAATTGGTACGCACGGTTCTTTACTGCTTAAGTGGCAGTATAAAATAATGATCCCTTCCAGCAGTGAAATTTGCTTTGAGGTTTCTGCTCCCCCTGTAAATTCGTTATATGCTACAGGTACTATGGGATAAAACACCTAATGCAATTTGACAGATTACCGTATTTTTCGCTCCATAAGACGCAGTTTTTTTCCTCCCAAAGTAGGATGAAAAATCAGCCGCGTCTTATGGAGCGAAGATGCATGCAGGCAGGCAGGCAGGCAGGCAGGGAGGGGGGGCAACGATATACCGTATTTATCGGCGTATAACACGCACTTTTTTAACTAAAATCCGGAGCTTAAACCCTACCTGCGTGTTATACGCCGATAAATCCGGGGTCGCAACTGAGGCAGGCGGCGGCGGCCGCCAGCAGAGGAGTCCTGGATTTCTGCCAGTCAGGGGGGCCCAAGGGGTGCCGAGCGGTTGCTGAAGACAACCGCTCGGCAACTCTCGGGCCCCTCTGCCTGACAGATATACAGGAATCCTTTGCTGGCGGCAGCCGCCGCCACCGCCACCGCCGCCACCGCCGCCTGCCTCAGCGCTTCAACTCCTGTGTTGGAAGCGTTTGTCTCGGGTGCCGGCGCTTTACGCTGGGCGCCGGCATATGACGTCAGACGCCGGCGCTCAGCAGTGAAGCGCCGGCACCCGAGACAAACGCCTCACGCTTCCAACACAGGAGTTTAAGGTAAGTGACCGGGGCGGGGGGGGGGGGAGATCCTGAGAAGGGGGGGGTTAGGGAGTTAGAGGGGAGATCCTGAGAAGGGGGGGTTAGGGAGTTAGAGGGGAGATACTGAGAAGGGGGGTTAGGGAGGGAGGTCTTACTGTGTGTGTCTTACTGTGTTTGTGTGTGTGTGTCTTACTGTGTGTGTGTCTTACTGTGTGTGTGTGTGTCTTACTGTGTGTGTGTGTCTTACTGTGTGTGTGTGTGTGTGTGTGTGTCTCACTGTGTCTGTGTGTGTGTGTGTCTTACTGTGTCTGTGTGTGTCTTACTGTGTGTGTCTTACTGTGTTCATAGCTTATTCAGTTATTGTAATAAATATTTTAGCCCATTTTTTAGCTCAAAATATTTTTTCCTTTTTTTTCTCCTCTAAAATCTAGGTGCGTCTTATCAGCAGGTGCGTCTTATAGAGCGAAAAATACGGTAAGTCAAATCGTTTCATTGCTAAATAAAGACTGACCACAACTGACACAGACAAATGAGCTAAAAATAGCAAAATTACAACCGCATAGAAACCAGAAGGCTTGGATTCCCAAACAGATGTTGCTTTTTCATCTTGTTTTATACTTCATATTTATTACAGTATGAAAAGAGGCTGGATGGGGTGTCTGTGAATCACAATGAACATGCCCTACCAGGTCTAATTGAGACCTTCTACTAAACGCCTGTTTTCTCATTATGTCACAAACAAAACAGTCATTGAGGCTGTGGTTGTGATAATGAATAGCAGGCGCCATTTGTGCTGTAATTAAATCCAGTGAAATGTTTGAGTAACAAGTCCTGGAACTAATTATTGCCTGGTGACTCAAGGTGGGTCCCCGTGATTACTAAATTAGCCAGTTACATGACTAAAAAAGTGAACAAAGGAATATTTATGCAAAATATAGAGTTGCCTCTTCTTAGCAGGCTAGTCATATTGTATAGTTAGTAGGAGCATACATTTTTTCATCCACGGTTCTTGGGCCAGGTGTACAACAATTGGTTTACTTAGGGACATTTCACTAAATTTTCCAAATACCCCATTTCTTTAGAGGTACTTGATCCCAGCACTTGACAGCTTGTGGGTCCTGCTAACAACCTTAAACAATCATATGTTATACTGTGAATAAAATAAAAGACAGACAACCGAGTGGATTTTGAAAAGGCCACAGCTTTATTTATTATCAAAGCACTGTGACACGTAAAAACTTTATTTAAAACTTCAAACATACCGGTACATTATGTTGTAACTTTGTAACCTCTATGACTTAGGGTCCCTCCACCCTGACTACAACACTTCACCCCATGGAGGTTACTACCACACCCCTTAGGGTAAACAGGAATCCTTTCAGACATTTCCACCTCTGTCCGGAACTCTCACCAACTTTTGCCATGGGACCCTGCCCGTGTTAAAAGGCCTATAAAACATGCCAATAACCTCGGTTTCCATACCTCGAAAGAGAAACCACTAAATTTCAACCAGGTACCACGAATAATTATCATAAAACAGCCAACCGGAACCTCAGTTTCCTGCCAAATAAAACTCAAGCAGCACAACCCGTACCTCAACCCAATGTAACAAACCAGAAACTAGCACCAAGATTTTGGCGGGCGGGAGGGAAACTTCTTCACTGCTTTAAACAGATTGAAAAGGAAGGCCACAACCCCTAACCTTCCTTTTAAAGCCAAATAGCCACACGCTCCCTGATTTGTTTAATACCACTCTATAGATCAAGCATGACCCATACAATAATCAAGGCCGGATCATGTGGTCCCTCCTGTTATTTTTGTGTATCTGGCGCCTACTGTATAAGAGCCTTCAGAGACATCAATGATGAAGAGGAGCTTTTAGCAAGTTCCTTTGGCTTGGACTCCTACCTTTTGTGTGTACTCACTGGCTCCTCCAACATTTTTCCTAGCCCATGTCCCCGGCCTGTCATTGTCACACAGAAGTGGACACTTGGTACCTAATGCTAGTATGTGAAAAAACATAGGTATTAACAAAACCAGTGTGATTTTCAGGCATACTGATAATGATAACTCCATAGTTTACATAAATACAACTGTCCCTTTAAATACATAACTTTAATTGCTAATTTCTAATTTTAAATTCCAATAGGTTGTTCTCTGCCTAAAAATTTATATTTTTTATCACGTATCAGTGTTATAGGGATTCAACTAAACAAAAAAATATAGACCGCAATTTTTTGCCTTGTAATGATTTTTAGATTAGACAGGCAGCAAGGTGTGTAGTTACAGTGAAATAGCGTTGGTAATTAGTTACATGCCAGAAATTCCTATACACCTTACTCTGTTATTTATTTACTTTTTTTACTTTTTTAATTGAAAGTTTAATGTGATATTATGCTTTTTTGGTGGTTTATAACTAAACATATTTTTATCAAGTGCCCTCTAGAGTCAGCCGAGAATCTGAAACTTCTAACATGGAATGTCTAAATGTAGTTCTGTGGTTTGGAGTAGCCATGTTACCTTTCACTTTATAAAGAGAAGACTCCCAAAAAGCTTGACATTCAAAAATGTTTTTAGTCTAATTTAAAAAGGTATTACAAGATTCTGCAACATTCTGTTATTCTACATCTGTAAATGTAGTTCAGAGCTGAAAGGGGAAAGCAGAAGTTTCCCTTTATCCGTGACCTTGTGGAACCCTGGTTTCATTATGACTTCAGTGCTACATTATTAAGAATTTTCTCACACAACATCTGGAATAATATATAAATGGCAGTGCGTCCAGTGATGTCCTCTCCCCTCATTTTCAGGCCTCGTCCGAATCGCCAAATTTACCAAGCTCGGTAAATTTGCAATTCGTACAAATCCTAATGCACAATATAATATAATATATATTTATTTATTTAAGGTTTTTCCAGTCGTTAACAGGGATACATTAATTAATTTGCACTTGGATGGCAAATATGCATTAAAAAATAGGGCATGTTTATTACTAATAGGCACAATGACTTGAATAGCATATTCAATGGATGGTTTATTCGGATGAAGTAAATACATGGTTTGAAATATGTATACCCTTAGATTTTTTTTCCCAAAACCAGCTCACAGTTAGCTTATATATCAAAGTCATATTTGCCTACAAAACTAATCACAGTCCTGTTCACCTGGATAAGAAATTAATTTTTTTGTTCCAAAACAATATATAGTAATACAAAAATGTTATAGTATTTCATACATAAAATAACAAAAAAATAAAAATTAACTATTTGATTCACTTCAATAAAACCATATTTACTTTATCATAGCAGTAGATGTATTTCAAGTTTACAGTACAACAATGTAAAGGTAATTTACTAGAGCTCTAGTCTCTGTATTAAAAGCGTGTGTAGCTAAAGGCATCATTAATGAAACCCTTCTTGAAGTTTGTTGGCCTAGAAACTAAAAAAGTCTTAAAATGTGTACTTTGGGGCACAATTAAAATCACAAATCTGCGAAGATTTATGATTCTCAACTTTTTGACTTGACTGTCACTATATGCTTTTTATACTAAAGATGCTGCTCCACTTTGTCAAATCATTAATTTCACTTGTGCCTTTATATTTACTATACAAAGAACATATGGACATTCAAGTAAAGAACTACCAGAAAAAAAGGAAAAAACATAAATATATCATTATACATTATCACAACACATGCATTTAATTTTTAAATGAAACACATGCATTTTCATTTGTAATTCACCTGCTCACATTTTGGAACATATGTAAAACCTTTACATTTGACCTAAGAATATACATTGATATGAATTTTGAAACTTTGAAGTCACAAAAAAATCACTATATATATATATATATATATATATATATATATATATATACTGTATAAATACATACATATACACTAAGTAACACTAAAATAAAATCAACATGTATAAATATAATGCGTGGGTATTGTTAGGTCAGCAGAAAGGAGCAGAAATGAATGAAATGAAAAATATTTTATTAATCCATGTTTGTTAGAAGACAATTTGGCTTCAACAGGGAAAAAACAAAGAAATGTGTTTTAACATAAATAATTCTTCAAACCACACAAGTGCTATGTTTTAATGTCTGTATAGAAAAAACTGATATTTTCTATGTATATCTTCAAAATAGCATTACACTTCAAGCAAATAACGGAAGAACTGCAAAAAAATTAGATCCCTTATTAAGTAAAGAAGATGAGGGGAATATTATACTTTACAGGTCCTGTAGCATTATGATGTTTTACAGCGCGCCATCTGCATGCAGATAAAGAGATAACAATGTAAAGGCATTTATTTACTAGTTACTCTATATATAGCATACAATAGCTCTTATACGCTATGAAAGAAAAGTACTCATAGATTGTAAGCATAGATTATGTCCAAAAGTTCAAAGGACTCTGCTAGCGAAATTATTTGTAAAAAGTTATAAACAATAAATAATAATATTAAAAAAAGTAAAAATGATCTCCATTAAGAGCCTATGCCACTTTACCAGCTGGAATATGTTAATATAACCTCTAAAAAAAAAATGCTCCTTTGCATACACTGGAGACTTGTTGTATCGGGGGCAAGAAACATCAGTTTATTGGGATGGGGTTATTTTACACAAGCAAAACATGGAGGTAATGTTTTATTGGAGTTGTAGATATAAATATACATGGTGACGATAAGCAAGAGGCTATGAAAGTGAGCTTTACAAGTATATTGTATATATGATCCTTACACCAAAGCAAAAGACATAGTAAATAACCAGTCAAGGTTTATTATTCCCACTAAAAGCAGACTCCTCCTTTATTTTTAAGAGTTCCATTCATACGTTTAACTTTAAATGTATTCCAATGAATGTAAAAGCCACTGGAAGCTTAAGCATTGCCTTACAGTATTTATTAGTTTGGTGTTACATGATGCATACTACAATGCTTCATTGAAGGGGTTAAATGAGTTTGCTGTAAAAAAATAAAAAAGGCTTGTTTTCTTGCCCTGTAGGTTTCTGCCAACTACACCCTTGAGCCATGATCCTATTGCTTAGAGTAGGACTGAGAACATCCAGCCCAGGGCAGCTTCCAGGCAAATGGCCCGTAATATACCAGCCGCAGTTGTGCACGTTACGCTACACCCTGGTGTCTGTATGAGAAATTTCTGGTTAACAAATCCTAAAATACAGCTGTCCAAGTGGTAAGTGCCTCCCTGCCATCCCCTGCTGTACTACATAAGCCTCTATCGTAGATCCATCCACCAGAATAGTGCTGCACCGGCTCCCGGTGGGTCTAAAAAGCGCGCACATTTGTGACTTTTTCCCGCAACTTCTTAAATAAAAAAAACTAACTGTTTTTGGTACAGATTTTGTTATGCAGCAATGAAAACAACAGCTACTATGATGCAATTAATTTACATTTATGATGGAGACTCTTAAATTCACAATTTTTAAAACTAGACAATGCCGGAGGCAAAGGTGTCCTTGATCTTTTATGAATGCTGAAATTAAGGTATTTTTTCTGTTAGGTTGCTGTTGGTTACATGTTTTGTATGGATTTGTGTACGATTTGAAGATTTTTCTGTTAGAAATGTATTTCTTCCAGTTTTACGCAATGTCCATTTTACTGCCAAACTGGGTTTAGCCATTAAAGGTGTTAAAGTGAGAACAATTGTAATCAAACTCTATTACAGGGAAAATAATTGTGTTTTATATTAATCCTCTTACTAAATAATGACTACCCCTCCTCTCCTGCATGACTAATGTTCATCCCTAAACATCTCCCTACGTATCCATTAGCTGTTGGAAGTCCAGGGAGTTCACAGTCCCCATAGGACTAGACTAGTTAGTGCCTTATGGGAAGAATTCTTTCTCTGCTCTGTTCAGATCCTGAAGTATCCCCTCAATGCAGCTGTTCAGATCCAAACCAGTGTTCTGTTGAGTTGTGGATATTTCGGCATTATTAGACTGATCAAGAAACTCATCAGTCTTTAAAGCTGTCATATCGGGATCCTCATGCTCCATTTTCTTTATAGCTACCTTTTCTTTACACACATGTCTAGATTTGATTACATCTGGAGGGTCTGTTGTCTCAATCTGTGATAAGAGATCTTCTTTATCATCCTCACATAAGATTACAGTGACCTCAGAGTCTGATGTATCTGAGCTGCAAGAAGCAACTGCATTCTCTCCTACATCACCAGATCCTTCTGAACAAGAATCATAAGAATGCTTGTCTACGTCATCGTCTGTGTCCGAGTCAGGGGCAGTGTGACGTCTGATGCGGGAGACAGCCTCACGGAGGTCCTTTGCGAAGTAATTTTGTCTTTTTGCAAACAATTTTGCAGAATATAACTGCTCTGTAGGTGGTGTCAACACTTCCTGTTTTTTTTTATCTATATAGGAAAAATCAGGAAGATGTAATGAATTGCGCTCTGGACAGTTACTGTTACTCATTTGCCCGTTATTTTTACTGAAGTTTTTACTGGAAATATAAGACTTTGTGGTATTATTTGCAATATTTTCTTTATTAATGATGTCTGCCAGTCCATGTGTCTTCTGTTCTGGTCTGCCAATGACATCTGGGTTCTTTTCAAGATCAAAAGAACTGGGTTTTGCATCATTCTGCAGTTGTCTACCCATAGACACTAAATGATTAATACAACCAGAACCATCATCTTGACATGGAGATGTAATCGTATCAGAATAATTCTTCTTTGCAACATGTTCCTCCACTTGCATCTCAGGTGTGGAGCCATTTGGAAGTAGACATTGTACAGATGCAGAATGGGTCTCTTGATTATTTACTTCTGATGCCAGTTCAGTGTTGAAACTTTTCATGTCAATTCCCTCACTATCAGTTTCCACAGAACAAGGGAGTACGCCTTTGACTGTTCCTAAATCATGATCACATTTAGGTGAACTGTTGTCCTCGGCCGTCCGATAAACTTTTGGGTCACTGTTATCATTACCTGGTAGCATGGGAGCTGTCAGAGAATCCATAACCCCTACATTCATATTGCACGGCACACCTGCACATTTGTCACATTTATATCCACTAGTTTTGGTACACTTACATAGTGTCTTTTGAGTGACCTCTGATTCCACATATGTCTCTTTAGTTGTTTCATATGGAGCTTTTTCTTCATTCAGTGACTCTAACTCCACTGCTGAAAGTCCTAAGATGCGTATTGCTCTTTCCTTCATGCTTGGAAACTTTTTGTCAGAGTGCTGAGACGTAAAATTCTCTGCAGGCTTTAAGGTTTTACTCACTTTATTATTTAAGTGTGGCTTTCCTTGGGAAGAATAAGTGGTTATCTTATGGCCTTCAGCATTAATTTTAAAATGTTCATGACCGCACAAGATGTCGTTCTTTATTAGCCCTTCGGGAGTTTGTGGGCTGGGTAAAAACTTAACTTGTTCAGCCCGTGGAGGAAAAATGTACTCTGCTTTAACAACCACACAGGTTGCATCAATGACAAACATTCCATCACTCTCTTTAGGTGGCAATTGTATTTTCTCCAAAATGATTTCTTTCATCTGGCCCCTCTTGAATGTTCCACCATTAGACATTTTAGAAGGGTCCAATAAACTGTATTTCACACTTCGACTCACGCCATCACGAAGCTTCCGGTGACTCTGATCATGGCCCCTACCTGGTAATGTACTAACTTTGCCAGGTTGACTTGAAACCTTTTGTTTGCTGGAATGAACAGTAGTGGTCATATCTTGCATAGAAGTTTTCATACGGTCATACATATCTTTCTTCCAAGGCAGTGTCTGACTATAGTAGCCATATTCTTCTTTACCAGAGATGAAAGCAGATTGATCTTGGCTTCTCCTTTCTTTACTAGAAACAACTCTCAGTGGCTTTCTCCTTTCATTCCCTGTTCCATACTTATAAGGCTCTTCAGTGTTTCTATACCCCTGTCCTTTATCCATGTACTGAAATTTCCCACTTGTATAGCTGAAACCTAACTCATGTGGAAGCTTTATTCCATCTGATGTGATTGGTGGTCGGAGAACATCAAATGGCTCCACTTTTATTTCATTGCCATTTGCAATAATTTTACTTTTCTTGAATGCTTTTGTGACATCCTTGTTTTCTCTTCTTGGCAGAATATATTCTTTTGACAAATTCTTATGGTGTGAAATAGGCAATGTCCCATAACTCCTTTCACCTGTCTGAAAACCCAGATTAGCCTCCTTGACACTAGGCACATTAGCACTGAGTGGTGATCCTCCTCCTTCAACAGTCTCATATATATGGTCAAGAAAGTCATCATCGCGACGGAATGGTTGATTCAGGTGCCACAGAGGACGCTGGTTTCCCAAAGTACTATAGGCCCATGGAAGTCTTCGGTCCAGACTATAGTTACGATAAATCTGTTCAGACCTATGCCTTTTCTCCTCCTGTTCCTTCTTAATATGTGGCAACGTTGATTTTGCTTTTTTAACAGGTTCCTCTGTGTACCTTGACACTTTATGTCTACCTGATTGGCCAATTTCACTCCCAGTCATCAACACAATCTCATCTGTGGCCTTTTGTCGCATGCCGCTATGCTTATCCTTACCCATAGGAAAGATAAGGTGTGGTGAATTGTAAGATGGTGGTGGTATATATGGTGGAGGCACTTTTCTTTTTCTCACTTTTGGTAGGTTCTCCTTTGAGCCTTGCCTTTGAATTCCATAACCTTTCAAAGTGGAGCAATCTACATATGTCTTCTTTGATGCCTCCTGGGTGTTACCTAGAGTAGTTCCATTTATTTCCCCCGGTTTGGATTGTTTTTGACTCTTAAACCACCACTTCCTTTTTTCCTGTGTTGGTAAATTTGTATCTGCTGCCTTTGGTTTTGTTGATTGTATCTGTGTCTGATTAAGGTGCATTTTAGGAGTTTCCAATTGATTCTGCAGTGCTTTTGGTGGTCGAGTTAAAGGTTCCCAGTCATCATTTTGTACATTTTTATTCTTTTGATGCAATGTGTAATTAGGACCCTCATATATGGTGTCTACTTCCATGGGTTTTCCTTTTCGTCTATGCTTATCATAAGATGGTAGGATTCTCATGTCTGCCTCAGTTTCCCTGAGCAATTTGCGTCTTTTCTTTTCCAGTTCTCCATGATTTTTTGATGCATCATATCTACCTCCAAAAGTTTTCTGTTCCATTTTCACCATTTTTGGACCTCTAGCACCAAGTGGCAGAGAAGAGACCCAGTTTGTGGAATCCTGAAGAATGGAGGTCTGGGAGAGACTAGACATAGACTGTATACTATGAGGAGATGGGTCTGCAAATGGTCCTCTACTACCAAACCTAAAAAAAAGAAATTGCAATATTAATATGCAATAAGTAATAGCTTCTTGTGACTTTAGTTATCACCATTAGTGGGTAAAAACAACATAATAACCCTAGAAAAGGGATTAAATGTTTGGGGGGACATCCTTATTAAATCAACATGTCAAAAAAATGTACGGTACGTAGGGTACTAAAAAACCTTGGTTAACACTCTCTCCCTTAAATGTCAAATTCAGAATACTTTTCATCACACTGCTTGGTAATTGATGCAACTCCTTAAGAATACACCACCGTTTCACCTTTCCTGGTCTGAAGGAGCTTTTACTACTTGGTGCATTGGGGATCTGGGAGGAACGGGTGTCACAACTGGGAGCCACAGACAACAATGATCACTTCAAACACGTTTGGGGTTTGGTGGAAGTTCTATGTTGTGGTTCTTTACTCATTAAATGCTCCTAGACCACTCTATGTATTTTATGGAGAGTTTAACAGAGAGATTGTCAACAACCAATATGGATTGAACGCATGTACACATTATCAATTGTGCCAAGTACACACATAAAATGTTCAAATGTAGGAGAAAAAGTATAGTCTTTAGACTTTTATAGTTTGTTTTTTTTTTTATTCATGTTGCTGCTGTAATGTACCATGTGGATCACAATAATGGCTGTTACCCTGGAATTGTTTGTATTTTTTTTTACTAGCAAATGAATAAAATTATTGAATAGTAACATTAAGATACAGATATAGACTATATATTTCACAAAATCAAAACTAAAATGTATCTGAATGGTGGACAAACTATAAGTCAATGACCACTTTAAGGTTCTGTGTCTGTAGGGGATTTAGACAGCGGTGTACTTATGTTTAGTGCTACCCTAGGCCAAATCCAGAGAGCACCATCGGCAGCTCCTTCCACACATCCGTCCTTTCTACTGAGTGTTGGGATATGACATCATATCCCTGCACTACACTTTTTAAAGAAGCGTGATGCCAGACAGAAGGAAACTCCCTACAGCCCTACGTTGTGGTTAATGCTCTGGTTGAGAGATCAATGATTTCCCTTTTAACTATCCAACTGATGAGTGGATTGGTTGCCACCCCCTTGAACCAGGTACAGATCTACATGTTTTATCTTAATAGACCACCAATAATTATTCCTTTTCTTTAAGATCTCGAATAGGATACAGAAGTAGGTGGAGGCACCATAGTTGTTCTGAAAAAGAACCCCAAAATGCTTAGTTAAGTCTATAAGTAAAATGTGGTTCATTCTGAGCTTTGTATTTTGTCAGACTATGTTTTGTCAATAGTAATGCCAATTTTCCAAACATTCTCCCAACCCATTTTTGTCAGTTTTCTCTCCTTTGTGGCTAAATAAAATTAAATTGATGTGCGTGCATTCATCAATTGTAATGTGTAAAAAATGGTATATTTTAAGAATATTTTGTATTTGATATTATCATTAAGAGAATTAATTTTAAAAAACATCATGGAGTGCACAATATTCCTTATTTAATAATGTTTCCAACAAGTTCATCCAGAAAATATGGGACAATTTCCTTATCTGGGTACCGTCAATATAGCCCATTCTGCTTTTGCAGTTTTTTTTTACAGCTAACTTTGGATGAGATTGGTGGGGAAATAGATGTACAAAATATATCAAAATAACCACAGTGGAATTCCCTGGTTTATTTACATTACAGAAACATATAATTTAATCTAGCAGTTTCAGGATGTGTGGGCGCTATTGAAATAGGAAAAGCAATATGTGCATATTTTTCAGGTAACTGAATATATAAAGATTTTTATTTCTCATTTCCACTATCTGTGTACAATTTATAAAAGGAAAAGCTGTAAAACAATGTGCCCCCCCCCCAAATGTTTAACTTTTTAAACATTTTCCATACTAAATGGCGGATTATAAAGATGAATGTGGTTTCAAATGAAAGCCCCACTTGTCCTGAGAAAATAATATATGTGGATACACTAAATGAGAAAAAGGGAAATTACGGTTGAAGAAGGTCTTAGCAGAAATGTTGAAAATACTGTCATCCGCAAATGTAAAAATACCTTTGTCATGAAGAGGTTAATAAGGTCCATACGTTGTGCGCTACTTTAAAGACATTTACTTCTAAGTCAAGAATATTAATGTCATTGTAGCCAATTATTTTTTGTTCAGCTTTAAGCTATTGCCACATTAAAAAAAAGACACATATATTTCTCTTTTTAAATGTAGCAGTAGCTTAAAGCTGAACATTAATTAACTTAGTTAAAATGACATTGCTACTCTTCATTGCTCATATTTAAATAATAGCTAAGTCACCACTAGAAACTCAAGTATATGTTATACAAGATCACCCACTGTTGTGTCCTTTTAACAATATAAATTGAAGACGTTAACCCTGCAATTCTCCTGCAAATTCCCACGTTAGCGAAAAACACCCGCAATGTAAGAGTGTGTTATGGTGCTCACCTCTTGCTCCGTAGGTTTGTCTCCTCTCCTGAAAGATAGCGATACAGAAGACTTCTGATTGCCCACATTTTGCTATCCTCCCTGAATGAAATGCTTTTGTTTTTCTCTTTGATTGAAATGAGTAAACACATAAAGTCCTTCTGATTATGATAGTTAGGACTAGCAATAAAATGAACTAACTCTCATAAAATATATGTTGTGGCTGCCGTCTCACACCCCATGACCATAGTGTAGAAAGTGCAATAGAATGACCTGCTGGTGACTAATACCTTTTTCTGGGTAGGGGTGTGCAGTGATTGATATTTTCATTTAAAAACTATTTTGAATTCAGAAGTTTTAAAGGAGGTAAAAAGTATTATACATCCATTAATTTTGCATCTGTTTGGTATAAGCATGTGACAGCTTAGAAAGGCAAGTTAAACCTTTTGGTGTGCTGAAGGAGGTCAGGCCGAGAGGAAGAACTGTTTTCTACAATGAAGTATGTACTGCAGGGTCATTGTATCCTGGTTATTATGACCTGTTCACCCATTTTCCATGTAGGAATGGATTACATTTTTTAAGACTACATTTGTAAGTCCACAAATTGCAGTATGTGTGGGTGTTTTGGCTTGAGAATACAAGTAAGTTGTCTTGTCCAGGGTGAAAGAGAGCCAGATTGGGGACTTCCGAATATATAATTCTGAAACTACAAATGCCTACTGGAAAAACAGGCTTGTTCTTTGTTCCAGGCTGGTCTGACAGCTGTCTAGTGCACCGGCAACCACCCCAGAAAATGCCCTCAATGTGTAGAAGTTGATCTGATGCCTGACAGGGATGTAATAGGAGCCTCTACAATGTATGGTGACCATGCAAAGGAGGTCAATGCCCACAGCTACATTCTAAATGTATAAAAAATACATGGTATGTGCCTTATGTTGAGCAACAAAGTGGCTTCTGTTGGCCTTAATTGTACATCTTTCTGTTTGTGCACTGCACCTTTTATGTGTCACTTTTTTTAAGGCTTGATTAGGATTATTTGACATTTGCACTAATTGGAGCCCCAGTGGAGCCGAGTCCATGACGTTTTTCAGTGGGGGGTGTGGATTGACTTTTTGGCTCCCACATCTTTTGGAAGACTTCAGTGGGCTCCCTCTTTTTGTGTGTGTGTGTGTGTGTGTGTGTGTGTGAGTATGGATGTATATATATTTTTGTGTGAGTATGGATGTGTATGCGTTTGTGTATGAGCATGGATGTGTATGTGTTGGTGAATGAGCATGAATGTGTATGTGGGGTGAAATGGAGTGTGTGTTAGAATGAATGTGTATGTGTGTGTTAATGAGTTAGTGTATGTAATTTGTTTAAATGTGTTTACACATGTGTGCCAGAGTGTATGTTGGAAGAGGGGGCAAAGATCAAAGAGGGCACAAGTTTTTTGGGGGCAAACTGTCTGAGGGCAACGATGGCACAGATAAGCCACTGACAAGTTGGGGCAAATATGGCACAGGCAGGGTGTTTGTGGGTTAGAATGGCACTGATAAGCTGCTTGGGACAAAGGTGGCAATCACAAACTGTTTAGGGCAAGGGTGGCCTTGTGGGATATGTTTCTTGGTGAAGTTTGGAGATCCGGGGCAATTTGCGCACCAGGGCCCTGTGGTTTCTAGTTACACCCCTGATTAAAGTTCTTTACATTTCCTTAGACTAAAGCATAGTGTTATTTTGAAAAAATGTTTATCAATTGTAAAATCTAATGGTAGTGTGTAAACATGTACACACAGGCTATGTTTCTTTCACTGATCTCTGATGAACAACATAATATAAAATATACCCTACACAGGGCCAGATTAATAGTGGGGTACATTGAGCAATTGCTTCAGGGCCCTGGCCACAATATGGCCTTCTTCAACTTAGCATTAGCCAGTGAGCTAATAATTAGCATTAGTAGCTTTTTGCACATATAAACAAAAACAGAAAAATGCTGAAGAAAAAAGGAAACAAACATGAAATTCAGAAACAACAAGTACAGTTTCAAAGAATTTAGGATGCAAGGTAATCTTGGTCTAATGGTGTTTTGCATATTATATCTTGGCCACTTATACAAACAGGAATTTAGAGATTTACTTTTTTCTTTCTTGGTTTTGTGTTTCTTTTCTCTGGAATTGTACTGTTTTTGTTTAAGAAAATGTGATTGGGATATCAAGATTTGTAACCTCACAGTGTAGGTTGAAGCATATTCTATATTTTACAAGATAATTATCACTTAATAAATCTTAATTTAAATATTTTATTGCTTTATTTCCTTCTTTTTGACTGCACTCCCGAAGAATTTATTGTGGTTGAGAAAAGTTAATTAAGAGTAAATGTGGAACATAGAAAAGAGAGGAATAGTGATAAAAAGGAGACAAAAAGAAGCCAGAAACCAAATAATACAACATACTGCATGAGAGGCAGGACAATTTAGCTTATAGGGGAAAAAATACAAGAGGAAGACAGGAAAGATACTAAGAGGAGAGAGAGGAGATATTAAAACCATGAGCAAAACATGTCAGAAAGTGAAGTTGCTAAAAGAGCTTGCTAAAGGCAGAAAACCTGAGAATTTTGTGACTGCACAATAGTTTTGTGGTATTTTATATTGCAGTAAACTGTTTTGGTTTTGTTAATGTTTAAGAATTGCTGGGCATACATTACATTACCTTGTACCGGTGTTGCACACACCCAACACTTTCAGTTCCATGATTACCTTCCAGGGATTGTTCCGTATATACTTCTTCCCTCCACTGGTCTTCTGGGGACATCAGTGGCTCTTATGTAGTCTCTCCCAGGCAGAGTGTTGTACCTTAGATGATTTTCTGGGTGCCTCACCGGGGCAGCACTATATACCCATGCACCATCCACGTCCATCCATTTACCGCTATCCATCTCTACACCTAAATAAAATAAAGTTTCTGCATCATAAAACTAATGGCATGCAGATATTTAAATATAAGGCTCTATTGTTTACTTCCTTGCTTTGAAAACACAGGTTAAGAACAGTGGGGACCTTGGGGTAAACCATGGACCCCACTCCAACAATATATATTGACAAACAATACATACAAGATGGTACTTTTGACATGTAAAGAGCTCTAGCTCCCGGAGACTCTGAAGCGACTACCCTATTTACCCAATAATAACTCCCACAAGCCTCAGATTGAGTATATACTGTCCCTCAACAGACTATGAACCATGATGCCACCTTACAGGGAGGTAATGCTTGTGTTGGAGGATTGTCTGCGGAATGTCTACATGATGCCCATTAAACAATAACAATGCCAAGGACAGGAACATTAGTAAAACACCTCTGGTAAATTGAATACGGTGGCAATTAAGTAAGTAAATATCCCCTTGTGTTGTCTGAGATAGGAAGAACTAGTGCATGGGTAAATCTTGAAATAAAATATGTAAATTATGTCTTTCTACATAAATCGAGGTTTCCTAATATACTAATGATAAGCTCCCATTTTAAAGGTAGTAGCCATGCACAAACAGGGATAGGCACATGAGACTGTATTTGCACCACTGTTCCTGTCTCCCGAGTCTCCACAATCTGGTCAGAATGTCAGTGCTGTTGTAACTTGGTAGCTGGCTCCTGGTGCCAGGCAGGGACTGTCTATTTAACCATGGGGCATGTCTTCCACGTTTAAGAAGGCACAAACCAAAGTGCCAAGATAAGGCTTTCTTATTCATTCAATAAATGTCACTGTATGTGTCACTAACGATCATTTTTATTATATAGGTAACGGCTATTTAACACAACTTGAATATCAGATCTGCAAAGATGATTAAAAATTCTAGCTAAAGAATAACAGGGAGTCGTGGGAGTGGAATATTTTGGCTACTTCTGGGGAAGACAAGAGAGTTGGATGAATGGAATACAAAAATGCTGTTAGCATATTGTAGGTGAATGACAGTACTTCATTTAGGCAAATATTTTGTTATATCCTGCTTTTTCCCGGGTACTTTAACTAGACATGCTAGGGCGGACAGCATGAGGTCAGGCATATTCAGCCAGTGGCCGCCCGATCTGTCACTCCATAAGTATGGCTGGTGTTGGCCATTGGCCAGTCTGTGCCTGACTGACACCACTGCCTTGCTTATCCAAGCCTTATGCACATGAATAAACCAAGTACACATGCCCATTGTGTATGCAAACATTACAATTCGGGTGTATGGAAACACAGCTGAAATTACAAGCACCCCAGTATACACGGGAACTCTCAGGGTTCTATCACATAGCCTGAACCTGACTCCATATTCTACTTTTAATGATATCTGGGCATCCCTAATATTGTAGTAAATCTCGGCTGCTTAAATACAAGTGACTTATTTTAGAATATATCAACCTCCTGACAAATAAACATAACAGCTGGTAAAACGCGTTGGTTGCTACTATCAGAGAACAACAGAATATTTGTGATGTATACTTAAAAGGATAATACTCTCAAGGTCAGCTCATTTAGACAATATGCCCATTGAACACGGTGTAAATCCTGCATTACATGTATGATCACTGCTCACCTTAGTTCATGAATACCATCCACTAGCTCTGGTCCAGCAAGCACCTGCCGCTCTCTCTACACAGTCCCAATGAGTACGATCTCTTCTGTACTCTTCTGGTTATATTTGCCCCAGACCAACCTCCTCCGAGTGTTGGAATCCTAATTACTGCCTGTGCGATGGCAAAGACAAACATCTCGAGAGATATGTTCATTATACAAGTCGGCTCCATATAAGACTCCTCCACATACTTCAAACAAAACAGCAAGAGCCTACACCAGGGTTCAAATGGATTTGTGGATTACAGTTTTGGAACTCATTTTATTTCTGGAGCAGTTGTTTCAGGATAGATGATAAAACTTGGCTAATGTAGATAAATGGGAGAGTTTGGATGAACCTCTTGGGTTTTGGGCTTCACTTATAACCAGTTTTGCTTGCTTGCTTGCTTGCTGTACTACCCTGAGTAGCTAGAACTGTATGTAGATATATGGTGGATGATAGAGGATTACCGGTATATTTTGTTTGGAAATTAAACATATTATTTAAGGGGAGCACCATAGGCTAGTTTTTTGTCATTTCATTAACATTTCCAGAATTCTGTCTGAATATGTACACAACCTATACAACCCATCATTTTCAGTTGCAAGAACATCCCATAAGGGGATATTGTGCTAGAGTTTTGACCTGTCAAAATAAACCCTTTGATCTAAAGAGTGGTATAATGTGACCGGTGCTCAAAGGATTACAGAAAACAGCAAAGTAACAGGAGTCTAACTTTATCCCATGTTAGCGCAAGGATAGTAAGAGTCATAGTCCATCAACACATGCCAGCCAAATACAATCGGGATTATTAATCCAATAATAATAATAATAATAATTCCAAATATCAATGCATTTTAACAGGCAAGCTCCTCTTTGGAATACCATTAATTATTTAAATAACCCCAAAGAAATCCAGAAAGCCTTTTTACAGTCCACGAACCTGAGACTGATCTACTCACCTGCAAACCTTTTATTAGATGTGATCTTCTCACAGCTCTGCAGGAGTCTCCGTTATCCTCTTTGGGTGTTCCACGCTTGTTTTTCCGAACAGGGTCACTTTGCTTTTTTTGCAGAACGCACTGAGCAGAACAAACAGGGATTTGGTAGCACAAGAGCTTCTCACACTCAGCAGAATTCAACTGGCTCTCCGGCCGACACAGTAGAGAAAACAATTCCCTTAACATTGTTATAGAAAGTGAGAAGAGGAGTGCGCTTACTGCATGGCTACCGCCCTGTGATCCATTCTATCATTCCCAATGCATTACAACACAACACAGAATCCCCATTTATAAGGGTGTTAAGAGTTGCAGTCTAGCAATAAGTGGAAAATTGCAGCTAGCCAGCACTTCAATTAAATCCACATAAATTCGTATAAAGTATAAAAGAAAAGTATGTATGATTAACACTAAAATATGTGCTTGTAAGTAAGGACAGGTCTGGGGTATGCAGATGCCACATTCAACTGAATTGAAAGGTGAATTATGTGGTTATTTGCCCAAATCCACATTAATACAATTCATGTTTGTGTATAATAGACCATAGGGGTGAGGTTACACAGTTGTGATTGATCAGATACACCAAGGCTTTTATTTACTGATGGAAATGACCTAAGATTTACATTTTTCATTTACATAGGAACACAAGTGCAGCCATCAAAGACTATAACAAACAGTCCATAGAAGTTTCAGACACCCTTTAATATGCACATTTACAGAATATTCACAGATGATGTAGTGATACTTGGTGGCCTCTTCTTCAGATCATCTGATAACTTACGGGACATGTATAAAGACATTGTGAGCAGTAAGGGGCACCTAACAGCTAGATTGGCAGTTTTTGCATGCTGTTAGCATATGCATCATTCATCCCCTTAGCTGGAAACAGATTTATTCTTAGTTTTAGGAAGTGGAGAGGGGCACCACATGCCAATGAACTCAGTTCTGTTGAGCTAAAATAGTCCCCCCACAGCAGGGGTGTAACTGGGCCCTTGCAGAGGCAGGTCAACAGGAGGACCCTCACAATCATAGAGAAATGGAAGTCTCCAGCCAGATGTATGGCTGGCTGCAGGGTCTCAGGATTCCTCCCTCCTTACCCTGCATTCTTGTGGGAGAGAAAATTAATGCGGGGGCATGGGCTTGGTATAGTCAGTGTCTTTGAGGTTGCGTCAGTGTGGCCAGTATGTGTGTGAGTCTTAAGAGGTGGTGGGGTGTTAAGAAGGTCAGGGAGTATTTAGTGGGTTGTGTGTATCTGTTGGTGTCAGCTTTGAATTGGGTGAGTATAGTGAGTTGTGTTCTTGTGAGCTCCTGTCTCTGTCTTAAGGTGTATTTTTGTGTCTTATGAGTGTTATGAGTGTTATGAGTTGTGCAAGTGTCTACCGGTGGGCTCTGAGGTGTGTTCTTGAGTATGTGTGTCTGTGGGGACCTCATTTACTAACATCTTCCTATTTTACCTGGTTATAATGTCTGCCTACTGTACTTAATATATGACTGCACTCCCTGCAAACCATAAAGAACTAGCTATATCTGCTATCACTAAATAAATAATATAAATACATACATACAAAATCAAAATACCCAACTCCATGTTAATAGCCGCCCAGATCATTTTTAATGTAGGTGCTGTTGCTGAGTTGTACGTTTCTTACTAAATCAACTTACTTGTAGGAACTCTGCAAGTGAAGCACATTTTCTGGATGTCTGTGATAATTAAAAAGCTGTTTGTGTAGGATTATGTCCATCCAGCTGCTCCTCTTCTCACTCCCTTTAATGCTGGTAAAATTGGAGACAAAGCTGTGCTACGAATGATTATTTCCTTTTTATTGGTAGCACCAAAAACCTAACACACAGCAGATATTTGCTTATTGAGGCAGGCTTTCCTGAATAACACATGTAGAAATGATTTGCATCTTTAGTATCAGTGTACCTTTTGTGTGTGTGTGTGTGTGTGTGTGTATAATATATATATATATATAGATAGATAGATAGATATAGCCTAGGCCATCTTTATATAGAGCAAAAATTCTTTTTTTCAGATCCTCAGAGAGTTCTTTGGCATTCTCTGTAAACCCTAGAGATGGTTGTGCGTGAAAATCCCCGTAGATAAGCAGTTTCTAAAATACTCAGACCAGCCTGTCTGGCCCTAACAACCATGCCATGTTCAAAGTCACTTAAATCCCCTGTTTTCCCCATTCTGATGCTCGTCTTGACCTTCAGCAAGTTGTCTTGACCACGTCTACATGCCTAAATGCATTGAGTGGCTGCCATGTGATTGGCCGATTAGCAATTTGTGTTAACAAGCAATTGGACAGGTGTACCTAATAAAGTGGCCAGTGAGTGTATACTAATACGGCTTAACTCATTTACATATATATATATAAGTTTACATACTGTAGATAATATTTGATAACTGAGAGGCTGATACTGGAGTAAGACTGGAAAACGTCACCAGGGCTGTGGTTGATTTTCAATGGGGAGAGTTACGGCAGGCGTAATTTTTCTAGCCACACTAAGAAAGATGGTTATACTTTACAGCAAGTTTACAAATCCCATTAGTCATCAAAAGCTAATTCAGTACCTAGTGAGGGGTTTTTACAATGCCCTGACTGCTCTATTTCTTGCAAGCGTTCAAATGCACTGAGCAGCCATGCTTTACTGCCTGAGCACCTTAAAGGCACCTGGTACACCTAGGTTTGGAATTGTCTGTAAATTACTTACAATCACAATAACTAAACACACAAAAACAGTTTGCACAGTGTCAATCACACAAACAGCAATTATTATAATCCCAACAGAAACAAAAGACACCAACATAAGAAAAGTGAAATGTTTATTCATTTTATACAATTAGTTGGACACCATGCCCTTGGATGGATGCATAGGAAATGTATCTAATTAGTAAAACTCCTGAGCACGCTACTTTGTGTGAAGGAAAGGGGTTCTGCTTTTTGGTTTAAAGAAATGGAAGTCGAACTGACTCCAAAGTTATAGCTACATCAAGAGCTTATACACATACCGTGGAAATAAAAAATGGATCTCAGAAAGTGACATGTGATACTTCAGTCAGCCCAGATAAAAAATAAAAAAAAAAACAGCCTCCCACAAAGCATTGTGGGAAATGATATATCTCTCAGAACCTAAAGTTTAACCATGCAGCAAGCCTTTGACTTTGTGACATTAGTGAAAAGATTTTGTCAACACTCAAGTAGACAATTAGGTGAAGTATAGAAAATCTTACTCCACTATATTCCATTATCTTAATGTATGCTGTAACCTGCAATGAAACACTGCTAGCCAATGATGCCACAAAGGCAGTAGTAAACATTAACCTGGACCTTGGCGGGCTTCTGATACTGATCTCCCCTGGAGGAGGTTAATATATTGCTGAATAATAATTCATTTATAATAGATGTATGTATTGCACAGTTTGGGATCTTTTTTACAATATAACATAGCATTAATTATACATTGCTAGACTGTGGTTATATTCTGTCTTCATGACTCAGTGCTGCATGAATATTGTGGGGGTTTTAAAGTTCTCTTGTGAGGCTCACAAAGATTCAAGACTTCTTTCACCTGGAAGGTATGAGAGAATAACATTATTAAAACATCTCCTGAGGAACGACAAAACCAGGAATGGTCAAATTTCCTGGGACAAGTTAGTTAAAGTTTTTATATGCCATTTGGATATTTATAACATCAGTCGCGGGCCATACAAAATTATCAACTTAAAAATTAGCCCCATATTGTATATTTATTCCAACAGAGAGCCCTCCTTTTAGTATTGATTTATGTGATGGCCCCCAGCCAGCCCCCCTTGTCCCCCACACCCTATAGTATATTTATCCCGTCACCCAGTTCCCCTTTAGTATTGATTTATGTGATTCCCCCAGCTAGCCCCCCTTGTGAATTAACACCCCCACTTAGTTGCGTATTGCCCCCAGCCAGCCCCACATTGTGTATTTGCCCTAGATGTGCTATATTCCTAGATGTGTTATATTCCAAAAAATATCAAGTTAGCTCCTAAAGCTGTCTGGCTCGTTGCATTGCACACCTGGCTGGAATATCACCATGTGAAAAAAGTAACCAACTATCTGAGCTTTTACTCGCCTCCACCCGTCAGCACCAGACACTGCAAAATGTCGGAAAGGGAAACAATTCCTTTTGCTACATCATTCCCATCCACCACAACCAGCCTATGCACCTGGGGAGAAAGAAAACAATTTGTTACAATTAGTAAATATACATTGAGGAACATGACATTGAATTAAAACATTGTTAACTGAATGGTAACTCGTGGCCCTTTGCAATAGTCTCCATGATGTTTAACACATCTCTACGGTCACAAGACATTTCGGTTCATTATCTATCAAGAGTATAGAGCCTTTAATTTACACATTTGGACATTGCCGATTGCCCTTCTAATAGAAGGGCGAGTCTGGACCTAAATTTAAATCAGCTCCCTTCTGTCTTTTTGCAGTTATTATATTCCAAGCACACACACAACAATCCAGGCATAGGAATATAGAATTTGATGGCAGATAAGAACCGGGTCTTGTCTTCCCATTCTTCCTTATACAAAGACTCAGTCTTTAGTCTAATTTCAGATTCAGATTAGCTTTATGCCTATCCCATGGATTTTTAAATTCCTTTTCAGTATTAACCTTTAACACTTCTAAGAGGCTGTTCCACTTATCGACCTCCATCTCAGTAAAGTAAAATTTTCTTATAGTACATCTAAGCCTCTGATCCTCTAGTTTTAGATTATGGTCTCTTGTTCTAACATTTATCCTTCTTTGACATAACCTTCTATCCTGTACTTTTTAAAAATTTCTTTATGTATTTAAATATTTCTATCAAATCTCTTCTCTCTCATCCTTCCTCCAAGCTACACATATTGAGCTATCCCAGTCTTTCCTGATAATTTTTATTCTGCAAACCATTCACAATTTTAGTGGCCGACCACTGAATTCTCTTAATGAGTTGCAAAATAAAAACAATATGTATTACATATATAGTGATAAAAAGGCAATTTAGGGCAATTCGAGGAAATGTAAAAAAATGACTGAAGCCAACAACTTGATTTGATCTAGATGCAGATGAATAATAAATCATTAACAACTTTGACTTTTCTTATGTCATTGGCTATGTCTCAGTGTTTATGTATGCTTTAAAAGCACAGATGCATTTACTCAGTTTTAACTGATGTTTATTTAGTAAAGTAAGAATCTGCAGGTAAGTTATAGTTTCAACTCTCCAACTTCACAATCCATTATGAAGGGCACAGATCTGAAGCTGTAACGTTCGCCTTAGTGAATAAACTTCCCTGTTTGTGTAAGAATGACATTGTTCTACTCAAAAAGCCCATTTACTGTCCATACAATCAGTCAAACAATGTAGAGATCATGTTACTGTAAAACACGTTTGTTTGTGTGTCTATGTCTTGTGTAGTATGTCTACTGTGCCAGATAATAGTTCACTGCTCCATTTCTACTCGGTTGCAACTTTTACTGCATGTGCTCAGTGCTTTTGGGTATTAATCTGACTAGCAAAAAATAAAGCTGTATCAGACCATTTTAACAGAATATTGTAGAACTGTAGAAACATATAATAAGTCCTAAAATCCTAATGTAATGTTGCACTATATAGTTGATCCTAGGGAAGGCTGCCATCAATTTTTTTGCACCTTCAGCTCCAATTCTATAGCATATTATGGTAGTTCTGTTACTGCACAGACCTCCACTGCAGCTTCCAACAAAGCCACCTTAAGACACACCGAAGCGGACCGTCATGAGGTAGCTCTTACAGTACAGTGGGCAGGCAGTCCAGTGCCTACCTCATCCCCTGCCCTCCCTTCATCTTGCTCCTCTGGCCATGCCAACAATGGAGTCCTGCATTGGAAATCTGAAATGTTGGAGGGCATGCACTAGCCGTGGGGTGACCAGCTTGGTTATCTCACCTCTGCCTCTACTAGGCGGTTGATGATGGTTTCCAAAGTTTCATGCTGGTAGCATTTCAGCACACCTTCAAAGTAATGAGAACGATGCCCCAGAGCTTTCGTCACGGTTATATCCAAATTATTATAGGTCTTCTCAGCTGCCAAATTCTATAGAAAATAGAAGTTACATATGAAATTCTTGGGTCGTTACTCACGTATCTCCCTTAGTGTATACTTGGGTAGTACTCACAATGACATCAAACTTGGAATAAATATCAACCACACGCCCTGAAAAGCAGAAAGCATATTATTAGAATTTTAACCAAACATCCACCGGAAAATAAGTAAAAAAACAAAATGCTATTAAAAAAAAACAACATTAGACAAGAAAATAGTCAGACAACAGACAATTTTAGTTACAAAGACAAGTTGCTTATTTTTTTGGTTCTTGGGATAGAATTATCAGAGAATATTTGAATCATCTATATAGGATCCACTCCACACTCAAGAGTTAAGATGAACAGCCCTTAAAATTACAGAAGTACTGTCTGCTATTTTATTGGTGGGAATTTTTCTCATTCAAAGTCTGGTGGTTGGGTCTCTATTAAATCAAGACTATAATGCAACCAGGACTATTAACATGAGAGATTTCAATTTCAGAATACAGCTGACAAGAGAAAAAAATACAAATTCATTAATACTTTACTTAACCACTAATCAAAGGAGAAAACATAGAAAATATACAACGCAGTATACATACCAGATTCATCAACAACAGGCAAAGCAGATACACGCCGCTGAACAAAGATACCCAATGCAACATAGACTGGAGTGTTGGGATGAACTAGAGCAATATTGTCATACGTTCCAATACGCAGCTCTTTTAAGGTTTTATTTACAAAGGCAGGTTTCTCCAGCTCAGACATCTGTATGTGCGATAAAAAGGACAGAATTAGGATATGTCTGCAAAAGAACGGAGAAGGATTTTAAAATGAGTAATACTCACAAAAAGCTTGAGGAACTTAAGGATCCGCTTGTGTGTTAAGATGTACAAGGTATTTCCAGACTCTGGAGAGATGACCGGCAAACGGTGAATACGATTCTTTATCAGTGATGCCACTGCATCAAATAAACTGCGAGGAAAGCAAGGATTGTTAATTGTAAAATGATTGGCTCAGTGAGTCACAGATACTGAGAAGGACATTTATTGCTCACCTGGCATTGGGAGATATGCTAACCAGAGGCTTAAATGAATCTTGTAAATACACTTCTAAATGGAAGAGAAAAAAGAAAATATTAAGCACCTGCATGTGATATACTCATCTCCAGGCTGCTACACCTCTGACTTCAATGAGACCACTTCCCTGCCACTGATTGACTGCTTCAGGACAGGCTCTTCTGTTTGGGCAAGAGCTTTCATTTTATTTTGGAAGAATGCATGTTAAAGTACTCGCAGAGTATTCCCATATGCATTCTTCTTTAGATGAGGTGTCAGGGATATTTGACTGTCCCTTTAACTTGCTAAATACACATTCAGATATTCAAATGATAAACTCCCCAACCCCCTTTGTAAATACAAGATTTGCTGAGCTCACCGCATGCCCTGTATGCACTCACCTCTCCATGTTTCAATCTTGTGCTCTTCCAGCTCATAAATCTGCACCTTATATAAGACACAGAGATCAAAGTACCACGTTAATGGCAGAGCTTCACTTAAGGGACTACGTTCTGTCAGGGTAGGAACGCAATCTCACTAGGATCATAGATTAAACATTTTATCAATTCTGTATTGTCACATGTAAATCGACTCACCATGGAAGATTTGTAGTAGCGATGGAGGATATTGATGAAGTCTGTGATGGTCAGCATGCCTTAAACATAGGTGGAAACACAGAAACATAGAATTTAACAACAGATGATAAAAAAAATTCAAACCTTATTTGGTCCTTGGTCCTGTATTATTAAAGCCTTATGCCTGCCCCATGCATGTTTAAATTGCTTTACTATATTAACTTCTACCACTCCTGTTGGAAGGCCATTAAAGCTTATCTACAACCCCTTTCTGCGAAGATCATTACACGGACAGCCAAGGTTTTCTATTTCTAAACCAGTTGAAAAAAAATACATATTTTTTAAAATAAGGTGGTCAGATGAAACAAACATAAGAGCCCACCTTTCATATAAAAATTCTTACACTCTGCCATGTGGTCTGTTAACAAATACCAACATCACATAGGCAGTGTATAAGCTGATAAATGTCAAGTTTATGTTCATTTCTATAATAAGACAGACTTGGGTAACTGATTAACGCAGTTGTTGCACTGGTTTCAAATGGAAGAGCACAGTCTATGTTAAGAGGCGGCACACGCAGGAGCTGCTTGGTTGCGGATGGACAGTCCCATCTCTATGAAGGGAAGACATGATCATCCTGTCCAAGGTGTCTGCAGTACAGAGTAGAGGACTGCATTGGGAGGCGGGTCCCGCCAAAAAACTTGCTGGCACGGGCGGTCTTGCTGGTGTTGCAGGCGGTCAGGCACTGTACCTGTGGGTGCCGGTAATCCTGCGCAGTCCCGCAAGGCTGCTTTCGCGCTGCTCCCTTACAGCGTCTCTTCTCTTGCTCTGCCCAGGAACACAGCGGAGTCACGTGATGTGCCGTCACTTCCCGTAACTCCGCTGTGTTCCTGGGTGGAGCAAGAGAAGAGACGCTGTGAGGGAGCAGCGCGAAGGCAGCCTTGCGGGACTGCGCGGGAAATCTGCAGTTCAGGTAAGGAGGTGGGCGTATTTGTGGCGGGAGCGGGCGGGATTGGCCACAAATGTGGCGGGAGCGGGCGGGATTGGACAAAAAAAATCAGCGGGAGCAAGATTTAAAAAAGCAGTCTCGCGCAGGGCTCTAGTACAGAGGGTTTTATTATCTAGTTTATTATATGGTGTCACTTTGGTTTTCAGCAACAAAACACGTTCCCTTCCAAAGTCAAACATTACTACCTGCGCAGTCCAGCCCTAATTCTAAATTAACTGCATATCGTAGCCTATTGTTCATAGACTTCAGTTCATTTACTGTATGAAAATCAATTTAGATATTGTTAATTATTGGAAATTGAAAATGTGGTTTCTGTCTCATTCAACTTCTCACCCAGTTGTCTCTACTGAAAGCAGGGATAATTCATCAGTACACTTGTTGTTCATTCATAGTAGAATTTCCATTCTAGTCAAAGGGAGCTGACTTAAATTATGGTCATATATTATGGCCTAGGTCGACTAGGTCTAGGGTGGTAGTCCTCCTGCTGCAAAACTGGGGGCAGATAGCCCTCAATGGGCCGTTACAAGTGAGATCAGCCCACCAGGTGATTTATACTTGGAACAGCATCCATAGACTGCTATAAAAGAAGCGGTGCACTGTTAAGGCACGGAGCACCGGCATATGATGTCATACACAGGCGCATCGGCACGAGGGAGCTACCCTGGGCGGTTTCTAGGGCAGCAGCCAAGGTACATACGCCAATCGAATGTATGGTATTTGAATACTGAAATATCGGTAGAACAGATGTAATTGGTTGGTGCTCTAGTGACTTCAGCGGGAGGGTTACTGAGCATGTACAAGAAGTTTCACAAACAAATGCTTTCTGAATGAGGAGGAAAATGAGACAGAAGTCTACTAAACAATGCCTAATCACATTTACATGCAGTAAAACGGACTGGAGTCCATGCAAAATGGAAATTATGAACTAGGAGACACTGCAAGCATAGGAATGCGAGCGTATCCTACTTAAAATGTACTCTTGGGGGTGGAGAAGTGCCAGGGTCTATATAGCATTTCTGAGTCAAATTGATTTCATTTATCAAGAATCACCAATGACTGTCTGACATGTAAGAAATAATCCTTCGAACTCCAAGACATTTACCTACAAAGCTTTGTTTCTTGCAGTCCCAAAGAGGAGCGGCTCTCACTCCATTGCTCACAAGAGCAAAGAAGGCTTTCTTTACCTAGAATTTTTAGAAAAATGAGCACAAGTGAAGCAAAACATCTTGTATATAAATATGCAGACATTCTAAAATTGTGTATTTCACAGTATAAGAACCATGCTTAGTTTAAAACTAAAGTCAAAGGAAAACTTACAGGTCATGAATTTCCTATATCTTTTCACTCCAAGCTTTGATCATTAGATCTTAATGTAGAATAGTTTTAATTAGCCTCAAGCAGTAAGCTATGATTTTAATTATTAACATTAAGAATACTTTAAACTAAAATTATTTAGAATTAAGGAAACATTTTACAGACTAACCAGAACATGGAATAAAAGGTTCTGTAATAAGTGATGTGGAAAGATTTTACTATAGTAACAGTTACCCTGTAAATGGAACAGATTTATCATTACCATAATACACTCACAGCAGCACACATCATAACTGTCATCTTAAATAAGCGTTAAAAGTATTTGTATAGGTTAGCTAAGAGTGTATTATGCAGGGCCGGCCCTACAATGGAGCCGACTGGGGCAATTGCCCCAGGCGGCACTTCAGAAGGGGCGGCACTTTGCCGCCCCAAGCGGTTTTTTTTTGTTTTTTTTGAAGCGGAGGAGAGAGAGAGGGGCACCGAGTGGTTTTCGCTTACCCGCTCGGCGCCCCTCTCTCTCTCCTCTGCGGCGAGTTTCCCTGTTGGGTCTCGGTGCCGGCTTGTAATGCAGAGCGCCGGAAGTGACGTGAATTTCCGGCGCTCAGCATTACAAGCCGGCACCGTGGCAGCACAGGGAGACTCGCCGCAGGACTGTTTAAGGGTAAGTACCGGTGGGGGGGGGGGTAGATAATGCCGCCCCCCCGGGCGTCGGCGGGGGGCGGCATTTTAAACTTCGCCCCAGGCGGCGTTAAGTCTTCGGCCGGCCCTGGTATTATGGTGTATTGTGTTCCATATTGCAGCAGTCTGTATTTCTGCTCTCCCACCTGCTTCTCTTGGCAAAACATATGATAGATGTGTAAGTTCACGTGATTGCTGCTCTGCCAGATCTGTTATCAGCCTGCTTACCTGCAAGGAAGTGTCGAACACAACCAATTTGGAACTGATAGGGATGAGATCGTAACATTTGTGGTTCTTCATAAATCGGGTGTAAACTCCACTGTCTGACTCTATCACTGTGGAGGAACAGAGAGAAACAAAACCGAAACGTAACCCAAACATTGCCATTTGTTGGCCAATGATAGTTAGGTTTGTTTCTTACCTTCTGGGTTCGCCAAACATCTCTCCTCGACATTTGTTTCAATCAAAACAGATCCCTAAAACAGATCCAAAAATGAATGCTATGGACATACTGGTCGCATTCCTATCCAAATGTTATAGATTCTGGAAAACCAATAAAGTGATTAGAAGCAACATTGGGGTTTATTCACTAAATGGGTGGATTGCAGGATAGTTTTGGACTTAACTCTCTCGCTTCACTATTCATTATGAAGGACCAACACTAGCACGTTTCTCCAGCATGAATGGCTAAGATGGCCCTGTAAAATGTATAACTCATTATATATGGACACTCTGAAGGCCAAATTCTTCCTGCAGCTGAAGTTGACTGAGCTATCTTTGTAACGTATAGTGAGGTAAAGGAGCTGAAACACTTTTAGTGAATTAACCCTACTGAATAACATGGTGATTGCTCATTATATATGAGCAGCCCACATGAAACACACATGTAACATGCTGAAGGAAGGTTATTGACTGTGCTGGAGGACGCAATATCTTGTTGCAATAGACTTCCCGTGGAACTCTTCTGGTTGGAAAAAGCAGAAGAAATACAGAAGAAAGACGGTCCCCATGACACAGACAGCACATGAAATGTAAAATATCGTATCCACTTTATTAGAATTAGCAATGTCTACACATCTTATGAAGCGAGACCTCAGGATTTATAGCATGAATTGTACATATAACATATTTTTACTCCTAGTGAAAGCACTTACGTGCTATTTTATATAGACTTCTTGGAAGTGAAAAGCGATTTTCGTAAAAGATAAAAAGTGGTTGAATATTCTTTGGGGGGGGGGGGGAATCCCTACACTTTTTTAGACCAGGTATGTACCTAGTTTTACACTTTGTAATGGACAATTTAATTGAGCAAAATTACTTATGCTGAATCACACATATCTACAACTAAACTGACTTTATTTGCTTTATTATTATTTATTGTTTAATATAGCGCCACCATATTCCATAGTGATTTACAATAGGTAGGCAGGACATAAGGTTTGATAGCGGCTCCTCTTCCAATCAAACCCATAATACCTAATGCTTCACACCTGAAAAAAGTACAGCCTTTTTATATTTATATGTATACACAGACATTGCGTCTAATGGAAACAGCGTAATCGCTAATAATGTTCTACTTTGGTTATATGGATGATTATTTTGAAAAATTAACATGTTATTCAACGGTTTTCTTATAATGAATTAAATCTATGCATTTAAAATTTATATCAAATTACACACAAAACATTGACCTCAAGTGACTTTGTTCTGGTCTATTTTGTATGTACAAAGAGTTAATATTTATAGTTAAGTGCCAGCGCTGACTAAAAGGTATTTTGATAAGATTACCCACTTAACCTAGGAGTCTCCTTAAATAAATGCCCCCTCCGTACTGGTACAAAATCCATGGGCAGAAAGCTCGTGTTATGATGTAACGTCTAACACCCATCTGCTGCATTACTCGTTACAGCCAGAAACCGGTACACGTGACGAAACACAAATCATGGAACTTGAAGACCCGGGAGGGGATATGTACCTGGATAACATAACCGACACGGGGTAGTTTAGCCAAATCACGGTAAAGACCGGAAAACGAGAAGAGCCCGTGACCTAAATGTATAACGTTCATTATAAACACATGTGCCGGGTATCGGACAGAGTAAAACAAAGGCAGACCGTCGGTAGTATAAAGCCTGACGCGATGAATATTTAAAAAAAAAAACCACGACACTTATTTTTAAAGAGCGACTTTCAATATGCCGCCAAGTACGTGCAACCAAGGCACTGAGGCTTATCCCCTTCAACACATAACGAACAAGGCCGCACATGCCCATAATGAGCTAAGAAGGTAAATGAGCCTCATTTTAGCCCCTCCTAAAGCTTAATAGCCAGCATCGGAAGTGTTACGATACCCTCATTTTTCTAGTAACTTATATCCCCGCCTCTTACCGGTTCCATGGCTGCTCTTTCAATGGAAACACTGGGTAGCCATTCACTTCCGCCCTCGCCCGGTATATATTTCCGCCCTAAACAACGTCACGACCTGAAGAAAGTCTCGCTTTGTTCCGGTAATCCCAAAGCGCCATTTTGGATGTGACATCATGCCAGTTTTACCACTTAAAACCCCGCCCTAAATAACGTCACGACGTAAAGAAATTCTGGCTATGTTCCGGTAACCCCAAAGCGCCATTTTGGATGTGGCAGCATGCCAATTTTTCGAATAGAATTGACCTATGGTGATTTTATTGCCCCCATTTGTATTACCTACTTTCTTATGCATCTATATAGTAATATAAATAAGCTTGACTCAAATGTACTCCAATTATTTAAAATGCATTTTTATTTGTCCTTTAAAAACAAACCAAAAGAAGCAGACTCTCCTGCTTGCTTCTTTCACATAAATTATATACATTTCAAAATTATATTCAATACAAAAACATGCCACGTACAAGTTTTTTTTTAAAAAAGGAATAATTTCATGTTTTCTACGAAGGACAAATCTTCTGTACAGAATCCTCACCGCACAAATTACAGCTCCTCATGGAATTTTATCAATACAAAAATGGGGGGGGGGGAATAAACGAATACCAAGGAAAAAATATTTGCAGGTGAAAACTAAAATCAAAATAAAGCACAGCAAATGAAAAAAGTGTTTTACAAGCAAAAAAAAAATTAAAAAAAATCAAGTATTTCAAGCTTGGGTGTGGATATATATATATATATATATATATATATATATATATATATATAATCTGTATAGGGTTTACTAAAAGCTACATTAATGTATTTATAGTTATGATAACTCTAATATTGTATTGTCTGACAGGACTATTCTGTCAGCTTTCGTTAAAATTAATGGTTAGAAAAGCAAGAAAATAAAGAGAAGGAAAGGGTACGTTTAAATTCCAAATTTTCATAGTGTCTCCAGTGGTTTCTTGCTAAAATGGTGCCAGACTATGCACAACATTCTTTTTTTTTTTCTTTTTTTCTTACATATTTATTTACACTTGCCTTTCCTTTTCTTTTTTGTACAAGTTTGCAGCTTTAAAACAGTTGTGGAAGCAGCTTTTTGTTAAAAAAGCAACAGCACATAATCTCACATACTCACACTAGCTTTCATTTTAAATGCCCTTGGACTCTTTTTGCCACCAATTTTTTTTTTTTTTTTTTTATTTAATTTTTCTGTGCACTTCAAAACATAATCGTTGTGTCTCTTAATAGAAGGGGCAGCTAAAAAAAGGGATGCAAGATAAACCAAAGACTTCTAGATGATAAAAGCAGTTTTTCTTTTTGCATATGAAGAAATATTATACATTTCGAAAAAAAATGAAGTGTGGAAGCCAAAAGGATTGTGACCTGCTCATTAAAAAAACCATTCAGTTAAAAGGGACCGACCACATGTCTTAGGACTGCAGTGGTGCCCAATCACTCGTTTTGCACCAATGAGAGGTACTGGAAATTGATCACAAAGCACGGAAAATAGGCTAAGACCTAGGACACCACGCTAGTCTCAGAAAATGACCCTGTACTTTCCTCACACAAGGCTGTAATACATAAATATAATTACATGTACAAATAAATAACTCCCCTTCACCTATTCCCACCCGAAGCACTGTGCTAAAAATCAGGATTTTAAGTCTATATTGCGATAAAAGCAGCAGCTTCAGAATAATGCAAGTGAGGCTAATATGAAAAGGTTGTTTGGGTCAGAGACAGCAGTATATTTCAAAAAAAAAAAAAAAAAAAATCCCCTCTTCAAAAATATATATGCCAACATAATTCCCCACACATATCTTGGGTTTTACCGATATACTGAGTTGGAGAGTATCATAATGCACGCATAGTTTAAAAAAAAAAAATATATATATATATATATAAACCAAGGGAAACTTAGTCACGCACTGCATACATACACACGCATACACCTGCCATGAATGCCTTTTTCCTCTACCAATAATACAAATACACCTCATGTTCCATGTACAGGGAAAGGTGACTACTTCAGGCACAGAATGAGGGAGGAAACGAGTCGCTGAGGGATAGGACAAACGCAGGCAATTAGCAGAAACAAGTTTCTTAGTGCACTCCGGCCTGCTCAATTCACAGGGAAAGAGACAGGCCACAAAGCTTCAGAAAGGGTTCAAAGCAGTCCCACCCCGGCCCTTTGGGATGGGTGGTAGAAATACAAAAAGAAAAAAAAAATCCATCACACAACTCCTATCTTTTGAGCTGTGTCATTGTTCATGAGGTGCTAACAGATTGCCATGGGAGTGTCACATATACACATTAGTATCCGACAGGCAGATGAGGTAGGTGCTGGCAGGTGCCTCTGGGACTGGGTAGCTGTGACAGGTAACAGTCATTGGAACTGTCTCTGGCGCTCACTGAAAGCAGCGTGTGCTCTTTATGGTGCAGTCTTATGTGCTCTCTCTGGTGCGCCGAGGGTCCTGTAGATTTAGGATTGTCAAACTGCTTTGTTAACTAAACGACTGATTCCCCCCCCCCCCTGTCTTTTTTTTATATTTTTTTTTTTTGCATTTTCTCTAACTTGAGAAGTCAGACTTAATACTCTGGAAACTAAACCAAAATCCTCCCACCATGTTTTCTTTTGGGAAGGAACGGGTGTTACACATTTATCCAACCAGCTGTTCAATGTGTAGAGAACACCTTATCATTTAAGCATAGCTTTTCATGCAGTGCATTAACCCTTCACGTGAGAGGCTCCAGACAAGTTACAATGCTCCCCTGAAATCACTGCACCTTCCCTTACATGGTTAAGATGCAGAATTGCCTGGATCATGCATCTCAAGGAAGGCTTGAATAGCAGACTGGGCGGTGAGGGACACGAAGCTGGAGCCCTGTGATCTCTCCCCATGGTTTCTGCTGACGTGTGCATGTTCAGGATGACTGCAAGCAGTTGAACGTCACCCTTCTGTTCAGTTCATCCATTTGCGGCAATTCCATGCTCCACAGTGACAGGGGATCTTGTGCTGATCATCCTCAAAGTCAAACTGGTAGTCATATGTGAGCTGAAAGAAAAAAAAGGTGTGTAATTTATTAAACACAATGTATTTTTTTTTTTTCTGGTGTTAATGTCCAAACTCCATTTTCGATCAAACACCTACTTCCTCTCCTTTTGGTATCCTCCGGCTAGAGATGATGATTATCTTGTCCTCTTTGTCAAAAGTGACTACTTCAGCAACACAGTTGGGGGCGCAGGAGTGGTTAATATACCTAAACAAAAACCCAAACATTATGAAGAATGCCCTGATTTTTGATACACAGAAAATCAGAACTCATTCATCAAACTGAGTACTTTACCTGGCTGGCCCACCGGTCAAAGTGGCATCAATGACATGCTCATTGTTGATTCGAAACATGTAAATTCCCCGGTTCTAAAAAAAAAAGGTGGTGGTGGGGGGGGGGGTCAGATTAATATCAAGACCAATATATCTGTTAAGACACATTATTAACATAAAGGTACTGATGTACTAGATTTTCTCATTCATATGCATTCACACATACAGTATGTTAAAACAGCAATACACTCAAACAGACCAAAGGCTTAAAAGGTCTCTATATGCTGTCATTTAGAAGATATATATATATTTTAATTAAAACGCTCTCTACATCTTTATTTTAAATAAGTCACAGGGTTAGCTTTTTAAAATCAGTCACCTTCGGATCATCAGTAATTTAATGTGGGTCTCTGGAAACAGAACTACCTGTTAATTTTTTTTTTTTTTTTTAATTAGATATAGGATGAATGTCTTACCTGCTCTTCATAGATCTTTTCGCGGCGGTTTGCAACTTCATTCCGAATGATCGTGCCAATGTACTCTATGACCATGGTGTGCTTCTCCAGGTCCTTAGCGGCGTACAGCCCTAAGCCTTGTATCCTTGAACGAGCCAGATAAACATTGTTCTTCCACTCTGTCTTTAACCGGCGGTACTGGGAAGATTTGGAGTGCACAAACTGTTTGCTATATGGTGTATTTGTCTCCCCTGTGAAGGTGCTCTGATAGGCTTTGGACATACTAGTGCTGTTCAGAGTGTGAGGGCTGGAAAAAAAATAAAAATAAGTGTCATACAAGCAGCAGCAAAATAAAACCACAAATGAAAAAAAAGACAAAATGGAAAATTCTGACGCAGACACCTGACAAATCAGTGTAATCTCAGTATAGTTACAAGGGTTACAGATAGATGGGCAGATATTATAGTGCTATAAAAATGCACAATAACTTTACGCTTCAAGCTTTATAGCCCGATTTGATATCTAAAAAGCATGCAGCTAAAGTAAGAAGTTCCTGAGGTTTTTCATGTTCAAATGGAAAAATCTATGACTAATGTGCTTTCTGATTCAAAAGAGGAACGGCCACATCAGAGATAAAGCCACATTTGAATGCAGCATTGAAAACCAAATGCAATACCGTGTCATTTTTAAATGGCTTGATACCAACAAAAAAGGTACATGTTACAAATACAATCCAGAAATCAACTTTTCAGGCAGTTAAAATGTTTGTGAAGCCTGCTGCTCATCTTTATACTCTCATCTCCACAGTCTGCCATATCCCTACAACTTGATACCGTTATAGTAATAAGAAACCTTGTTGATTATGAATGGTTTGTCAGTTTACGTGTTCTGTGATATGCATTTTTTCTATCGGAATATATGTGTTATAAATGTAATAAAGAGACAATTTGTAATGCAGTGGTTGCTTTAAAATACTTCATTATGAAATACGCAGCAGACATACTCACCGTTTGTAATGGGTCATGATCTTGGGCTCTGACCTGGCACAGCCAGTTGGGTTGATCATGAGGGGCAACTCCATTAAAGGATGTTTGCCGTACCGGAAAAGATAGTTCTGGCAATTCTCTACTCCAGGCAACTAAATAGAAAAGAAAAAAAAAAAAAGACAAAATGCAGTGTTATCAGAATATTTGGTATGCTGAGAAATATAAAGTATACTGAAGTATTACTTCAGCTACTTACAGATTCAGCGATGCGCAGCACCGCATGTAATGTTAGCCCAAACATCTCTTCTCCTTTAAGGTACTCTGGAAAGAGGCGAAGCATCCCAGTCTCTCTCCTCATGCGTGCAACAGGTTCCACAATACGATTCCACAGGGCTAGGAGACAGAGTACAGCAGTTAGACCTGGCATGGACCACAATGTCCCTAACTTGAGATATCTCCATTATAGCAACTGATTGTGACACTGCAGGAGCAAGAAAACCCATGGATTCTTGTGTCATTTTAACATAGGAGACTATGATACGCAGCAATATCCAGTGGAAGTGCCAATACCCCAAAATTTCAGGCACAGCGATACGTGCATCATACAGAATCAAATATAAGGTAAGCGACCTTCAACAGTCAACTACAAGAAATGTAGGCAGTGCAAGAGCCACAGGCTAGCTAGCAGTACACATGAAAAACCAAGTTATTCGCACCTACCCAATGACGCTAAACACAGTGCAAATTGCAATATGTTACCACTTTAGGCCCCTGAACTCCTCTATATAAAAAAAATAAAACAGATATAGAAAGTTTGCGAGGCAAAACTGTTCAGGAACATGAGAATTGAGCAAAGGGAAGAAAAGTTTTGAAGGCTGCAGGTTATTCACATACCACTACTGGCCATTGTGTTTATTTAAATTGAAATTTTCTTTGAAGGTGTGTATTTCATATTATGGTTCCATTTTACACTTGGAACATATACAAAATGCCCACTGCCTGTGAAAGTCTTGAAAAAGAATAGCTGTCACCCTTTACAGGAGGACCTACAGACATTAGGTGAGCTAGAGGAGTTTTTGTTTAAAGGTAGGGCTTTCTACGAGCTTCTATGAGCACAAAGTGAACCAAATACATAAATCTCGTTATCAGACTCATGCTTTATCAAGCAATAACATGTTAATTTCAATCTTCTTTCAACTGACCTTGAGGAGAGGAATCTGTCAGAGTTACATCCTCATAGCCGTATTCAATGACTTGAACACTGAATTCTGGTCGTCCATTATTGTCACAAACTCTACAGCGATAGGAGCATCTCCGATGACTGTGACGCATGCTCCAGTATATGCGTGTGGCCTCATATCCCACGGGGTAAAGAGCAGTAACACTATGGAAGTCCTGCATTTGATGAGGCAGAAGCTGGCCGATCGCATGAAAAACAAGACCCCCAACCCTGAACATGTGGATTCGGTCCCCTCGCTGGATGATACTGGCAATCTGACTAACTTCATCCCTCTCTATATACACACGTCGGAAGACTGTGAAACAGCTAAGTTCTTGCTCACACGGTCCTTTTAACTTGTGCATTGGGCATAACATAGTCTTGTCCTTGAAGAACATACACTTGGCACGGATGGCACAGGCAAAGTGATACACATTAGGACAACGGAGGCGGTTGCAGCTGTTTGTGGCTCCAGTTTTCTGGCACAAGGTACACTTTGTGAGCAGACCACGATGTAGTGCGACCTCCACATTGATGAGTGCACCGCCCTGTGTCTCATACACCTCTGTTGACCACAATGCACAATTAAGATGTACCCAGAGGTCAAGGTCAAGGTTGAGCAAGCGAGCTGGCCCATCAGTAGCTCCATCTCCTTCTTCGTGACAGAAGCAACACTTGCGCAAATCTGGTGGCAGTGTATCAGGCTTCAGAGTAGTCCCCAATCTTTCAATCACCTCACAAACCTCTTTTTCACAGTGACGTGAATTCACTTTCTGAAAGGTAATCAGTATATGCAGACGCTTCCATCTAACTCCTTTCCACTTTTTAGGGCGTTGGCGTGGCTCCTCCAAATCTTCCTCTGTGGAACGGGAACGCTGCTTAATTTTGCCCGCTTCTTTTAATTCCTCTCTATCTGGAGACTGGGGTAATGGCAAAGGTGATGGTGCAGGAGGCGGCAGTGGAGGATCAGGTTCTGTATTATGAACCTCTCCTGGGCTAGCAGGTGAAGGTGCAAATGGTGATGGAGGAGGAGAAGTTTCTTCAGGTAATATAGGAAGCTGGCGGACATCAAGGTTGGCAACATTATTAACATAACAATGTACAGACTTCTCAATCATGTTCTCTTCCTAAAACAAAGAGAAAAAGATAACATCAGAAAACAAAGCACATGATCATTTCATGAACACCACTTTATGGGAAAAATAATTGACACCTTGACGGTGGGGAGCATTATATATTTCATTACAATTAAAAATATATCTGCATTATACTTTTGCGGAGAGAATGCAAAATACAAATCTGATGAGCTTAAAGTTAAATAGAAGCTTGGAAAAGTCAGAGTAATATGCAAGATCATAAAAAAAAAAAAAAGTTAGAAAACTGACATCTCTTACATGTGTGCATCTCAGTGACTATTGCGCAAACTTTGAAACAAAAAAAATTCTCTTTTTCAAATTTGCCATTAGCAAAAATGGCTTTTACATTTCTAGAATACAGACCTGAGTCAAGACACTAAGAATGTCTAATTCATTCTTGAGGGTGTATCCAGGAAGGACAGCATCCAGCTGCTTTAGCCAATCAGTGCTGCCCTCCAGCTTTCCTGGCTCAGGCTTGTCTTTTTCACTGGCTTCACCTACAGTGTAAAGAGGAAGGTGTTAAGAGGATGGCTACATAACAATAGGTTGGACGCTAAAAGAATCAAAATTCTACATAAGCAACAGTCGCATTTGTTTGCTCGGTGCGATCTATAATTTATCATGGTATCATGGTACGTTAGGTAGCTCAGTACGGTAAAGGTGCCATTGTCATTACAAGTTGTGTTATAGCTGAATTCTGAAACCTACTGCTAGGATCGGATGCTGTGAATCAGTGGCAAGAATAGAACCATGCAGGTGGGAAACCAAATTTTTTATTTAAAGAATGTATACTATCCCATTAAATGGGACCTCACAGCAGAAAAAAACTGCTGAAAATACCAAGTCAAGGAACACTTTGTAACCGCAGAAAAAATTCAGCATGAAGCACCTTAAAACCTGCTTTGGAAATGGTGGAGTTATGGTTTGTAGATATTTATTTTGTTGTAACAAAGAAACTATATTTAACCCAGATTACATAATATTGGATATTAAAAACTTCATGAGCTCTTACAAATCCCTAAAACATTAAAAAAACATATCTGGCCTATTCTTCCCTTTATTAACATTGTATTCATCTATAGTTAGTTCCTGCACAAGCAATCCCATGTCTGATCATTTTAAACACTAAGGTGACATGGCACTTACCATCTGTGGTGGGTTTTACAGACTTCTTCACTTCTATGCTATTTTTCAGACCACTGTCTGGGAAAAGCACTTCATAAGAGTTTGGTAACTTGATACTCAGCAAACCAGCAACTGCAGCAACTACACCGTTCAGGTTCTACAGTGGGGCAAAAATAAGGCATTAACACCTGCAAGTCTGTCTTCACCAACATCATTTCTAATTTAATTCTATTTATGCAGTTCACATACCTTAGCAGCTGCTGCAGAAACCGTGAACATAACTGAAACTTCACTGCTTTTGGCTTTCTCCCAATTTGCAGCTCCTCCTGCAGCATGGACTTTCTCAGTATTGCCTGATGGAACAGATAACGTATCCATCGGCTTCACGTCTGGAAACACTGTTAGCGGAAAATTAACAACTGCATTATGTAAGGCATGTACACAACCTATATGGGGGGGGGGGGGGGGGGAGTGTCGCCCTTATAAGGAACAAATAATTCTGAGACTAGAGTCAAATTAACAAGGAGCTGACCCAGAGCAAACACTAAAAATAAAAAATACATTTAAAAAAACCCCGCTAGATTTCTTATCTAGTTGAAAAAGATCACCACGATGCAGCACATTACACTTACCTGGAATGGAGCAGCGTGGTATAAGCGGTATGACGGGAGATAAAGCTCTTTCCTCCTGCTCTTCCTTCACATCACACAGGGAAGGGAAACGCTGAGTGTCCTCTCCAACAACGCTTTCTGGAGAGGAGGCTGGAACAATGCTATCAGGAGAGTCACTATCCTCATCACTCTCCATTCTGTAACGTGAAACAAGTCAACATGTCAACCTCATGATGTAATCCTTGTGACGATGAGAAGCTACAGCCACCATCCAAAACGGTAACAATTGAAATCTGTGGGATCCTTAAGTAGCTTGTCCCAGCTGTCACCGACAATGGGTGCAAATACATGTGATTAAAAAATAGCCTCAGCTTGATGAATATCTGCTTAATGGTATATTCAGTATTGGATGCAGTTATATTGGGAGTGCTGGTATTTATGAACACTGACCGAGAACTTTTAATAAATCGCAAGGACCATACATTACCAATTAATGCAGGCATCCAGTAATAGCCAGAGGTATATAACCGACTGCCCTTAATACAAATACAAGTTATTCCAGTACTTAAGCTGCAGCTTAACCGCCCTTACCTGACATCCTCGCTTTGGTTGTGTGGAGGGGTAGGTAATGCAGCCAGCAGGTCCAGACTACGCTCCACTACAAAAACACAAAAGTAATCAGAAGCTGCTTCTGCACAGCTAGAAAGCATCATACATTTTATCAAAGACAAGTCAAAAACACATGCATGCTCTAAAATTACCCCAAACCTTTACTGGGGGTTACTTTGGCTTAATGTGGTTCTGTTATGTTAAAGGGAAAGTTAAATACAACAAAAAATATCCTTAACCCTTTAGTGACAGAGGGGTTTTATTGCACACGTGACCGGAGCTCTTTTGCTATTTTTAGCGTATCTTGGTGCATTTCTTCAATGACAACTAGAGCTCTCTTTTTATACCACACACACATACATATATTCCCTTTGATTTCGTGTGAATAATATATTAAAAAACTGGACAAACTGTTTTATATTTTACTTTCTTATACAAATTAGGTGCCATTGATAAAAAAATAAAAAAAAATAAAAATACCCAATTTATGTCCAACATGGACATGCCTAACTCTCCTAAGAGGGGGTTCATTCACTAAACTAACTTCACCACACATTATTAACAGTCAAAGGGTTTCAACTTCAAAGAGGAAGCTGCCTCATTGCACCGACAATAAGGCAAAAAGGGCTTACCTTTCTTAACTTCAGCTTCGGAACTGTTCTCAGCCTCCTTCTTAGCATCATTCAGATCTTCAGCTGCAGTCACACCGTTCACCATTTTCTGCTGCACAGAAGGTGGTGGAGTTGGGGGCAAGGAGGAGGGAGGTGTAGGAGGATTACTGAGGTTATTCTGTGAAAGGGAAAAAATAAGCTTAATATATATTTTTCATTCTTTGATGCAACACCATCAAGAAATGCCCATTTTGCCCTTTACATTATGCTTTCACATACCTTGCTGAGAAGCTGGGTGTAATAATCTGGGATGCTCTCCAAGGCTCCACTGCCAAATGTTCCTTTAAGGGGACATTTACCATTAACAGGGCTACTACTCCCAAACGGGGCAAAGAGACTGAAATTAGCGGTAATAGAAGGTTCAACCAATGGCAACAATGACAGCTCCTGTAGAACGGGGAAATAAAATCAGTATAAAAATTAAGTTATACCACCAGACTTACGCTATCACAAATAAACCACTGTGTGATTTTGTCTACTTTGTGTCAAACCCACACTAGGAATAACGTACATTATAGTGTGGTCATAGTCGCAAAAGTACCTGCTTTAGCTGTTTCATGATGGCATCTGGAGATTTCAGACTGTCTTCTCTGCGAATCTTTTTGCGCGAGTTTTGTACTTTTTCATTGGCCTTCTGGTTTCTTTTTGGCTTGGCAAGAGCTTTCTTTCCAGAAATATCCTGCCAAATAAAAACAGAACACAGTGAAAATACAGTAAGCACCCAATTGATGAAGAGAATGGTATTAGTTTATGGTATTAAAATATTTTGAAACAAATTACATAACAAATGAAGTACACTGCACCTAGCTGGAAACACCACTATAAATACTGGTTTTCTAGAAATCAAAGTAGATATAACCTTTAACCTGAGAGACAACTAGACCCTACTTTATAAAACTGGAAGATATGCAAACTATTAGTGTTTGTAAGAGTCAAGATGAACTCTTACGTTATAAAAGTTTATTTTGTGAGCAGCAATGTGACGAGGTAGCAGAGGAAACACTCAACTGGGCTTGGGGGCCCAATATCTACTATCTCAACCTGCAGATCCTTGTTCGTGGTTTTGTTTCTTATAAACATTAAAGTAAAATGCACTCTGCAATACTCGCTAGAAATAGCTATACCTCAAAAGTACAAACCTTAACCATTTAATAAAGTTTGCCATTGTGGTCACACTCACCTCATTATTTTGCGAGACACCCTGCAGTTTCTGCTCAAGAACACTCAACTTGTTGTCAATGTGGCCATTGATGTCTGAGTGAAGACTTTCGGAACTGCGCTGAGAAGCAAGCTGAACAGTCTTTGCACGCAGCAGTTTCTGTAGAAGGAGATGCCCAGCCTCTGCCTTGGCCCCAGTAGTTAAATCACCATTCGGCTCACCCTTTAAATCCTGGGTAACAGACACAGCCTCTTCCATACACTCTTGCTTAAGATGTTTAGACAATTCAGTCCTGTCTCCATTATGCAGAGGGGCAGGTAAGTCTACTTTAGTAGTTTGTTCAGTTTGACTTTCATCCATTCTGCCCTCTTCTTGAGAGGATACATTAAGTTCGGTGTGTGCAGTTTCCACAGGTGTAGACTTGTTGCCAATGTTACTTGATAACTCCACCTGCCGTGACTGTCCAGAAGAGGGTGTAGAGTCCAAAAGCTCTGTCTGTTTTACATTAAGGGTATGGGCTTGTTGGACAGTAGACTCCGGCTGGATTGCAGAGCCCACTGGAGATGAGGACAAATCTGGCTTCTGGTTTTCAGCCAGTTGTGAAGATGAACTACTGGGACTAGCTTTGGCTACAGAAAATTCACTCTTAGACTGTGAGGCCATGACAAGCTCATCTGGAGGTCTGTTCTGAATTTGAGGTTTTGGCATTGGCATATTTCCTGGACATATAGCAGTGGGCTCTGATGGCTCCCTCTTTAGTGTTTGAGAACTTTCCAAATGCTGCTGGGCCTGCTGGCGAAACTGTTGAACGTGCATCTGAAGCTGTTGTTGTAGCTGTAACTGTTTCTCGGGTGGTGCCACAAGCATTTGCTGTTTCAAATGCAAAATCTGTTGCACTTGCTGAATTTGATGGGGTTGAAGTTGCTGCATTTGTTTTTGCTGCTGCATTTGAGTTTGCTTTAACTGCTGCATATTCTGTTGTGGGACTAGGTGTGACTGTTGAGTTTGTGCTTGTTGTATTTGTGACATATGCTGCTGTTGCTGAGGTTGCAGTTGCCCCTGTGCCTTTAACTGCTGCAACTGTGCCTGCTGAAGCTGCAACTGTATTTGCTGCTGATTGAATTGGTGTTTCAACTGAAGCTGTTGCATCTGGCTTTGTTGAGGCCCCACCTGTTGCAGTTGTGTGTTCTGTAAGGAGACTTGTTGCTGGATCTGATGCGGGTGCTGCTGCATCTGCATATTCTGCTGCTGAAATTGCACCTGTGTCTGATTTTGAAGCTGAATCTGTTGAGGTTGATGAAGTTGCTGAATTTGCAACACTTGTTGTGTCTGACTTTGTATTTGTTTCTGCAGCACTTGCTGTTGAAGTGACTGGTGCATTTGCGGTGACTGTACAGACTGTTGCTGCTGCGGTACTTGTGGCAAATGCTGCAAAGATTTCATCTGCTGAGTCATCAGATGTGATGCCATCAGCTGCTGTGAGTGATGTACCTGTTGAATCTGATGGTGCTGTATTGTCTGAGGCTCTGCTTCCTGCCTTTGATTGTGTTCCACTTTAATCACCTGTTCTGTTTGTTTTGACTCCTCCATTTGATTCGTCTCTTGGGTTTGTTCAGTTTGTTGCGCCTGTCCTGTTTGTTGTGGTAATGGATGCTGACGGATAGGTGGAGAGCCATTAGATTCTTGCTGCTTAACTTCAGTCTGGTGCTGTACGGTTTCCATTTGTTGCACTCTTGTTTGAGGGAATATTTGCTGATGCATCTGCTGCTGCAGTGCTTGCTGCATCTGTTGCTGAACCTGCTGCTGCATCTGTTGAGCTTGCTGCTGCTGCATCTGTTGAGCTTGCTGCTGCTGCATCTGTTGAGCTTGCTGCTGCATCTGTTGAGCTTGCTGCTGCTGCTGCATCTGTTGAGCTTGCTGCTGCTGCTGCATCTGTTGAGCTTGCTGCTGCATCTGTTGAGCTTGCTGCTGCTGCTGCATCTGTTGAGCTTGCTGCTGCTGCTGCATCTGTTGAGCTTGCTGCTGCTGCTGCATCTGTTGAGCTTGCTGCTGCTGCTGCATCTGTTGAGCTTGCTGCTGCTGCTGCATCTGTTGAGCTTGCTGCTGCATCTGTTGAGCTTGCTGCACCTGCTGCATCTGTTGAGCTTGCTGCACCTGCTGCATCTGTTGAGCTTGCTGCTGCTGCACCTGCTGAGCTTGCTGCATCTGTTGAACTTGCTGCTGTACCTGCTGCTGCACCTGCATCTGTTGAGCTTGCTGCTGCTGCACCTGCTGCATCTGTTGAACTTGCTGCACCTGCTGAGCTTGCTGCTGCTGCATCTGTTGAACTTGCTGCTGCACCTGCGGCTGCATGTGTTGAGCTTGCTGCTGCATCTGTTGAACTTGCTGCTGCACCTGCTGCAACTGGTGACCTTGCTGCTGCAACTGGTGACCTTGCTGCAACTGTTGAGCTTGCTGCTGCACCTGCTGTCCTTGCTGCTGCTGCAACTGCTGAGCTTGCTGCTGCACCTGATGCACTTGCTGCAACTGCTGAGCTTGCTGTTGCACTTGCTGCAACTGCTGAGCTTGCTGTTGCAAATGTTGATTTTGCAGTTGTATCTGCATCTTTTGCTGCTGCAACATCTGCACTTGTTGCTGAGTTTGCTGAAGCACCTGTTGCTGCTGTGCTTGCTGAACCATCTGCTGTTGCACTTGCTGCAAAGGTTGCTGCAACTGTTGCATGCAAATTTGCTGTGTTTGTGGTAAGTGCTGCTGAGCCTGTTGGAGTTGCTGCATTTGATGTTGCTGCACTTGTGGTGCCTGATTAAGCATTTGATGCTGTGTTTGCTGCATCTGATGCGGTTGTACTTGCTGTATTTGTGGTGACTGCTGGACTTGGGTAATTTGATGCTGTGGTGGTTGTTGCGATGGTGGTGGCTGCTGCAGCTGAGACTGTATTTGTGGAACTTGCTGCATCTGAAGTGACTGAACTTGTGATTGCTGGAGTTGTTGCATCTGGTACTGCTGTGACTGTGGATGAGCTGCAACCACTTGCTGAGGCTGCATCTGTGGCATTCTGTATTGAGGTGGTGGCAACTGTCTCAGATTTCCAGTGCTCTGGGAAGGCTGACCAGATGGAGATTCCTGAGACTGAGTAGGGCAGAATCTTGCCATACCTGGAGATTTCAGCAATGGGCTTTGAGCCAGCTCATTTACTTGTGGTGACCCTGTGTGTTCTTGCGTCACTTTCTGTACACCAATTGGCTGGGTTTCTTCAGTGTAGCCTGTCTGAACCTGTTCAGGGGCCACTGATCCAGTTTGATGAACAGGGAAAGCTCCTCTGGAGGGCGTCTGAACCCCTGGAGTCCCATTGGAGGATGTGTGTGAAGAAGCAGACTGTATTGCTTGCTCCTGAAATGAGGTTTGTCTCAAAGCTTGGTTCTGAGCTTGCTGGTGTCTTTGAATGAGAATAGCTTGTAGCTGCTGCTGCTGTTGTGGGGTCAAATGTCGCAAATTTGGATTCTTAGCAATGATACCCTGCAACTGTGCTTTAATCTGAGCCATGAGTGGACTGTTTTGTCCCATGAAATTAACAGCATTTTGCATTTGCTGTGCACTTGGAACTAGCCTCTGTTGCCCTAATGGATTTGTCATGTGCTGTGCGGCACCTTTGGTTTGCTGTTCATTCCCTTGTGCCTGTGTCTGACTATGACCAATAACCCTCTGAGCCTGGGTCATACTTGGTGTCTGGTCCCCCATCACATTTTGTTGTGAAGCAGCAGAAGTAAGATGTGAGTCTTGTGACAGGTGATGTTGAGTGCTTGGAACCGTATCTATACCTTGCTGTGGGGTTGGAAGAACAATGCTGTGCTGTTGCCTTACAGATTGCTGCATTGGACTAGTTACACCAAATGGAGCCTGTAGCTGATCCTGTGGTTGGTTCAGCTGCACAGCATCTTCCACTGGTACTGGATGTTGAGGATCTGTTTCTTGATTTAGAGAGAGACCAGAACTGTGATTCAGCTGTTCCTGAGATGGCGCATCTCTAGAATCCTGGCTAGCTGGGCTGCATGTTGGCTGCTGTTGTCCTTGAGACACCCGAGTGTCTCCATTGTTTTGTAGAAGTGAGCCCTCAGTCACAGCAGAATCACTATTATTCAAGACCGGACCCTGTTGAGGGTGAATATTTTGCTGACTTCCAGATGGTGCAGTAGCTTGCATTTGTCCTACAGCTGAATTCTGGGGCATTGTGGACCCCGTTTGGCCTAAACCTATTTGCTGCTGCATGTGGGAAACACCAATTACATTTTGTTGAGGTTGTGATAGAAGCAGCCTTTGCCCCATCACATTTTGAGATTGAGCAGCTGATGAAGACCCAAGCACCCGCTGCTGCGTAATTAAAATTTGCCTTTGCTGATTAGGGTGATGTTGTAATACAGTTGCTGGAGGTTGACCAACAAGTGCTTGCTGTGGCTGTGATGAGCCCTGCTGCGGCATTAACCCATGGGAATTTGTCATAAGCCCATGTTGCTTGCCCAGTATTGTTTGAGGCAGACTGTTTTGAAAGCCAGGATGTTGTTGGGGTTGAAATTTCTGAGCTAGCTGCATCCTCTGCTGCTGTAGCTGCCTTTCTTGGATCATCCTTTGTTCCGGTGTAAGACCATGGACAGTCTGCGGGTAAAAGCCGCCCGAAGTCCCAGGAATGGCCGTGCTGCTTCCTTGCGCTTGGTGTTGCTGTGGTATTGACTTAACGTATGACACACCTTGTTGGGCTTGCATGGATACGCCAGGCTGCAGACCTCGAAGGTTGCCAGGCTGTCCAATCAACTGGTTGTGTTGTATGGATCCAGCTTGTTGGAGACCATGTGCTGCCATTAGCTGACCTGGAGCCTTGGTGAGAACTCGTGAGTTTTGATTGGGACTGAGGGGCAGGACTCCACAGGTTTGCTGCTGCTGTTTATTCCGATACTCTGTCATCAGGTTTGTATGTTCCTTTTGCTGTTTACGGACCTGGGATGTGAAAAACAAATAACGGTTTTATTTGGATTTACAACAAGGTTCTGCTAAACTTTACACTGACATATAATAGGAACATTTCCAGATTCAAGCTTGCTTTAAAATTAAAGTGAAACTGCAGATGGAAATTCCATTCTGTAGCTGTACATTTTCTTCTGTACCTAGCCCAAGGATATTTACAAACTAGAATAAGAGGGGACGCTTCCTCTACCGCAGATCAGATTATCAGGAAACATAACTTGCTGCCATGAGTCTAATAAAACTTTTAATAATAAATGTTAACACTTTTCATGGTTGTGTTTCTAATTTAAAATGGGATTTAGGTCCCTTTGCCAACATAAATAAGAGCAGGTTAGTACAGCTTTATACAGGTGTAAAATCCCATAAGCATGATACTAGTCCTATCACCACACACACCTGGTCCAGTTGTTTCTGGATCTTGCTTTGTTGCTCTGTGACTAATTTTAGCTTCTCTGCATCTGCTTCAGGAAATTCACGTCCAGCTTTTTTTGCCGTCCGTTGTTTAGCACACAGAGCTTTTCGGGATTTCCTGTGAACCCCTATCTGTTCTTCAAGCACCTTTAACTGCATTTGCAAGAGCTGCTGCGTGTGGAAGAGCCACTCCTCATACTGACGTTGGTCTGCTTCATCTACAGGGAAGCAGAAAGTAATACCCGTTAGCCATACCTTTTATTGATTTGCTTGACGACATTCTCTGTAACAATGTAGCTGTCTTCATACATACAGTTGTGATCAAAAGTTTGCATACCTTGGAGATTTGGTAATAAATGTACCATGTTTTAAGAAAACATGAATGAGCAGGAAATTTTTTTTTTATTTCTTATGGGATTCATATTCAACTGTAGGTTATAACAGAATGGCACAATCATAAAACAAAAGAAAAAAAATTGAAATGACCCCCATTCAAAAAGTCTGCATACCCTTAATTCTTAATACGGTGTATTGCCCCATTTAGCATCAATGACAGCGTGCAATCTTTTGTAATAGTTGTCTGAGGCCCCAAATTTTTCAGGTGGTATGGCTGCCCGTTTGTCCTGGCAAAATGCCTCCAGGTCCTGCATTCTTTGGTCACTTGCATGAACCACACATTTGAGATCTCCCCAGAGTAGCTCAATGATATTAAAGTCAGGAGACTTATGGTAACTCCAGGACCTTCGCCTGTTTCTGCTGTAACCACTGGAGGGTCAACTTGGCCTTGTGCTTAGTGTCATTCACTAAGCGAAACTCCAAGAGCATCTCATGCGCAGCCTTCGTGCGGAAGAATGCAAATTGTCTGCCAGTATTTTCTGATAACATGCTGCATTCATCTTGCCATCAATTTTCACAAGATTTCCTGTGCCCTTAGAGCTCACACACTCCCAAAACATCAGTGAGCCACCACCATGCTTTACAGTGGGGATGGTATTCTTTGATATAGGCCATGTTGACCCCTCTCCAAACAAAGCGCTTGGTTATGACCATAAAGCTCTATTTTGGTCTAGCCACTCCAAATTACTGCGTGCCAGAAGCCGTGAGGTGTGTCAAGGTGTTGTCTGGCATATTGTAACCTGGCCTGTTTGTGACATTGGCGCACTAAAGTCTTCTGACAACTCGACCAAGGAGCTCAATTTTGTTCAAGTATCGTTGTATTGTGCTCCTTGAAACAACCACACAGTCTCTTTCCAGAGCAGCCTGTATTCCTCCTATCACCTGTGGGATTTCCTTTGTATCCCGAACAATTCTTCTGACAGTTGTGGCTGAAATCTTCCTTGGTCTACCTGACCTTGGCTTGGTATCAAGAGATCCCCACATTTTCCACTTCTCAATAAGTGATTGAATAGTATTGACTGGCATTTTAAAGGCTTTGGATATCTTTTTGTATCCTTTTCCATCTTTATTAAGTTCCATTACGTTGTTACACAGGTCTTTTGACAGTTCTTTTCTGCTCCCCTTGGCTCAGTATCTAGTCTGTTTGGTGCATCCATGTGAGAGCTAACAAACCCATTACAATTTATACACAGACACTAATTGCGTGTCAGTTGTTGATCCAAATTTTTGGCCTTGTTACCGACAATAAATGGCTTCATATGATCACTAGCCTTCAATAAAAGATTTCTTTTGCACGATCACTCATTTTTAAAATCAATGCCGACATTTCACAATTTCTGCCAGGGTATGCAAACTTCTGAGAACAACTATATAACCATATAAAATACTTACTGATTGCTCCTTGAACAAATGCAGGTGGATTGGGCCGAGGTTGAGATGGGTCAATGTTGGTCCTTTCCTAAAAAAACAGCAACATAAGATGTAGCGCAAAATATGCCTATATATGGAATGAAAACTAAGGACGGGAACTCTTTTCGGCAACAATCAGCTTTATTACTCCATGGACTTAATTGCCAAATACAAAAATGTACACTTACCTGTGTGGCACCAGCAGGTGCTTGACTGCTAGGTTCTATTGCTCCTGGAACTCCTAATCTTTGAGCAAGCAGGGATACCTGTTGCCTTTAGAAAAAAACAACACAATCACAATTAGTAGAGGCTTATAACAAGCAGTTCTCTAATCACGGTTTCATATATGGATATATACAAGACAATCCAACTGAATAACGGCCATAATTTTTTTTTCTTTTTTTAAGTCACTGTTTGGAGATGTTAATACATAAGAATTCACAGAGTAATATAATCCCTATTGGATTCTCACCCTATTAGATCATACCTGTTAATTCCAGGAGTGACTCCAATTGTGCCTTGAGCCATCACCTTCTTTATTCCCTTCAAAGCAACCATTTTTGCTTTGGCAATAGGATCCATTATATCATCAGCCGCAAACTTATCAAGATCTAGCAAGCAAACAAACACTTTCAAACATTTTGCAGCCTTATATACACTGTTTAAAAAAAGTAGCCAAAACACATTTTAAATAATTTCTTGCATAGCACAGTTTAGAGTGATAGGAAAATTGAATTTCAGTCAATTTCTATTAAATGCTGTTGTAGTCCTATAGCTCGTGCAGAACACCATTCCTTCTGCACCAGCTGGAGCAATGAAGGAAAGCTAAAAATCTGCATACTACACGATAAACTCATTTTAAAAGGGGAACTCTCACCAATATTACTAGTACAAGATTAAAATTTTCACAGGATTGTGCCTGATCCTTTTTGCATGTTTTTGGGCAGCTGCATATTAATAATTTATACATGCTCTACTTTCGTCATCTTAGAACATCATACAGCCTGTGCTAAACAGAATTGTTCAGTCATCAAGCTCGACACAAATATTTATGGAGCAACAGGTTTTATCCACATTGCCATAATGGATCAGCTCAGTATAGGGATGTCTTAAAATCTGCCTTTTATTTTTAATTTTCTTAAAAATATTTTTTTGTAAATGAAAAGCATACTACATCTAGCAAACTAAAATGAAACTTGTTCTTCAAAGTTAAAAACAGGTATACAGAACATTTTAGAAATGCTTTAACTATACAATACGCATATAGAAAAATGTTATATATAAAAAAATCTATTTACCTGTATCAGGGAAAAAACTATTGGCCAAAGGCGGCTGCTGCTGCATGACCAGCTGCTGAGGGTTGGGAGGTAGAACCTGCTGCGACGTTCCACTACTCTGTATCATGTGTGGCGCTCCAAGTAAGTGACTTTGAGGCATACCTAGGGATGACTCCAAAGCAGTGCTAGTTTGTGCTCCCACAAGCCTCTGTTGCATCTGTTGCTGTGGGGTTAGAAGCTGTGCAGTGGAATTCAATCCCTGATGTCTAGATGTTAGCCCATGCCCCACCATGCCGACTTGGTGGCCATCTGGATGTGGTTGAATGTGGACTGCCTGCTGTTGATTTGACACCGCTGAAGTATTTATAACTGGATGCTGATGCACACCCTCCGGATGCTGCCCTGACATCAGCTGTTTCTTCTGCTGTTCATTTTTTTCGTGTTCCAGAAGGTCCTCTATAAGTAAAGGTAGCTCACTAGCTTCTAAGGAGCTCTCCATTTTGTCTATGTCGTCACCAGGAGAATGGCGAGGTCCTTGCAGATCCAGAGCCCCATCATGCAGCTCAAACTTTCCAAGCATTAGGTTGCTCTGATTGCCAACTGCAGAGGCTATGCTTGATTCTTTGCTTTGAAAGAGCGATTCCGTCAGATTTGTTGTGTGGGCAGCAGTTGCACCTAGAGACTGGGGCACTGTTCCAGTCTTTAACAAACTAACACCTGCAGTTTTATCAGTGATATGAATAGCTTCTGTTTTAATGGACACTGAACTGGTAGCTGAAAACTGACAGGTGCTAGCATTCAGTCCTCCATCTTCTAACTTTGGTTTTAAGTCACCTGAATACGGCAGTTGCTTTGTTTCCACCGAGGCAGGCATTTGGCCTTTTTCAACTCCACTAAAAGTGCGAGTGCCCCCTTCAACTGCAAGATTACCTACTAACCTGTCTTTGGTTATCTCCACTTTTGCATCAGATGGCAGCTCTTGCTGCACACTTTTAGGAATGCAGTCTGTCTTTGCATCACTAACATCGGGATCTACCTTTAGCATCGCCTCCTCTTCTGCTTTCTCGTTGGCAGATTCAACCAGTCGCAAATGCTCATTGAAGATGTCCTTTTTGTCCCCCGTGTCCAACTCTGGATCAGTATATGCCAAGAGGTCAAACTCATCCCCATTTAAGAGATCATCAAGGTGGGGGTCATTTGTCTCAAGATTATCTAGGTTGTCCAAATCATCATCTGCTTTTGCCACATCAAGGCTTAAATTGGCTAAATCATCATCCTCCAAGTCTTTGTGGGTGTCAAAATCAACATCTAGTTCTGGGGGGTCATCACAAGGGACTCGTTCACCCTCTAATGCAGGAACGGTTTCCTTAGACCCTTCAAGCTGGGCTGGACCACGTGCTGGAGCAAGGGAGGCAGGTTCTTGATGGTCTGGCAACCCAGTAGCAGTGTCAACTTTGGTTTGGCTGGGTTGCTGGACACTAATCAGATTTACCCCTTGAGTAGGTGTATTAGACAAGACTTTCTGGTGCTGCAACAATGGATTTCTCATTATTGGTACTTGCAATGGGTTTCCATCCCCTCTCATGACTCCTGGTGGCAACTGTGCGTTACATTGGTCACCTGGCAAATAAAAGCGTGGTCTGTTTTGAAGCCCAGGTGGTGAGAAAGCAGGTCCCAAGGGTAACTTTTGTCCATGATGTCTCAATTCAATATAAGGTGCACCCCCAACGGTTACGGATGCTGTAACCTGATCTGCTGGAAAGGGCAATCGAGACACCCCGCCACTGCCAACTGTAGTTAGTGTAGATCGGTTCATTTCCTGGAAGCGATTAGGTGTCCTGTGGGGTGCAACTGGTGACTGCCAGATCTGCTGATGTTCAGAATAAGATCCTCTTGAATAAAATACCTGGGGACCTTCTGTGGAGTGTCTGTAAAATGAAAGCGACCACAAGCACTATAAGTATCCACATTTGGGAGAGGAGCCTTTTAACATTTAGAAGGATTTGTAAAACTAAGATATGACTTCAGATGCAAAAACATTTCAAGACCTGAATACACATTTTAGCCATTATGATGTTAAGGATAGTAATTAAATGACCCAAATTAATGTTGATCTTTGCATAGGACTTTTTTTCAAAACGATGCAAAAATCAACCAAATTAAACATACCTCCCAGAAACGTCAAGAGCACCAGAGGATGGGGTGGGCATTGGTGTGCCAATTCGATCTTCTGTGGGAAAAGTGGTTGGAGTTGCTGTTTGCCCAGAGAGTTTACCCACCACAGCACCAGGAGAAGGAGGAATTACTCCAAGACTGGACTTCTCCTACAACAAAGAAGAAAAGATAAATGATTAAAACAGGTGTACTTACTGTATATCCGATAAAATACCTTGAGAATCATTTGTAAGTTAGTGTAAACAAAAATGCCAATTTCACTAAAAGCACAACACGTTCTGCTTTTATTATGCGTTTCAAGAGCTTAACACTAAGCAAAAGTGCAAAGTAGGTAAAAGGGTTATTGGAAATAGTAAGTAGCACAGCTTGCATTTGATGCTCGAATCAGGGGTATTTTACCGGTGTCTGAGGGTACATTACAACACGACCAGCAGCATCATAGCTTTGCCCAATGGATTCCGCATTCCACCCGGCGTGCGATGAGCTCAGAGCAGCTGCCGCCGCTTCCTTTTCTTGTCGTAATGTGTTCCTCTGTATCTGCTGTCTTATGAGTAGTTCTCGCAGTCTCTGCCGCTGAAAGGCATAAGAAAAGGCCACTGAATTAAACTAAGATGTAATAAATATCAAAGCACAACTCAATTTCCAAACATGCAAAGCATTCAAAAGATATTTATACTAATATACAAAATGTTCCCAACAAAGGCAGAATGGTCTTTATCTTCTGTGGAATTCTTGATCATATATATATATATATATATATATATTAGCACAGTGCAGAGCTGTCATGTACTACAAAAAGTACTTGTTCTTACCAAAGATACTGCCATCATCTGCTTAATGTATATATGTTCTGCATTAACTGATATATGTTGATCAATAAATTAATAAAAGCTAGAAGAGAGTTTTGTAGCCAAGGTAACCACATTCTTGGAATATATTGATATTATATATTATTATATATAAAGATGACTTATAGCAATATAATCACATAACACCCTTTCAGACACGTTTACGTATAGAAGATGATAATATTCAGTATTACAATCATGGAAAGCTGAAAGATACATGGCTCCCACCCAAAAATGATGTCACAAGCCAAGTAGAAGGTAGCATATACCTGTCGCTGTTTTTCTAGCTCTGTCTGGCTCAAGTTGCTTAGAGCAGTCTCAGAGGTGCCTTGCATCTCTGGCATTTCACGAACTGAAGCACCAATAGCATTAAGCATCCCAGGTATCTCTTCCCTTTGCTTTTCTGACGGAGAATTCAAGCTTGGCCTCTGACCGGTACCAGAAGGCTGATAGGAAGCTTCTTGGGGCAGAACTGAAGGAGGACGCAACGGAGACTGAGCATATACTTCAGATGTGCTGCTATTTCCTGATGAATGCGGGCTGCCCGAAGGGTGGAAAGAAGGGGCAGTGTTGCTACTAGGAGATGTATAACTTTGTGGCTTGCCAGGAGTGAAATGGCTGTTCATAGAATGGGAGGGAGAACTCTTCACATTATCTCCTGGGGAATGAGGAAAAGTGAAACATTGTTGGCTCTGGGAGTTTGTGTACACATTGGCGCCAGGAGAACGAGCAAACATAGGAGACTGCTGTTGGTTCAATTGCACTTTCTGGTGGAGTTCGAGTGATGGTTGAAAACCTGAACTAGCAGGAGAGGTGTGAGTAAGCTGGGTGGTAGGTTTGAAACCAGTTTCTGAGACCTGAGGTCGAAGAGGTTTATGAGGCGGTGCAAAAGGATCCCTTGAGTGGGGTCGAGAAGGTGGACGAGAATATGGATCTGGAGACTGAAATCGTGGAGTGACTGGGGACTGGCAAAATGCCTCTGTGGACAATGGTCTAGGCGTTAATGGGGACTGAGAGCTGCCCTGTGATTGTGGGCTGGTGGGAATACGTGTGAACGGGTCAGTCATCAGAGGTCGCGCAGTCATCGTGCTGGTTCCTTCCACTGATTGGGGGCGAGGAGTTAGAGGAGGTTGCGAGTAGGGGTCAGTGTACGGGGCAGCAGATGGTGGCCTGTACATGTCTGAATGATGTTGAGGTGATACCACCTGTGCCTGCATGTGAGAATCTCTGTGAAGAGGTGCAGGGCTATGGGGCTCTATTTGAGAGAGCCTGGGCGTTAAAGGTGCTTTGAATACATCACATTTAGTCTCTCCTGTCCCCTCTGATGACCCAGCACTATGTGGAAAACCAGGAGAACCAATGCCAACATCTTCCTTCTTGATCTGAAGTAAAATGGCATCAGATGGTCTCTTATGATCACCATAGCGTGAGGGAGACAGCATAGGCTCAGCAGGTTTGGTGGAACACTCAGATGGCTGGCACTGCTTTGGACCAGGACTTCCCACCAATGAGATGTTATCATTAGAGCCAGTAGGATAGCGTGGTTTAAGAAACGGTTCTGGGGTGAGTGGCTGGTGGTGGGGAGTGGCTGCGTTGCAAGCCTGATAATCCATACTTTGAGCTGTATGCTGGTTCTCTGATCCAGAAAGAGTCTGAAAGCCCCCACCAGGAGCTGGAGACTGCGTCAAAGAAGACTGATATCTGCCATCTAATGAGTAAGCAGGGGAATTGGGAAAAAGCTCCTGAGATGGAGATTGAGGAGGCAGTTTGAAGAACACATCACTTGGGGATTCGGCCCCTGGAGTGCTAGCTGATGAGGGCTTAAGAAACACATCCGAGGAGGAGGTAGACATCCCAGATCCTGTAGACATGAAAAGCTCTCGTCCTGATGCAACGCCAGTCCTAAAATCAGCAGCGCCACCAGGCTGAGACCCCGGTTGGATTGGCATCTGAAGATGAAGCATAGGGCGATCTGTTTTCCGAACATCAACTTTGGACTGCTTGTTTATCTGATTTTCTGCTTGCTGTTAAAAAATAAATAAATAAACACTGAGTATACTGTAATAAAAATATATATCTATCTCATAAGGCAACTAGTACATCAGTAGCTGAAAGTTTTTTTGTTTTTTTACTTTTAGTTCTTCTATAACACTTCTATATTGAATCCATTACAGAACACAAATCAGCATGGCACTTGGATCTACACTAACATATTCTATACATAAGTCTTTCACTGTGTACCAAGACGTAACAAAAAAAAAACCCCAAACATACCTTCTGAACTTTGCTGATACGGTGTGCTGCACGATTGTCTTTGGCCTTTTGCTGTAGTAGGAAATGGAAAATTGGAAAATGCATGTACAGTTAGAATATTGTTTTCCAGTACATGTCAAAATAGAACATTGATAGAAAATGCTCTTCAGTAGAATTTTTTTATTTTTTTGTTACCATGTCAAAGATGCAGGCCAGTAAGAACCAACAAGACAAAGCTAGTCAACATGTTTTAGTCATGAGTTAACCATTTATCCATTTAAACATGGATCTGCCAAATTACTACAACTAGGTCCATTCACCAAAACATAACCCAGTTTTTACTTATACAACACTTACCAAATACGGAGCTTTGTCCGGAGCTGGAACTTTCCTCCACAGCTTCATGATCTGCTTACAACGACTCGACCAATCTACAGAAAAAGTTATAATGAAATCAAAACATAGCGCACCATCGCTACACCGCACTCAGAGAAAAAAATTCAGTTTGAGAACAAAAAACTCACAATAATGATAATAAATTTAGCTTTACTTTTAATTTTATTAAGCAGTAGCAGGCTGAAAAGGTTATACAATATTTTAAAATGCTAAAAAGTTCCCTATTGAACAAGCTTCAACAGGTACATCTACAAGGACATTTTTCACACCTGGGTATTCCTGTTTGAGGTTTGGGAAGTTTTTATTAGCATAGAGGACGGGTGATATTGTAGACAGCTCCCCTAATTCCTCATCTTTCTCCCAACGTTGTAGGCTGCGCTGGTTGTAGGAAAGGCCATCTGTTTCCCCCTCAGTGGTCGGTGTGGTTGGAGTAGATGCTGTAGTCCATGAACCATCAGTGTCACAGTGCTCAGGACTAAATAAGCCAGTCCTGTTTCAAAAAGAACAATGGGGTTAGATAATCTATGTACTTTTTTTTTTTTAATTTATTTAAATGAGCCCGAGTATTCAGGACCAGTTAAAAATGTATAGGCAGACATCAGTGTCTACCTTAGCGATGTCCAGTTAGAAGTTTTGGGGAAGTTGACGTCCACAAAGCTTCCGCAATGCTACTCACCTAGGATTGCCATTTTTCAGGAAACTCAAAAGCAATTACATCTAGTATACTACAGGGTGGCCTTTATATAAACCAGTAAGCAGCATATAAAAACTATTTGTCTTTTGGCAATCTTAAGTCAACCTGACTGCTTTATTATAATGTATCTGCCAATTAATACAATGATATATATGACTAATATATTGCTACAGTTCTACATTTGAAAATATTGCTTTCAAACAGCAGCACAGGGGCAGGAAAACACAAACAAACCTGTTTTCTGTGAAGCCAGACTGGGAAAAGGAGTCTAGATGAACACTGGGAGCAACGGATGCACCTGAAAGCAAGACAAGCATTTGAATCAACACAACAATATAAGGCATTAAGCCTCTAAACAATTCAATATAAAGCAACGAGTTACCAACATGGAATACAGGTTCTGCCGAAACACTGCAAGGTTCGGTCTTGCCATCCTTTATCAGAAAACACCACAAGAGATTCAATATACCTTGAACAAAAGGTCTCTGCTGTTGAGGCTGGGTAACGGATCCAGGAACAGGTGACTCCTCAACCCTTCCTGTAGCACTGCTCCCAGTCTGCTCCCGATCTGTGGTACCCAGCACATCCTTCAGAAGCTGTTGCATGTCTGTGCTTTCCATCTTAGGCAGCTCTGTATATAAGAAGGAAGACAAGTTGCAGCGTGGTCACGGGAATGCAAAGCATTCATTTAAACAGTGATACAGGGGATGAAAGAGGTGCACAGCATAATGCTCTGCCTGAACAACGGTGCTGAAATTAAACAAACCAAGAAAAGGTAACCGCTGCAAGGAAAAGAAAAAAGGGCTTGAAGATACGATGGTTTACTTACAAGTTTTGGCTGGCTTAAAGCTCATAATTTTCAGTTTGTGGAAGGAACATAAATAGTTTACTAGGAAACATGCACATCATCAGAAAAGGAGGAAAGAACACAATTTACAATTTATGTATCCAAACCAAACTGGTGGCAACATCTAGGAAACGAAGTCCACAGGGACACTTTCCTTCCCATCATTGACCAGACTGCAAGGAACTAAACCACATTCCAAAAGGGATAGTGGCTAAAACCATGGTAAAATCGAGCCATCCAACGCAGAGAGAAAAAAGGCACCTACAGCTCAATATCACACACCATAGAAAAAGGGTGGGAGAAAGTGATAGAAGGGAAGAGACCAACCCTCCGTGGAGATTTTATCCAGATCCGAGCCGAGGGCTCCCTCTGGGTACAGCACTGGGATTCTCTCTCCGGGGTGGGTAACAGCAGCAACATTCGAGGTCTCAGTCGCTGACGTATCCTCTGCGGGGAGGGGCAGATAAATCACTATTTGTCCACTTGTCAGAAAATGGTATCAGGAGTTGATCGCCTATCCAAAATGTAGCACTCCCAACGTTCAAAATAAAAACTCTGTGGATTCTACTAAACATAAAAATCTCCTTGTCATTACTCCTTCAAAATTATGCCTGATATTTCAACTGCAAATGGTGAGGATTTTTTTTTTTTTTTTTTTACAAACAATCTTTTCAGGTAAAGGTACAGTAATTGCCACAAAACCCTCACCACCCAATAGTGACAAAGTTTAGCACACCTGAATTTTCAGCTTTTGTCTCATTGCCGTCTGCTTCTTCGGGTGGTAAGGAAGTAGCTGGGATGGCAGTCTCCTCTGGCAAGTGATAAAATTGAAGGTTAATCATAAGGAATCTCGGAATTACAACAAAATACAATCACAACCCAAACATTTGACTGTTATTACTGTATTACTTACCTGTGGCTTGTTGGGGTACTTGTGAAGGGTGCGCAGTTGCACCAAGTGATGGACAGGGGAGACACGGCACAGGCTTTGCCTTCTGAACTAGCGGCCGTGCAGCTAGGAGAGCCTGCTTACTAATATCCATCAACTCCTTCCCAAAAAATGCTTCCTGTGAAAAGAGAATCCCTCTTACATATATGTAGAGAAAATATATTTCAAGGCTGAAATTGTCACATGACTGGGGAACATTTTTTGTGTGATTTGATTTGTTTCATTTTAAAAGCAATTGCAAAAATCTCAAAAAGTAAAATCCAAATTAAAGGGCTGTTTTCCTATTCTGTAAAAAGCAAACATGTAATCTTTATTTTTACCCTAAAAAATAAAAAAGTCCTTACAACCTAGGACTACAGGTTACAGTTAAGCAGCACCAGGGGAAAAAAGAATGGAATAGACTATAGACTCTGCCTTTTTTGGATGCAACGTTATTAGGGAAGACTCTAAAAAACTCCATGCTTTAGGACACCAGGGCTTTTCATATTTTGGTTTAAACAACTGTTCAAAGTTTCCAAAGCATTACAGATTCATTAATCGTGTAGCTGGCTGGAAGATGAGATTTTGAGGAAAGCATTGAGGAAACGTGGGTATTCTAATAACTCTCCACAAATGCAGCCACTTGGTGGACCAAACATTGAATTATTTTGAGAACCGACAGGACAGCACTCGTCTGCAGCCCTTAAAATGCCTAAGAAAAGCTTTGTCTTATAGTTGTCAGCAGCAGGGATTCCCTTAAAGTCTGACAGATAGATGTAGATAGAAGTTACTGCAGATATTACAAAAGCAACTGAGCACAATAAAACCGTAGTTTGTACCTATGGAATGGAATCTGATAGTAAAGTATTGAAATCATGTGCTGCCTTAGGTCTGACAAAAGGACAGCATTCCTAAAAATGAGCTCCTATGTTGTCTAGAGCCTTATTCCTTAAAAGTGGGCACCGTGTGGTGGGCCTACTGCTCCAGAACTCAATGCCCAACCGCTTTTGGGGGTAGTTTGTATCAAGGCAGCATACCCGGACCAGGCAATTTGACTCAGAGTTATAATGCAGTCTACTCAGAGCCTGCCACCACGGCTCACCTGCAGGTATGCTGGAAACATATCCTCCAACTTGCTCTTTTTCCGGCCTCTCCTTTTCTTTTTCTCATCTGCCTCTGCAGCTTCTCCACCACCTTCTGTGGGAGTCTCAAGGGGAGCAACTGCAAAACAGACATTAGAAAGTACTTTACTCCATATTCTCTCTCGCTCACACTAACTTCTGAACAAATGCTTATAATACAGCAGCAACCTTAACACACAGCCTGCTCAATAAGAAAAACCGAGCAGTACATTGCACTATTGGAAATTAGGAGTTAATACCATCATCCATGTGCATGTCTTGATTCTGGCTCTCCCGACAGGCTTCCAAAAATGCTGCATGCCCTTTCTTTGACCGAGTGTGGGTTTTTCTTTGTCTGATCATAAAGCCACCAATACCTACGAAGAAAAATGAACAGGTAGCAGTCAAACAACATTTACATACCAGACTATCCATAATAAATGCTAAATAAAAACTAAACAGCATATGGCTAAAACATACCTGGTCTGTAAGGTTTTCTTTTCTTTTTCTTCCCATCTTCTGTGTCATCAATCCCTTTCCCCGGCTCTAGCTCCCCTCCTGCCTCGCGCTCAGGGCTTCCAGGAGGTTCCGTCTTGATATCACATTCCATAGCTTCAACAATGCAGCCTAACAAGATCATGTAAGAAATTCAGAAGTGCCCAGAAGATGCAAAGATTGAATATGGAAGAAATAGTGTTGCTAAGGTTTTGTTAAGCAACACTCACCGTCTTTTGTTTGATCCTCACAATCAAGCTCCCCTTCCTTCCTTTCCTCTGATGCTGCATGCTCAGGCCCATCCAAGAAGATCTCTCCCCCAGTACACATCCGCGAACGTCGAGGCTTCTTTTTTTGAATAGGTGACAACGTGAGACTACGCAGAACTGCCATACCAGTCTCTGTTAACCAAACACCTTCAAAACGGAAGTACTGAGGCTCTAAAGGTGTAGAAAATGCAAAAAGTTTTAAAAAATGCTCACCACGTTGACAACTTAGTTTGAAATAAAATTAAGGCCGTTACACAAGCACATTTTACCTGGTTCTTTAATTTTCACTGGACTCTCAGGAGGAATGACCGGAACTGAGGACACAGGAATGTAATAAAAGGTTTACACTATGACCAAATATGCTTTCTTAATACAAGGCTGGATATGTATCTGATCAGATTAACTACTCAATGTTTTTAAGAAAGACAATGCGACTAATTTTGCCACTTACCCACTGGCTTTACAATGAAAGGTCGACATGAGGCACAGTCAAACCCTTCATCCGCAGCTTGCTCAACTTCCTCTTCAGTGAACAAGTTCTCACACACTGCGTGTAACCATCTATGGGCAACAGCGTGAACAAATATTACATTTAGAATTCTGAAAACGACAAATAGATAATTGAAAAGAAAAAAAACAAAAAACGCAATTTACCGCTCGCAGTTTTGACACTGGATGAGAAGATCTCCTTCCTGGTATTTGACGTGGCAAACTGGACAGTTCAACTGACTGGCACAAGGTGCACAATGTGTATAGTTATTTTGCCACTCAGCGCGAAACCCTGGCGTGAGCGCTCCGCATTGCATGCAGCAGACACACCTAGAATAGGATGGAGAAGTCAATGCATCTTGTTGAGAGATATACTTTTCTAGTTAATGCCTGTCAAACCATATTTACGTGCAGGTTACAGTTTACATAGGTACACTACACTATGCACTTACCATTTGCATTTCCAGCCACCTTTGGGCACGGTCTGCAGAGGTGGGTCCAGACAGTATGTGTGATAACTGATGTCACAGTCATCACAGAGCAGTAAACGAGAGGGGTCTGTGGCTTTCCCACACACTTCACAGACTATGCACTCCACACAACGCCAGCCTTTCAGTAGCATCACCTTAGTAATCTGGAGGGAGGATAAATAAATAATGTAGGGCTGCAACTAACGATTATTTTAATAATCGATTAGTTGGCCGATTATTTTTTCGATTAATCGGATAAAAAAAATTATATATTTTTTTCAATTTAAAATAATGTACTAAAAAACATACAATTTACACTTTCATCTCTTTATTGCAATGGCCTCTCTCTCTCTCTCTATTCACCTTATTTTACTGACATAATAATAAAAGCTACAAGAACCCAAACGCAGTGTTTCTCAAACTAGGTTTTAATACAAACTTATTAGTAAATATTAATTCATATGTTAACTATTTTTCATATTTAATAAAAACTGAGAAAAAAGCCTTGTTTAAATTTTTTATTTACCAAACTGCCCCCGGTTATGCACATCTGACCCCCAGCTTGCCACTCTGCCCCCATATATGCCTTATACCTCTTATATGCCAGTGATATGCAACTGAGCCCCCTGATATACCTTTTACCCCAGATATGTTTTATGCCCCCTGATATGCCTTATACCCCCTATATGCCCTGAAATTCATAATACCCCCCATACTCCACTCTGCCTCCTCCCCCTCCCATACTCCACTCTGCCTCCTCCCCCCCTCCCATACTCCACTCTGCCTCCTCCCCCCCTCCCATACTCCACTCTGCCTCCTCCACCCCTCCCATACTCCACTCTGCCTCCTCCACCCCTCCCATACTCCACTCTGCCTCCTGTCAGCAACGGAGGCTCACAAGACACCAGGGAGCCGGGTAGAGGGGCAGAGTGCCGTACGGGAGGGAGAGGAGCCTCTGACTCCTGCCCCCTCCCATACACCGCTCTGCCTCTCTACCCGCTCCGTTACTGACAGGCACATTCACTGCCTCATAGAAGCCTCAGCATAAGTGAAGGTGAGTAACGGAGGCTGTCCCCTGTCAGCCGGTGGGGGTCTGCACGATGCGCACAGACAGCCTCCGTTACTGCCCTTCTCGGGAGAGAGGCGGAGTGATGTATGGGAGGGGGAGGAGTCTGAGGGGTGTATGGGAGAGGGGAGAGAGACGGAAGTGAGAGACCGGCCGACAGTGAGGGGAATCCAGGTCCCATGCAGCGTTGCGGGGGATCTGGATTCTAGTGTCATAATACGATCTCTGTTTGAGGTCGGATTATATAAGGAGAGGAGTATTTCAGAGCATTTGCTCTGAAAAAAACCTTTTATAATCGATAAAAATCGATTCGATTAATCGATAATGAAAATCGTTGACAACGATTTTCATTATCGATAATCGATTTTATCGATTAGTTGTTTCAGCCCTAAAATAATGTTCCAGGTACACTATAATCCCACGTCACTTTCAACTGCTAAATAGACAAGACACCCGCATGAACTCAAAATACACAACTCAATCCAACTGGGTCCAGATAGACAGCTCTAAGCTCTGCTAAAGGGTTATGCGTGGTACCAGAAGCCATGGTAGAAATCTGACCAAAAGCTCATGTGAACCGTGGATACTTTTTCTCTCTATTTACTGGATGTTTTCCACCCTTGAACTTGACACAAGTTCATATATTAAGATTTCTGGGAGCACCTCAATTGAAATAGCCACAACACCTCTCTCACGCAATATAATGTATTCTCCAAAGTTTATTTCCCAGGAGGAAAAAAAATAAAATTCTGACTTTCATATACAATAGTATCAGGCCTTGACAAAATATTAGAAGCCAAGTAAGCTCTGGGTCATGCCATTTCACAACTGGCACCTACATTTTTTAAGATCAGATATTGAACGCTACGGGTTTATTTAATAAACCGGGAATTTGCTGGGGAGTTCCAGATTAAGCTTATCTACGTAATAAAAAGGGCCCAGATGAATTGTTCTGGAGGAAGGGCTGAGATGACTGCACAATGCATAATTTCATTAGCGCGGTGAATTCTTACAAAACCTTCCCTATGCATTATGTTGGCCTTCTTGCTGAGGTGCATAAGATTTAGCTTTCATAATGCATAGCATAGACAGGGAGTTAAGTGTAAGTGGGTACCCCCTTTGGATGGTATATACTATACAGTTGCATCCCTACCTCTTCCTCTACAATGAGGAAAACAAAACAAAACAAAAAAAAAAATTAAAAAAAATAAATAAATCACAATCATTAAAATGTGCTGAATTCAATAACTCAGCAACTGTTAAACTATGTAAATCTGCCCAGGACTGCTAGCTAACATCACAACTGCCATGAAACTCATGACACCTGTACACGCACACACCTTCTTACTTTGTATTAAGCTGTTAATATAAATCCAAGCTCTACATAACCCAAACTTGCCTGATTATACTATAGAGAAGCACCTACATTACACAGGTATACCTACCTTGCTGTTCACGCAGTAAGGGTGATAGCACTGGGAACACTGGGAACACGCCAACAGATGCCCCTCTGGGCCACGACCAAAGCTGCCACACACAACACACATATCCTATGGGTCAAAAAATAAAATAAAAATACAATTACATGAGGCACAAAAGAGACAAAAATCAGATCAACAAGACTAAAAGAGGTACACATCAATATATCTCACCTGCATAAGTACAAACTTGTCCGTGTTGGAAAAGAGGACCACTGTGTTTTGCATGGTATCATCTTCCTCTTCCTCCTCCTCTTTACCAGGAGAACTTTCAACATCAGCCATCTGAAAACATAAGAGCAACAGTACAATCATTTAGTGGACAGATGAAACATGGCAATAAATTTATAGTTTTAGACTAAATGGAATGTAACATGGAATAACCAGTTTCATTCATTCAATGCCGCTATACTGCTTTCACACAAAAACAAGAGTTTTCTTACTGGAAGAGTCTCTATAGAAGATGTTGTTGATTTCAGTCGTGATCTTCCTCTGCCTCTGCCATTACTGGTGCTACTGCCTCCACGGGGCCGTCTCCTACCAGGGAAGCTGCTGCTCCGACCCTAACAGTATTTTGGAAAACAACATTAAAAGCAAAGCACCCAAAAGACTAAATGACATGGGCACATATAGTATTAACTAGCGATATGAGCCAATAAGCTTAATCAAGCCACCTGCCTATTTTGACCCCAGGTCTACTGGTAGACGGTGTTTAATGCTCCCAGAAACAGACTCTCTTAGTACTTTATCACACTGAAAGCAGAAGCAGTATTATCGGCCTGTTTACCACGTGCTTAAAGAAGGTGCAACGGGAAATGAGGTAGTAAGTTCTTGGTCTGACGCTATGTAAAAGCGGGAATATTCTTGCTATGAACACGTTTTTGGATAACACAGAGAAACAATTCCATAAATACCATGTTTGGCTGGGAGCAACCAACACAGAGAAGGAAGCTGTTGCCTTGACTCTGCAGAAGTGCCCTTTCCAAAAATACATTTATTCACGAAAAATCTTGTTTAATTCATAATACTGGCAAAATGTAAAAAAAAAAGTCAAATCACAGAAATGTGCTTAACACGCTAGAGACAGCAATTAAATGTTGAAATGGAACAGCACCTTTAACAAGTGAGCATGGGTAACTGGCAAAAGCTTACAAAGAAATATGGGATCCCTGGATTAACAGTCAAGAATCTTCTCTAAACAAACATTTTTTATATTGAGCTCCGCAGTCCAGCCATTAAGCAAAACCATGGTAAAATTTGACGAGCTAGAAGAACCTGGAGTTAGTTCAGGCGACAGCAAAGCCAGAAGTGTCGGTTTTATAATACACAATGCCACTAAAGCAAAGTTGTGACCAAACGGAGGTGCAACAAGCACAACAGATATCAAATATTGCCTTTAGTTCACTCTACTGTATCATTTTTGTTCTGAATGGGACAACAGACAGCTGGACAGAGATGCCGCTCAAGCCAAACACCGGGCTCATCAAAACTGGAGGAAATGGAGCCGAGTCAACTCAAATTTGGACCTTTCCTTCATGCTGAGGGCAAGCCTGACTTAGCTGGTATGAGCTCAGACAAATGTGCCCAAAGAATCATTACATTTGTGTTCATAAAAAGGGCCTTAGACAACATTCAGTGGCCAATACACAATCTGAGGGGAAAATAAAGCATTTTTATCTACTTTGCAGGTTTTATATGATATGGGTTAAACACTCGCCACCAATATCAAAGAAAAGGCATGAGTAGCATGGCTATGGCCTATGCATCTCTATCACCAACCATAACTTATAGTTATTAAGTCTGAAAAAAGAAGACCGTCTATCAAGTTCAACCTTTCAAAGCAGTAGCAATGCTACCATATAAGAAGATTATCCAGCAGGTCTAAAAGAAACCCTTAACAGATGCGGGGAAAGGCGACACGTTGTAGTGATAGAAATACTATGCATTTGTGTATCTTGCTCATTAAAAAAATTGCGATCGTAAGGATTATATTCCTAAAAGCATAGAAGCAGGGCTGGCTTTAATTGCCCATTACTGTTGATGCAGAAAGACATTTATCTTATAATGATGTAAAAATAGTTCTCGATGCTATATATAATTTTTTTTTCTGATAGAATTATCATTCTAAGCTTGACAGCACATTCCTGATTTGAACTTTTATTAAAGAACAAAATAAAAGATTATTGAAGAACAGATTGAAACTACATTGTTGAGGGGATAGCATAATATTTCAAAATTAAGTTTCTTGTTGAAAAAAAAAATTAAGACCTCTTATTAACAATACCGATGTATGCAACATGTTATTTGGGGTTCAGTGGCTCCAAGTACAAACAAATTCTGCAGAAGAACACTGCTTCTGCATTTAAGCATTTGCACAAAAAATAAATGAAAAAAAATATAATCTTGCTTTCTGGACCAACGCAACATGGCCTAGAGGGCCCAGGTCATCATTACCAAAACATCTTACTTACATGTTTCACCCTTGAGCGTCCCGGAGAGCTCTTGCGGCGTGATTTATCACCATCAGATTTTCCACCAGAAGGATCATATAAGAGCGAGTCATCAGTCTCTGGCATAGAGTCCGTGCATAGGCGCAAGGATTCATCCTCTTTATGCAAGCACATATCCATAGAGAGGGACCCGCCCTCGGGATCTGGAGACCCTATTGTGTCAGAGCCATGAAAGCTACCAGTTGTATCCCCTTGGCTAAGATTGGAGATTTCATTGACAATATCAGATTTGATTATCGTGCACCTAATAGGCACCTGCACATTTTCTGAAGAAAAATCCCCAGTCTCTTGACTTAATGTATTTTCTGTAGTCAACATTTCAGTCACTGACTGAATAGGAGGCTCTTCTGCGTCCAGGGGCATTTCGGAATCAGAAAGAGACGTTTGCTGAAAGCAACTATTTGATACATCTCCCTTTGCAACTGGAGGATCCTGGCTAGGGTTTTCATCCATACATGCAGTATCCTTTAGTCTGTCACCTTCCTCGGTTGGACTTGTGTTCGCCTTGTTAGAAATTGATTGGGTAAAAGATGAAGCCTTAAGGGTAGGGCTAAGTGGAGCAAGAGGTATACTGTCATTCTTAAACTCCTGAACATTTTCAGCATCTACATCCATATCTTCATCTTCCACAGTCACAAGTACAGGAGCCTCATCAAGCATAGGACAGATATCCAATATCCTTTCTTGAGGTGAAGGTTCTGCTTCAAGCGGAGGTGGACTTCTAGTTTCCACTGACAGTAATGGAGTCATAGGAAGAGCTTCAGCAGCTTCATTCTCTGAAGATGGAGAAGGGGTATCTTCTTCAGCTGTTAAAACGTCTGCAAAGAGGAGACATCATTAGCAATTGTAATGCCAGCATACAGGGATTTGTATAACAGTTTTTCCAGGGTCTGTAAAGACTAGACTAGACGCTGATTACCTTCCAATAAACTTTCTGAAGGAGTCTCCACCAAACTGGATGTTTGAGGCAGCCCTTTGTCCTCTTGAGGATCCAGATCAGGCATCCCTATAAAGAAGCAATTACATTTAAAACTGCTTTAAGCTGTGTTATAAAACTGTACGGCAGCCCCTCTTAATAAGCCCTGGTGCATACCTAGTGGTTTGGCTTCACATTCTGATACTGCTGTATCGGGGGTCTTCCTTCCTTTGATGAGCTCTTCTTTATCCTGTGTGAGTGGTTGTAATTTACTGCATCTTAGACACTCCCCATCAGATGGAAAGTTAGAAGCCTGTGCACAACTTGTGTGATAGAGCCTACAAGTATTGGGGAAAAAAGTTTGCATTAGCAGTAGTGTAGTTGAAGGGAACCTTTACCATAGTTCATATGCAACCTTTTCCATTATATACCCATTTTCCCTTCGTGGTCCTTCCAACGTGTTCTAAAATCTCTTTGAACTGCCAATTATATATACACAACAGAGGCAATCTAATCCATTGTCATAAAGAGATATTAGGTTTTGCATAAAATGTATACAAGTGCTTAAAAATTACAACAAAACTAGAATCTGCTACATCTATCACAACCGTGACAAAACAAGGCCAAAAATCTCCTTCTTAAGCTTACTTCTTGCAACTGGAGCACTGATCCATTGTCTTGGTTGGTCCAGGCTGATTACACTGGGAACATGTGTCATCTTGACTTTTCTGTTCTTGGCATCTTTCACACACAGTGTAGTTCTCGTACCACTGGCAGCTTGGCCCCAACTGCGTTGTCCGAGACCCGCAAATCCGGCAAACACGGCAATTCTGTGAAGAGGTACATTGGGTACTGAAATATAACTTATGACCAAATTAATTTGACATGTCCATGACAATGTGCATTTTAGGCTAGGTTTGGGGTGGCAAATGGGTGGTTTGTCTTTTCAACTAATTGTGGCTAATAAGCCAATAACCCAATAAGGTTTTTCATTGTATGCTTTTGTACACGATTCCCATCTGTGACCGTATCATCACTACACTAAGAGGTAGAGGCAAAAAAAGCTCACTCCATGTTGGTACCGTTACCTTGCACTTCCACGAGTCAGAGGGCAGGCTTTCAATAGCTGGCTTCAGACAAAAGGTGTGATATCCCTTGTCACAAGCATCACACACTAGCATCATTGAGTCCTCACCAGGGTGCCTAAATGGATGAAAATTATAACAAAGGAGGCTGTTTACTCTAGAGAAATGATTATAAACAAACATTAACCAGTGTTATAGATAACCAAGAGTCCAGATCATAACTGCTATTTATAGAAGAGTAAAGTCTGTCCCACAGCAAAATGGTACTGCTGGCATTTCCCACATGGAGAGATATATACCTATATCTATATATACACACATACACACAATGCACCACCATGAGTTATTAATGCTAATATTTACTGAATGTATGCCTTTAGAAATATAATAGTGTTGTAATCCATTCAGTAATTTAAACATCCAAGTCAAGTCTATGGAATACCAAAAGCTAATTAAAGAGAGACTGGCCAGTGTGTCAAATCATGAAATGATGCCTGTTATCCAAGTCCATTGTGCAGCACTGAGAAACATGTATTTTCTTTATAAACAGATATTTTGCTGCATATTGGATGGAGGCATACTTGAATTTATTCACACGGATTTTGCAAAAAACCTTGAGAAGCACCAGTTACAGAATGTGTTACATTGTCTTGAAGGTGCAATGTGTTCATCTTAATCCTATTAGAAGAATAGACATGTTTGCTGTGTGCAAAAAATACATGTGTTCCTTGTTCATACCACAGAGATAATCTATCGTACATCAAGCATAAGATACCTAGGAAAAAACCAAACCATTTACCTGCAAGTTTGGCACACTTTACACTCAGGACATTGCCAGCCCGAGCGTTTTAAAGGTGTGACTGTGATCTCGAGGCAGGAGCCGTGATAGTGTAGCCCACAACTAGTGCAGTAAAGAAGGTCTGTGAGGTCACCAGGCCCGTCGCAGAGCACACAGCGAGAGTCATCTGTGATAGAAAGAGAAATGTTAGCAATATGCAAACGATTTCCTTCACTGCGATTGACTGTGCCATAGAATACTAGTCAAAGCTCATGCAACACACTTGATTATAAAAGCATGTGTGTGTGTAATTTTTTTCAATGCTGGGAGCTGCTTGCACTCTACTTCTCCGTTCATATATAATCCCACACAAACTTCCAGGTTTTAGATAAAACCAGACAAGCTTAATCATGTTATATTTTTAATATTTGCCCCATTTACTTGAACTAGCGCAGATTATAATTTCAAACTAACCAAATACAACAGCTTCTGAAATATGCTCTGGACACAGCAGTTTTAAGGTCTTCATTGACTGGAAGGATCCACCCGAAGCAGCACAGGGGAAATGATATCGGCGCGAACACCCTGTCGAGTGGCACTGAACAGTAGCACCCATCCGATTACAGTATTCACATTTCTGTAAAAAAACATGCAGCAGGGTTGCATTAAGATTACACAAGAACAGAGAAATATTTTGACAGACAGCTATTTAAACTCATCTACTCAGTTGCATCTTAAACGTTAAGGATTTTTGGTCTTTGATGCTCAGAATATACATTCTTCCTCTAATAACCACCATTTTTTTTTTTTTTTTTAGAAGGTTCCTTAATCTCGCCCCCCCTCTAAAGAATATATTCCCTCGTTAATTACAGAACCATACATACCTGTGATATCCCTGAGAATACAGCTATGTCCACATTGGTTAGTCCAACTCCTTCCACATTTGTGACACCCGATGACCAAGATGCACACCAGTGATGAACCCAGCAATGTCCTTTGGGAGGAAAATAAAACGTCATACACACATACATACATACACAAACACACACATTGTCTGCCAAAGAAAGACCTAACATACTTCATAATCAAACATAAGAAGTTATTCCTACAACGATCTTGCTTCTAACCTGTTGGCTCAAAGAGGTCTTCTGGAGACACACTCTCATCAAATCCAATTATGGAAGGGTCAGGGTGCTGTGTGTCAATAGCTGGGGCCTGACAAAAGTCGGGGATCATCTCTGGGTGACCTGGAGTAGGGTCAAAGCGCACAAGTTCACGCTGTCCCTGCGGACTCCACTCTCCACAGTTGCAAAGGGCACAGCGCTTTGTCTGGGAACCACTGTTAAAAGAAATATTGATAAACATTATTGAAATATGAGTCAAATTTTGAAAGTAATATTAGTGTCATCTATTTATATACAGTACTGTGTACGGGTTTTAGGCAAGTGTAAAAAAAACAAAAATACGCAAGAATCTTTTTAAAAAGACATGTGAATAGTTCATTTTTATCACAAAACGCAAACTGAGTAAACAGAAGACATTTTTCTTCTTTCTTAAAAGGAACTTAGCAGGTAGGTTGTTCATCTTCGAGAACTAACCACAGTTCTTTTGTGGATTTAGGCAGAATAAGTTGCCTCTCTCTCATATCATGTAATCCAAGACAGACTCGATGTTGAGAACAGGGCTCTGTGAGGGCCATTCCAGGATTCCGAAACTTGTAAGGAACCTCTGCCATGCTTTAATGTTGCCTGCAAGCACTCATTCTTGTACCGTTCTCCTTCTGCCATTTTTCTGCACTCCAGTTCCGGTGTTTCTCGTAAATAGTCACTTTGCCTTCCACATGGAAAGTATGGCTTTTGGCAGAAGGTCTTACATGAAGACCACTTCTGTTCAGACTTCTCCAGACAGTAGATGGGTATACCAAGATTGCACGGTTTTGTGCCAATGCTGAGCTGATGGCACTGCTGGTCATGTTTTGATTGTGAAGGGAAGCAAGATGTGTCTTTCACCTGCTGCACTGTTTCCTTGGCTGACATTCTGGAAACCCTAGCTGCCTTCAAATTTCTGCCTGAGCGAGACCTTCCCAATGTCACAGTAACTTCCTGAGACTGAGGACATATGGTGGTAGGTTTTAGTTTCAGAGGGGGGGCTGTGGTACATTAATGGGAAAACTCCTTTCTCAGCTTCCCAGTACCCTATACCACACAGGGTGATCGGGAAACCCAGTCTGGTCTGCCCAACCCAGACGCCTACAGAATAACCCGCTATGAGGGCACCATGCGCCTGACTTGGACAAACCAAGAAACTCTGCATATCTGCTGAGCACCTAGGAACGTTGTCCCTGTATGTTAGTTAAATGTCCCCACAGGTTTATTTTAACCACCTTGTCCTTATCACAGGGTGATCAGGAATTGCAGAGCATTCCAACTTTTACTTTGCCAGAGGACAGTAGGATTCCCCTGGAACTCCTGGGCTGATCGTGAATCCACTGCGGTCTGCTTAAACTTCGACAGGTTGTCCCTCCCCCATAAAGCCTCCAATCAGGATGCTATTCAGGGAACAGGAGGTCCATTAAGGGGCCCTGGGGGGGAACCCTGTTTTCTGTACACCAGAACATTTCACAGCGGGGCACCTGGGCTGCACAGGAGTGGAGGATATTGTATTTCACCTAGTTCTTCACTTATAAATACAAGAGTCCTGCTGAATAAACCTGAGCCTTGTTTTCCCCCTTCAAGTTTTGACTGATGTTTGGATGAGGAGTTATAGATCACTAGACACTATGTGCAAAAGGGAGAGACTTTGGCTGAGATACTCTGGTCGCGTATTAGTGCTCCACCACACAGTACAACTTCATTGTCTTGTTGCCTTGGTGTACAACTTGACATTAAACTGTAGTTCAGCAACCTCCCATAGTTAGCGAGTTTGGCTGTTCCTTACGCAGTTTTATTCCTCCTACACAGCTGTTTCGGTTTCAGTTAATGATTGTTTTTGCGACATACACATCAAATTGATGATTAGCACCCTGTTAGGTATCATTATTTAATCACACACCTAACTATATAACTAAATATTGATTTGATTCTTCCGTTCCCTCACTTTGTTAAATGATAAAAATAAACATGTCTTTTTGGAACACAATCTAAATGTTTCACTTCTTCACAGCAGTGTGTGTGTGTATATATAATTTATGTTCAGCTAGCGTGCACACATTACATTGCTGATTTAGCCTTACTGTATCTTCTCTGCACACGCCAGTGGGCTAACAATTATTACACTGTCACTGTCGATATATTGACACTTGCTGAAAACCATTTATTTAGTTCTGGAAATACTGTGTCATTAGCAGCAGCCTCGCACGTTTAATAGACTCTGTCGAACGCATGCATTGTTTCTTCGGACCTAGTGCAATTCACAGTACCTGATGCACTCTGGCTCAGGAAGACCATCATCTGTTCCAGCTGGATCGGTCTGCACTGGACTGCTACACTCATCACCTTCTGCCTCACAAGCCACGTTGGACACATTTTCATCAGCTTACACAAAAGAATAGAAGGGGGAAAGATCCCAGTAAAAATTTAGTCAGCATCCAGATAACAGTTTGATTCAATAATATAAAAAAACACAAAAAAACACAAAAACAGGGGACATGGGTTTCAAAAGCTGTACCTGAAATGCACGTCACATACATGTAGGGATTGGTATATTTGTTAGCAATTTGGCCAACAGAAATCCTAGATATGTGAACATTTTTATAAGTGTAGCCTAATCATTTGCCGAAGACAGGATAACACAACTAGCACGTAGGATCCCATTTTACAGTAGATAATAGTCAAAGCTCATGCTGTAATTCTTCAGAGGGTCAGATTTATGACTTGGAGGCACAAACATAACTGCACAAAGTCAGACAGACCACTGCACATTTTCTCATCAGTTACTACCTGATGCTTCTGATTCTTTGTCCTCGCTGGATGGCTTCTGATCATCCATCCCGGTCCACAAACTCTGACCGTCCCTTGGAGGGAGACCTGTAACCATTTAAGATAAATTAAAAAGTTAACATTTTAAGTCAGAATTAAAAATGCCTATTTTATCATTTCGGAAGTGGCTGTCACTGAATACATATGGAAACGCAGCAAAACTTCCTCCACAAAGTACTAATTAAAGCGCAATGACGGTTGTCATCCACCGTTACCAGTGATTTATAACAAACACAGAACATAATGGCAGATACGTCAAAAAGTTCTTAACTAGTCTATCCATGGATCCTGCTGTAAAAACATTCTGCACCGGTCTCTATGCATATGTGATATATGTTTAAATCCCCTGTACCACTTGGGACGAGGTTTCACTCATCTACCACATTCTCAGTAAAGTAAAACATGTCCTTACATCAGTCTCCCTCTTTAAAATATCCTTCCCACTTGCACTTCCCTCTTACATGATTTTTATCGTTATTTACTTACTTACATTTCCCTAAATAGTCACTATTGACACTTCAATAAAGGACTTGCTTTTTAGGATACCCCCTTCACTGAATTGAACTCTCCCATGGCCAGTCGCTGGAGCTGGCTGGCTGAGAGTATGGAGAGCAAGGGGGGGGGGGGGGGGGACGACAAATGCATATGGGGAGATTGGCCAGAATGTGTGTGTGTGTGTGTGTGTGTGTAATATATATATATATATATATATATATATATATACACACACACACACACATATACATACATACAACCCACACCCATGAAAAGCTACAACACATCTGATGCAACATCTTGCCAACAAACACATTTTACAATAAAATGGAGGGGGGGTTAAGGAAATTTTTTTTTTTACATGAAATTCAATGCATATGTTGGTTGCAGTGTGTTCAAAGTGCTTATCGAAAGCCAAAATGCTACACAAAGACACTACAGGAAAAATGTATTTGTGGAAATAAGAATTTCATATGAGAACTTTTTAACTACATGTTAAAAAATACACTTCTATCATGATAAAACAAGACATTCTCCCATATGTAAAATGCACAAGCAGGCGATTTCTGTTTGTAATGCCACATGCATCAGGTAAGTTTTTGATTCTGCATCCTTGATGCAAAATTAAGCCTTTTACTATACAAAAGACACCGTAAAAGCATTATACAAAATAAAAAAAAAAAGTGATACTTTCATGCACATACAGCACTTCTTTACATTACTCAATTTCAATATACAGTCTATTCCAGGAGTAACTTTTCATTAAGAAAAAAAAAAAAAAAAAGAGGCAACACTGTTAAAGATATTTGGATTACAAAAAATGGACGGTTAAAGTAGTATCTGCTTAAAATGTCCTTTAAGAATAGCAATAGAGATATTTGATTTATTATTGTACTTCATGAAGCATCAGCATAATTGGTAGCTATATTACAAGAAGGGTAAAATCCTCAACACACGCTTAAATTAGTGCAGAAAAACACTGGCACAAGAAGATGTACTCAGCCGAAAAAATAAAAAAAACAAACAAAAAACTAGTTTTGTTTAATGGCAAAAAGACTCCCCTATTGGGCTTATTTCTATTTTATTTAATTAAAACACAAAATTGATAATGTTTTTATTTTAGTGGTTTTCCTCCATGGAAATATGAGCAGGGGTTACAGTTAATGGTTACAACTGGGTAACCAGTCTGAAAAGTTACTCTCTTTCTTGGCTTTGCTGTCAGGGTTTCTTTAATTGCAAAAATAGAATACTTGCAAGTGTCCAACTGCGGTTTACAGATTTGTATGTACAACGCTGTAAAATGACATTGTTGAATTGAAGCTGAAGACTGGAAAGAACATTGAAGGCTTTAAACTGGTTGCTTTTCCATATAAAGCAAAAGGGGGAGGCCGACAGCAAACAGGAAGGACTACTGTGCGTGAACACAAAGTGATTCCTCCTGTGTCACATGACCAGGGAACACATAGGCACCCATCAGAAGTACTTCCCGTTTTCTCACTTCACGTGAGTCTGCATGCCTGAAACTGAATATAAATCAGATTTCCCTGTATCAGCCCATCAGAAAATAAATCTGACACACAAGGTAATTTGTAACGCACTCCTAACCACTAGACTGTCAGAGATACCCAACACGAAGATGAACCCATAAAAAGCAAGTGATTTAAGTTATGCTTTGGTGCATTGTAGCGACTTCATGCGTTCCCAGACAGTGATATACAGTAACATTAGATCAAGCGACACGGTTTGCCCTTGATCTCCCTTATGCCCATACACTGAATTTGCAATTTTGCTGGAATTTTGAGTCAGCAAACCAGTGCATGGTTGGCATTAAAAAAAGAAAACAGACAACATTTTATATAGCATATCAAGTACTTAAGAAGCAAAGTCATCTTTGCACCATATTCACTTAATCTAAAATAAAAAAAAACACACCATGTATCAGTTTGCCAACATGTTTTACAATATAATTGGGAAAAAGTAATGCAAGTTGGCCATTCCCTGTAAAATGTCAACTAAAACCAAAATAAAATACTACTATTCATTTTTGGGAGTAAACAATCATTCCAGCTGTGCATGACTTAAGGATACTAATTAAAGGAGCCGTAATGCTCCTGGTAACTAAATGAGACTGCCAATTTGGGATGTATGTCCAAAACACACTGAAATTAGAGTGTGCTGTAACAGAGCTACTTAGTTGAGAAACTGTACCCTGTCCAGCCTTGTACTACTTTTACAGCATGTACATCTAAGGGTATTGGGTTTGGATCTAAGAGCCAGCCAAAAAACATAGGAGATTGTTTTTCGCCCCAATCATGTATTAAGAAATATGTCCCCACCCTATAGAAAATAAAGATTTCACTAAATGTGTAACAAATAGAAAAAAGTTAAGTGAAATATTGATCAACATGAAATATTTGGAAAATATAATCAATTTAATAAAAAAAATGTATAAATTGAAAACATTAATCCATTTAATAAATTGATAACCAAGTTACCAATTGATAAATACACTCACTATCAAACAACATACACCAAACACACATTGACTCTTGCATTAATTACATAGCGTATAGAGTGCCCATTCATCCTGTAGAGCGTTTATGAGGTCAGGCACTGATATTGGATGAGAAGGTCTGGCTCCCAATCGCTGTTCCAGTTCATCCCAGGTGTTCGATGGGGTCGAGGTCAGGGCTCTGTGCAGGACAGTCAAGTTCTGCTTTGTGTACTGGCGAACATCCATGCCGGAATAGAATAGGGTCTTCCCCATACTGTTCCCACAAAGTTGGAGGCATAGCATTGTCCAACATTTCTTGGTATGTGGAAGTGTTACGTTTTCCCATCACTGAAGGGGCACCAACCCCTGAGAAGCAGCCCCATACTATTATCCCTCCTCCACCAAGCTTTCCAGTTGGCACTATGCAGTCAAGGTTCTCCTGGCATCCGCCAAACCCATACTCACCCATTAGACTGCCAAAGAGGGAAGCCTAATTCACAACTCCACAGGTTTTCTCTGCTCCAGAGTCCAGTGACGGCTTGCAAGCAGTTGCTTGGCCATGGAAACTCATTCACAGCACAGTTTTTGTGCTGCTATTAAAGCCGGTGGAATCTGGCAGAGCATTGGCAACTCTTAAGCACCATGCACCTCAGCACACTGACTTTACATGGCCATCTGCTTTGTGGCAGAGTTGCTGCTGTTCCTAAAACACTTCCACTTTCCAATAATACCACTTACAGTTGACTGTAATATCTAGCAGGGATTCACTGAGCTCTTCAGAACAACATTTTTTTCCAAAAACGTTTGTAAATGCAGACTGTGTGCCTAGGCAATGGGCCACTGATTGAAACACCTGAACTTAATAATTAAAAGCTGTGTGCCAATAATTTTGTCCATATGGAGTATATAAAGCTCACACACTGACTGGCCCTATACATATTTACACTGACCCTAAAACTATAGCATATACACACTAACCCCCCAAACTATTATACACACACACAGTGTTTTGGACTGTCAGGATAACAATGTGTATATTACATCTACAGGGTTGTAGGCCTTGATGACAAAATCATAAGGCAGATATGGCTGGGGCAGCACGCACACAAAACACACCACTGCATATATACCCCCTTACATATACCTCAATTAAGTCTATACATGTTATATTTGTGAGAAGCTGGTTGAAATGTCCGGCAAATTTACTGCCTGTTTATAAGCATAATGCCTTTGTGACAGGGGACGTTTTCTGCGACGCCCGAAACAACGGTCCTTTGACACGACAGCATTTAGCAGCCTTTTAATTCAGACTCACCGTTTTTGGGGTATGTGATCCTCAGGAGATGGGGCTTGTGAAAGTGTTGTCCCCTCCAAACCGACACTGGGTGAAAGCTCCATTACACCCTACCACCAGTCACAAGAGAACCTGTCTTTTTGAGAGGAACTGTCACCATGATACCTTTCCTACAGAACTAACCTCGTTTATCAAAACTACCAATACCTTGTGATTTTTCATCCCGAAAAAGCACAGAAATAACCTACGGCTGAGGAACGATCTTCAAAAACATGTGAAGGGGGATGTTAAGATGCCTGCTCCTAGTGGCATACACAAAGTGGATTACTAATGTGCTTTTTTTTTTTTTATTATTAGTAATACATATCTGCAAACACCATTACCTAAGTTTATTTAGTGTACTGAGCTGTGAAATACAATATTATTTTCAGAGCTATTGCCTTCACTCAGAAGACAGAAAGAAAAAGGAAAAAAAAGCTCTCAGTAGCGAGCAAGCTTGTCACTTCTAACTCTAGAATGAGAAAACTGATCAGCTGTTCTTTCTCTCAAAGGCCATTGAGTTTTGGAGAGTGCTCAATGGGTATAAACATGAATGGAAAAAAATACCACTGTCAACAGCAGTAGCAACAGTGACTGCAGCCTCGGGAAGATGTGGTAGGAGGGCACATACAGGGGCTTAATGACCTCTATAAATCCATAAGTTTCTTGCGTCGAAAGAAAAAGACACAAATAAAGAATGTAAGAATAGAGAAACTGTAAGACTGACGTAGCATACCAATCGCTTTCAAGAGAAAAGATTTTTTTTAAAATATTTCTATTGTATTATTCTAAACACAGCCATTAAATCTGATTGTCCAACAGACTGGTCTACGTTAGGGGAGATGAACCTATATATATATATATATATATATATATATATATATATATATATATATATATATATATATATCTATATCTATATCTATATCTATCTCTTTCTATCACAGGTATTTAACTGGTATTTTTCCGTTAAATACCTGGTACTCACACGGATCCGCTGTTTAGAGGTTGGCATGCCTCTGATCAACAGTGTACAATCATTAAATTAAAATGGGGAGGTGGGGTTACAAAAGATGGACACCAAAAGATGCATCATCACAACTTAGATCCAAATGTATTGAGGCACCTTTTAGGTGTCCAGAGAAGGCTTTAAATTGCTCAAGAGTCTCGGTGGGTTAAAATGGATTGCAGTCCCTCGGATTTAGCTGCTTGGAAAGCAATATAGCCATGAAAAGCTAGATAGGACTCGCCAAACTTGGGGTACATGAACGTAGTGGCGGGTGAAGCAATGTATGGCCATATAGTGTGACAGAATTCCTCATAGCTTTGAATGTTCGCTTTGTTTTGTGTATTTATTGGTCATAATTTATCAGCCTTTTATGCTCTTTAGGCTGTGCTCCCCTTTCTGAGCTGCAAAAACCTCCAAGTGAGGCTTGGTGGTGATTTTTTTTTGCATGTTTTCACAGCATTTTTAAGAATAGGCGGCGATACAGTTAGCGCTGCACAATTTAGCAAAGTTGTTCGATTTTATTGTTAGAAGTTGTCTCGAGTGCGAGGTTCTACAATTTTGATGTAATTAGGGTTGCCACACCACAATAAAACCACCCTCAATAATTGGGACAGCTCCAACACATTTGCTCCTTGGTCCGATACTTGGGAGGTGGGTATCATTGTAATAAATGTAAAAAAAATGCATATTTTATACAAAACTCCCGCAAAACTATTAAACATACTGAATTTATAACCCTGTTTAGGAATTGGGAAAAACACTAACCGCAGCAGCCATGCTCACTGCCTTCGATTACAAGTCCATTCCAGATAACCCAGTTCATTTGCTAGATTATCGTGATGGTGGTTATTTCCTGAACTAGCGAGCGGAGAAGGTTGTTTGACCAGGCCAAATTTAGAACTCAAACTAGAGTGAAACACAAGTCCCTACATTCTCAACATATACCTATGAGAGCTTGGTGATAGTGGTAGTCCACAGCAGCTGGTGTAACAGTGACCCTAAATAACTTACTCTTAAAAAGACAAGGGGGGGGGGGAAGGCATCAAAAAAAGGTTAAACCTAATTTCCATTAAGTACAAGATATTCATATCGTCTCACAAATCCTTTCGTTGAAACGTTTCCAGGAGCCTGCCCCCAACACCTGCTTTACACTTAATGCGGAGATGGAACCGGCCTTCTGCTTACATATTTAAAATAGTAGTCGCACAATTAAAGTGCATGTATATTTCCTATGAGTTGAGTAGAGCCTTAACAATGTAGTACGTTTACTTACTCAATAATCACCTGGTTTCCTTAAAAAAAAAATAAAAAAAAAATGTATACTTTATCCATGCTTTCGTTTTTTTCCTATTAATATAGCTGTCATTAACTATTTAAATACCATGTAGCACATAACCATGTAGCTACTTTATAAATATTTAAAATGAACAAGAAAAGTAAAATAAATAAGACATACTTAGGTGGCTGGTTTCCCACCTATAGCTGCAGAATATGCCTGGAAAAGCAAGAAAAGTGCCAAAAAAGAAAAAAGGCACACCCTCACATTTCTTTAGCTCCTTTCCCTCAGATCCCATGCGGTTCATGTCTGGAACAGAGCGATACACACGCAACAATGTGTTGGGATGTCAACATTTAAAGGAGAGGTAGGCTTCCTATTTAAATGGGTTCTGTTACTGTCTGGTGCAAACATTCGCTCAAGTTACTTGAACGTTGGCATGTTGCACTTTTAACATGTATATAAATATGAGATATACGTATATATATATAAAATCTATTTTGCGCACACACATATTCTCAAAGGTAAATAACTCAAGATGGATACATGGATACACAAGTCACGCATTGCTCTACAAAAGTAGTAATACTGTTAAGAGCAAGATGAGATGGAATGATTTCCCTCACCTTCAAAACAAGACCACATGGGACAGAGACTGCAAAGAAGAGATAGGGACATCAATAATCCCTTTCCTCCAACATCACACCATAAATCATCCAACCTCACATACACGAGAAGCTAGAGGTATTAATCAATCCGATGATGCCACTAGGATAGTATTAAAGAAAATCAAATGCAAGCTGAAACAGTTCAGAACCTTAGTTTATAAACAGATCTCTAGATTGTAAGCTTGCGAGCAGGGCTCTCTCCACCAAATGTATCGGTTTGTCTTAGTCTGTCAATTCTTGTCTTGTCATATCCCTTGAATTTATGTATTGTATTAAGCGCTGCGTAAACTGTTGGCGCTATATAAATAAAGGATAATAATAAAATAATAATGTAATAATTATGTCCAGTGGTATATTTTTTTTTGAGGTATAATGTGTTTTAAACAATAGACCTGACAACTAAATTGTACTATGGCTATGGCTATGGCTACTGGTAAGTTCGAATGCCCTATGTTATGACAACTGCTTTGGTGACGGGTTACACGGGTCAAAAATTATGAGACAGTTATCCTTAGATTAAGAGAAGATGTTAAGAGTCAAAAGAGGTATACCAATAGAGATCGGTATAAAATGGCCCAAAAGTTAGCCTAAAAACCTGGTCCCTGGGATTTGTCAAGACCTTTTGTAACGAATAAAGGCCAATACAGGATTTTGAGTGATCCAGCAGGAAACCTTAAGGGATATCTATGGCTATCTATCAGATATCTATGGCTATCTATCAGATATCTATGGCTTTCAGTCAAGGATTATGGTGTATTTTGACCTCCCAAAGCAAAAAACTTTAAGATAGAGCAATGAAGGCCAACCGTTTAACTGTCCAAAACTTGGGCGACAGACACCATGGCGCTCAACTACCATGTGTTCAGGCTGAGGAACACGGGATTTGTAGTTCAGCAATAACTGGACAAACACCCATGATATAGTGAAACACAAAAAAAAGCGAAGCATGTCACTTTCACTAAAAGTACTTTTTCCTAAAAAGGATAGCAAACCTCTGCGTTTGTATAATATCTTGCATCCGCAGCACAGTGGCATTGGAGAGGGATTTTGTAAAACTGATGAACCCTTCTAGATTTATATAACGAATTACACAATGACTTCATGTAAAACAGCAATACTGTATATGCAGATGGTATACAAAATCATGGCAGCATGTGGTGCAGACAAAGATCTGATAACAGGGATTGCTGGGCAATGGCAAATTATATATATATATAATGTATACACACACACGCATATATACATACACATACAACTTTGTGAGTTATTTCTTAAACACTGTAGTGTGCCACATCTTAGTTACTACGATGTCCTCACTTCCCACTATATCTCCGAACTTAATCTCTTTATTGTAGACAGAGAATCCACGGGGTAACACCGCTGCCCACGATAAACCCCAAGAGGGCCTCTATTAATATGATAGGGGGTTCATGTCACCTGGACAGCACCCCCACCCCCCGCGGGATAATGACCCCTCCGCCGGCACAAATAGGAGAAATGCCGCACAACCCATTATGATCAATGCAACATATCTGCACAAAAACAACGCTTCAGCTTCGTATATTGAGCATCCTTCAGCAGAGCGGAGCCTAGCAGGCCGTGTTTTGTGACACACGCTCGCTGTGCTGCACAGACACACACACACAAAAGACCCAAAATATCCTCACGACACACTGTAAATACACACAAGACACACGCCAGGCCACCAGCCAGCATCCTCCATGTTCGTAGTGTCCTACCCAGCTCTCCCCGCCGCTCACCTTTACTGTGGCCGGGGCAGGCAGACCCCCCAGCGAGGAAGCATCTCACCCGGTTACCCGATACAGTGCCCGGGAACAGGGGGCGTGGAATAAGGGCACCCCGGGCTGCAGTTCCGGCCTCCCCGGCCTCCTTCACTCCATACCACGGCTGAGCCGGCCCACTGGTCAACAATATCCTTTCTTGTTCGCTGGCTTCTAGTCGCTCTTTCTCCCTGCAGCCTATTACCCGCTACGCTCAACACTCGGCCGCCATCTTCATTGCCCGGAGAAAAAGTAGTCCAGCCGAGCCGGGGGGGATGTCCCCGAACTGAACACTTAAGGCCGCAGGCCGTTCAGGCAGCGACGGACTATGAATACGAGTCCGGAAGCAGACGTAGCTTGACGCGAGGAAGGCTCTGTTCTACACTACGGGTATCCGGTATCAGGGTTTTAGTCCCCTTCTCGGCAACGGGGCTTTATTTGCGCTGCAACGGCAGCGGAGGAGGAGGGATACGCGCGACCGCTCGGGATGTGACTCTGCAGTGACGCGGCTCCGCACAGGATGCTTCCGCCGTCAGATTAACTGCTTCAGTGCCAGAGCCGAGTTGCAGCAAGCACGTGGGAGTAAACGGTGGGTGGAGGAGAAGCGTCCTTCGAAATGGAAGCGGTGGGGGAGCTGCTCTGTAGTAATAATACTATGTACCTGATATATAATCATATATACAATAAATCAGTGAGGTCTATAATAGCAATGTAAGTCTCGCACGGCCATACTTTCTAATAAATAAACGCGGTTTATTGTAGAGAGCGACGTGCTTACACTCCCTTCTCTATATATCTATATGAGTCTGTGTAGACACTCGCGCGGTTTTACACAACACATATACATCGCTAATAAACATTTATATACATCATATACATATACATCACTAATATATATTTATAAAGGCTGCAGGCTTTCATACTTGGGGTATCCCAATGATGCCAGTTTAGGATGTTTGTATGTATAATGTTCTTTGCTAAGCAGTGACATGTACTTAGCGCTGTACCATTTACACTATAATATGGAGATGCAAAAGTGCAGACATTTTGATTGGGGTACAATAGGCGTGAATACATTAGGAAAGCAGGTCCCTGTCCCATAGAGCTTACATACAGTCTATGTGAGTAGGGTAGCTTGTCCAGCAGCCTAGAATCCCAGAAATAAAGTCTAACTTGCTTTTGGTAATGATATATGATTTTGAGTAGCATTTTTGAAAGTACTCATAAGTACTTTTGCAAAAGTGCCCCCCCCAGCATAGATAAGGCCACTTGGTCTATCGCCAAAAGCAGCTGCCCTGCAGCCGTTACAGCCATTAATGTTATTGGTCATTTTGTTTTTTTACCTCATTGTAACAGGTTTTTTTTTGGGGGGGGGGGGGTTCGAAGCCCCAGATACTGTGCTCGTCTTCAGCTATGAGAGAAGAAAAGTGACAAGTGCTTCAGTGTAGAGCCCTGCGTGGGACTGCTTTTTTAATACCGCTCCCGCTGATTTTTTGTTCAATCCCACCCGCTCCCGCAATGTGTGTTTCGCTCCCGCCACATATGTGTCCTATCCCACCCACTCCCGCCACATGTGTGTCCTCTCCCGCCACATGTGTGGTCAATCCCGGCCACCTCCTTACCTGAACTGCAGATTTCCCGCGAGGCTGCTATCGTGTTGCTCCCTCACAGCGTCTCTTCTCTTGTTCCGCCCAGGAACACAGCAGAGTCACGGGAAGTGACGTCACATCACGTGACTCTGCTGTGTTCCTGGGGGGAGCAAGAGAAGAGACGCTGGATTACCGGGACCCGCAGGTACAGTGTCTGACCGCCCGCAAGTTTTTTAGCAAGACCCGCATCCCAATGCAGTCCTCTACTGTAGTGTATTAAAGGCCACAGAGAGACCAGGTCCACAGTGGTCTTCTTCTTAGACTATACTCCTCTTATGGGGATATGCAGCCCATTCCTTCCCTCTCAGACTGAGTTCAATGGGGGGCCAGATCTTCCAGGGTTTCCTCCAAGAAGGATACACAGAAACAAAGGTTGAAATACAGCACTCAGTTGTGAGATGGTGCAAGAAGGAGACCCATTGAAGTTTTCAAGGGGAGGAAGGTGGCCAAGAGGCATATCACCCCACCAAAAAGCAGAGTCTCCGGGAACCTGGCTCCGCTGTGACATTTTTAAGCATGACAAAGCTAAAATCAGTGTCCTTAATTTAAATTCAAACCGCATGTGCCCCAAACGTGAGGTGATGAAGTTCCCATTTCAGGTCCTAGCCCATGGCTTCTGTTAATAAAAATGATCTTCTCCCACACCACCAGCAATATTGGTGGGGAGAAATAATAATAAAAAGAGTGCAAGGCTCAAAATAAAAAGTCCAGATGATCCAAGTGCGCTTATTCGACTTCCGTATAGTGAATGTGCCCCTGCACACCACTTAATATGTGTGGCAAACCTTGGTTCCCTGATACAAAGGTACTCAAGAATCTTGGTGAGCCTACACGACCTTAAGGCCAGAGGACCAAGCTTTCCCTCCTACAGTTACTCACTTGATCATAGCCAAAAGGAAGAGGAGCGATAACCTCATCGTAGGTTCATGCACTCTTTGTAATATCGTCTGGAACAACATGCGAACGTGGCACCCCTAATCTGTATGCATTTATTAATTATGGAAACAACGTGGCAGCAGCACCCCATAGGTTTGGCCTTGTCCTAAACCCTTGTTTACCCTGGTTTTAAAATAATTTAAAAATATTAAATTGCCATGTAAATGCAGACGGTGCATTCTAATACCACGGTGTGATTTAAATTGATTAGGTGAGTTTTATTAATGCTGTAATGTATTTCTTTGCATGCCTGTGTACATGTTTAATAATAGGGATGCTAAATAAGAGACTGAAAAATAGGGCAAGAAAAATATATAGCGGGGCAGAGTCCAAAACATAAAATGGAAAGTTAACGGTAGACAAAAGCATCATTGGGAATGTTACATATTTTAACCAGGGTAGAAGAAAATATATATATTGTTATGTTTTTTTCCCCGCAAAATGAGTGGCATAGAGAGGAAGAATTTCATGTTGCCTGTTACGATGGATAAGCTCTTCTGAAAAGGGCCTTAGCTCTGCAGAGGAAGGTCTTGTTACTAGTGGGGTAGCTCAGGGACACATACTTTTTGACAACTTTGTTACCAATATGATAAAAGGTCTTAATGGTAAGGTATGTCTTTTTCAAGATGATACAACAGGCTAGCTTAGTTGAACAAGACAAATGGCATGTGATTTAAGTAAATTAGAAGAATGGTCGAGAGTGTGGCAGCTGCAGTTTAATGTTGAGAAATATACAGTAAAACAATGCAAAAATTCCCAAAGCAGAATATAGCATTGGGACACTGTTCTGTCAGAGGAATGTGTTAGTAATTATTTCTGATGACTTAAAGGTAGGCCGAGAATCATGGGCGTAGGAACCGGGGGGGACAGATCCCCCCCAGTAACTCATGCGGGGGGGACAGATAATGAAGAAATCCCCCCCCAGGGCCGTAGGAACCCCCCCCAATAAAAACGCCGCAAATGCGGCCCGCGAGACCTCAAGGTGCGGCTCTCGTAAGATCGGCAGCCAGGGCAACCGATCTTACACGGTCCGCACCTCGAGCCCTGCTACTTACCCGTGGGAGGGTCTTCTGTACTGCACAGAGGAAGCGGAACCCAGCAGAGTTCACGTGACATCACATTCCGGTTCCTCTGTGCAGTACCAGAGAACGCAGAGGGAGACCGCGCCCCCTGCTGAAGTCTGTGAGCGGCATCGAGGAGCTGCAGTGCAGGTAAGGGGGTGGGGAGGGTCTTTGAATCAGTATGCATGATTGAGGGAATGAATCTGTGAATGAGTGTGTGATAGCATGGATGTGTAAGTGCTGGTATATGCTGGAACCTAGGCATGATGGGACTGTGATTGCTGTTAGCAATCACACTCCTATCATGCCAAGTCAGCCAGTACATGCTGAAACCTAGCTAGCTGCCCCCCTTGTCTATGGATGCTGCCAGCAGTATGGGGTCTGCACATCACTTACAGCCACCCTGTACCAGCATGTACTGGCTGACTTGGCATGATAGGAGTGTGATTGCTAACAGCAATCACAGTCCCATCATGCCTAGGTTACAGCATTTACTGGTTGGATGTGTAAGTGCTGGAACCTAGGCATGATGGGACTGTGATTGCTGTTAGCAATCACACTCCTATCATGCCAAGTCAGCCAGTACATTCTGAAACCTAGCTAGCTGCCCCCCTTGTCTATGGATGCTGCCAGCAGTATGGGGTCGGCACATCACTTACAGCCACCCTGTACCAGCATGTACTGGCTGTCTGCGTATGATAGGAGTGTGATTGCTGTTAGCAATCACACTCCTATCATGCCAAGTCATATTGCTAATTTATTTGTCCAATTGTGGTGTGTTACCTACTTTTATAAAAAATGTGAGTTTTTATTACTATTTTTAAAGGTGGGGGGTCATTTTCGGTTTTGGCTAAGTGAACCGTGAATGTTTTGGTCCAGAATTTTCATTTTAGTGCATCCCTAGAATAAATAGAACTATTTAATTTTTACTTATCCAGAATCCTGAATTTGTAGTCACAAAACTTTCTAGGCCCAGAAATCAGTGAGAAGAAAAGTAAAGGTTTTGTGTCAATTACTTTATGTTGATCTGCATATTTTATTAAAGGCCATATTTTCTCACAGTGAAAAATGAGTGCGGCCCGCTCACGTATACAATTCTGGTGAAGTGGCCCACTGCAGAAAAAACTTGGACACCCCTGGGGTAGACAGTGAGAAAGGGGGGTAGGGAGAGGGTAGCTAGTGAGAAGGGGGGTAGGGAGAGGGTAGCTAGTGAGATGAGGCGGTAGGGAGAGGGTAGTTAGTGAGAAGGGGGCGATAGGGAGAGGGTAGCTAGTGAGAAGGGTGGTAGGGAGAGGGTAGATAGTGTGAGTAGGGAGAGGGGTAGATAGTAAGAGAGGGGGTAGATAGTGTGAGAAGGGGGAGAGGGGGTAGATAGTGTGAGAGATGGGGAGAAAGTGGGGATCTGATGGGGGAAAATGCTGTCCTCCCCAGATTTTTAGGGGTTCCTACACCCATGCCGAGAATGCAATAAAGCATCGAAAAAGCAAGCAGGGTGCTGGGTTGTATAGCATGCGGCATTAGTAGCAGAAGAGGGAGGCGGTTCTGCCACTTTACAGACCTCATCTAGAGTATTGTGTACAATTCTGAAGACCCGTCTCCAGAAGGATATTAGCAAAGTGGAGAAAGTTCAGAAGAGGGCTACAAAAATGTCGGGATAAAAATGATCAGGAGAGACTAAGGGATCTTAATATCTGTACCTTGGAGGAGAGAAGACCGAGAGGAATGCCACACAACATTAAAATTTCTAAAAGAATTCTTACAGCAGGAATGTTTATTTCAGGTGAGACCCGTTAGAACAAGAGGTCATGGTCTAAACCGGTGGGTCAGAAATTTGCACAATGTAAGGAAGTTTTACTTTACAGAGAGGGTTGTAGGTAAATGGAACAGCCTCCACTCGGACATAGAGGCTAATAAAAGGGGGAGGGATTTAAACATACATAGGATAAGAATAAAGTTATCTTGAGTCTTTTCTTCAGGAAAAATGGGCAGACTAGAATTGTTCTTATCTGCAGTAAGATTCAAAGTTTCAATGTTTTTATGGATGGTTCATTTATAATTCATTCCAGTAGACATAATGCTATGTGAAAAAAAAATCTTATCTATCATGTGCAAGATTGTGACTGACACAGGCAAAGGAAATGTGGGTTCAATTGATTGAGGGGTATAACTGTAGGGATACAAGACATTTGGCTCCAAAGTACCCCCTGAAAATCCAATAAGTAGTGCTGTTTTGATGGATGTGGGCTCTAGGCTCTCCACAGACCACCCAGTTAAATGTTACTCTAAATTTGCTTCTATACATTTGCAAACAAGCTGTCAAATGCAATGTTCAGATGGAATTTTACCCAAAACAATGTACCACCATGAAGAAGAAGGGTGTGTTGTAACCTGTATGGTGGTCTTCTGTAGGATCTATGCCTATTTAAGCCATAGTGAACATAGTAATTAAATATATTAATAGGCCTGTCCGTTAATAAAAATGCTGGGGGGGGGGGTTGTATTGGTTTGTCTTAGTCTATCACTTATAGTTTTGTCATACCCTTTGAATATATGTACCGTGAGAAGTGCTGCTTAAATTCTTGGCACTATATAAAAAATATAAAAATAATGAGAAAGGAGTTTCTTTGTGAATTGATGATGGGGTGTGTAGCACACAAACGTTGATGAGCCTCTTGAATGTTGAGGATAATTGGGAATGAACAACATGCTCCCCCTACAGGCACAAAACAGTAATTATAAGATCAATTGTGACCTTTTCTCTAGCAATGAATAGTCTTTGTGGACATCTTGTGTACTTTCTTTTTCCCACAGTTGGCACTATGCCACTATGTTATTGCTTGTATGGGGTTATTATTAACCCTACATATAAATTTTATTTGACTCCTGGTTAAATATCGGCTAGCTGGCAAGCCCAACTGTTATAACACTAAAGGCAATAACATATTCACTTAACCTAGAAAATGGAGAGCTGAACTTTTCTTAATTTTTTTTTATGAAGATATAACCCTATTGCGTTTGTTCTACAAGAAGGTTTGAGCTGGGCCTGCATAATGCATTGGGAATGTGAAGACTTTACTTGATAGACACCCACAATTTAACCAGCTCAGCCTTTGCTGCAAAGGGTCTGAGTGGATGGACTTTAGTGAAGTCAGGGAGTTAATATGTCCTACATACACCCATTGTTAATATATTTAACCATCTCTCCATAAATCTATGTTACTGATGAAGCAGTGGCATAGAGATATATGCAAATATACAAGAATGCTATAACACTCCAGGGTAATAAATTGAATATATTGCATCACAAAAAGTATAATGCAGCATTCCTTCTCACCCACCCTAGCAGAGGCAACCTGAACCAATCAACAACATTCAGGGATTTAGCAATAGAGCAGATATGAGATAATGAGAGGGCTAATCATACAGATATTGACAAAATGAAGTTAAATACCAACCTCCATGTTATATATGTGTGTGTATATATATATATATATATATATATATATATATATATATATATATATATATATATATATATATATATATATATATATTACTACTACTGTTCAAAGGTTTGGGGTCACTTAGCAGTTTTCATGGAAAATAACAAAACTTCTAGCCTCTATGCCTATGAAGATGTTCCATAAAAATGTTGCCGTTTCCAGGTATAATAGTCATTCTTTCAAACACAAGGACATTTCAAAGTGACCACAACCATTTGAATGGTAGTATTTATACCTTATATGGACAAAAGAACTGGGACACCTGACCATTACACCAATTGGGACTTTTTTGACATCGCATTCTAAATACATAGACATTAATATGTAGTTGGTCCCCGCTTTGCAGCTATAGCAGCATAGCATCTTTCAAACTGTCTTGGTATCCTAAAGGAGACATACCCCCAATGTCCTTTGGACAGACAAGATTTAAGTGGAGATGTTTGGCCATAAGGCACAGCGCCATGTTTGGCAAAAACTAAACACAGCATGTCAGCACAAACATCTCATACCGATTGTCAAGGAAAGTTGTGGAAGGGTGATTTGGGCTTGTTTTGCAACCACATGAACTACAAACCTTGCAGTGATACAAACTGTATACAAACGTATTCTTGAGTCAAATGTGAGGCCATCTGTCCGACAGCTAAAGCTTGGGCAAAATTGGGTCAACAGGCAACAGGACAATGAACCCAGACACACCAGCAAGTCTATAACAGAATGGCTGAAAAAGAAAAGAATTAAGGTGTGTAATGGCCCACTCAAAATCCAGGCCTCAACCTAAAATGCTGTGGTGGGGCCTTAAGAGAAGTGTGCATAAACAAATGCCTGCAAACCTTGATGAACTGAAGCAACAAAGCGAGAGACTGATAAAGTTATACAGAAAATGATTACTTCAAGTTATTGGTGCTAAAGGTGGTTGTACAAGCTATTGAATAATAAGGTATACTTAATTTTGGCTTTATTTTTGTTGACTAAATCTTGACATGCTGTAATGTCATGTGCTGTTGTCCATCTGAGGTTGTATTTACCTTATTTTTAGACCTGCTGAGGAACAGCTGATTATTATTACGTCCTGATATGTAAAACCATAGAATCCAAAGAGGGTGTACCGTCTTTTTCATACAACTGTAATTGGAATCTAATCAATGAAACAGCATTGGAGGTGTGTTTTAGAGCTACTTTGACTTATAAAAAAAACACTCAAAGATTTTGCGTTTGTGCTCCTGAGAAAGTGTTTTGTGGACTGTTGAAACTAAGGTTTAACTTGTTCGGGGCGAACACACAGCACTATGTATGATGTGAAAAGAAAAAGCACTGCATAACCACATAAAAATATCCCTTTGGTGAAGTAAGGTAGACGAAGTGCCATGATTTGGGGCTGCTTTGCAGCCTCGGGGCCTGGACAGCTTGCCATCATCAGGAGGACAATGAATTTCCAAATTTATCATGGTGTCATACAGGATAATATCAGAGTGGCTGTCCACCAGCTGAAGCTGGGTGATGCAGCAAGATAATGACACTAAACTTTGAAATAAATTGACTACAGAATGGTTTGAAAAAAGGAAATCCACCTTTCAGAGGGGCCCAGTCAGAGCCCAGGCCTTAACCCATTACAGATGGAATGACCGCAAGACATACTAAAAATATGTGCTTGTTTGAGGTTATTGTTGCCAAAAGAGGGTCCACCCGTTATTAAATCCATCACTGTGAGAGATTAATAGGTGTGTTCAATAAAGGCATGAATGATTATCATTGTGTGTTAATAGTTTAAGCACATTGTGATGTCTATACATTTGTAAGATGTAGTTCAGATCACATTTTTATGAATAATTACTGCAGAAAACTAACATTCCAAAAGGTTCATTTACTTTTTTTGCCACTGAATACACAGACACGCAAATACATACATATAGCTATTTGGTAGACTTGAGCACCGGCCAACTCTTCGTGTTTGTCTTCATGGGGGAAAAAATCTTCGTATTCCATGAATTTTCGCCCGTTCCTGTGTTCAGTTCGGGCGAATAGTCGTGTACATTCTTCATGTTCATCTTTTTAAAATGTCCGTACAAGCGACTCTATTGGTCACCGGTAGGGGCCTCCTCTGCCATCAACCAATGAAATGCACCTGTACTTCATTGGTTGATGGAAGACAAGCCACCTGCTGGTGACCAATAGAGTCGCCCCTACAGACTTTTAAAATCCTGGTGCTGCAACTTGGCCTGGAGAGAGCACTGGTCTCCCTGCTCCAAGAGTTAAAGGTCTGTACAAACGACCAATAGAGTCGCTTGTACGGCAAGTACAAGTGAGTCTATTGGTCGCCTGGGGGGCCTCCTCTGGCATAAACCAAATGACTTCTATGTTGGTACAATAATAGTTATCATCTTTTGCTTAATAAAAATATAACCACTATTCTACACATTATACCGTATAATGTTAGAGCTAGACACTAGAGGACTGCATTTTGTCATGCTTAAAAATGTCACAGTGGAGCCGGGTTCCCGGAGAGTCTGTGAGGGCAGCCTTGCGGGACTGTGCGGGAAATCTGCAGTTCAGGTAAGGAGGTGGGTGTGATTGGCCACAAATGTGGTGGGAGCGGGCGGGATTGGGCACACATGTTGCTGGAGTGGAGGGGATTGGACCAAAAATCAGTGCGAGCAGGATTAAAAAAGCAGTCCCACGCAGGCAGTGGCGTCGCTACAGGGGGGCAATTGCCCCCCCTAGGTTATTCCTTGCCCCCCCTGTTGCCCCCCCCGCCGAATTTGTAACCACCCAGGAGAGTCCCGCTATGGGACTTTAACCCCTTGACTGCTAATGACGGCATGGTGCCGTCGCTAGCAGTCCCAGTCAGGTGCTAACGACGGCACCATGCCGTCACTAGCACTACCTTACCTTGATGGAGTTCTGTGGACCTCTATCACCACCTACCCCAGCGATCTGCCCCGCGCAACTTTATTAACAACTGACAATTGTCAGTTAAAGAGGTATGGGGGCATGCTGCTTAGATGCCTGTATCTCAGGCATCTAAGCAGCTACATACCCCCAACATATACCGTTGGAAAGGTAATCGCCTCGATTAGATTGTAAAAAAATAATAAAAAGTATTAAGTAAAAAAAATTTTAATGTAAAAAAAATTATTTGGGGGTCCAAAATTGCCTAGAGACCCCCAAATTAAATTATTTAAACATAAAGTAGTTTAACTTTAAAAAAAAAAAAAAATGTTAAGTATTCTAGCTAAATGATAACTGTGGTAGCCAATGTTACCACAGCGATCATATAGCTATAAAAAGTCACATTCCCTTTTTAAAAATGGCCGTTACTAATTTTTAATCCTATGATCCCTTTGATCATGGGGTTAAATTTAGCCAACGGTAGAGGGAGGCAATTTGTGAAATCCTGATGAACTGCAAATATTATTAAAATCAGCCATTTAGCCTGTGCGGTACGTGAGTAACCATCCCTGGAGCGCCTTGCATTTTTACTGCAAAACTTATTTTTGCTGTAAAAGTGGGGGGTTTTTCTCCCTTTACCATCATTTCTTTGGGATTGTAAGGGGAAAGAATGGTGTGTGCTTCTGTGAGTGAATGTATTTAAAGTATGGTGTGTGCTTCTGTGAGTGAATGGAGATATGAAAGGCGTGTGAATGATCAGTAATTAGGGTTGAAGCCTTGACGTGGCATTACTGCTCACGTAGGAAGTTAAATTATGGCACAAAAAGTACACATTTGCAAAAACGACATCCGTTTTCAAAACGCATCAAATGAGGGGCTGCATGTGTTTCTAGTACAAACCTGGAGTGCGCAAGACACAAATGAACATGAGGGAGAGCATGAGTTAATATGTGGATGAATTGTCTGAATGAGGGAGAGCATGAGTTAATATGTGGGTGAATTGTCTGAATGAGGGAGAGCATGAGTTAATATGTGGATGAATTGTCTGAATGAGGGAGAGCATGAGTTAATATGTGGATGAATTGTCTGAATGAGGGAGAGCATGAGTTAATATGTGGATGATTTGTCTGAATGAGGGAGAGCATGAGTTAATGTGTTTGTGTGTATCATAGATGTATAATTGTGGAAGGGCAAAGATGGCACTAGCAGGATGTTTGAGCCTTGGGGACCAAGATGGCACAGGCAGGGTGTATATGGGACAAAGATGGCAAATCGTATGTGTGTTATCTGGGTGTGCAACCTGTGATCTTTCCCTGTAATTTAGGGGGTTTTAAATATACCTTTAATGCCGTGTTTTTATGTGAATTCCAATTTATCTGTACCGGCAAAGCTTGGTTTGTGTGTTCTTCTGTAGATCCATATCTGCTATGCTATGTTTCCATACATTATCAATGTATACCTGCAAATACAGGGTTTGTATGTCTTGTTCAGTTGATTAATACCTGCAATGCTGTTTCCATGTATTTATTTGATCTATACCTGCAATGCTACATTTCATATATTATTGTATACACGCAAATACAGGATTTGTATGTCTGATTCTGTTTATTTGATATATACCTTCAGTGCTGAGATCACAAGTGAATTTCAATTGATCTATACATGCAAAGCTGGGTTTGTGTGTTAATGTGTTGATCTATACCTGCTATCGGCAGCAGGGTCTAATATTTATATATATATTTATATATGTATCGGCAGTAGGGTCTAATATTTATATATATATTTATATATGTATCGGCAGCAGGGACTAATATTAATATATATATCGGCAACTGCGGCTAATATTAATATATTTGGGCAGCAGGGGCTAATATATATATATCAGCAGCAGGATCTAATATTAGGCCCTGAAATCATTTAGTGCAAAAGTTAAGGTATTGTGTTGGTTAAAGGATTTCAAGGATTAGTCTTACTAAATTGTGGCTTCAGCCTTCCCATGTTGTATTGTCCAATAACAAAAGTATCATTCCATAGCACATTACTTTTGGCAATATATATATATATATATATATATATATATATATTTGTGTGTGTGTTTTTTCAGTGGTATGATTTAATGGTGGAAATTATTAATGCCCCCCCCAGTTTGACTGTGGTATCTTGTGTGCCCCCCCTATATATTGTTTCTAGAGTCGCCACTGCACGCAGGGCTCTACAGCAGGGACTAATATTAATATATATATCGGCAACTGCGGCTAATATTAATATATTTGGGCAGCAGGGGCTAATATATATATATATATCAGCAGCAGGATCTAATATTAGGCCCTGAAATCATTTAGTGCAAAATACTCTACAGTATCTGACAAAAGTTGACATTTTTGTGAGTGGTGTACAACACTGAAGAAATTACACTCTGCTACAACGTAAAGTAGTGAGTGTATAGCCTCACTGTATTGGCTATACACTCACTACTTTACGTTGTAGCAGAGTGTAATTTCGCCCCAGGCGGCATTTTGCCTTGGGCCGGCCCTGTGTGTCAGCATGGATGTGTAATTGTGTGTAGCCGTAGACCACAAGTTCCCAGATATGACTATGACAAATGAACACTACAGTGGATCTGTTTTACAGTTCTACACTATAGTTTTCTTTGTTGGCCCAATAATACGTACCACTTTCAACTAAAGGCAAAAATATCATCTTGCACCCAACTATGGCAGTAGAGACTTTTACAAGCAAAAAGAAAACAATTTAATATCTGTTCGGTTTTACTGGGAATGCATGACACAGGCCATTCTTAGGGCTTCGGAAATCGGAAAGAGTTACTCCATGGCCGTGCATCTCGTCAGACAGGTGATATCTGCATAGAGTATTTGCACTGCCCCACCAATGCTCAGCCGGCCCCTGGACCAGTGAAATCTGCAAAAGAGGTAAGGTGCGTGAGAGTGAATGAGTGTTTAGGGACAGGCAGGCTGTTTAGGGGGGCAGAGGTGGCACAGGCAGGTTGCTAAAGGGGCAAAGGTTACAAAGGCAGGCTGTTTAGGGGAACAGAAGTGGCACAGGCAGGCTGCTTCAGCGGCAGAGTTGACGCAGGCTGCTTCAGGGGCAGATATGGCACAGGCAGATTGCTAAAGGGGCAGAGGTGGCACAGGCAGGTTGCCAAAGGGGCAGATGTGGCACAGGCAGATTGCTAAAGGGGCAGCGGTGGAACAGGCAGGCTGCTAAAGGGTTTTTTCCCAAAAACATACAGTTCACAAATTTGTGAAATAAATATTCTTGGCATCAGGAATTTTTTAGTGGGGGATGCCACATACAGGATCCGCCCCGGGATACTCTAGGTACGCCCCTGCCTCTGTGTTCTCTCATGGTGAGACAGCAGGAAGGTTAGGCGAACACCGACTGTACCCCCAGCTGGCGGGAGTGGTAGCAATCGTAAGTGTATATCAAATAATACGTTAAAATATCACATGCCGTCTGAAACTATTTCAAAAGTTTATTAATGCATCCTAGTGAGTTCTGTAAGTCCTATTTCAAAAACATGTGAAAATGTCATTGTTCTTCAAGGTTAAACATGTAAGATTCCTTTAAAGAGTTAATGAAACAGTGCATAGTTCTTCAAAGGTACAGTTTCATCTTCTTCCTTAACGAAAAGCACATTATAAATTGCAAAGTACATTTGCATACATTCATATTGTTTAGAAACGGCACAAAAAAAATATGTACTTTTCAGTAGCAGTAAAGAACCACTGTGCTTTTATAGCCTTGTCGCAGTGAGAACAGCCTTTCAGAACAAATGGCTACAAGTACAAAGCAACTCTGCAAACAAAAATAAAACTAAAAAAGCTTAGATTGTATTTAAAGCCATATTCACTCCATTTCAAGGACATTTTACATTGATGTATTTTGTACCATGCATCGGTTATATCAAATCTTCTGATTTGGTACATTTGATTATTTTCCTAATGTTCAGGAGTCACCTACGCTTACTTAGCCTATATATAACACATAAAGCCACATTTCCATCGTGGATCCTGAGACAAAGGGGCTACCATGATGGTATTGCATGATCGAAAAGTTTCTGCCTGTACTTCTCAGCAATGAGGAGACCATTAATTGTGACTAAATCCTCAACTGTGTTTGCACCCCCAAACTTGCAAGGAATATCCACCATGCGTCGATGTTGCCTGCAAACACCCATTCTTGTAATGCTCTCCAGCCTTTTTGCTATAGCCAAACATTTTAAATTTAGACTCATCAGTCCAGAGCACTGTCTCAGGAATAGGGCCGCAGAGGACTTGTGATAAACCGTTTGTAGTTGTTTTCTTCCTGTTGTACTTTCCCCAAAAGGAGTATAATCACGCACCCTTGTGTTTCTGGACCCTTTTGGAGTACCCATTGTGCTGGACATCTTCCAATTGCTGCACAAAGTATTAATGGATGACCACTGCATCTACGGTTCTTAACATGGCCAGTTTCTTTGTAGTTCTTGAAAAGAGCATGGACAGAACATCTCAAAGCCCCTGTCTGTCTTGAAATTTCTGCCTAAGACCTTGCTAATGCAGTATAACTATCTTGGGTTTTGTTGCTGTGCTCAGTCTTGACATGATATTAAACTGTCTTGCGCAACCTCACCTTATTACATTAAATTTATTTGTATAGTGCCAGCAGATTCTGTAGCGCTGTTACAATCAGTGGAATAATTTATAATCACACAAAATAGCAAACTAGCTTAAAAGGAGAAGAGGGCCCTGCTCTTGTGAGCTTGTAATCTAGTCTGTGTTAGAGGGGGAAGTGAAACAGTAGGAGAGGACTGCTTGGATGGGGATGAGTTGATAGGGTCCGCATGATCTGTAGAGGTGTTGGTCTTTTAGATGTCTTGATTGGAATGATGGCTGGGAGTGTTAGGTGGACAGTTTGTATGCTTCTCCAAAAAGGTGGGTTTTCAGAGAGTTTTTGTGTAAGTTGTGTGTAAGGGAGAAAGTCTGAGAGAATAGGGAAGTGAATTGCACAAAAGGGGTACAGCACAGGTGAAATCCTGAATACCTGAGTAAGAAGATGTAATAATGGTAGAAGAAATATGCAAGTCATGGTGAGAACAGTTAAAGATGTATTTGGAAAGGAGGATAGAGCTATAGGGGGTATGGAGAGTTGCTTATGGCTCTGTAGGTCAGGGTCAGAAGTTTGAATTTGATTTATAAAATCAATAATAAAAGAATAAGTAACCAGAAGTGTCCTTTTGTTTTAGCTGTGAGGAGATTGTCAGTAATTTTAGTATGGTCTTGGTTGAATGCTGTGGACAGAAAGAGAGGAAATTAGTTAATAGACTGTAAGTCAGTTATTCCAGCAGTTTGAATGCCAAAGGGGAGAAGGTAAACTAGATGTTAGTTCGACAGGAATGTGGGATCGCTGGGAAGGTTTGATAGCATGTATGAATGAGGATGGGAATACACCAGACGAAAGAGGTATATTAAAGATATTAGTTATTGATTAAAGATATTGGATATCTTGTGTCCATGCCAGTTGGGGTATGGACACTAGAGAGCAATGATAGGAGATAAGGGAGGGAGGAAGTGAGGACCTCAGAAACATTGTTAGTGAGTTTGGCTGTTCCTCACCCAGTGTTATTCCTCCTACACATCTGTTTCTGATTGTGTTTCAACCTACATATTAAATTGATGATCATTAGCACCTGTTTGGGACAATTGTTTAATCATACACCTAAATTTATGCCTACAAAATCCCTGACTTTGTGCAACTATACCTAGAAGAACTGATTTTGAAGGCAGAGTGATCACACCAAATATTGATATGATTTACATTTTTCTTCTGTTCACACATTTGTTAAATGATAAAAAAATACATATCTATTGAACACGTCTATTTAAAAAACTTTCGCACAGTACTGTATGTGGAATTGCAAGTTCTATCCCATAACGGGACCTCTGAGATCTTGAATTCTTGTATGATTATACATTTTGCAATATGGCTCAAAAGGTCCTCTAAAAGGTATTGCTCATCTCTGCAGAAACTTAAAAATTGTTAATAAAATGTGCAAAAAGGGAAAACATCTCCTAGATGTGATCCCAAATCCAGGGGCGTAACTAGAAACCTCAGGGCCCCGGTGCGAGAATCTCAACTAGAAACCCAAGACAAACGCCTCACGCTCCCAACACCGCACTCTGGGCAGCACTGAGGCAGGCGGCGGCGGCAGCAGCGGCGGCGGGGAGCAGAGGAGTCCTGGATTTCTGTCAGTCAGGGGGCCCAAGAGGTGCCGAGCGGTCGTTTTCAGCAACCGCTCGGCACCCCTTGGGCCCCCCTGACTGGCAGAACTCCAGGGCCCGGTCGCAGTCGCGACCCCGGTAGTTCCGCCACTGCCCAAATCATCAAATGAAATCAGTTCACATAATATTTCAGTCAAACTTAAGACAAACTTTCTTGGAACTTTAAAGTTAACCTTATGATAATAGTGACTGATTGCTGACTGATTGGATGCAGGGAGCCAATGTGAACAGGGGGCTCTGAATCTTCTGAAGAGGACATCTTTTGTTTAAAATGAAAACACACCAAGATTAACTGGAATATTCACTTTATACAGCCCTAAATGAACCTAAATGTGTTATGGGACTATGTAGCACATTGGTATTACCCGTATCTACAATAAAACTTAATGAGCTGTATACCATCTCTGGCTTCACTTTATGGTAAAAGAATAAGTAATGCCAACACTATATAAAAATGTAAATGTGATTAAAAAATGGAATTGTAACATTTTACATCTTACATTATTATTGTTTGGCTGATAATGCATTGCTGAAACAGCAAAAACCATGGTGCTTAGTAAATATTATCTATGGTTATTAGTGGGTAAAGCCGCTTCCAACCACAACAGAAGCAAAAACAGGGAATTATGGGAGGAAACTGGATTACTGGAGGGCCATCTGTTACTCTTGTATTGGGACAGCATTAGAAGTTAGAAGGAAACAAAGAAAATAATGGTTTCGCTTCCACTAATAGATGGTATCCCCTTATGCCGTGACTTTTGCAGCATGCCTTTTGTTACATATAGTGTATATTGTGATACAGCTATAGTGCAATTTACTTTCCAAAATTGCTGTGAAACATAATCAGAATGACACAAGCATTTTCTGTGTTTGACTTTTGTTCACCATTAGGCAAAATAAATGTTTATAATAAAATTTCTTCTAAGCCAGGATTTCCATAGCACAGTATTTACTTGTTGCCAACAAATTAAGAGCTACGCTATATGGACAAAGGTATTGGGACACCTGACTATTTCACTGCATTCTGCATACGACATTAATATGGTCTCGGTCCCCACTTTTGCAGCTATAACCACTTCCACTCTTCTGGGAAGGCTTTCCACAAGATTTTGGAGTGTCTCTGTGGGATTCTTTTTGCCCATTCATCCAGTAGAGCATTTGTGAGGTCAGAAACTGATTTTGGACAAGAAGGCCTGGCTCGCAATCTCAGCTCCAGTTCCTCCAAAGGTGTTTGATGGGGTTAAGGTCAGGGCCTTCCTTTGTGCACTGGGGCACAGTCATGCTGGAATAGAAAAGGGCCTTCCCCAAACTGTTCCCACAAAGTTGGAAGCATAGCATTGTCCAAAATGTCAGACTTTACAGTTGGCACAATGCAGTCAGGCAAGTAACGTTCTCCTGGCATCTGCCAAACCCAGACTCGCCTATCAGACTGCCAAACAGAGAAGCATGATTTGTCACTCGACACAACACGTTTCCACTGCTTCAGAGTCCAGTGGCAGCGTGCTTTACACCACTCGATCTGACACTTGGCATTGTACTTGGTGATATGAGGCTTGCATGCAGCTGCTTGGGCATCCATTCCATGAAGCTGTCACTCCACAGTTTTTGTGCTGATATTAATGCCAGTGAATGTTTGGAACTTTTCAGCTATGGAATCAGCAAAGCTTAGGACCACCTCCTAAGATTAAACAGAAATCCACCCCAGGGCATACTGTGACCGCTCAGGAGAGTGGTCATAAGCACCATAGCAAGAGATTATGCCACTTCCAAGATGGTGGCGGCCATTCAAAAATAAACAAGTTTTCAAGAAGGTCTCAAAAAGGTTTATTTTATAACTTCACAAACATCCTCTCATGAAACGTGTTAAAATACTGGCATTAGAAATATCCATGGGGTGCCTAGTTTTCAAAAATGTATGATTTGATGGGATTAATCTAATTGGCCAGGCTCAAGGATGTTCCAAATAGGACATGGACACACTGGCCAAATGTAACACCCCCCCCCCCCAAAAAAACAAATGCACATCTCCTAAATGTGGCCTTTTAGCCCCCAGGCTACCCAACAAACCTTTGCATGGGTGTTATCACTGTACATGCTGAACATAGACAGTGTTGTTTGACAGTGAGCTGTAAATTCATACCTGAAGTAAAATGTGTGTGGGGGGTAAAAACCATCAAAATTTGACAGAGGCTAGTAGTATAATTAGAATGAAAATACTCTAGGATTTTATCACAGCTATAATTGTATCAAAGGATATATGGATATATATTTTAAATTATTTACAAATTAATATACCGTATTTGCTCGATTTATAAGACAACCCTGATTATGAGACGACCCCCCAAATCTGAATATTAATTTAGGAAAAAAAGAAAAAGCCTGAATATAAGACGACCCTATAGGGAAAAAGTGTTACCAGTAAATGTTAATTCATCTAAACTATTTTTTTTTAATAAAAGCTATGATTGAGAAAAATATTTTGGTTTTATTTCCTTCTTTTTTCCAACCTGCCCCCCAGTTATGCACATCTGCCCCAGAAATGCCTTATACCCCCTATGTGCCACTGTGCCCCATGATATGCCTTTTAACCCTCTAAATGCCACTCTGCCTCCAGAAATGCCTTATACCCCTATATGCCACTCTGGCATTTAGAGGGTTAAAAGGCATATTATGGGGAAGAGTGGCATATAGGGAGGTTTAAGGCATTCAGGAGGCAGAGTGGCGTATAGAGGGTTAAAAAGGCATTTCTAGAGGCAGAGTGGCATTAAGGGGGTTAAAAGGCATTTCACAGAGCACTCTGCCTCCAGAAATGCCTTATGCCCCCCATTTAACACTCCCCCCCCAAACTTACCGGTGCTTCTGATTTCCCTGTCATGTAGCCGGGGCAGCGTGTAGATCCCACGCACTTACGCTGCAGCCGGAAGGAGGCGTGGCTAGCAGCAGGGGTTGTCTGCGTCCATCGCGCAGACCTTCCCCGACTGTCAGAGATCACCGGTAAGGTAAGGATCTCTGACAGCCAGGGAAGGTCTGCGCGATGGACGCAGACAACCCCCGCTGCTAGCCACGCCTCCTTCCTGCTGCAGCGGAAGTTGTCTACGCGAATCGCGTAGACATCTACACACTGCCCCAGCTACGCACCGGTAAGTGGGGCGGGGGGGGGGGAGACAGGAGGATCCAGGTCCCCTGCAGCTGTGGGGGATCTGGATCTTAGTCGTCTCATAGTCAAACCTATTTGAGGTCTGATTATAAGATGACCCCGATTATAAAAGGATAAAAAAGACTGAAAAAAACCTTGTCTTATAATCGAGCAAATACGGTAATTAATTATGGTTTACTGGGACTATACCAGATAAGATATATATTAATCACCAATTACAATTCAAAAATATCCAGCACATAAAACAGAAATAAGACATATCATGCCCTCCTACAAAGCAGGTGGCTGCTCTAGAGCCTCTAGGACAGAACACACACTTTGTTCATAGTTTAGGCAGGAAGTGACCATGGAACAAACCACTTGAAGCAAAAGGGAGGTGGGGTTAATCTATTCTCTTTGGTGTTGCCCAAATATCCCTGCAGTTTCTCGAGTCACAACCCGCCACATAAGCATCTGCACCAGTCTACCGTGTTTCCCCGAAAGTAAGACAGCGTCTTACTTTCTTTTTATCCCTAAAAGCCCCACTATGTCTTACTTTCGGGGTATGTCTTATATTGGGAAAAAATTGTCGAATTTAATGCTTTCCTACCTTTCCTTTCTTCTTTCAGCTTCTTTTCCTCCTCTTCGCTCCTCTTCTTCAGTTCTTGTCTCCTTCCGGGTCAGAGGGCACGGACAGCGGTGGGCGCGGCTTCAGTGTTGTGCGCCGGGATCTGACAAGAAACCCCGGCGCACAACAGCTGTTGCCGCGCAGATCACAAGGGAGCGGTATCGGAGGTCATTAACAGACCTCCAGCTCCCTTGAGTGATTTTAAGCCGGGTTGAACCCGGCTTAAAATCACTCAAGGGAGCCGGAGGTCTGTTAAAGACCTCCGATACCGCTCCCTTGCGAGCCTGCTCCTCCAGCGGCGGACATTACTGTCCGTCTCTGGAGGGGTGCCGGGTGCCGCAGGTTGGCACCCCCTGGAGTGTGGCGCCCTGTGCGGTCGCACACCCCAAAGGTCGGCCCTGCTCTAAGGGGCCGGCCTTAGGGGTCTGCGGCCGCACAGGGTTTAAATAAAAACATCGGGGTTTTTTTTCAACTTTATTTAACATCCTCCATGTTAAATAAAGTTAAAAAAACTTTATTTAACATCCTCCATGTTAAATAAAGTTTTTTTTAACTTTATTTAACATGGAGGATGTTAAATAAAGTTAAAAAAACCCCCCGATGTTTTAATTTAAATCCTGTGCGGCCGCAGACACGTAAGGCCGGCCTTGGTGGGGACTTCCCGGCCCCTTAGAGTGGCGGACCCGGTCGCAGGTGCGGCGGGCCTAAGGGGCAGGCGCCCCTTATGCCCTGCGTTAATGCGGCCGTAGGCCGTAGGCAAATCCCCCGTGTTTCCCCGAAAGTAAGACATATGTCTTACTTTCGGGGTACGGCTTATATTAGCTGACCCCTCTGAAACTCCCGATACATCTTACAATCGGGGGTGTCTTACTATCGGGGAAACACGGTATCAGTAGGGAAAGGGACAGCTATGTATGGGCCGCTGATGATGTTTGTGCCCTCTATCTGTGGGCTCTTGTCATTTTGTGATAAGCACTCTAGTAATAACTACTATGCTCTGACATCAGTAGGCAGCAGTGGGTCTGCAAATGCAGCATTGGGGTTGTATCTTGACTTTTACTAAACAATATTACCAGCCAAGTTTTCTCTCCCTGTGACATGCCTTATCCACATGTGTCCATGCTGGATACCTCTAACTTTTGGGTAATGACCTACCCTTAGTGTGCACAGATTAAAGAAAAAAAATAGAATGTGTAGGCATGGGTGTAGGAACCCCTAAAAATCTGGGGGGGACAGCATTTTCCCCCATCAGATCCCCACTTTCTCACACTATCTACCCCCTCTCCCCCTCTCACACTTTCTTACTATCTACCCCCCTCCCTTCTCACTAGCTACCCTCTCCCTACCCTCCCTTCTAACTAGCTACCCTCTCCCTTTCGCCCCCTTCTCACTAGCTACCCTCTCCCTACCACCCCCTTCACACTAGCTACCCTCTCCCCACCCCCCCTTCTCACTTGCTACCCTCTCCCTAACCCCCCTTCTCACTGTCTACCCCAGGGGTGTCCAAGTTTTTTCTGAAGTGGGCCACTTCATCAGAATTGTATACGTGCGCGGGCCGCACTCATTTTTCACTGTGAGAAAATATGGCCTTTAATAAAATATGCAGATTAAAATAAAGTAAATGACACAAAACCTTTACTTTTCCTCTCACTGATTTCTGGGCCTAGAAAGTTTTGTGACTACAAATTCAGGACTCAGGATAATTAAAAATGAAATAGTTCTATTTATTCTAGGGATGCACTAAAATGAAAATTCTGGACCAAAACATTCACGGTTCACTTAGCCAAAACCGAAAATGACCCCCCACCTTTAAAAATAGTAATAAAAACTCACATTTTTAATAAAAGTAGGTAACACACCACAATTGAACAAAAAAAATTTGCAATATGACTTGGCATGATAGGAGTGTGATTGCTAACAGCAATCACACTCCTATCATACCCAGGCAGCCAGTACATGCTGGTACAGGGTGGCTGTAAGTGATGTGCAGACCCCATACTGCTGGCAGCATCAATACACAAGGGGGGCAGCTAGCTAGGTTTCAGCATGTACTGGCTGACTTAGCAATCACACTCCTATCATGCCAACAGCAATCACAGTCCCATCATGCCTAGGTTCCAGCACTTACACATCCAACTAGTAAATGCTGTAACCTAGGCATGATGGGACTGTGATTGCTGTTAGCAATCACACTCCTATCATGCCAAGTCAGCCAGTACATGCTGGTACACGGTGGCTGTAAGGGATGTGCAGACCCCATACTGCTGGCAGCATCAATACACAAGGGGGGCAGCTAGCTATGTTTCAGCATGTACTGGCTGACTTGGCATGATAGGAGTGTGATTGCTAACACCAATCACAGTCCAATCATGCCTAGGTTCCAGCACTTACACATCCATTCTATCACACACACACTCATTCATTCACAGATTCATTCCCTCAATCACGCATACTCATTCAAACACCCTCTGCACTGCAGCTCCTCGATGCCGCTCACAGTCTTCAGCAGAGGGCGCGGCCTCCCTCTGCGTTCTCTGGTACTGCACAGAGGATGTGATGTAATGTCACGTGAACTCTGCTGGGTTCCGGTTCCTCTGTGCAGTACAGAAGACCCTCCCACAGGTAAGTAGCAGGGCTCGAGGTGCGGACCGTGTAAGATCGGTTACCCTGGCTGCCGATCTTACGCGGGCCGCACCTCGAGGCAGGGGAGGGCTGTCAGCCTAAGGCCTGGGGGGCAAGTCTAGTCAACTGGCCCATTGCACCATCAAAGCGACTGCGATCGACATTGAAAGCGGCCGTCGTGTGGCAGTCACTCCACCAGCGCCTAATGAAATTAAATTGGCCGGCGTGCACGCACCGCATGCCTCAGCTCTTCATCACACCCCTTTTAAGACGTGGGAAGAGGAGCTGAGGAATGGCCGTTGGGTCTGACAGCCGCATGATGCAGGGGGGTACCTAGAGTATTTGGCACCTGTGGCAGACCCTGTATGTGGCACCCCCCCCCACACACACACACTTTAAAACTGCATAGTTTCTATGGTTAGGCAAACATTGACAGGGGTACAGCATATTTGTTATCATTATATGCTTAGGGATTACGCGGTACCACCGTCAATGTGTGCCTATAGATTAAGCCAGACACTGACAACCCCTATCACTATATACTAAGCCAAACATTGATATGGTGTAGGCTTACCACTTTAGTGACTGGCATAGTATATAGTAGGGATGCACCGAAATGAAAATTCTGGACTGAAACTAAAAATTCAGCATTCACTTGGCCAAAACTGAAAAAAAATCAAAAAAACCCCTTTAAAATACTTTATTAAAAGGAACACCAAAATTAGACAAAAAAAATCAACAACAATATTAACATATTGTTATATATATAATAATACACACATATATATAACAACAATCACAATCCTATCATGCCCAGGTTCTAGCATGTGCTGGCTGACTTAGCATGATAGGAGTGTGATTGCTGTTTGCAAATATATATATATATATATTAATACTGTCATTGAATTATTCTGTCCAATAAAAGTGTTAACACACCGAAGTTGGACCAAAAAATAATTTATAACAGCAATCACACTCCTATCATGCCTAGGCAGCCACTACATGTTGGAATCTGGGCATGAAAGGAATGTGATTACGGACTCCCTATGCCAAGCTATCCCCCAACACTTACACATACATGCTATCTGAAACCCTCATTCACAAACATTCAGCATAACACCCATCACTCTCACACACTTACATTCAGCATAACACCCATCACTCTCACACACTTACTAATCCACTCTCTCCTACCTTTTCTTCTTTCACTCTCACTTTTCCTCCTCCTCCTCTTTTTCTTCTACTTCTTCTTCCTGTCCTTCCGGTGCACTGAGCGCGGAAGACGGTGGGCGTGGCTTCAGTGTTGTGCGCCGGGATTTGACATCAAGTCCCGGCGCACAGCCACAGTTGCCGCGCGCATCGTTTCTGAAGGCGTGCCGGCATGGTGGCACCCCTCAGATGAGCGGCAGCCGGGGCGGACCGCCCCCCTCCCACCCCCCCAGGTACGCATGACGGCCGCATTCAATCCTGCTCGCGGCCGCTTAGTTTTTAACTTTGCGGCCGCAGCCGCATTGAATGCTCGTCTGCCGGTCGTCCGTCCGGCCCACCGGCCCGGATTTAGGGCGGCCTGGGGGGCAATTGCCCCCCTGCCCAGTCTGCCCCTGCCTCGAGGTCTCGCGGGCCGCATTTGCGGCGTTTCTATTGGGGGGGGATTTCTTAATTATCGGTCCCCCCCGCATGAGTTACTGGGGGGGATCTGTCCCCCCCGGTTCCTACGCCCATGTGTGTAGGGCTTAGTTGTAATCACATACAGACCTGTGACTTAATTAAGCAGCGCAAAACAAACAAGGCATAGAATGTGACTAAATCTTAAAAAGAAAAAAAAAAAAAAAAAACTTAATGGGAACATGTATGTTGCAAAAATGATAGCTAGAGTAGGCAGAATATCTAATTGAATACCGATTTAAAGTTGCAAGTATATTTTACATACATTATTTTATCAAATCTGTGTAAAACATGCAGCTACCTGCCAATTACCAAAACGTACAAAATTATGTGAAGTTTTACAATCTGGATGTTGGAAGATTAACTTTACCAGATGAAGCTTGGGGTAAAACGATTAACTCAGTGGAGACGTGCCCTGGACAGAGGTTAATTGTGCTGTAAATGAAATAAGTACATGCATGTAACATATATCCCTTAACTCTGCACCCTATTACTTTTAGGATATCCCGATGTATACATAAGCTTTCAAGATGAAAGCAGAAATCATAACATGGAGACCACCAACTACAATAATTATATTTAATATATACACACGAGACAGTTTTGAAGAGTTTATTAAAATTAATCATATCTTTATTACTATAAGTGTTAAAACAAAAAAATGGGTAATGATTATTGTCCAACAAGGACAAAAAAAAAAAAAAAAAAAAAATCATAAAAGGAAACAAATCTTATTCAAAGCAACACATTTATAATGCAATACAAAAAATAGTTTTATTTTCCCTGAGATCAAAATATGACAAATAGCCCCTACTATGGGCTTATGGCTAGCACAATAGGACTCATGTGCTATACTTACCACAAAAAAAAAAAAAACAAGACTTCTTTGCCATCAAAATATTACCATCTCAGGGATCATAATAATTGATCACATAGGTACAAATCCATATTCAAGTATCAACACATCACATTATCCAGTAAAACATTATTAACCTGATCCACAACGGACCAGCTTCATAACGCAGACTACCACAGTGCTGTGTGTAAACAATATATTCCCTTCTTTCAAAAAAAGAACAAAACAAAAAAACTGCAGCATTTCCAGGGCTAATACAGAAACTCACATTCTAAAGCATTAACATTCTGTAGAAATAACACCCAACCCTACTTATATTGATGAAATGGACAATGGTATAAATTATATACAGTTCCATCCCTTCAGCCACCCCTCCAAAAAGAAAAAGAAAAAACACACACCAAAACAATCTGTAACACATTATATTACAACAAACAACAATACATATAAAGTGCAGCAATAAGTCATTGCTGGCAGTTTTGTGCAAACTGATCAAGCAGGTCTTTAAGGCCCCATTATCGTAGAAGCAGCCAGTGTCAGTATCTGCTCTTTTGTAACACTTCAATGTTATGTGCTGAAAAGAAATCAGGCAAGTTTGGGCAGAACATGCCCTGTAATGTGGTAATCCCAGTTTTAAGGGAGGGTGTACGGACACGCAAAGAAAAGGTCATCCACCATGTCCAATAGGATTGCATTGGCTCTGCTGCAGTATATATTCTCACACATTCATCCAAAATATACATGGATACAAACATGGCCAAATCCGTTTCTGAACAGCCATTGTGTGTACGTGAAAAATGAAGCAACAAAAGGTCAACACCCTTCATTTCACATGAAACGGCATTTCTTCTCATCACTGAAGGATTTCTCCACACGGTCAATTTCCTCAATTATTTTGGTGAAGATCTGCTTACTATCCTACAGAAGATAGGAGGAAATAAAAAAAAAAATATAATGACGGATCCAAATATATTGCACATATATTACAGTTTATGGAAGGCAAGAAGAATTCTCCATTGGCAATAGCACCGTATTGTCAGTCAAGTTGGTCTAGTGATTCCAGTCAATTTTATTTGTAAAAACTAAAGAAACTTCTATTTTGAGGGTCAGAGTTTGTAGTTTAGTGGAAAAAACAACCCCTGCCCAACTACTCAGGATTTAAAGTTGACCCTGAATGCAATGAGGCCGCCTAACTCCTATGACGGACAGCCAGAATTTGTGGAATTCGCTTCCATGATGCGACAACCTGCCCATGTAATCATAGAATATGCAGCCCAGAGTTCAACTAAATCTAGTCAAGCAAAATACTATTACACAACCATACTATAGGAGATACTATTAAGTGACGCAGTCACTACATGACCCACACGGGGGGGGGGGGGGGGGGACGACAACATATGTAAAAGGGACACTGAACACGTGTCCACTAAACAACTCATCTAAAAAAAAAAAAAAAAAAAAAGCCATGTTACCTCAGCACTCTTTGCAGAAACCTCCAAGAATGCTGCTCCCCAAGACTCTGCAAGCTTTCTCCCTTCTTCAGTTTTCACTTCTCGACTGAAGACAGAAAAGCAATTAAAGTGTCATAATATGCACTGACAAAAAGGCAAGAGGCAAGTATGAGTAACTTAACATACCTGTGAGCAGGAAGGTCATTCTTATTTCCAACAAGGACAATCGGCATGCTGAAAAGAACAAGTAAACCCAAATAAGCAACATGCAAAATAGTCAAACAGTTATAAGTGTCAGCTTGATGTTAATCTGAACAGAGTTTACAAATGCTACCATGAACTGGGACCAACAATAAGTTACCAGAAAAGTTTTCAGTATTGGCTGGGTTGGAAGCCTGTGGCACCTCAGAGATCAGAATCAATTCAATAGAGAAGTCATGCAAAAATGATATTAGCAGAAGAAAAGAAGTCGCAAGTCAGACAGAATACGGTATTTATTCATTAGACCTTGAGTTTGCGAGAGAACGGAAACTTTCAACTCGACTTGAAGGTATCAAAACACAGCAAAGTTGCTCCTGCATAATGAAATAATGAACGTATCTTAAATGCCGCCTCACACATCTCAGCTGTTCTTGCGTTTTATTAATACATAATAAAGATACTGAATAGTTCAGATTGCCTGTGAATTCTGGTTTAGTGAATACAACTGAGTTTTGGCAGTACTGACACAGACAGACCAATACACTTAACAGAGTCCTGTTCACAAAAGGTATATGTTTTGTGATGAGATATTTAGTATATGTGCGTTATATAGCGTACATGCATTAGGGATATTGTGTTGATTTGACATGTGCATAAGGGTATGTGTTAAGTGTTAGATCTATTGAAGAGTACTATGGGCTCAAACATGTTTAAAAAGCCTAGCAACCCTTGCAAAGATCCATAATGTACTTTAATGGTCAGTGATAACAAATGGTGAAATTATATTCACAAGGAATAATACTTACAGGCCCTTTCCCCGTAAATCAACCAAAACTCTATGCAGCCCACGTGCAATCTGGAAGCTGGGAGGGACAAAAAAAAATAAAAATCTTAATATCCATTTGAAGATACCACATTTACATTTTGTAAGGGAAATATAGAATCCTGTAGAATTACTTTGATGTATCCAATACAGCACCCTGAAATTAACAATGCAGTTTCTATGCAGTTGCCACCAGGGGGCACCAAAGCACAGAAAAATGTACAAGCAAAACTTACCTTCTAGAACAGGCCACTGAATAGACTACAATGTAACCATGTATGCCAAAAATGAAAGATTGAGGAAGTAACGAGTATTCATCCTGGAGAGAAAAAAAAAACAAAAAAAAATACATAAAAAAAACAAAACAAAAAAAACACACACAGAGGACATATAGGTCCAATGTGCTACCTTTTTAAAGTATTGACTCACTTGGCCAGCAGTGTCTACCACATCCAACTCAAACTCATCAGACCCTAAAACAAAAGTTTTGCTCCAAGCTGGGGAGAAATAATATGGATTAAAACATAAAACTTAAGTGGATACGTAAAACACATTTAAATGAAATTGAGTTAAGTGCTCTTTCTTCAAAAGCCTCCCAACAGACTGATGTTATGACTTCTCACATGTTATGTTGGTGTGATATTATTATTACCATTATCTTTTTATACAGCGCCAACAGTTTACGCAGCGCTTAATACAATACATATATTCAAAGGATATGACAAGACAAGAATTGACAGACTAAGAAAAACCGATACATTAACATCTTACACAAGAACTGACAACTACTACAGCAAAACTTGAAATATATCAAATAATTCACAGCTTTATAATAAAGAAATATGCACAAACATTTATAAAAAAAAATGCTTTTTATTGAATCTTAATTCCGGAATCATGCTTACTGTTTTCAATTGTAGGTTCATAGTCTTTGGGAAAATTCCCTTTAACAAAATGGATAGCCAGAGAAGATTTACCTGCAGGACAGACAGAAACAATGATAATTTAGAAGGCTGATAATTAGTAAAAACACTAGTTCTAGCTGTTATGGCAACAACAAGACAAAACACCCATGAAAATGGTAAACAGTTAAGATACAACCATTAAACTTATGCTGGATTATTTATTTATATATATATATATATATATATATATATACACACACATATATATTATATATATATATACATACACACACATATAGTATGTGTATAACTACACCCCCCCCAAAATCTCCAGCCATTTTGGCGCAGCCACTATGGCAACTGGGAATGCATTGTTTGCACCAGATTTTTATTATATATATATATATATATATATATATATATATATATATATATAATAAAAATCTGGTGCAAACAATGCATTCCCAGTTGCCATAGTGACTGCGCCAAAATGGTTGGAGATTTTGGGGGGGTGTAGTTATATATATATATATATCACATTCATTCATCTTTATGATATTGATAAACGTAACCTTTTATTTGGTTAGACGCATATCACAAAACACCTCAACAATGTATTGTTAACACACTCCCATCCGGAGTGTCCACCAGAATCCATCTCAGCAGCAGCCAAACCTCCCACCCCCCACATTAAGGGAGTCAAAACCAACCCTCCCCCCACACGCGAAACACATCTCCTCCCCTAACACCAATTCCAAAACCCGAGGCTTAAACAATGTACCTTTATGAGAAACTCAGCATTTGGAACCTTAACACCTAATCTAACACGAAGCGCAACGAAAAGTAACGGATCCATCAATCCCAATAGGCGCACAACACATTATCATCACCGGTCAGCCCTTACGGTATATCTGCCAGTGAGCAACATTAAGACTATTTCTAGGGAACCCTCCTGTAGCATACTCCCGCCACAGGGCACCCGACATGCACGTGCTGACACCCCCAAAACCACACAGGATCCACAATGGGCCAGTCTATACCAACCGGCTCCCAGCCAAGACCCCCCACGAACACCTCCTCCACTATTACGCGCTTACCGACTGAGGGGTATCCCAGCATCACAACCTTGCGGTGTTTGACTGGAGCCATGCCAAAGAACGCAAAACAAGACCGCGCGTAAATAAACACAATTCCAAATAAGTGCCCCGACTCATTGACCCTTTGAAAATATACCCCAGACCCGTAGCCCCCAGATCAAATACATAAGTCGTAACAGGTAACCCCTCCCGCTTCTGGTTTAGAGACCAATCACAATAAAAATCAACGTTTCGGACGTTGTGGATTGGTCAGTAGGCCAGCGGGTAGCCAATGAACGCCGAGCAGACGCATGGGCGCGTTTATTCATTGTTTGGGTTCCCTTTTTTTCTTTCAGAGTGTCTACAAAATAAGGCCCTCTGATTGGACTCGTGTTAGAGTGGGCGTGGTTCGTGGTGGGACGTGATGGCAACAAATCCATGTGCTTCTGGGACGAGGTTTGTGTATTTTGTAATCGCGGCTAGCACTGGTTATTTACTATTTACGGATTATCCTAACGTAAAACATTATTAAAAATGGGGATAATAGGAGATTGTTTCCTCCTAGCCGGTGACGGGAATTTTCTGTTATCATCACATGAAGCGAGCATTATTTTTATTTATTTGCTGCATGCCGAGATTGATGAGATTTGTGAGTGCCTAATTACAAAAATAACTACTATTTTCAGTTAATCAACAGCAAAAAAAAGTTAAAAAAAATAGTTTAGCTTTAGTTCAATTCTTTCCAGATATATATATATATATATATAGTGATAATATTTTTATTTAACCCGTTTTGTGCCAGCTAAAGATACGGGATGTTATATGTTCCCTGACTGGCTGCATCTCATTTTTTACAGCACATAATTATTATATTTTATTTATATATCGCCAACAATTTCCGCAGCGCTTCCTACAGTATAAACATTCAAAGGGTCTGACAAAACTAGAACCGATAGAAAATGAACAGATTTATTAGGCAGAGCGGGCCCTGCTGCAAGCTTTCAATTTAATGGAGACAAAAATTACTGTATTATTATTATTTAGATATATATATATATATAGCTAATAATTTCTGCAGCGCTTCTTACAGTACATACATTCAAAGGTTATGAAAAAAACTAGAATTGACAGGTTAAGATTAATGGATACAAACTTTAAATTTTATGGGGAGAAAAAATAAATAAATATATATATATATATATATATATATATTACACAATGCTTGTTGCAATACATACATTCAAAGGGTATGACAAAACTAGAACCGACTAAGGTACACTGATGCCCTGCTCGCGATCGTGATCCTCTCTCCGTGATAATCCCACTTCCTCTCTTTCTTCCTTTACTATTTTCGTAGCTGTAGCGTCCTGTTACTGACCTCAACTTCATTCACTTGAGGTGTTTAAAATAATTCAACCCAGACAACAATGCACTTTATTAGACTCTCTTTGCTCGTCGGGTGTGCAGTGATTTATCCATTGATTGTGTTTGTATAGGACAGCCAGACTGTTGCCTCTTCATCTCCCCCAACATCTCCGAGCTGTTGCGAGTGTTTCACATTTCAATTATGTTTCTTGTTACCGACATGTATTTTATGAATGAAAGTTTTTTGTTGTTTGTTTGTTTTTGTTTTTTGCACCGTGTAGGGACAGCCGTCTCAAACAATTAACCGAGACTTCCATTACGAATAGATGCGTCACATTCTCAATAAACGCAATGCTCCATTCATGTGTTGTGAGTAGTTCAAAATAAATTCATTAAAAATTGGAAAAAAATCAGATTTTTTTGAAGATTTTGGACATTTGACAGTGTAATGAATGATGTTTCTAATAGTGCATTTAGTTACAAAAGTGTTTCATTGAGTAGAGTAGTTAGGACAGCACCAAAGAGAGTTACATAATTGTAGATGGTAACCTCTTTTGAGCCCTTCTCACCTGTTGTTTCTGTAAGTCAAATTGTTATGTTATATATTAATTGTTGTGTCCTGTCTATCATTTGTACAGAGCTATGGAATATGATGGCGCTATATAAAACAATAATTAATAATATTAATTTTCCCCTTATATTATGTTACTATTTCCCTTGGTAGATTCAATTGGTAAATGGTTTGTGTTGCTGTTTGTACTTTTTATTATTAATATTATTTTTTGAGATATTAACAAGTTTGTTCTCGTGTCATCTAGGGTTCAAAAAGATGCACATATTCATCCTAAAACCAGCCCGCAATAAGTGTAGATTTGCTCCACAAATGCATCACTGTTGCCACAGATCATCTGTGATTACCTCATCACAGTCTGTTAATAGAATACAGAAACAGACATTTATTAATCTTGAAGAGTACTAAAAGTCAATTCACTAAAGAGAGAGTTGGCAGGAGAGTTTTGGTTTTAATTCTCTCACTTCACTGTTCATTGTGAAGGGCCAACACCAGCAGGTTTCTCGAACAAGAAGGGCTGAGATGACCCTGTGCAATGCATAATTCAATGGGTGATCAGACTGGATAAATCTCATTGATTCACCCATACATTATACAGGGCCAGCCAAGCTCTTCCTGCATTAAGGGCTCACGGGGGATGGGCCTTCCTTTTATATAGTAAAGTCAAGAAGCTGAAACACAACTCTCTGCAAACTCTCTTGTCAACTGTCTCTTATGTGACTAGACCTAGAGAGTGGTATCCATGATAATGTACAGGTATAGGCATAAAACTATCCCGAACCTAAGACAACATCAAGGACTGATAAAGAGTGTCTACATTGGGGAAAATGGGCAGACTAGATGGGCCGAATGGCAGTGGCGTCGGCAGGGGGGGGCCAGAGGGGGCCATGGCCCCCCCCTACATCATGCTGTGCCCCCCCAATTGAAACGCCGTCTTTTTTTTTTTTTTTAATAGACCCGGAGGAGAGAGTGAGAGGCGCCGAGCGGTTGCTGAGGAATAAGTTCTCAGCAACCGTTCGGCGCCTCTCACTCTTCTCCGCGACCGCGAGGCCTCTTCCTGGTTCGCAGTGCCGGCATTTCAAGCCGAGCGCCGGTATATGTCGTCATATCCGGCGCCCAGCAGTGAAGCCGGCAGAACCAGGGATACAGAGACCTCGCGATCTCACCGCTGGACAAGCCCAAGGTAAGTGAACTTCAAAGGGGGGGTTAGAAAGTTAGGAGGGGGTTAGAGAGAAGAGGTAGATAGGAAGTGAGAAGGGGTAGATAAGGATAGATTGGGAGGGAGAGGGGGTAGATTGGGAGGGAGATGGGGGTGGATGGGATACATTGGGAGGGAGAGGGGATAGTTAGGATTGATTGGGAGGGAGAGGGGGTAGATAGGATAGATTGGGAGGGAGAGGGGGGTACATAGGATAGATTGGGAGGGAGAGGGGGGTACATAGGATAGATTGGGAGGCAGATGTGGTAGATAGGGAGGGAGATGTGGTAGATAGGATAGATTGGGAGGGAGAGGGGGTAGATAGGATAGATTGGGAGGGAGAGGGGGTAGATAGGATAGATTGGGAGGGAGAGGTCTTTATGGGACAAAAACGGCGTACGTTTAGCTGTTTGGGGACAAAGTTGACATAATGTGTAACTTAAGTGCTGGTCAGGTTCTATGTGGGCAGTGTGGACACCAGGGTTGGCTTTGGGGTGTGTGACCAGTGATCTATGCCTGTAATTTAAGGGGTTTTATCTATACCTTTAATGCAGAGTTTATATGTAATTTCCAATTGATTTATATCTGCAAAGCTGGGTTTTGTGTCATTCTGTTCATCTGTATCGGCTATATTTCCATACATTATTAATGTTTACCTGCAAATATAGGATTTGCATGTCTTATTCAGTTGATCAATACCTGGAGTGCTGTTTCCATGTGTTGATTATTTGATCTAAACCTTCAGTGCTGAGTGTACATGTGACTTCCAGTTGATATATACCTGCAATGCTGGGTTTGTGTGTTCTGTTGGTTTATACCTGCAATGCTATGTTTCCATACATTATTTATGTATACCTGCAAATACAAGTTTTTTTTAATCTCATTCAGTTGCATGTGCTGTTTCCATGTGTTGTTTATTTGATCTATACCTGAACTACAGGGTGTAAGTAAAAGAGCGCTATGGTTTAGTGAATGAGGGGACTCTGGGGATGATTACAGGGGAGAGGACCTCTCAATGTCATGGTGCAGTCAGAAGGAGGGAACACTGCACTGACTCTCACTGTCTTCCCCTGATCTGCAGTCAGTGTGGCAAATATATTGGCAGCAGGGTCTAATATTAATATATATTGGCTGCAGGGGCTAATATTAATATATATCGGAAGCTGGGACTAATGTTTATATATATCAGCAGCAGGGGCTAATATTAATATATATTGTCTGCAGGGCCTATTATCAATAAATATTGGCTGCAGGGGCTAATATTTATATATATTGGCTGCAGGGACTAATACTATATATCGGCAGTAGGGGCTAATATTAATATATGTTGGCAGCAGGGTATAATTTCTATGTATATCGGCAGCAGGGTATAATATAAGTATGTATCCGCAGCAGGGGCTAATATTAATATATATCCGCAGCAGGGGTTAATATTAATATATATCGGAAGCAGGGTCTAATATTTATATATATTGTCAGCAGGGGCTAATATTAAAGAATGAAAAATAACTGTCACTTTAGCTGTTATTTTGAAATCATATTTTAATCACAGTCTTTACTTCAAAGAGATAAGTGCATATTATGTAGTTAAAAATGCACGTCTAACGTGTGTGTGTGTGTATATATATATATATATATATATATATAGTGTATATGTACCGTTTTATAATTGGCCCCCCTACTTTGGTCCCTGGCCCCCCATGTGCCCCCCCAAATATGAAACCTGGAGACGCCACTGCCGAATGGGAAACAGTAACATAATATAAGGGGAAGATTATTATTATTTATTGTTTTATATAACGGCAACATATTCTATAGTGCTGTAAAATGGTTAGATAGGACATAACAAGTAGTATTAAACATAAAAATTCAGTTACAGGAACAAGTGAGGAGGGCCCTGCTCTAACTCATATTATGAGAAGGAATGATTATGCATTAAATGGATATGTACATATATGTACATAAGTACATACTACATATGTACATAAGTACATATGTAGTACTTTTTAAATCCATAAACACCCTTGCATAGGTTTATATATATATACAGTATAATGTACAGAACTGTAAAATGTAAGATGCAGGAAAGTTACAGATCAGGGTAAATGCCATCATATTGGCCTGATGGATGACAAATTTCTGAGTCTTAGTGTTGAGTTCCCCGAGTGGGTGATCTGCATCATAAAGAAACTTGTTTGTCTAAGGGAAGATTTACATTTGCAACGTATTGCATATTTTACAGAGAAAGAGATATTTAATCGGATTACAAGCCATAGAGAAAAAACCCCTAAACAAACTGCCTGTGATGTTCTTCTGTGATACATGGATATCCTGTGAGTGATATGTTATTTGCTCCATACACACAGATTCCATACACACCGTGCTCAGTTCTCCCAGTTTACATTTCATGATAAGTTTGATGTTTTGTTTTTCAACATAATTTCTCCTCGAAAGTCCTTATTAGCGAGGTTCCCTTCTCCCTCTTCTCATTATTCCGACTGGTCCATAAACCTGATCAGGAAATTACATGCCCGTACTAAACACATTTGTGGCTATCTTCCCCGAACACACTAGGGTTACTACAAGTTTGGAATAGTTATCTGAGGAAGGAGGGTTGTGTAAACATAGACCTCAAAGTGTGTTTTTGAGGATGTTGCCTTAATTTGCAGTTGTGTCATTTTTCCTTCTCTTAACCTTCTTTCCTGAAACAACTTGTACTTAAACAGGTATATAATGTATATTTTCTTTAAATACAAGGAGTAAAACATACCATAAATCCAAAATTCCCAACATTTCCACTCGTCACAGGTATATACAACGTGTGTGTGTGTATATATATATATATATATATATATATATATTTTCTCTATTCACCTAAATAACACAAAAGCAATTAATGCTAATATTTAAAAATGTCCACTGATTTCCAGACAACTAAATATCTACAGGTAAGTACCAACCACCTCCTTCAGAAAAGGAAAATGTTGATAATTATTAAGATGCTTTATAGAAATAACTGATAATAACAGCGACACACAACTTTCATTCAAGCCTGCAATCCAATCATTTATAGAAATATCAACTAGCCATGCATGAAACAGAGTTTCCCTGCAGTGCACACTCGTAATAGAGGCTGCCATTCAGCTGACAATTCTATGTATTCTAATGGAACTAAGTATTAAACGGGCAGCAAGGAGATTGTTCCACAACCTTCTGAATAGAGGCCGTAGGGAGGTCGGGTCAGTTATCAATAGAGGCAACTGGCTGGGTGGCCTATTCTCGGTAGCTCACTTTTTCCTATTAGTTTTCCAGCCTTGATTGTATAGGTCAGTGTATTATCAGGACTACAATACGAGGACAGTGAAAATTAACAGTACCAATAAAACTGACAATGTACAATTTGACAATGACATTAACACGTGTTAAGACATACTATCACAGAAGGAGAAGATGGTCAAGTGCTTGCAAGCTTACGGCCTCAGTATCATAGCCAAGCTGATTTTATTACATTTTATCATAAAACATCTAAAGTAGATGCATATTCTACAGCACTGAGCTATGCACGTATTGTCTTGCTGGTAAAAATGGTGAAATATATATTTTGAGCACTTAAATATACAAATATCTCCTTTCAGATAAAGTCTTAATCATGTTTGTTTTTGAACTCAGGAATACTGAATTGTGCCCTTTTTTAGTTTGTGCTACAAACAACCTGTTACTAAAATCTCATTATCTTACTATCATTTGCTCTTCTAAAATACACTCTCGTGCTGCATTAAACAAAAGTCAGGGTTTCTATTATCCCGGGAAAGGTTTTCAATGTTTGCTTACACATTATGCCCTATTGTTGTGTTATTCTAACATCAGTAATCAAAGTATCACAAGTACAACCCACCCCATAGATTTTACGGATTATTAGGAGATTGAACCTATGATAAACTGATCACAGATTATTGAATCTTTACTACTGGTTTTACAGGAGTCACAGTCACTATTTTTTTTGGTAGAAATGCATAGCTAACATCTTTCATTTTATTAGACACTCCCTCCAAGACGGCTCGGAAAAATTTCTACTTGGATTGGCATGGTGCTGTTAGCCAATCTCACTATTCTAAGTATGCATTAAGCCCTTATTCCAGGAGAAAATCTTCATAATGCATAGTGCAAATAAACTCAATACTGCATTTTCTACATTAAACATTTTTTCCTGCTGAATTGTTACATGTTTTGTGGGGGTTTGGTAACAAAACATAACTTTTGTAAACCATAGTATTTTTCATGATCTTGATGAAGAAGATATGAAACAATTGAGAAACAGAGGTTTTCATGAGGGCTATAATAAAGGACAATGAGATTATCAGTGATTCATGAGTTATCTGTCTGATTGAGGGAGAGAGTCGCATTTCATTCAGTTCAAATTCTCAATGAGATTTATATTCTTCAATACAGAAGCTTCTCAGTTGTACATGGATCTGAAATATCCAGGTTACAGGAATGATGGCCATAAGGCCATATGGCACCTGGGAAAATCCCTTTTTGATTTGTAGTTTTTTAAATTGTATTTATTTGTTCTTTAGGATATCTATTTGCATATGGCATGTACCGGTATTTTTTGATTCCTTTTGCCATTTGCTCATATCACTCCTACTGTCAACTTTACTCCTCTAGAATAGTTCTTCCAGTTGTCCAGCCTTAGATCAGGTTGACTTGGTGTAGCTTATCTCAGTCCTGGTGCCAGTCTTAATGCTAGGGTCTTCATAAAGTATAGTAAGGTCACTGTTACCTCTTAAACCTATTGTTTCTAAAAGAAAGAATAAACTCCTCTGCATGAGTATAAGAAACAAATCCAACTATCATCTTAGACAAAAGCTCCTTTTATGTTAACTATTTTAGCACAGTAGAATCAGGTTAGTAGAATTAATCTTTCAAGAGATAAGTTTATAAAGATTTCATATCAAATGGAATAGATAATGTTTCCTATATTTATTTGTCTTTATATCAGTCTCAAGTATGTTGGAGTTCTGTATTAGTTCATTAGTTTTGTTTATCTTCTCTAAAATGTGCATACCAGCTGTGATTGCAAGATTTCTGATTAAAATATTTAAATATGTAGTATAGATAATCAGGAGGTGTGTACATTTTTGACAAATCTAACAATTCTCTAAGTAAGTAAATAAGTAATTTAGAGTATCAGCAAGCAGTTTGTTTTGTATGAGCGTAAATACAATTTGTGTTTCCCTCCCTTGGATTATTGAGTTCGAAATCCAAGCTGTTGTGTTTCCATTTGTAGAAAATGGCAATTCTGTTTCCTATGTGCCTTCTTAAGGTTCCCATCTGCTTCAATGTATTCAGTTTCTGAATGAACATTTGTAACTTTGCCAAATACAGATTTAAATGTCCATCACATAATCTTTTTTGTATACAATGAAGTCATTAGTCAAAGGCGATACCTTGTATTTGGCAAGGAAAGAGTCGCAAAACTCTCAGGATCTCAGAGGTCTCTTCTGCAGACGGAATTTTTATTTAATTTTTCCGTGTTGGCCCAATAAAAAAGTAATCGCCTTTAACTAAAGACTCAATTTATCTTGGACCATTACATCTTCCTTATTCAATAAATAATATAACTTAGCATACAGGAAACCTCAGCTCCTTGAAATGAAAAGGGTTTAGCAATAAAAGGGCTGAAAATGTTTTGCATGACCCAGATAAAGCCGTATTTTCAGTTTAGGCTTCAACTAATGCTTAATACTTCTATTGACTTAACATGTCTGGAAAGTTTCTTCTTTTTTGAACAAATAAAACAAAAACATTGGAAGACAAAAAAAACACAACAAAAAATGTAAAATATACATAAACCAAGAAATTAGGTTTATAGAACTGAAACGTTCGCACGCCCTTATAGTACATTAAAGGTAGTTATCTGGTGTTGGCATAATTGATGTGTACAAGACCATTTATATGCATGTAACCACCATGATTGAACAAGTCGTTATTAAGTAAGAGAGATAATCCTATTTTAGGACTGGGCAGACTTGCAATTTAGCAACCAATGATCTACTTAAAACAAAAGTGAGGAAAATCATTGAAGAAGAAGTTTTGTTGGAGTTTTTTGTCCTATGGGTTCACAGGACGTCTTAATTAATGATGTGTGCACTCACTTAACTTGCTGCTAGACTGCATTGTACTTGGGCTGATACTTCAGAGAGATACTAGGTAAAATTCCTTTGGGTGTTACAGAATGACTAAATTTGTTTACATGTGTCTGTCAAAAGTGGTCTCTATGCTACGTAGCAGCATTGGTGCGACTCTAATGGTATGTTGTTGGGTAGAAAGACAGGAATTCTCAGGGGTTGGAATGTAAATTGAGGGGGTGGTGAAGCCATGAAAATTCCAGGTAATTCCTTCTCTGATGGCAGGGACTGTGAAACATAGTTTATTTACTGACACGGGGGAGGGGTGACAAGCAAGTTAGCAACACATTTCATGGGTCAGCAGGCCTTATGCTTCAGTACTGTTAAGACCTATTAAGTTGTGACACTTGTCATAAAATGTCCAAGTTAACATGTGTTACTTCCACCACCGCTCAACTCCTTCCTCTATTTTGAATTTGAATTATTTGGCATGACGTATTTTGACTAGCAAACACGTTTGTTTGTTTTTTGTATAAAACACTGACTAGGAAAACATAAATCTAAAGATGATTAGTAAAGGAAATAACATTCTGTTTTAGATCTAGAAAATACAGTGATGTCACCATCTGATGAGTTCACTTTCCACCCTTCTCTGTTTATTTGTGAACCCACTTTGTGTCAAAGGTTAGGTGGCAGTAACCAGTCAAAAAATGTGCTGAACTTTGTCCTTGGATTACATCATGAAATTCAACAGTTTTTCCGTGAGTTGACCGTCTTGACCCTATTTATTTTACCTCTTCTACACATGCCGTGTTTAATCTTAAAATAAAGGGGGAGGAGTAGATAATAGAAAGTGTGTAATAAAGATATATACAGCATTTAAGTTTTCACCTCCATAAGTGAGCTATTAAATCCTTACTAAAGAGTAGCACTCGTGTATCATAATTTCACAAATGGTACAACCAAGGTCAAGCAGTGATATGTTATATTCACAACTGGGAGCATTCTGTGTCTTTTTTTTCCATGCTCCGTCTATGTAGTGAACCATGTCTGGGGTCAGACAGTCTGGAAACATCTTCATTGAGTTCACCATTGCTTCCCAACTTTCCTTATTTACTTTGACCCAGTTTAGGATATAGATAAGTGACTTCTGCCACAGTCTTCCATGAGAACAAGATGAACTTTGCAGTTGGTCCCCTAAACGGTTAGTATTTTAGAGGTTCTTGCTATATTATGTCACATCTAGTGTTTGTGTTGTAAACATGCGCATCATGTTATTGAGTGGCTAAATAATGCTAGTTCTTTAGAAATGAGAAGCTAATGCTAAAATTAAGAGCTTCCATTGTATTATTTGTAAGCACAGCTGTTGGGCATTTGGTCACACACAAAAAAAGTAAGTAGAGGAAAAAACCCTAAGATGGGTATAGACTAGAATATTCAAAGGCCCTGTTTTGCATGTGTTTGTAAACTTGCTACCTATTGCTTTTTACATAGACAGACATACATTCACAATCAGAAGAGCTGCAGTGTTTGTAAACAAATGCCTTTCATTCATTCAGTTGGCCTGGCAGTTTACTTCCTAGATGGGGGAGGAGAAGTGACCAGCATGACCAGCTTTTGTCTCATGTCCTTCATGGGTGTGTTTGCCTCAGGGTGTTGGGGAGGAGATGTCCAAAGCTAGGGTGGATTAGTAGTACTGGCCAGAGGATAATCTCTAGGTGGGTGGGGGGTGGTGTGATGTGGAAGAAACTATTTTAGATGCAATTCCAAGAATTTGAGAGGAGAGGAAGAGCACTGCCGAAAGGAAGTCATCAACATTATCAGCCCCTGAACTGTGCTGGGGAATTGGTTGAAGAATGCACAGGGCAAATGTCATTTATCACTATGATTCAATATTATTTGAAACACTGAATATGGTTTTATATGGTCTAAAATAATTTTTGAGCTACAGGGTTGTGCAATCAGGTTCGCTCCCTTAACCCCTTCGTGACAAAGGCTGATTTTACTTTTTGTACCCTTCGTGACAATGGCCGTTTTAACATTTCTACGCTGCTCGTGTTTGGCTGTAATTTTCTTCTTTCCCGTTTACTGAACCCACACACATTAGATATTGTTTTTTTCAGGACAAGAAGGGATTTCTTTAGATGACATTGTTTTGATTGTATCATATTATTTACTATTAAAAAAAAAGTATAAAATATGGTGAAAAATTTAGAAAAAAACTTTTAGTTGAAAAATCTTTTACTCATCTATAAAAGGTAATGAAAAAACCTGCTAAATAGATTCTACTATTTGTCCTGAGTTTAGAAATACCCAATGTTTTTTTGCTTTTTTCTACACATTATGGGGCAATAAGTACAGGTAGCGTTTCGCTATTTCAAAGCCATTTTTTCCAAATCTGGTAATTCTTCCCCCCATGTGCCATTTCGGGTATCTTTGAAGCCGGCCAATGCAATTTACCCCATCAAGTCATATATTTTTGAAAACTAGACAGCCCAGGGTATTCCAAATGCTAGTATTTTAACCTTTTCCAAGCACTAATTCTACCATCAGCCTTTGTCAAACTTTATGGTAGTAATTCTTTTTGCATTTGTTTTTTCACACACATTTTACTTCAGGTATGAATAAACAGGTTCTGGTATATGTCACTATCATAAAACACCCCAATATGTGTTTAGCAACATCTCCTGAGTACAGCGATATCTCACATGAATGATTTTGCCTGGCTGTTTGGGGGCAAAAGGGCCACATTTGGGGCATGCACATTTTCAATGTTGAACTTTGGCGTTTGGCGATCAACTGCCCATGTCCTATTTGGTACATCTTTGAGCCGGGCCATTTCAGTATGCCCAATAAAGCCATATATTTTTGAAAACTAGACACCCCAGGGTATTTCAAATGCTAGTATTTTAACTCTTTCCATGCACCATATCTACCACCAGTCTTTGTCAAACTTTGTGGTAGTCATTTTTTTGCATTTGTTTTGTCACACACATTTTACTTCAGGTATGAATAAACAGGTTCTGGTATATGTCACTATCATAAAACACCCCAATATGTGTTTAGCAACATCTCCTGAGTACAGCGATACCTCACATGAATGATTTTGCCTGGCTGTTTGGGGGCAAAAGGGCCACATTTGGGGCATGCGCATTTTTCAATGTTGAACTTTTTGGGGATCCACTACCCATGCCCTATTTGGTACATCTTTGAGCCGGGCCATTTCAGTGTGCCCAACAAAACCATAGATTTTTGAAAACTAGACACCCCAGGGTATTTTAAATGCTGGTATTTTAACTCTTTGCATGCACACATTTTACCACCAGAATTTTTTCTTCAGTAGTATTCTTTTGTGTGTATTTTTCCCCCACACACCTATGTTATGTATGAATTTACAGCTCCTGGTATATGCCGCTGTCACACGACACCCCAATATGTGTTCAGCAACATCTCCTGAGTACAGTGATACCCCACATGCATGGGTTTGTCATTTTTGGGGGGAACTAAAAGGCCACATTTTGTACGTGTGCATTTTTCTAATTGGAAATTAGATGTGTGGCCATCCTTCCCCCCGTGTTAATTGGGACATTGTTGAACCCGGCCAATTCAATTTTACCCATTACACCCCATGGGCATTTAATATGCCAGTATTTTAACTCTTTCCATGCGACAATTGTTTTAAGCTAATGTGCTTATTTTAGGACTTGCTCACAAAAATATTTTTTATATATATATATATATATTTATTTTTTTTTATTTATTTTTTTTTCCCTTTTTAAATTTACATTTTTTTTTCAACTTGAAGGTTCCCCTGATAGTGACATCAGTGGGAAATTATTTTTACATTTTACTGGTTTTTTTACTATTTTTTTCTAAGTATTATTAATTTTATTTTATTTTTAATTTATTTTTACTAATCACACTGTGATTAGAAAGCTGGGCTCCATTGACTTGCATGGTTGAATGCAGTACCTGTATTCAACCTGCAAGTGGAGCCAGAGTTCTCTAGAGGGTCTGTAGACCATCTAGCGAACTTTTTCATCTTTATAATTTTTTTTCCCGGGCTCTCCGGAGCGGTCACAGTCCATCCAGAGGTAAGTGTTTGGTGTCGCTGGATGCCTCCTGATCGAGGCATTCCAGCGACACCATTTAAGTTTAGGAGGTGATCGTTGATCGCCTCCTAAACGCTTTTAAAATGGGCGTCCGCCGCCATACAATGTATGGCGGATGTTGACGCCCCGGGGAGGGACCAGACATGGCCCCTGGTGCCGATCATGGTGTTGCTGAATGCCTCGAGGTCGAGGCATTACAGCAACGCCATTTGGGTGAAAAAATCGATCACGGATCGATTTATTTTTTTTTTCACCCGTTTTAACAAATGACGGTCCTGGCACGTCATTTGTCGTAAACGACTTGTTTTTCCGTGACGTGCCCGGACCGACAATTGTCATCAAGGGGTTAAGCAAACAGATTTCTGTTTATTGAAACGCCCATGTGGAACAAATACTTTGACAATGAAGGTCTTTTTTTCCAACCATTTTTATAACAGAATTAGTGTACAAGCATCATTTGAGTCATCATTCTTATATTTTCTATTGATTTATGTTAAAATAACATTTGAAGTGGGTTTTGTCACCCGGAATATTTAACATAATCAAGGAACTGTTTCTTAATTTTGACCAGTTTCATTATTTTAGACTTAATTATTATCATTATCTTTTATTTATATTGCACCGACAATATACGCAGCACTTCTCACAACATACGGTATATTCCAGGGTATGACAAAGCTAGAATTAACAAACTAAGGGTGTATTGTCCTCTCTGTGGGACTGAAACTTTCTTAAAATGTCAGCCTGTAACTGTGGTATGCTTTTCAAGCTGGGTTAGAACTTTGCTTAAAATGCTCTCTATCAGTTTCAAAAATCTCTGTCTGTATGGTTTCTCACACTGATGGTTCATCAAAAAAAATAAATTGAAAAATTGTTTTAACTGTTGTCCAGTTCCTAATGTAATCTCACACATAGGCTATATGCTTGACAACCCCTCCAATTTGTGTTGGTCTTTGTAGTTCCCTATTTAGAGAGATGTAGCTGTTAAAGAACAGCAGAAAAGCAACAGCGCCACCACAGACTGACAAGGTGCATTGCACCCAATCGCGTAAACCTTGTGCTAGAGGCACACTGTGCACACTGTGCATTATACAGCTATAAGGTGCTTTCTTACAATCTGCATTTAGCTTATTGTTGTTTATCCATTTATCTAGTACTATCATGTTCTACAACGCTGTACAAGCAGTGCATCTCATAATTTGGACTTGAAATAAATGTGGAAGGCCCTGCTCAAGATCACCTTTCCTGAATTGTGAGAGATCTCCTCTCTCCTGATTTTTCTTATTAAAAATAAAATAAATGTACATTCTGTTGGTAAGAGGAAGCATGGGACACGCTGCTACATAGTATGGGATGGAGAGACTGTTAAGGCATGGTGTAAAAATGTTTTAAGGGTTCTAGTCATACATGAACATATTGATACAAAAATGAATCAAATAACTGATTCTCAGCTGTTACCGGACCTGGACTGGCTGTATGGGCAAATGCCTGGTCGGCCGTTGCATGACAGAGCCACAAACGTGGCGTGAGGCCGTGCATATCCAACACAGTGACCTCTGTTAAATAACCAGAGACACTGATCTTGATACTACTACAGTACAAATTATTTTAAACGCCCTGTTGTGAACTGTATACCTTAATAAGTAATGCAATTCAAAACCTGTCATGTTCACTCATTTAGTCAAACACTCGTACACTCTTAATGTCTGGATTGCTGTTCTACCGGTTTTGCTGACCTGTATTGTGGACAGGGACATGTCCTATGGGCCTGTCTTGGGAAGCCTTCAGCAACATTGTTACAGTAAATTATTTCTCATTCCCCCTCTGTAAACTCATATTGTGAACGTTCTTATTGTTGAACTTGTATATTGTCAAATTTAAGTTTATTGTTCATTTTGTATTTCCCCTTCTGCTGCAACTCTATAAATAAAATACACACACAACATTTTGCATTTCATTTTCTAAAGGAACTTTCACCCATGATAATGGCTCATTAATCACTACAGCCTAGAAAGCATACATGATATCATTTAAAAAAACAGATTTTTTTAACAGAATCATTTGTTGTCTTACCCTGATCCACAGTTATTTTGTTTGCCTAAAATCTGTTTGATCAAATACATCCACATGCGCAGATACCCACCACCAGCCAGCTGCAGGGGTTCTAACAAGACCAGCTCGTTCACACACAGAAAGTGAAGTTATTGGGAACACTTTTCTACCGGTGATAGCTTCTAGCTACGAAAACTGGTACAAAATGCAGTGTGGATGGTGCGGTACTGCATCATATTCAGAAGTATGAATATTTGAGTACTTACTAAGTACTTGAATAATAATTCATTATTGATGAAGCTGTTTGGGATATTTAAAATGATTTGTATTTAATTTTCACTTCAGTTTAAAAAGTCACTCCAGCCATTATATGCACCAAGTGTCCCATTTCAATTAACACTGTTTTCTCTTGCAAATGCATAGGGGAATTTATTAGACAAGTTCTTCAGCCTCTTCGATGAACTTATTTCCTGCCTTCCAGTGGATACAACAGATCCGACCATGGCAGAAAGTCCTATTGGTTTTGATTAGAATGCTTTCCTGCTAGTAATAGGTCCAAACAGCCAAAACTGGCATAAAACATGGATAGTAGAGGTGGTGGTAATGCTTTAACAGGTAAGTGCTCTTCAGTTATTTAATTTTTCACAGGTGAAGAATGCACATTAAAGTCCTTGATCCTGCATTCTTGGTTGGTGGGGCTTTATGGGACATAGCATGTCCTTTTAGAAATCTATTTGTCATGTGTTATTTATGAAACAGCTTCTAGGTTTTAAGGGACCATAAATAGAAATATTTAGGTGTCCATAAAAATCCATTTACACAATGTAATGGACACAATGTGTATGTTGACTTGTTTTTTAAAAAAAAATACACAATAGTTATGTTTCACTTGCATAGTTCCTTCTCTCTTATTTATTAGGGGTTCATATGGATCCATAAACAACTGCTAAGTCCACGTATATAGCCCCGGAACTATTGGAGTGTATATTTTAAATTGGTTAAGGTTTCTCTGAGTTTTTGGCATTATACATTTAATGCAGCAAAAGAACATTAATGACACACAATATTCAGCATCGGAACTCACAGAAGGGTGATCATGAGCATTTGTAGAGCACGTTGTAATCATATGGCCAAATTTGATTTATTAAACAAAATTAACCTCCACTTATGTCCATATACTGAGAAAAAAAAATATATATTTTTGTATTTAAAAAAAAATAAAATTGTAAAGACCTAAAGGGAAAACAGCAATTTTGAAGGAGATGCTAACTGTCATTCTGAATAAAATCAAGTTATTAATAACATTAACATTAATTATTCTTCAGAGTGCTCTTTGTTAATTTACATAACATGTTTCTTTTTTCCTTTCATGTTGAATTGAAACTAAGCAGTAATTTTTCCCCGCGGTTCATGTATATGTACATTTGATTTTTGCTGAAACTAATTATGTTTGAATCCTCAATTTTTCTTCTCTTACGAAGGTCCAACAGAAAGGTGGTTGTGTGTGTATGCTTGGTATATGTGGGTGCATGAGGATGACTAATTTATTTCTTTAAAAAATTAAGCCAAAATGAAGAAGCCATGTGTGAAAAACTAAGTTTTGGCAGTTTGCTGGTTTGGAGCATTCAAGTGTGTATTAAAACAATGCTAAATGCTTACCGAAGAAATTGTTGCTGCCCATCAATCTGGGAAAGGTTATAAAGCCATTTACAAAAATTTTAAGTCCATCATTCTACAGTGAGAAATATTATTCAAAAGTGGAAAACATTCAAGACAATTACCAATCTTCCAAGCAGTTGATGTCCCGGCAAATTCACCCCAAGGTCAGACCGTGCAATGCTCAGAGAAATTGCAAAAGATCTATGAGATACACTTCTGTGAGTGCCAATGATGACCATAATTGTCATTATCCTACAATTGCTGCACAGAATCAGTGGGGTTCCTGGGACACAGCTCACATATATGCACTGAGGGTGAGGTCATACTTATGTTCTAGACCGTAAGCTTGTCTGTGCAGGGCCCTCCTTTTGTATCCATAAATCAAAATTTTTATGTAATGCACTACTTGTTATGTCCTATTGCACAGCTCTGCAAATAATGATTGTGCGATATAAATAAATGCATAATAATAACGTTTCATACTGAGCTTCCTGGTCTTCTCTTCATCTTATTATTAGACTTGGGCACCAGGGGGCTCTTCGTGTTCGTCTTCGTGCTCGTCTTCGGCAAAAAAAAGAACTTCGTATTCCGCGAATATTCGCCTGGTCCTGTCTTCTCTTCGGGCGAATATTCGCGGACATTCTTCGTGCTCGGGTTTTCTTCGTTTTCCCCGGTTAAGGGGTTAAAACGGGGTTAAAGCCGCTCTGGCGCCAGGAGTTTAAATGTCCGTATGAGCAACTCTATTGGTCGTCAGCAGGGGGCTCGTCTGCCATTGGTTGATGGCAGACGAGCCCCCTGCTGGCGACCAATAGGGTCGCTCGTACAGACTGTTATACTCCTGGTGCCGTAATTGTCCGGCAGATCCCGCTGGTCTCCCTGTTCTATAATTTATTAACTGATAGAACAGGGAGACCAGTGGGATCTGCCGGGTAAGTTACAGCATTGGGGTTTTAAAAGTCTGCACGAGCGACTCTGTTGGTCGCTCGTGCAGACTTTTAAAACCCCAATGCTACAACTTACCCGGCACATCCCACTGGTCTCCCTCCCTGTTCAATTAATTAAATGTCCGTACGAGCGAACAATAAAGTCGCTCGTACGGACATTTAACTCTGTACAGGGAGGGAGACCAGTGGCATCGGCAGGGTAAGTTGCAGCATTGGGGTTTTAAAACCCCAATGCTGCAACTTGCCCTGCCGATGCCACTGGTCTTTAACTAATTGAACAGGGAGGGAGACCGATGCCACTGGTCTCCCTCCCTGTTCAATTAGTTAGTCCGTGCCGGGTTAAATGTCCGTACGAGCGACCAATAAAGTCGCTCGTACGGACATTTAACTCTGTACAGGGAGGGAGACCAGTGGCATCGGCAGGGTAAGTTGCAGCATTGGGGTTTTAAAACCCCAATGCTGCAACTTGCCCTGCCGATGCCACTGGTCTTTAACTAATTGAACAGGGAGGGAGACCGATGCCACTGGTCTCCCTCCCTGTTCAATTAGTTAGTCCGTGCCGGGTTAAATGTCCGTACGAGCGACCAATAAAGTCGCTCGTACGGACATTTAACTCTGTACAGGGAGGGAGACCAGTGGCATCGGCAGGGTAAGTTGCAGCATTGGGGTTTTAAAACCCCAATGCTGCAACTTGCCCTGCCGATGCCACTGGTCTTTAACTAATTGAACAGGGAGGGAGACCGATGCCACTGGTCTCCCTCCCTGTTCAATTAGTTAGTCCGTGCCGGGTTAAATGTCCGTACGAGCGACCAATAAAGTCGCTCGTACGGACATTTAACTCTGTACAGGGAGGGAGACCAGTGGCATCGGCAGGGTAAGTTGCAGCATTGGGGTTTTAAAACCCCAATGCTGCAACTTGCCCTGCCGATGCCACTGGTCTTTAACTAATTGAACAGGGAGGGAGACCGATGCCACTGGTCTCCCTCCCTGTTCAATTAGTTAGTCTGTGCCGGGTTAAATGTCCGTACGAGCGACCAATAAAGTCGCTCGTACGGACATTTAACTAATTGAACAGGGAGGGAGACCAGTGGCATCGGCACTGCCGATGCCACTGGTCTCCCTCCCTGTTCAATTAGTTAGGGGTTAACCTTTTTTTAAAGGGTTAAGGGGCCGTGCAAGTGAGCCTATTGGTCGCTTGCACGGCCCTTTAACCTATGGATTTCTGCTCCCGTTAACCCCTTCGATGCTGTGTTAACGCAGCATCGAAGGGGTTAACGGGAGCGGAAATCCATAGGTTCGCTGTCAGGGGCTACAAAGACCGTGCGAGTGAGCCTATTGGTCACCTGCAGGGTCTTTCTCTGGCATCAACCAATTGGTTGATGCCAGAGGAGGTCCCTGTAGGCGACCAATAGGCTCATTCGCACTGCCCTGTAACCCGTGACGGCGAACCTGCGGATTTCAACTTCCGGGAACTGCCGCGATGCCGCGAAGCCGCGAAGACAAGACAAGGTAAGATGAAGGGGGGGAATGGTAGACGAAGACGAAGACAATCACGAAGATCTTCGTGGTGTGTGTCTTCGTCTTCGCCTACGTTTTACCGCCGCCGTCTTCTCTTCGGCGTGTCTTCGGAACGAACACGAAAACGCACTCTTCGTGTTCGTTTCCATGTTCGCCCGAAGACGAATGCACAAGTCTACTTATTATCTCTTTTTGTAGTTACTGTAATTAAAAAACCATTTTTTTCCTTCCATAGATTATTATTAAATATCTGGGAAGGGCAGAAACTTCTACTTCTATTTTCCTTTATTGAATTTATAATGATATGGAAGTGTATAGTTTATTCAGTGTGTAAATTGTGCTTAAAGTCAGATTTCTTACATGAAATAGTTTTGTATAGTTCCACTAGGTGGCAGTGATTTGCAATGTAAAGAGATTAAGTGTCTAATAATACAGAGTGGCTGCAGTTGGGCAGGTCTCCACTAAACAATACCCCAGGGAATAAGTATCTTTGCATTCCCCTGCCCCTAGTACATCTATGACACGATGAATACTCCTCCTTCTTTTGCACATTACACAATTAAGTGGTAAAGAGACAGACTGCTAGTTACTCCAAATTAACTTTTTGCTAGTAATCTAAAGAAGGGTATACTAATTTAGGTGATATCTGCTGGTTAGATACTCCTTATGAATGTTTTATTTTGTTAAATGAAGTGAACTTTTTTTGCTAGTAAATTAGTTAAGATTAAATGATTTAAAATAGATAACGTTTAAGTGTGGAGCCAACATCCATGTTAACAGACACTCTTGCACCAATGGTAACACATGTGCTGACACACTTCCTCTCACACACACTTACGCATACACATTCTTGCTAACGCACACTTCCTCATACACATTCATGCTCACATATACCTATATATACACATTCATGCTCACACATTCACATTCACATGACAGATCGGTCATTGACCTTGGCTCAGATTCAGGATAAAACAACAAAAAGTGTAAATCTAATGCTTGTAAGTGTTTAATTCACATCCATGTCGAGCAGAACACACCACAGCAAAACAAGAACAATTGCTTAACATGCTTTGCACTTGCATGCTTAGTCATAAACTAGTTGCCACATTGTAAGTCATTCCCTATATTGTAATAAAATATAATAAATAATCATGACCCGCTCCTACATTTAGAAGGGGAGGATACACCTACATTGATATACAATCAGCCATGTGAAACCTCAAAAGGAGAATTCAACCTCCTAAAAGTAATTGGTACCAACAGATAAGGTGATAAGATGACAAAATGTTAGATATGTGTACTAGATGACACAACGGATACATAGGAAAGTAGGAAAAAGGTGATTATAATAAATATTAATAAAATAGGTGATTTCTAATGAATATGTGTAAATGTGGGAGTATGCGGTACTATCCTATTAATAAGTGATAGTAATGTGGGGAAAAGTAAGTATAAAAGTGTAGAATACTAACTGTAAATTGCATGTGTGTGTGTTATGACATGCAATATGTGAATCTGCTTTACTAAAAATAAAGAAACACAAGTGAAAATCATGAAAGTAAAAAATGTAAAGTAATAGTGTGTAATGTAAAAAAATTAAATAATGCCTCAATCATGCATGGAAATGTGAAATAAATGCGAGTGATGTATTCAAATAAACCATAGAGACAAACACATGTGATGTTTGTGTGGAAAAAAACAATATATGCATAAAATATAAAGAAATAAATTAGTCATCATTATGCACCCTCGTATAACATATACATGGTTGTATGTATGTGTATATATACATAGGGTCCAATTTTTTCAGTATTAAAAAAATGTTTTGTTACAAAGATTGCATTAGCTTTTTCTCCCCTATATTTAATGTATTTAACGTACATTATTGTTACCAGTGTTTCCAGTTATATATATTGTACTTGTTTGCACTTACACATAAATAATCTCTAATTAAAACTAGTTGTTTCGAGATTCTTTTCCTTTCTTTCTTGTATGGGGGAGCATATAATTGCCTCCCTTCTTTGGTCCCTGTCACCCCATGTGCTCCCCTAAATATGAAAGCTGGGGACACCACTGACCTGAGGGATCAATTCATATGAATTGTCTACGTTCCGGAGGAATTCAGTTCTATTCCACCTAATGTATCGGTTTGTCTTAGTCTGTCAGTTCTTGTCTTGTCATAAATTGTTGGCGCTATATAAATAAAAGATAATAATAATGATAATAATACCATATGTAAGGTTGCACTGGGCCGCTATTGTAATATTTGTCACTGACGATGGCTACTGAGGTGCCAACTGGTATCCTACATTTTAACTGTGTCTTCAGCATGGAGTTTTACAATATATATTGTCTTTTCTTTCTTACATTTTATTTGATCTATAAAAACATAAAACAAATATACCATTGATAAAAGCAAATTTGCCCTTAACCACAGATGTGATGCAGTGTAATATTGAGATACAGCCAGCAGGGGGCAGCAGATAGATTCCACAAAAGCATTACAGATCGTAATACAAAGTTCAGTTTTTGGATTCAGGTTCCTATTTGCAAAGACGTCTTTGTAGTCCGTGCTGTGTTTATGAACGTTGTTGTCCTAGGCCTGACGCAGGAGAGCACTCCTCCTCCAGGACCTTACTTCGAGGAGGGTCTCTTTTTTGGGCCCAGCATCCTCTGTGCTGACCACCAGAACACTTTGTCATATCACAACGCTCTGCCTCCATAGTGTAAATGGGACAGTTACCATGGAGATCAGCGGCCCATTGAGCACCGGTGCACTGGGAGCCTGAGTGCCCAATAAATGAAACTCACCAGCAGGTGAATCCGGCCTACATCACAGAGGGGTTTGCAGTGTTCAGTGGCAAACATGAGCTTTTGTAAAGCAATAGCTTGACAGTGTTAAATGTCAACTCATCAGCAATTGATTATCTTGCTTATTTGCTGATAGGCTTTACTAGTCCTTTAAATCGCATTATCACTGTTCAGTTCCACTGACCTCTCAACAGTATCTAGTGTTATTGCCGCATTTTATTGTATGCGGTATTAGTAGGGATGGCCAACAATAAGAAACGACTAGGCAGAATAGACCCAGGGTGCCCAAGCTGTCATTTTGATGGTGCTGCTCCTGCCATGCCATTTTAATGTTTGTTTTTATAGCATGCAGGGGTTCTTTTTTTATATAGGGGCACATAAAGAACAAACATTTTGTGAGGCTTCCTGTTAGGCCAATTAAAATTAGATACCTATGAATGTCGCAGGCCATTTTGTGGCACTATGGCCCAGGACGGGGGAGAAATCATACACTGGTAACTAAATGAATACAGCGTATGGATTGTGCAAAGTTGCTTTGGGATATTGAAAAAAAAGTGTAATTTGGCATATACCGGTACATACTAGCACTTGCAAGATCTAATATGAAATATTAATATAAAACATACACATTCTAAACTATCCACGATATTCTTAATTTAGAATAAGATTCAGCTATCATAACCTCACAAATGCTTAACATAGCCCTGTTCTCAAGGGCCACAAATAATTCTTTCATGTTTCTGTGGATTGTCACCTTGTACAGCACTATCTAAAAAAACATGCACAGTTGTGTACAGAATGGAGGATACACACTCTTCCCAACACACTAAGGTAGAACATAATCCGTAATATACTCTTTGATATGAAGCATCCTCAGGGTTATGGAATTACAGAATTCGCACTCCCTTCCCAGGTAGGCTCATCAAATCTCCCTGGGCAGTCTCAGCTTCCACAACTGGTTGAGAGAGAAGCACACTATGGAAAGAATTACGAGGAAAGATGGCCTATGGCTCTCCAGGTGAAAAAAACAAAGCTTAGTTTTATTAGGGCTAGGCACTGGAGAAAACCTCGGCCTTCCTTAGTGTATTGAGACACCCTTTTCTTTACCTATACATCCAGATATCATTAACAGATTTCCACTAAACATTAACCATGGGAGGGTGTTTATGGAAGGGAATGACTAGGAGAGGGGTGTGGGAAATCATTATTATATGGACATTTGTTACTGCTTATGTACACTGTACCTAAATTACTGGATTTGTTCTAGACTAAGAGGCAAGGCTGGTCTCAATACTTTGATCTTTAAAGGCATGGTTTACATTTCCAAAATAAGAATAGGTCTTTCAATGCATGTGGGTATTAAGATCTTTTTTACATGGTTGATGTGACCCACACAAATAACAAATATTATGATGATGTTCTGCATAGTGGTACAGAGTTTTCGAAGAGGGTCCTCCACTTACTACAGTCACGGCATCAAGACAGTTTGGCACGCTTGTTATTATTATCGCATAAGCAACCTACTGCACTGTGGAAGCTGTTATAGAATGGGTTCCAAAGTGGGTTCCCAGTACAAACATACCTGGGAACCCTTGTTTTATTTTTCCCCTAGAGCCATGACTTGCCCTGGTCATGCACTATGCCATCTTATGTACATCTCTTCCACTACCTGCCCTGTTCAATAGTATGAACACTCTTACAATGTATTACAAGGGCTGCTAGAAAACATATGTAGCGCCCTGTGGCCATATGTATGTAATTCTGCTTACATATCTGTACACTTTTGCAGATGAATAGTTCCAAGAGAGACCATATACATATCTGAGCACAGGTGAGTAAATGATCTGCTGGAATACAGGTCTTTTAACCAAACCCGATGATATGTTTGGGAGCTTCCAAATTACTGTGACATTACAAAATCCAGTATGGACCAAAATCCAGAAGGAGGATGTCATTGAGATTGTGCTGTATTAGGATGGCCCAAAAAGAATATAAAATATACTTTATACTATTTTACTGTTCATAATGGCTAAATGTGCCTGAATATTATAATGATATGGATTGTCTGAATGCTTCCTCTAACACTTTATTTTATGAATATACTCACCAACCAATGGGAAATACTGAATCTAAAATGAATTTTGCATTTATGCTTTGCATCTATCTCAGACAAATATACAGACCCCACTCCTTTATATGTAACTTATTGTAATCTTAAAAAAATTTTTCTTCCCTTAAATGTCCACTGATTATTTTTAATATTAAAATGGATGAATATATACTGTGTGTGTACATGTATCTATGTATATATATATATATATATATATATATTGATCATCCATAACATTATGACCACTTGGTGATCATGAAATGAATAACACTGATAATCTTGGTATCATGGCACCTGTCAGTGGGTGGGATATAATAGGCAGTAAGGGAACATTTTATCCTCAAATTTGATGTGTTAGAAGCAGGAAAAGTAAGAATCTGAGTGACTTTGACAAGGACCAAATTGTGATGGCTAGACCACTGGGTCAGAGCATCTGTAAAACTGCAGCTCTTGTGTGCAGTGGTCAGTACCTATGAAAAGTGGTCCAAGAAGGGAAAAGTGGTAAACTGGCAACAGGGGGCATGGGTTGCAAAGGCTTATTAATGCACTTAGGGGGGAAGGCTGGTCTATGTGGTCAAATTAAACAGACGAGCTACTGTAACCCAAATTGCTGAAAAAAATAATGAACACACACAGAACACACAGTGCATTGCATTTTGTTGTGTATTGAGCTGCGTAGCTGCAAAACCATCAGGGTGCCCATGCTGAACTCTGTCCACTGCCGAAAGATCCTATAATGGGCACGTGAGCATAAGAGCTGGACCACGGAGCAATGGAAGAAGGTGGCCTGGACTAATGAATCATCACGTGGATGGCCGGGTGCGTGTGCGTCACCTACCTGGAGAACACATGGCATCAGGATGCATCCATGGAGGCCACACCTCGCAACTTACAGGACTTAAAGGATCTGATGCTACGTCTTGGTTCAGATACCACAGCACACCTTCAGAGGTCTAGCGGAGTCCATGCCTCGACGGGACAGGGCTGTTTGGCGGCAAAAAGGGGACCAACACAATATCAGGCAGGTCGTAATGTTATGGCTGATAAGTGTGTATGTATATATATATATTAGCCTGTGAACAAAATAAATGTGTTTACTTGGGCCAACATAAAAAAAGATGTGAAATTTTAGGGATACTAGAGATCTCTTCTTCAGATGACACCTGATACCATTGATTTCATTTTAAATATGTGGTCATCTTTGCATTGGTTCTGCATTGGGTAGAGAGGTTGCTAAATTGCAGCCCTGCCCACTTCCTCTAATGCTCCACCTGCTCCTGCTTACACCCTGCCTACTTCTAAACATGTTACGTACATTTTTCCAATTGTACAGCTCTGTGGAATACACGATATAATGGCACGATATAAAACAATAAATAATAATAATACCCATTTCATCCAATTTTCTTCCTATTAGGTGACACAAAGCTTTGTAATGCTTTTACGAGTATGGTGGGGGGCATATAAATCACCTTAAATGACATTAAATGTAAGTCCGACACTGCATACAGCTCATGAAATCATTTTTCACTCTAGTGCTTGTTCAATAGGAGGGTGCTAGGATGCAGAATAGAGACTTAATGCCAACCAACCCTCTTTACCAGCCATCGATCAAGAAAAATGAAGGAACTATAAGCATAGCTCCAATATATTTCAATCAAATCCAGTGTACTTATATTCTATGTGTTTTCATTTCATAGTTTATCTTTAAGACTAGAATACTTTCATGAGCAATATCAGCATTACAAGGTTTCTGCAGAATATCAGAAGGGAGCGACCAAGAATGGAGATAAAAAAATATGTTTGAATACAAAGACCTCCCAGTCTGAATGGTTAATAAAGATGCTCAAACAAAGGCCAGGTATCAGTGGAGGAAGAAGATCATTAATGGTTAACAATCATAAACTGTTAACAAATAGTGCCCTAAAACACAACCACACTCTCTTGGTTCTGTACACACATCCATACGGATTTATACACTATCCTAAATAGAAACACCAGCAAAACTGTTCATGCAGACAACTGTACATCCATGCATATAGATATTTGTACAAATGTAATCTCAAATAGAAACCCCACGATTGTATCTATACACGGAGCCTCCAATACAAACACCATATTGAAGCTAGCATGTGCGTATACGCACAGGTTGTTAAGTACACTGCAAACATGCTGTCTGATCATTGTAGATATGTTTGTGTTGTAAGCACACATGCATAGCATTGCACACATATAAGATTATGATATACTGTCACACGAGACAATCTGATAAACGTTTGTTACGGAGTGAACAGTGCGCAATGCATTACCTAATAACAAAATGTTACGCCCCATTCTTGCCCTGGAAGATAGAACATTTAATGCAACACAAACAACAGGAAAAAAGCAGATCTCTGCAGGAGTCGCAACATGAAGGTACAAACACTTCAATATGCAAAAATATTTGTTTATTGTAGGTTTATGATCCACCTCATATCATACAACAACAGGGGTATATCATCCAAAAGGAAAACATGAAGTAAAATGCTTAACGCATTTCACACTAAATTTAGTGCTTATTCATGTTTTCCTTTTGGGCTGTGTACTCGTCGTTGTATACAATGTGGTAGATCATAAATCTACAATATATAACAAATAGGTATGCATATCAAGGAGTTTGTTCCTTCACTTTCCGTCTCTGGCGGAGATCTCCTGCCTTCCTTTGGTTTGTGTTCCATATTGCTGTCAGTGAGACTCTGTGGAGACTGTAGGAGTGTGATGGAAACCCTACTTCATTATTTCAACAGATAGAAAATGTTGGCACACTTGCTGATGATTGCTGCTAAGCATTAGTGGAATACTGGCTGACAAAAGCTTGAGTGGTGAAGAGTGCCTATTCATGACTCAAACGACAAATTAGACCGTCTATAATTTATAGAAGATACATAAATACACAACTGTAGCACCACATTAAGGAGTGATTTATTCAAAGAAGAAAACAATCGTTCCCGGAAAGCTTCTATCCAGTCATGTTTTTATTGTCAGTGAATATAGGTAGAACAACAGTAATGACCAAGGTGATCCAAGTTGACCAAGATGTTTGATTTCTCAAATCCTTGATGAATGGTTGTGCAGCCATCTTCTTTGAGACACATTAAATAAGATTCAAGATTCCCCAAATTTAATTCATTAAACTCCACTTGACTCAACAAGCTCCCTCATCAACTTGAACCCTGTTAAGCCATAGAATAGATGGGCTGAATGGTTCTTAACTGCCATCAAAATCTATGTCTCTATGTGTTACGAGGATCTGCAAGGTTCATCTAAGTACAAACTTGCTACTTCCAGAGTTCAATCTGGGGCAGTCTCTAGGTAACCCCACAGCTAAAAATGAAGATTTAGTGAATAGAGCAGTCAATAGTGTCATTGATGAAATATGGTTATCTTCTTATGTGTTAATTTATGGATTCACTTAAAAGCCCTCACATCTTCATGTATCCAATCCCCTTATATGTTTGCTCCTGCCGTTTTAATAATAGCCAGGTAATATACAGATGGGGGTCAAGCATCTTCAGGGGTTCCGCAGAGGAAATTCACCTCCTTACATACAGTACTTCTGCACTAGCACTGAGCCTGCTAATCACGTTGGGATTAGACGTATAAAACCCAGTGTTAGCTTCCCCGCTTACCGTGGTAATCCCCTCTGCTCCCCCCAGATAAACACATTCTTTCACAGCTTAGACAATGCTGACTGGGGGCAACCGCCGAATCCTCAAAGCAGGGTTTGTTTTACATGTTCTTTTCCATTAATATAAGGAAACGGATTGAGAGATGTGGAATGAGAATAACACTGCAAGCTCATTTAGTGTTAGTTTAACTCTATCGGATAACAATCTCTCTACTTCAGCTTGAGCAACCACAAGCCCCAACATGTTATCCCACAAGACAGGAGAGGAATAACTATACAAGGTACAGCTGAGACCAGTTCACCAAGGCCCTGTGGTCCGGTATCCTGCTCCCTGGAATATGGCAGCAAGATCTTTTGCCTGTAATTCAACAAGTCTCTCTTCTCTCCTTCCTTGTCAATCTGCACCCCATGACATCATATCCCACCACTCCAAGCACTTTAGGTGCCTATGCCACCCAAAGCCAAACCATACTGCCCCTTCTGAATGTTGCCTTAACAGCTTTAATTAAACACACTATGTTGACAAATGTATTGGGACATCTGACCATTATACCAACAGGGACTTTTATGACATTGCATTCTAAATACACAAACATTAATATGTAGTTGTCCCCCGCCCCATCCTTTTCCCCCTTATACCATCTTCCACTCTTCTGTCAAGGCTTTCCACAAGATTTTGGAATGTTTCTGTGGGATTTTATGCCCATTCATCCAGTACCACATTTGGGGACACACCAAGACATTTTGGACAATGCTATGCTTCCAATTTTGTGGGAACAGTTTGGGGAAGGCGCTTTTCTATTCCAGTATGACTATCCCCAGCACACAAAGCAAGGTCCATGAAGACACAGTTGGATGAGTATGGTGTGGAAGAACTTGACTTGGCCTGGGAGTCCTGACATCAACCCATCGAACACCTTTTGTATGAACTGGAACAGAGATTGCGAGACAGACATTCTCATCCAACATCAGTGCCTGACCTCACAAATGTTCTACTGGATGAATGGGCAAAAATTCCCACAAAAACAATCTTCAAAGGGAGGAGCAACTACATTATAGATTAAAGTCCATGTATTTCGAATGTAATGTCATAAAAGCTCCTGTCGGTGTAATGGTCAGGTGTCCAAATACTTTTGTCCATATAGTATATGTACACTACTGTTCTAGTGAGTGGAAAGCTCATTCGTGCAGCAAAATGAAGAAATATCATTATTTAACCATGCAACATGAGTTTACTTATACTTTATTTATCGTTATTACTAAAAATCCTTGCAATTCCAATTTTTTGGGTGTTCTTTTCAGACAAACACAGAACACACTAAAGCTTCATCATAAATATCTCTAAATAATCCTGTGGCAAATTAGGTAGAATATATTACTGACCTTTGGTAAAAATGTTGATGAAATTTGTATATAATGTTTTTTTTAAATAAAATCCAACGTGACTTTTGTGAATAAAGACATGAGTGGCTTATCTAGCATCCCCTTCATAATTCAGTTTTCAACACCAATACATAAAACCTTTATGGGCCACTCTCTAAACACTTGGAAACTTTTGCAGTCAGGCCCCATTTGTATACAAACAGAATGAAACCTACCACCAGAGATACATTGTAACCTGGTTTATTATCAGAAAACACATTAAATAAGATTATTTGTTAAAATGTATTACTTCTTATCAAGAACATTCATTGTCTCATATCTATATGGCGATGGAATAGTTTAAGAACAGACACACAAAACAAAACAAACTTAAATTACAATTTATAAGTAGAAAAATATACTCTAAAACTGATTGTGCAGCAGCTGGGTTAAAGCAGATTTCCTTTTGAACTTTATGATAAGACAAATATATTTTCATTCAAGGGATATGGCAACACCCAGGATCCAGTAATTTCATGCCCTGTTACACTTATTATGTAGATAGTGTGTGATGTTGCTGAACCTACAGAAATGTAGTGGTTGGGGAACATAACCAATAGTAATTTACTTTGTTGATCTGTCAAGAATAATCAGCCAATACAAAGATCTGATGGGGGTACTTGACACTTTGGCCCATGGTTCATATTAACAGGTATGTAGAGTGCACAATAAGATAAAATTATGCTAAATGGCTGCGCATTTAAGCTGCTTTTCATTGCCCTGTAATTAAAAACTCATAGCGAAAGATTAGTCCTTTGAGCAATCCTATAGCCAATTGGAAGAACCAGAAGTGGTAAGCAAGCATTGGCTTTCCAGTTGTTCTGGACTTAATGCTTCAGGGTGATGTGCAATATGGTCTAAATGATCTTTAAGCCATTATTGCCTTCTCACTGATCTAGAGAATGTATATTGTTTTTTTTAACTTTTTAAGAGAATTTTGGGACCCGATCTCTACAGGCTGGAAGTTAGAAATCATATTGCTAATAGTTAATTAAAAGAACAAAAACAATAAATAAATAATCAGTGCATAACTTACACAAAGACCTGCAATATTTGAGACCCAATACTTAGTTGAAATGTAAATGCAGCTGTTGATGCTTGTGTCTGTCTAAGGAACCATGCAAAGTAATTGACAGTAGACCACAAGCAGGTCAGGGAAGGCATAGGCATTAAGATGACACAGAAGGATGTTTTTGGATCAGTGTGGAATACAGACAATTCAGGGCTCCATCAAAGACATACTGAATGGGTCAGTCATTACCATTTTCTGTTGGTTAAAATCAAAATATTATGATCTTAGACTTCATAATTACCAGGTATCAAATGTGATCTCCCATCCAATGACTGAAAACGATTTGCCCAGTTAATAATTTTGTCAGCATCCCCAACAAAACATGCCCTGTACACAATGATGAAATATTACAGATTTAAGACAGCATTGGATGTGCATAAATCTATCCAGAAGAATTAAGACTGTAGCTGAAACACTAAGTATAGAAGCCACTTATGTCGGGGACCTTTATTTAAAAAAACCAACATATCTAGCCCCATGTTAATTAGTTTTGGTGCATTGGAGTTGAATGCTGTGTTATTCTCATGGTTCCAATTAGAAATAAAGAAGTACTGAAGTTGAATCAGTAGAATCTACTCTTAGGAGCTATACCTTCATGTAGATCAGCAGTTGTAAGTCAAAGGTAATATGTCCACTAAGGGCTGCAAATACCCATTCTTTTCAGCAGCATATCCAGATTAAGCCCTCCTCAAAGTGGAGAATTTAAGGTATATCCCACCCAAGAATTTGTTTGGCCAACACACAGAGGAAGTTGCAGTACCAATGAACCCCATCACTCCCCATAAAGTCTGGGAGTGCAGAGTAAATGCTGTGGAGCAGTCTTAGAGGGGCAAAAGATCTATGTGCCAATTGATGCCATTCTAATGTTGCGTAGCAGGATGTAAGTACTCCATCCACCAGTAGAGTGCCATGAACAGTGAGTGGAGCGTACACTCCTACTCCATCCTCTCTGGATACCCTTATTACTTTGGATGGTAGCAGCTGAGTGCCATTGGCATAAACTTGAATTAGATCCCCAACTTGGACTCGATGGGCGAAGATCGGTAGGAACTCTTCTGATGGGTCTCTGCTTACAAAAATCAGATGGTGTGGTGTAAGGCGAAGCCGATGTGAATGTCCCACGGCTTCAATGACAATAAATGTGGCTAGTTTATCCAAGTCTCTGTGCATGAATAGTAGAACTTCAGTTGACATCAACTGGCCACTTTCATCAGCGGTAAGGACCTTGTCACCATATTGAAGTTCATAAAGAGGTTTTCTATGACCTCCCACCATCATTACCATGGCAGTGCCAGGAAAACAGCCTCCAGAACGTACAGCTAGTGAGTTATCTGTAAGATAAAAATGTGATCAGATCAAAGTTAAATGGTTATGTAAAATTATCATCTGTACACCTACTTCAATAGCACCTGATAAATCTTGATTTCAAATTGTGTATTGTGATACTGTATAAATCTAAGGATCAGTATTCTGATCAATCCCATGGAACCTGATGTTTTACATATGACTATTATTTGTTGTTTCAACTTTTAATTCAACCACATTTGTAATTAGAGGGGTGATTTGCATTTTATTTTCTGATCCAGGAGTCATAGTGCTACAAAATATCTCAGGGGATCACTCTGCAATGATGCTTTTTTAAATGTTATGTCAATAGACACTATCAGGTAGTATGAAATACCTTCTGAACCAGTACCTGCTTTCACTGACACATGGATATGTGCCTTGGACTCATAGTACACCCAATCAAAGCCAGCTTCAATTGCCAGACGGGCCAACATGCCGTACTTGTTTCTGTCTCGGTCTGAAGTTGTGATGTCCAGAGCTCGCCCTTCGTAGTGTAGAGAGTCATGAGAGTGGTGACCGTCCTCATCCCAACCTTCAGTTACCCGCAGCTTCACACCAGGCCACATGTTCATCACGGAGATAGCCAAAGCATTCACTCTGTCCTTACAGCGCTGTAACAATAGATGGTGACTAAGTTATTAAATGATTGTTAGATCATTAGCACCTGGTTAAAACAATCTGCAGTCTTCTTTTCCCTTTACTGTCATGAGATATATATTTGCTCAATGGTTTGGAGCAGGGGCGTCCAACATGCGTCCTTTGAGGTGCGGCCCGCGTGAGATCGGCAGCCAGGATCACAAGAGCCCTGCTGCTTACTTGTGGGAGGGTCTATTCTCTGCTCCAGTCCTGCTTCCTCTGTGGGGAGAACGAGGGAGGCCGCGCCCCCTGCTGAAGTCTGTGAGCGGCATCGAGAGCTGTAGAGCAGGTAAGGAGGTGGGGTAGGTTGTGTGAATGAGTATGTCTGATTGAGGGAATGAATCTGTGAATGAATGAATGAATTTGTGTGTGTGTGATAGCATGGATGTGTAAGTGCCGGAACCTAGGCATGATGGGACTGTGATTGCTGTTAGCAATCACACTCCTATCATGCCAAGTCAGCCAGTACATGCTGAAACCTGGCTAGCTGCCCCCCTTGTGTATTGATGCTGCCAGCAGTATGGGGTCTGCACTTACAGCCACCCTGTACCAGCACGTATTGGCTGACTTGGGATGATAGGAGTGTGATTACATGGGTATGAAAAGAGTGTGTTTGCTGTTAGCAATCACACTCCTATCATGCCAAGTCATATTGTTGATTTTTTTTGTCCAATTGTGGTGTGTTACTTTTAATAAAAGTGTGGTTACACACTAAAATTGGACAAAAAATACAATGCCCAGCCAACCAGTACATGCTGAAATCTGGGTATGCCTGAGATTGCTGTTAACAATCATGATATATAATTTTTTTGTACGATTTTGGTGTGTAACTTACTTTTATTAAAAGTGTGTGTGTGGGGGGGTCACTTTCAGTTTCGGCTAAGTGAACCCTGAATTTTCGGTTTTGGTCCAGAATTTTCATTTTAGTGCATCGCTAAAATAAATAGAACTATTTTATTTTTACTTATCCTGAATTTGTAGGCCCAGAAATCCCAGAAATCAGTGAGAGGAAAAGTAAAGGTTTTGTGTCATTTACTTTATTTTAATCTGCATATTTTATTAAAGGCCATATTTTCTCTAAGTGAAAAATGAGTGCGGCCCTCGCACATATACAATTCTGATGAAGTGGCCCACTGCAGAAAAAACTTGGACACCCCTGGTTTAGAGAAAGAAAAGTCTGCCTTGCATTTCATTGGTTAAAAGTCCTCCACAAGGTTAAGGACACCCCCCCCCACATCTATTGTTTTCATTTTAACACATTTTACAAGTTTTGATGTTTTTTGGAATTCAATAAATTTTTCCGTTTGTCGGAACATAGTAGCTAATTGAGCTGTTGGGAGCCATCCAAATGTCACTTAGACATTCAAGAAGTTTTTATTAGATGGATGAAAACATTCATAAAATATTCATGTACATGAATATCCAATATGTTCTCACCAAAAATGTTAGACTGATAAGTAATTTAAATGTTAACTCAGAATTTTACAAGTTATTTGAAGTTTCAATTACCAACATCCTACTGTCATATTCTTATGTATTTAAGCACATAATAAATAAACCTACAATGCCCAATGATCATTTATTCTCAACCACGGAATCTAAAGGCACAAATGGCACAGCAGCATTCAAAATAGAGCTTTGTGCAATAACAATGCTCTCACTTTGTTGAGTTGATAACGTTATCAAAAAAAAATAAATCATACAGCTGAATATTTAACAAACAACATACTTGAATCATTGTGTTAAACGTTATGGCATTGATTGCAATACAGAAAATACTTTTATCAAAATCAAAGAATCTAATGATTTTTTGTTTGGAGTGGGCTTTCATATATGGAAGGAAATTTTACTTTAAAGATGATTTTTCCTTCCTTTACTGCCACATAATACAGTGTGTGATACATCTCTTTAAGAGCATCACACATCATACCTCCCAACATTTCAAAAGGTCAAAAGGGGATTCTTTTGTTTTAAGGGTGTGTTAAGAAACTGTGCTTTACCATTGGTTGTGTATTTAACTGAGAATTTAAAATGATGTTTACATTATTTATAAGCATACATTATATACATCAGGGGAGGAAAGAGGGACAGACATTTGGATATTAAAGAGGGGACTGAGTGTGCCTTGACGTGGCGTGTGAGCTTAATTATGCTTTGGCCAATTCATATAACCAAAACCTCTCATTTATATTATGTTTATATATTTGTTGCCAACTTTATTAGGGTGAGAAGCGCAGACAGTATTTTGTTTTTTGTATAAAAAGTGTACATGCGCTACAACACTCTGTGGGAATCCCACTCTCCCACACTTCAACAAGATAAAAGACAGGTATTGGTGGTGCAACCCACCAACAGTGAGCGGAGCGACAGAAGTAAATATAAACGTAACTCACCCTCACCCCAATGGGTTATATAGAATAAATAACATGAAAAAAAAAATAATAATAATAATAGTGCACTCTGTATGATAAAATATAGCAAATTTTTTTAAAAAAAAAAATGTATAAAAAACTCACATTTTGATGAGTCAGACAAAGACTGACTCAAATCATCAACGCCTGGTGTGATTAGGGATCACACACCCAACTGTATTTGAATGGAGATATCTACAGCCAATAGAGTAGAAGTGATCTCATAGTAAGTCAGTGCTCACTTTTTAAACCTTAAACGACAGATAACTAATTCACCCCTTTCATTCTCACAGGTTTAACAGAAATAGCTTTTCTTTGCAATATAATTATATTATATATATATATATATATATATATATATATATACTATTAGTCATCTGTACCATGACCTAGGAAATGGTAAGGACAGAAAATAGACACTCCTACCATAAGAAAAACAATGAATTAAACCAACATAAACATAAATAGTTACAGGTAAGAAAATAAATAAAAAATTGCAGAATGACTGGGAATCTGATCCTAACATCATCCAGTTTTATTGTGAAGGATCTTTAGTTTATTGATCCTGTCTGGACACTTGTAATACGAAGTGAGTAGAACACACTGTGCGTAAGTCCCGAGAAATGTAAGTCTTTCTACTTCTAACCTAACCTAACAAAGGTTTTACTTTAAAATTATGGGAAGAAGAAAGACCCTTAGCCACTGCTTTGGCCGAAGCACCTCTAATAGAATGGGCTTCAAAAAAAGGCCCGTCAATGACTTTAGAAGTCATGTCACAGAGAATCCATCCCCAAATAGTATTCATCTTCATAGCTTGATAGGGTTTTAAAGATGTAATAAATAGCTGGGAAATATCCAGCCTAACTGACACTGATAAATCCAGGTACGACTGTAAGGTGCATACTAGGCATAGGCCTGGATCAGGACAATTGTGGACCACATCAAATTCTAACAGAGCAGGATCTGCCCTTAAGAATTATATGGAACAGGGGGTCTAGAAAACCATGGATCGGAAACGTGAATTTGTCTGCCAAAGCTAACAAAGTCACCAATTTTATGGCCGACCAGCTTAAGTCAAGTTTTATATAGCACCATCAAATTCCAGAGCGCTGTACAATGGATGGACAGGCCATAATAAGTAGTATGTTACACAAAAATTTGACTTGCAGAGACAACAGGTGAGGAGGGCCCTGCTCAAACGGGCTCACAGTCTAGAGGCATTTAGGGTGTATTACACAATAGGTAAAAGTGCCGTTGTTAGGGATGGAGCAGCCACACCACTATAAGTATTGCAGGAGAGGGACTAGGAAAGGTGAGCTAAAGGAATATGGGATGGGGTTAATGTGCTATGTTGTAAGCGTCCTTAAAGAAGTGGGTCTTGAGGGATTTTGTGAAGGAATAAAGGCAGGGGGAGAGATGGATAGACTGGGGGAGGGCATTCCAGAGGATAGGGGCAGCTCTTGAGAAATCTTGTAAGCGGGCATGAGAGCTAGAAATCAGAGGAGAGGATAGAAGGAGATCATTGGATGAGCGGAGAGACCGGTTAGAAGTGTGTTTAGAGATGAGTGAGGAAATGCAGGTAGGGGAACCGCTGTGAAGGGCTTTGAAAGTAAGAGTCAGGATTTTGAAATGAATCCTGAAGCGCACGGGCAGCCACTGAAGAGACTGACAGAGGGGAGAGTTGTTAGTGAAGCATTGGGAGAGGAAGATTAGTCTGGCAGCAGCCCTCATGGTGGATTGTAGAGGGGTGAGACGGTTAAGAGGGCGACCAGCTAAGAAAGAGTTACAATAATCAAGGCGGGAGATAATAAGGGCATGGACAAGAGCCCTAGTGGCATGCTGTCTTAGGAAGGGACGGATGCGGGCATGGCAGATGGAGATGGCAGTTTTTAGAGACACACTGAATGTGGGGGTGAACGAAAGGTCGGAGTCAAGGTGGACACCTAGACAGCGAGCATGAGGAGACAGGGAGATGATAGCTGAATGGGGGAATCTTAGCGTAGGAGGGAGGAAAGATTAGAAGTTCGTTTTGGAGAGATTGAGTTTCAGGAAACGTGCAGACATCCAGGTAGAGACAGAGGCGAGAGAGTTAGTTACATGATCTAAGACAGAGGGAGAGAGATCAGGGGGGGATAGATAGATAGAGAGGTAGGAAGTGAACCAGGAGAGAACAGTGTCAAAAGTGGCAGAAAGGTCCAGTAGGATTAGCATGGCGTAGTGGCCCTTGGATTTGGCAGTGAGTAGGTAATTTGTAACTTTAGTAAGGGTGGTCTCAGTAGAGTGTCAAGGGCAAAAACCAGATTGAAGAGGGTCAAGTAGGGAGTTGGAATCAAGAAACTTAGTTAATTGGGTATAAACAATTCTTTCAAGAAGCTTGGAGGTGAGAGGAAGTGGAGAGATGGGACGGTAATTGGGCAGATCAGTCGGGTCAAGGGATTGGAGTAATGGTAGCATGCTTGAAGGAGGATGATTATTATAGAAGTCCTAATAAAGGATCAGTGGGCCGGAAGAAAGCTTCTCCCTTCAGTAGTCTAAGGTGATATATGTCTTGTGAGGGATTTGGTATTAATAAATGTAGAGCAGAGCCATAAGTTTTATTAATGCTAAGTGTTAAACCAGAATTAAATTTGAATATGAGGAGTTCCAATGCAAATGGAAAAGAATCAACCTGGCAAACAGAAGAGCAAAACGACACTTTCCAATCATTAAACTTCTCAAGCAGTTTTTTATATCTTACTCGGGTGCGATGTCTTAGGAAAATTAATCATCTCCAAAGCTTGATCTGACAAAATAGAATAGGACGGTATATAGGATGGTAGTAGAATTAATGGTTTGGGGAATCACAGCCCTTAACGCTTCCCTGACTGTGTGAGAATGGATCACTTTTGAAGCCCAAAACATTGTTTGCCCAGAAACAACTGAGTCATCCTGCACAATACAGGGGAATCCTTATACCCAATGAACAGTGGAATTATCTTCCCTTTGCAAGATCTTTCATGGTCCAACTGTGACGGATAAGAGATACTGCTCCTGAAATGTTCCCATTTTTCTTGGGGAATTCCCAAATACAACACCCTTGTATCCAAAATGAAAAAAGGGAATATTACAAGTAGGTTTTTAAAGTTTACTACAAATCCCAGAATCAGAAAAAGGGTTATAAAATAATGTTTGTTGGATTAGCACTGCAGAAGTACTACCAAATTATTGTCTACATAAGAAAGGCATATAAACCCTATCTGCTTTACCTGATATATCAACAATTTCATTACCATGAAAAAAAGTGTAAAAATTATTGGAAAGGCCAAACACCATCACTGTCAATTAATAAATTTGACCTTTCCAATTGAATCTCAGAAATCTCCTGTGCTCTTTGCCAACTGGTATGGAATGGAAGGGATCCTTCAGGTTTTCTGCATCTTTCTGCACCAGACCAGAGAAATCTGATAATCTCTCCATCCTGAACCGCTTCTCCTTAAGAAAGGTACTTAAGGCTTTTAGGTTTAGCACTGGTCTCCATGAACCATACATATTTGGTATGGAAAATAGGGGACTGATCCATCCTGAAACCAGCTGATCTTCTAATTCTATTTTTTTTCCTGAGCTAATGCTGGGGAAAGAGAATGATCTAGGACTGGGTTCACTTCACCTATGGAAGCATGATGCTGTACTGGAAACCTCAAAAGAGATAGCTGCAACCCGTTCTAGAAGATTCTCAACACTTGCTTGTCTGTTGTGATGCCCCCCCCTAGTGTAACCCTAAAATAAGCTAAACACTTATTTGAATTGGAAGCTTTACACTTTCCAGTGTTGCTACCGCTGGAATAGGAGACTCTACCTCCACTTAAGGACCTATTTCCTCTGCTTGGCAGCAGTACTGGGCCTGCTGCGGTAAATCACTGGATGTTATTGGAGCCCTGTAAGAATTACCCTTGGTTCGAAAGGGCCACCTGAAACCAGGAAGATGTTTCTTAAGCTCTGCAAATGATCGTCTTTCTTTGTATCTTCAGTTCCTGAATAAAAGAAGGGCCATATGTGAGTCTTCCAAATTGGGAAACTAATGCAACTTGGGAGCTGAATCAAACATGACTGCAGCTTGAAGCCAAGTTCTTCTTATGTTGGTAATGTAATTGAAGGACTGTCCAATAATAAGCACAGTTCTGCTTGATTCCTTCAGTAAAAAGCCAATTTAGAGGCCATAAGGGAGGAGACTTCTGCAATTCCCTTTTACTTTCTGCTTTATCAAGCATTAAAAGCAGCGGCCCCACGGCCTCTGCGGTTCTGAAATGGACTTTACTTAAAGTCTGGTAGACACATTACTCCCAGTAATGGAAAGTAAAGCAGGGTCCACTTCAGGAATTCCAATATGATTTCTATGAAGTACATCACCCTTCTTCACCAAAGATGCTCTAAATGCCAACTTAGCAAAATCTCTGAACTCAGAGTCTGATTCCATAGCCCATCTAGAGGTAAAGAGCTTTGGTAGGAGATCCATGTCCAGCAAATTAACTCTGGCCGTTTCTAAATTGCTTAAATTCCTTTTCTCGAAAGAAGTTGCTGAGCATTTCCTCACACTACTAGTCAATGTCAGGGAAACAGTGATGGGAATTAGTCAGATTGCAAGGGGTTAAATGAGGAAACGTAGAGAATACTCTGACTCCAACAAGCCTTATACCTGATGTGGAGAGTCTGTTTACGCTGCTCAAACGAGCAAAACAAACATTTATTTTTATGGTGGCCTATCCCATTTTCTCAAAAGAGCAGGAGGAGAAGAAGAGGATGTGAAAAGCTTCTCAGAAAAATAAAAAGGAGAGGAATGCTTTTTAAGTTTTTTTTTAACTGGAACCACTTGCTCTTCAGAAGAAGGATTGGTCCCTGGCAAGGATGCCTCTCTTATGGAGCCTTTTAACGTTCTGGAGACTTCCTCTAGGAGAGACATCCATCAAATCTGTGGAACACAGAGAGATGGAGTTCTCCAGTAGCATTGCCATTTTAAATCTGAGGTGCTTTGGGGCTTCCGTGCTCAGCATGGCTGTACCGATCACATGATTGGCTGAGAGGTTGTGCATGAGCTTGGCAAGTTTTTTTATCAATCACATATCATTTCCAGTCTCTCTTCTATGTTGTTCTCTACCTAATACTCAAATTTTCTCTTTTTAATCTTTATAAATTTTTTTGTCCTTCTCCTGTTTCCTTGCCGTTTCCCCTCCATTCAATTTCCTTTCTCTGTTCTCCCCTCCTGTACTATAACAATGCATGTTTTCTTTTGCTGACTGATAGGTGGTTACATTTTCAAACTGTATCCAGTTCTAGAAAATGCTGTGCCCAAGTCTCCTTTTTTGTGCCCCTCCTCCACACAGCACCCACGGGCACAGCCAGTCATCTCTGGTATGCCAGCTCAACAGTCTGTGCCTTGGGACATTCCTGCCTTTCTCTGAACATAGCTGCTGGCACTGAAAAGTGTTGTTTGCCTTCCTGCCCCTGGCCTTTATTTCTAGCATTTCCATCCATCTATTTACCACCTGACAATATTCTGTAACAGAGGCAAGATTTTCAACAGAACTAGAGGTCAAGGGGAAATGTTGCAAGAATCCTGTATATAAATACACAATTGTTGTATTATTTATTACAAACAATATTTTTTTTTACTTGAGACACAAAAAATCCTAAAATTATTGATTTCGGAAATTATTGATTAAGGACCGTTGGAGGAGACTGATGACACCATGTGTCACCCGAACAGGCTGGACTGCCATAGGAGCATAAAAATGACTATGACTATGCCAGATTGTTGGTAGCCTGTGTTGTAATTTAGACAAAAATAATTTAACATAGATAAATAATGACAAATAATGTCTGCTCTGATGAGCTCTCCTCTCTCTTCTGCTGCTTGAAGTGGGCAAGAAAGTGGCATGGCCATACCTCAAGGTGGAGGTAACTCGGTATTGACCTAATTGAGGCAAAAGGTGTGTGGAACTTGGGTGTGTAGGCCAAAAGCAACTCCTCTGTAAATAAAACACATTATTCTTCTTCTTAATGCCATACTGTGTTACATCAGGACCAGTCATTGTTTGAGAAAATATGGTATGTAGTTACTTTGTCCCATTATTGTGGCACCTAAGCCGTTAAGGCTATCTCAGTAAACCATGTGCTCAGTCCTGTCACTCCTAGTGGTTTGAAGCATACGGCTCAATGATTTCACTTTAATAGCTGGTGACTAATTAACCAGATTTCCATGTCAATTAATGTTTTGGAATGTGGAAAATTTAAAATCTTTCAAATGTTGCTTCCTGCAGTTCTCCCACTTTTATATTTTTTTCCTGAGACACCCCTCTCCCACCACCAGCAATGTAAACCACAGCTGCTTTCACATCACCTCTCGGCTATCTCTTATATAAATTACCAAATTCCTTTCAGAATCAGCTCAGAACACACTCTGTAACAATGCTGTACCCAACTAGCTTTTATGTGACGGGCTAGTTAAATATTAAATTAGTCCTTCCATGTACTTCTTCATCTGATGTTTATTCAAGCTAAGGGATTACACAAGTGGTGTCCTCTCAAGGACAACAATCACCATCCAGGACCCAAAAGTCAATGGTATGACTTGGTTATCTTGTGATTTCTTCCCTGATAATATCCTCAGTGACCTAACAATGCATTCCTAAGGCTTCAGAGGAACATAGTCTGATATTCCGGGTCATTCTATAAAAGTCAATCTCACGCAATACCTTGATTCAGAACAACAAGAGCTGGAAAACTGCCTTGGTTTTATTTTTATAATCCTGCTGTAAATTGAAGTGTACAGAGTGGAAATGGACTCTCTATCTCATGTTAGTGGCATTCAACATACACTTCAATTTAAAAGATGTAAAGTTCCCTTTCAGCTTTCAGGACCTCAGAGGTTTCTTCTTCAAATGGAATTTTACAATTATAACACATTCAGGATACTTTATTCTGAGATATCATTATTTATGTATCCTAACTATTGCAGACATTGGTACAAAAAGCACATTATTTGTTCTAGCTCTGTTGGATCAAACTAAACACAGGCTCTGGTATGTAACTAAAAATCCAAGTAGGTACAGATTGAAGGTCTGCTCTTTTGCAGCTTAGACCTCATTAACAGCTTCCACGCGGCCTCCCTGCAATGCACCAAATCTGTGTGTTGGGATATGATAATACCCTGGTCTTCTCCTTCCATACATTCCATACATTCACCTAAAAACTATTCTTTAAACCGTAAAACGTCACTCCTGACCAGGCTGGGACTGGTCATCTGGACACCAACACCACACACCAATAACAGATTAGGTGCTGCAGTGTCCGGCCACATGTATTGTGTGCCCTGTCATGTCAAACCACCAGTCGGTCGCACTTACGTCATGAGATGGCCACTTGCCTTACAGGGCTAGGGCCTCCTCGTCATTGCTACATTGCCAGTCCAGTCCTGCTCCCCATGAATGTGATATCCTCCTTGCAAATGCACAGGACATTCTGTAGAATGTTTTGTTGGTTTTTTTTGTGTAAAACATAATGTTAAATCCATAATAACTATATAGATAGAAATTATGAAACATAACACAGTAATCAGTTTAAAAATAACACTTTAGAGCAGAAGGTACAGATCGAAGGTCGCGCTCTAACTACAAAGCATGCATTACTTTATATCAATACTCTTTTTATGGATTGTGAAGCAATCTCACTACACAAGAAATAAACACAACAAATTAAAGTACTCTATATCTGCCGGTAATGACTGAACCACAAAACACAAGAGTATACAAAACTGAAATGCTAGCAGGACAACAGGGCCAGGATTTTCGGTACCAAGACTACAAGGTGAATTCAAGTGATTACTAAGTGAAGAACAGAGCAAATGTTATGTTTTGCTGCAGTTAAGATATGCATTTGGTATGAAAATAAATGTTCCATGTATTATTTTTTTAAATAAAATAACACACAAACAAGATTTTAGTGCATTCAAAAAGTCACCATGAGGCCTATGTAACAGGGAAATCTAAGGATTTATACTTCCACCTCTTGTGTGATATACCTCCACCTCTTCTAGACTGCAATATTGTTTGAGCCGGACCCTCCTAACATTTTGTTTCTGTAATTCCAAATTGTTACGTGATTCACTACTTGTTTTGCTCTGTTTGCCCACTATAAAGCACTCTGGAATATGATGGCATTCTATTAATAAATACTTATACAAGGATGTCTGTGGCAGAAGGATGTACGGGACAAAATGATCAAATCTTTGGAGCTGTTCACACATGTATAACACATGATACTCTTACCACCTGACCAGGGTTTCTCAATGGTTCAATGTAGTAGCCATAGTAACATTTGTGTACCAAATAACATAAACTTCCAACAGACCTATCATGACCGACCCACCATCAAAATGACAAAAGCCAATGTGAAATTTCTAAACAAAATTCCCACGCTATATATGGGAGATCACAGCTCTTCTAACATGGGTGTGATTGCTTGCATACAATGACACTGCAAGGCACCTAAGGAGCTAATGTACACTGGGAAATGTGACCCCTTTAGTTCCCAAGGAGTTAACCATGTACTTCTTGTTGCTTTGCAAACATATAAAAACAATGGAATTACCTTCCTTGGACAAATAAAGCTACATTCACAATAAACATGTGATTCAGATTCTTAGGAAAGCAACAATTAATTGTCTTTCATCAAAAGCCCCTCAAGGAGGTTCACTGTTTGATTGTGTCTAGCTCACCTTGACCTTGTTAAAGGGGCAATAAACACACAGAAAAAAACAAAATGAAACTTTCTGTTAAGCAGACTAACTATATATCACTCTATGGTGGAAATAAAGTGGACACGTCACCAAAAACTAAAAAAAAAAACCTTAATAAATTATATATATATAATTTAACAACAAATTCATGTTATCATTATGCTACCCACTATATAGCTTTGGAACATGAGAATGCCTTAAAAATTAATAATAATAATGAATAATTAACATTATTAATATTAAAAATAATAATACACAGGTATCACAACACATGGCATTACTAGACCTTTTTAACTTGATCAAAAATTGGACCTTATTTTTGTTTAATTATTTTATTACTGAAATGCTTAAAACATCGCATGAAAATGTGTTATTTCATGTAAATTATGTCTGTCTATCTATCTACCTACCTGAATTTTGTGCCACACGATCTCATACTGAATTCTACAGTTCTACTTCTTCTTTGTGTTCAAACATGTAAAAATCTATTTTATTTGGGAATATGCATGTTATCTCTAGACTACCTAGTAAGCAAAACATCCTGTGCATGCCAATAACATTTCAGTTTCTAATTATGAGATACTTCATTTATAAAGCAATTCCTGGTGATTAAATATTTTAAAATTGATTCATGTGACTGGGTTTTTATCATTGTAATTGTCTGTTGTGTTGTTGCCAGTTTGACAATAACTCATCAACAGGTGAAGTAAATTAATTTGCTGGCGATGGTGTTGGCTTCAGAACTAGAGATACCACCATTTTTTTTCCCCACAACAAAGGGTCGTTTGAGCAGGGACCCACTCGTGTACTGTTTCTGTAAGCCTAATTGTTATGTCATAAACATGTCCTGTTTATCCATTGTACAGCGCTGCAGAATATGATGGCGCTATATAAAACAATAATAATAATTTGACATGTTAGTAACAGTATGCAGGATATGTCATAGAGTGAATAGCACCATGTAAAATGTATATGTGTCAAATTAAAAATGGCTGATGCGATCACCCTTTTCCTGACGTCTGGCGTGGTTCAAACAGTGGTGCACACTCAGAACTTTTTTCCTGTTGTCACCACATTTCAATAAGAAGCGTGCAGGGCATCAGTAGGTCTTCCTGTTGACTCTTTCCTTTCTGCAGCTGTACTTTTTTTTCTTACCAAAATAGCATCAAACAATAGAAATTCACTTTAAAGATTCTTTACTTCAAACGTCAACGACATCCATTAAAACTTTTACAGACAATTTAGCCAAAACCAATGAGTTGATGTTCAAAGCGAGTTGAAAAGTATGTATTGATGTATTGGTGTATATTACAGAAGTGAGAGGAAATGGGGAGCTAAAGTTGCAGGAGTATATTAGAAGAGTATGACAGGATGTTGGAAACCAGTCTGGGGTGGAAAAAGAAGGAGATGATGAGCACTGATAGTAAATATATATATATATAAAGTAATTAATGAATGAATGTAACTGGGAGCTTGAACAAAGTGTTGTACTCAAACATGTATGTTGGATGCAGGGATCATCATAATGAACACAATAACTGAGGATAGAATTTAATTTTCCCATTTGATGTCCGCAATGGTGGAAGGAAGCACCTTGGGTGATGAAGGCTTGGTTAATTTACAGGGCAATTATCTATGGAAGATAAAAAAAAAAAACAACGAGACAGAAAGTGTGAGAGCTCCAAATCTAGGCATTGTGGGACAGAGGATGATATTCTGGTAAAGTGCATTGACTAATGACTGTTGGTAAAATTCTTACTTTAAAGGTTCCACAAACAACAAATTAGTATGGACACAGTGGTAATATTAATGCAGACTACAAAATTAAATCAGTTATAACACTCTCTGAATTAATTGCGAAACAGATAAAAACCTTCCAAAGCTATGAAAGTCCATAGACTGAAAAAGACTAATGTAAAACCCAGCACAGCACTATAAGTGGCGTGTATGATTAAAAGGAAACCTGAAATCTAAAGAAAAAGTGTGAGTTTTTCAACCCAGTTACTTGAAAAAACTGAAAAGTTTGTTTTTGAAGAGAATTTATCCTGGATCTTTTCTGCCATAGAAGTAAAGTATTGGATCTCCTTTGACAATATAGCATTAAACCTTACTCTGGCAGTATTTGGCATCACCGCACATGGATTCATACCGGACAGACACTCGATAGGTGACAGTAAAGGAGAAAACAAACCTCCCTTTCTCAAACTCCAATAGCCTTTTCCTTCAATGACATTCCCCTGTGTATTTTTACAGTACAAATATGTGCTCTTTTGGGATTTTTACAAGTTGCAAACCCACAGGGAGCATAAACTTTGTACCCTCCAGTACCTGGCCAGGTAACCCTACAATATCTGCCTAGATCATGGTCAAGCATCTTGAGGACACCCAGCTGTGGTAGGACATGACTCCACTGGTTGGATTGCAAATGGAATTGTACTCGTGTAGGCTGCATAAACCTATAGTTTACATTACGCTGAATTAACAGAAACCAAACTCTAGAGTTTTGCTGATAAAATGGTTGTCTTCCCAACACAAATCATCAAATAAAACCATAGCAGAGTTACTATTATGTATATGTTGAAACACACATAATAGACCCAGAAATGTTTAATTTTTCCGTCCATTGAGAGAGACTCTCTCTCTGGACCTCTGTTTGTGCTAAATGTGGAGATTGTCTAAAAATTCTGTATAGCTGTTGCATGTTTGAGTGGGTTTCTGTTTGCAACCCAGCTGCAGTCATCTGAATAAACCCTGTTATGTTTTACTACTGTAATGTAAAGTGGCATCAGCCCCTCCTATTCGGCCCCCTCCATATATATGCCATGAATCCCGCTTCCAATGAGAGGGAAAGGCAGAATGTTGATTGATGTTGATTTTTCCCAGTCATTCCAAAGCACAACAATGGTCTTTGTTATTTGTGACTTTGTGAGCTACCCGCAGGTTTTGTCCTCTGGGTTCCAAGCTACGTTTCACACATCCTCTCCCCACCCTCCCTCCCACAGCCAGAACGTGCAGAGATGAGGACGTTGACCCTATGCTCCCTATAGCTAACACCCATACTAAGAGCTGAAAAGGGGAGGGGGCCTTAGACGTGCCAAGGAAAAGGGAGGAGAAACATTAAGGAAAAAGATACAGATGGAGAGGTGAAAAAACAACACTAGAATAAAGTTCTAATCTATACGTTAATAAAGGCAGTTATACCCTTAACTTGAAGTAGAAAAAGGTCTCAAAGTGTAATGGTCTTTGGACTCATTGCCAAGCTCAAACAATAGTCATTTTCCATTCTGCAAATGACTTAACAGGGTGAGAATTTGCCAGCGCAGAGTTCAGAAGCAACATACCAGCAAGATCCCCATCCTGCCCACAAAGGAGCTTTTCAGAGACGTCACTGCTCTCAGGAAGCGGGGCAAACAGGGAAAAGGGCAACGTGGGACTGGAGAGAAAATTGCTGTGCCCCGAGTGCGTCCTTCTCTTCTCCCCTCCTTCTTCACCAGGCACAAATGATCCCTTGTGGATACCTCTCCCTTGCCAACCTGAACTTCCTCACCCTGTAGAAACGCAGCATCATTCTATGACCGGTTCTTGCACAGGTCAGGCTGTATAATACACATAGACTCAGGAAACACTTGTCTAGCAGTACAGACAGTACAGTATAAAGTCGGTAGCTTGAATATAAAGTTTACATTCCCAGCTCGAGGTTCCACAGAAGCTTTTCAAGGACACTTCACCACAAAGAATGCCCACATTTGACTTTTAAGTCAACGATATAAAAAGTGATTCTGGGGTTATATTTACCAACAAAACGGTCAAATGGTGAACAGGCACCTTTTCAAACTTTGCACTAGAATAGTTTTTTGGTTTTTTTTATACAGTTGTGTACGTACAAAAACAGAAAAATAATCCCTACCAAATAGATATTCAATGCTCCTAGGAGGTTACAGCCTGTATCAACGCAAAACCACTGCGTGAGATGGCAAAAATAGACCATCAAGGTACATCATCTTTGCACATGTCAGTCACGAAATTACTAAACCCAGACCACTCTACAGTATAGTTATCTGACAGACACACATAACAACTCACCTGAGCACCTTTCAGCTGAATGTGAGAGAGAAATGCATGAAGTAGCAGACTACTCATTCTTTGGTTTCGGTATTTTCTTATTGTGCTGTGAATGCCAGCAGAATTACACAGAGTACTCTAAAGAGGTACTCAACAGTTTCAAATCGCTCTGGGTGACTGTACATGACATTCAGAGCCTATAAGATGATACTTGGGACCAAAAGATTTTAATAACACTGTATAAGCATTAAAGGCAACTGGACAAAAGGCAGGATGCCACTCATTCTAACACCCATTAATTCATTCATGATATTGGGACCAGATTCAGAAAGCAGAACGTGGCTCCAGGTTACGGGTCTATGGCAGCAGCTTAGGTGACTAGGCAGACAATCAATCACCAGACGTAGATATATGTACACTTTGCTTGATCCATCACGTGATTGTGGCCACTGAATCACTGCAATAAGCAAACCAATACAATGTACATAGAGATAGCGTATTTGTAAATATAGAGTGTATTGCCTGAAAACAGAAGATAAGTCAGGGCTAAAAACATCTATAACGTAAAATCAAAATCACTACTCTCAGAAGGCTGAAGCACGTTTAAATGGTAGGGCTTGAAGACAGTTCAATTTGTGACATATTTAACCTTCTATTCTCCTAAACTACCATCAAACATTTGTCCGGCCTGTACCTTCTTTATTGCAGCAGATACGTACTGTAAAGCAGTTTCTTCATGTTATATAGTAAAGCTAACTTTTGCTCATTTTAAATAACAGATAGTCCCTGAACCTACTGCCAGAAAAGCATAGTTTTTTTTCATAAAAAAGGTATTTTGTGTCAACTTTTAATATTCAGAAGATGCACTGTATCCTTGGTGGTCCTTACTGGTAATCTGCAAATGGCAACTGTGATGTCTTGAGACTTCATGTGACTCTAGACCCATTCTATGAATTTGCTGGCCCACTAAAAGGTATCACTCGATGCTATTTTATTCCTTCTTTCCTAGAATAACTGATGTCCTTATGATAGGTTTCACAGTACATAGGGTTATAACTTATAAGCCATTACTAAAACAAGTTTAAACAAGTATAGTTTTTCTCTCTGTCACATAAAATACATTTTTGGGGGGGTGAGCATGTGTATGCGAGGAGCGTTTGGCTGCACCTGTTTTTTAAAGTAGTATCTTTATCCTTTTTTATTTTGCAACAATTTTTCAAATTATTAGTCATTTCAAAAAAGAGGAAGAATATAAACTTGCTTGTTCCAAAGATGCTGATTATGCAATAATCCTGGGAACATTTTAAGCACGTCTTATTACAATTAGCGTATTGTGTCATGCTTGTAATTCTTTAAATTGTTTCTTTTTTGTTGTTAAAAATACATTTTGTCCCTCTTGCCCAAGGCTATCATGCTTACCGAGGCCTCTCTGAATGGACGCACTAGGAAATTTATAATTAAAAATGTTCGGGGGTTTAAAAGGGGGGTGTCTCCTTCACAGCGTTTACTATATCTAACTTAACTTATTAAGTATACTTAGATATTTTGTTTTTTAATCCCTTTATTTTTGTTTTCTTTTTGGAGGGGGTTCTGGCCTTCAGGTCAGGTCAAGGTAGATTGAATCCCAAGTTGCTTGTTTATGGTTTTGATATGGTGAGGGGTACATCTGTTATTTCTCTTAGGTATGTTGCCAGTAAAAAACCTAGACACTTTAATGTACAGCTCTTTAATGTACAGCTCAGGGACAGACATGTTTAATAACGCCAGCCTGAGCGATGGAGTATTGTAAAGGCACTATTTTCCCCCATGTACTGGACTTATTATTTTTGTACACATGTACCGATCATTGTATATATTTTTTAGCTCATTTTGATTGATTTATTTCCAAAACATTTAGTTTTTACAGTATACATAGCAGATTTTTGTGAGGAAAAAAAAAATGCCAGTGAAGCTGAGTCCCTGAGGATTTTCGGGTGGTGGTAGACTTGTCTATTGGATGCCATCTTTCTTTGAACACTTCAATGGTTCCCCTCTTTGTGGGGAAGACCAAGAAAAACCGGCCCTACTGCAGGAAGGAAGGGGCTGCACATTCCTCTATAGAGCGCAGTACCAGAGGAGGATTTACACCAAAGATTATTCGCATGAAAGCAAAGCACCACAGAATTCAATAAAAAAAAGAATTTAAGTGGAATTCTAATATATTTGTTTTTTTTTTAATTTGGAAATACTATTAAATAGTAATTCCTGTGCTGAATAGTAAAATGCAGGATTGTGGATTGCAGCAAGTTCACCTTTAGCGTAGTAATGTCATGTCATTGAGTGCTACAGCAAAATACCAGGCTTATTTGTTGCATTTTGGAATTTTTGAATATAGGATCTCATTTTGTTTCAATAGTACCAATTCACTCCAAAATGAGAATTGTTCAGTGCCAAAATGGCAAGTCTCTCCTACTATATATTATTCTATGTTTCCAAATGAAGTAACCTAGTGATGCTTCCATACACATAGCTGCACACATGCTCCAGTCCATACATGCTTTAAGACCACTACATATATAAATTGTCATGAGATTGGAATAACAATGTTCACTTAAAACATAACTTTTATTAAATAAATGTATTAAGAGGATGAGTACTTTGTAGAACATAAAGAAGGATCAATGTTACCATTGGGAAAGTAGCATTTGGTATTATCTATGTGTATGAGTGGTTTTGTGTGCCAGAAAATGATAGCCCTTCCTAAAATCAAAAAGAAGAGACCATGGCTATGATAAAATTTAAGACATAAAAAGGTGGGAATATAGAGGATTCTCTATATTCTACTTTCCCTGACAGAGCTGATCCTGAATCAGTGAGACTCTGCATTATCCGCCATTAGCACATGGGAAGTGCACATGGGAAAAACAATGCTGTTTTTCTATTTTTTTTTATTTTAGGTAAAATTTTAAATGTCTGCTATTATCTGGCTACTTACTCATATTGTTAACTTATTTAATAAAAAAAGAAATGTAATAAAATAAAGTTTTATACGTTTAGTTAGTGGGATTGGACAGTGCTTATGGATGCTGCTGGTGCCTATACTGTGGGAGAGAAAGAAAAAAGGGCAGAAAGAAGTGGTCGCTAGAATGGCAAGTGATACCATTTTTTACGTAAATCCTTTTTATGTACCGTATTGGCTCGGATATAGGCCATCCCCGTATATAGGCCGCACCCTAAAAGTTTGGTGCTTTTTTAAAGAAAACGTTTTTTTCTTTAAAAAAGCACCAAAAAAACATGCTGCCACTCTGTCTCTCCCCCCCCGAGATATGCTGCCACTGTCCTCCCCCCCCCCCGAGATATGCTGCCACTGTCCTCCTCCCCCCCCGAGATATGCTGCCACTTCCCCCCCCCGAGATATGCTGCCACTCTGCCCCCCCCGACTTACCAGAGGAGACTCCCGGGTGTCTTGCGGGGCCGGCGGGGGACATCTACGCAATACGCGTATACAACTTCCGGTGCCGGCACTCAGCTGATGTGCCAGCACCGGAAGTTGTATACGCGTATTGCGTAGATGTCCCCCGCCGGCCCCGCAAGACACCCGGGAGTCTCCTCTGGTAAGTGTTGGGGGCAGAGGTAAAATGCATCATGCGGACGGTCACCGACTGCAGCGATGCGGGTAAACAACCTCCGTAGCCAGTGACCATCCGCACGATGCGCTTAGACAACCTCCCGTGCCGGCACCCCCCCCGGGGAAAGTGCTGGCAGGGGAGGCTGTCTGAGCGTATCGGAGAGTAGGATGCAGGTCCCCTGCACCGCTGCGGGGGATCTGTATCCTAACCCTGCCCGGCGCCCGGGACTGCATGTCCCGGGCGTCGGGCACTAGACCCCGAATATAGGCCGCACCCCCACTTTAAAGACTTAAAGTGGGGGGGAAAAGTGCGGCCTATATTCGAGCCAATACGGTAATTAAGGTCTTCTTAATCATTTTATAAAGGATAAAGTTTAATGCCACTTTAATTCTCTTTGTTACATAAATAGGCAATCTGTTTAATGTTTATGATGAGAGATTTCAGTTATGCATATTTATCACAACACAACTGTTTATCACAACTGTAATTCTGATTTAATTATTTTCTTAAGAAGGCATTCTCCTTTGAAAATCAATGAGTAATGTTCTTATCTGGCAAACCCCTTCCTCATTTCTCTGTTTATTTACTATCAGCACCTCCTTCCTTACCTGTTTAAGCAGCCAAGGTGCTGGATAAAAGAACCTAACCTACCACAACCCTGATCAAAGGTCAAGCTTGCATTTAATCACATGGTATTAACCCATAACTAGAAGCAATACAAAGAACCCTGATTTAACATTGAAACATGAGTAATTCCTAAAGAGGAATTAATACACCATACACCAGCATAGAGCAATTTCAACAAATGAGAATAATAAAAAATGTTGCCTTCATAGCTTTTAGCATAACAAAATATCGTATATTCCAGCATATAAGACGACTTTCTAACCCGCAAAAATCTTCTCAAAAGTCGGGGATCGTCTTATACGCCGGGTATACTTACTTACCTAGCCGGAGATTCCCCACGAATCTCTAGGGGAGGGGCGAGTGGAGAAGCCACCTCCCCTGGGCCGGTCTTCAGGGCCGCGCCGTGCAAGATGGTGATCTCCCCAACTAGCCCTGGGGCTGGTTGGGGAGATCACGACCTCCCTCTAACTAGCCCAACATTAGGGAGCTCGCGGTCTGGCACTTCAGACCTCGGCTAACCTGCTCCCTAATCACTACGCGCCGGCTATTGATGCCGATCTCGCGGATGACGTCATGTCCTGGCGCTTAGCATCAATTGCTGGCGCATAGTGATTAGGGAGCAGTAAACAGAGGTCTGAAATGACAGACCTCACGCTCCCATGACTGGATGGAAGAAAGAAGATAGAAGATGAGAAAGGTAAGAGATGGGAGAAAGGGGTGTCAGTGCAGTGTATGTGTATATGTTGGTGTGAAATGGTCAGTGTATGTGTATGGTCAGGTGTGTGTAAGAGCAGTGTAAGTATTTGTGTGTTTGTAAGCTGGTGTGTGTGTATATATATATGTGTGTGTAAAGGCAGGGGTGTGTGGTGAGGGCAGTGTATAAATGTGTATGTATGGACAGGCATATGTTATATATATATATATATATATATATACACATACTATGTGTGTGTGTGTGTGTGTGTGTGTAAGGGCAGTGTATGTATGTATATGTCTGTATAACAACCAGCCAATCACCGGTAAGGTAATTTCGCTTGCCGTGATTGGCTGGTTGTTGTACTGGGTAGAGGGGTAGTCTTATACGGCGAGTATAGCCCAAACTCTATATTTGAACTGGAAAAGTTGGGGGTCGTCTTATACGCCCAGTCGTCTTATACGCTGGAATATACGGTAAATATTATTAACCAGTACTATTATTCTGGGTATATTTAGTTTAGAAGTAAGGGACCATACTTACCCTTACACACTCCAGTGTGCACCAATAAATGACAATGAACAAGATGATTGCTCTCATGGTATACATAATATATGTATATATATATATATATATTCCATTCCCACCCCTATGGGTGGTATGTGTCTTCCTCAACCCCGGGTCCTCTACCAGAGGCCTGGGAGTTTGAGGGTTCTGCACAGTATCTCAGCTGTTCCTAGCACTGCGCTTCTTCTTCGTAGAGCCTTCAGATGTCGTTCCTGGAATCTGTTGGAGCCACTCTCCCAGCTTAGGTGTCACAACCACGAGTGCTCCTATGACCACTGTGACCACTATGGCCTTCACTCTCAACATCTTCTCTAGTTCTTCTTTCAGGCCCTAGTGTTTTTCCAGCTTCTCATACTCCTTCTTCTTAATTCTGCTGTCACTTGGCACCACTACATCTATCACCCCTGCTGTCTCCTGGTCCTTGTCTACCACCACAATGTCGGGTTGATTGGCCAGTACCTGCTTGTCCGTCTGCATCTGGACGTCCCACAGGATCACAGACCTGCTTTTCTCTACAACCTTCTGTGGAATCTCCCATTTGGACTTGGGAGGATTTAGCCCATACTCTGTGCAGATGTTCCTGTACACAATGCCAGTGACTTGGTTGTGCCATTCAGTGTACGCTGTTCCTGCGAGCATCTTACACCCCGCACCTTGAGTCCTGTCTGGTGCGGTAGATGCCTGCCTCTACGGATCTGGTGCTTAGTGTCTCCTCTTGTGCTGCCATTATAAGTGTATCAATGCTGTCTTTAAATCCATGTGGTTAGCATTCGTGTGTATTAGAAAATGCTCCTTGCTTCCATTAAAAATGAACAGCTACAATTTCTCCCACAGGACATTTGAAGGATACCACTTAAGCAATGCAGGCATGTATTTATCTCATCCTGCATTACAGAGGAGATCTGCGTTCACAACCCTTTGTGCTTTGTATTGAATATAAAAATATGGTTGAATGGCCCAGTTTAACTTTAATAGATCTGAACAAAATCTCTCCAACACACTAATGGGGTAAGAAATGTAGCCTACTTGCATCAGTGGTCTAGTGCCCTTGAAACTCACTATGCAAATATACACTTTGTAGAACAAGTAAACCCTAGATTGACTCATAAAAATCTTATGTTAAGCATCTCTATGAATTGAGGCTGCCAGTCAGTATTATTTGTTGTATGGCCTCATTTCTAACACTCAATCTTCTATTTTTTCCATGCAAAAATACATATCTACTATACATACAAATAATTCAGACTATTTTGTATACGTTAATTAACAGATTTATCATCGTAAAAGACTCCAAAGGAAGCCATCAGACCTATCTTATTATAATCTAGTATGTATGCTGAATTCACTGAAAATTTTGCCACAAGCTACCATCAAGCCTTATGTTTCACCAGCGACTATCTAGTGTTTGTGGCATACTTTCTACGTTGTGACCTTGTCTGGCTGCTGCATACAGTTTTGTCAAACTGGAGCATGTGAACCCATTTTTCACTTATTATGTAATGTTTGTCATTAACATCTTTCACCATTTGGTAATTTTTTTCTGAGCTGTCTTTATACATAAGCTTCCATCCCATGGGCCCACCAGTCCCACCATGGCTGAGTGAGTGGGATGTGGACATTTGTGCAACACTAGCCCTCCGTTTGCAGACTATGAGATCATTATCATGAAGGTGATAAGCATGCCACCAGAGCCAACACAGACCTCACCTCCAAATTAGCTATTGCTGTAGAGGGGACCTAAGGGACAACTGCCATCTACCCTAAAGGTAAACCTTGGCCCAGGGCAGTTGCCCCTTTTGCCCTGCATTAAAGATGGCCCAGGTTATTTTGATTGAGTTAATATATAAAACCACAAAACACTGTCCTCAACTATGCCAGGACACATCAGAACTGGGGAATTTGAGTGGGAGAAGAGACATTCCTCATCTCAGATTTGCTTTATTGGAAGATTAACACAGTCAATATTATTCTCACAAGGAGTGAGTTGGTAATATTTACAATAATCATTCAGATGGGCACACTGAATAAAACAGTGAATATATTTTAGCTTATCTCTCTTCCAACATTAGACACAGATGTTAATCATAATATACTTAATATGCTTACTAAGTTCTACAATTTCTGGACAGCTTCTGCGCCTCCAAGATGACATGGGTGCACTTTAATGTTTGTCAATTTTCACCTATACATTATGATTCCAACAACCCTAGAAATAGATCAGTGGATATTTTTATGAAACGCTAGTCCTGTTAGCATAGTACATACTATAGAAAAATAAATGACCAATTGGTCCAACTAGCCTGACAACCTTCTAATTATTAATCTTTTAGGATTGCTGTATGTATGCTCAAAGAATTCCTTTCGTGAATAATTTATGTCAAGCATTTCTGCTGCTGATATAATTCATAATATCTGTTTAGTAACAAATTACAAAGTGTGTTCGTTGGGTTAAAGGTGCAAATAAGTTTTTATATAAAATAACAAGGCTTGGAAAGAAAAAGGAAATGGATGAAAGGCTTTTCAATCACTACTTTAAAATCAGACAGCTCCAAATATGTCAAATTAGTTTGTAATCTTTGTTAGAAAAATTTAATCTATTGTCTTCTATACTTCTAAAGAATTAAAGATTCGGGGGTAGTGCAGACAAGCTTCATAAGAAAGTGCTCCATAATGGTCAAATGAATCAAAATATTTATTTTTCACTTTTTTTAAAATGTATCTACATTTTTGCCATTATAACATCTAATATAATATTTGTGTAAGTGCATAATTCTGGACACTCTGTATAAACCAACTGCAAAAGTCCCTCAAGCCAATACAATGTGGCAGCCACCAAGGAGCCTGCAGATCACACAGGTAAGAGGAGGTAGACAGATCAAGGTGTGCTCCTAGAACAAGGGAAGGGGGGGGATTTGTGTTTTCTGAAGGGGGGAGATGCTTTGCGAGTTCAAGGAGTGCTGCAGGGTCAGCAAAAGTTTATCACCCATAAAAAGAAAAAAATAAATAACACTTCAGAATCCTTGAAATAACTGCCATTCCAGCGAGCTGAGAAGAATGTAAGTCGGGACCACAGGAAAACTATAGGAAGATTAAAAACATAGTTTCTGTTGACAAGATGTCATAAAATGAAGCTTCCAGGTCTATCCAATGAGAACAACATAAATATTGTAATCTGCAGACACTAAGTACTATGCTTAGTGTGTATGGGGCAGGTTAGTAAGTGGGGAATTATTTAGATAGGGTTAGGTAGGGTTAAAAAATAAAAACCTAAAACAAAAATAGAAAGCTTAAAACAAATGAAAATTGTATAGGAATATAGAGTGGTTACCAGATCTAACCAAATATATTTTTGGCATTTTATCCCCATTTATACTAGGTGTGTATAATTTATATATCAGTAAATCTCTGGAAAATAAAAAAAAAATTTAAATCCCAGTTTTTAAAATTGTATTCAGAAAATTATGTTTTACTTGTTTTGACTAAACTAAATAAGAAATAGGTAAATAACAGTTCAAGGAAGACATAGCAGAACCACAAAAAATAGTACTGGTCAGTAAGGGGTTAATGTCCATCAACTTAAAAGGACCAGTCACTCTTTGGAACTCAAATCCTTCTGCACCTCTTTCATTCATCTATGTTTTGTAGGAGCTCGGAATGTTTGCTGAGTATGATTGTATCGAACTGTTCTACAGATTTAAAAGTCACAATAATGTTAATCTAAACACAGAAACAGAGTTTATAAAGTCCTTCCCCCAGCCACGCCTCTAACCACACCCCTAAATAGGGCACTCTTTGGTCATTTAAAATGTGGGATGTAGTGCATTTTTATTTACTGATCTCTGTTACCATAGAGATACCCTTAACACTACACAGAACATTGGGGCACATGAACAAATAGAGACAAATTCATCTATGGATTGTATAAGGATGACTGCTATAATATAAATAATAATATATATTAGCAATATGTTAAAAAACTCTCTGAGTATTTTGTTTGCAGATCTGCAAAAATGTGCGTGTAATGGCTTTTCACAACAGTATACACTCTCATGACTTTTGCATATATAGGAGAAAATAGTGAAATAAAGCCACACATGTTCATTATTACCTATATTGTTGCAGTCACAGCTACATTAGTTTAACATAAACATCTGATCTAAAATGAGTGAGACACCTTCATCTATTCCACAGAAATCACACAGGACAACCTGGAAGTCTCTCCCTTGTGTCTGTAGGTAGTTTTTCTTGTTTTTTTAGTACAACACTCATAAAGTCAAAGATGTTAAACATTAAGCCAATGAATCAGCTTTATACAGAATAAAGGAAAAGTTCAAAGAGTCATTTATTGCAGGTAATAGCACATCAGAACAGAGAAGTGACCAGGTGTATTATTGAGGCACATTTCATGCAAATAAATCCAAACACCCTAGACAACAAAAACATAAAAGAAAGAAACTGAAAAAGATATTGTCCTACATCTTGATCAACGTTTAGCATTCATACGAACAAGAACGTCTAAGCAAAGTTGCATTAGACAAATCTGCAGCATTACTAGTAATCTGGGAAACTGGGATTAAATACAGCGGCATATATGCATGTACCAGTAAAGTAACATTAGTAGTAAGATTACCATAAGGGTCTTCGTATTGAGAAAGGTTCAGGTCCGCTAAAGCACTACTAAGATAATAGAATATTTTAAGTGAGAAAAAGATGTTATTGGTGTTGCCGAACAACCCCAACAAAGCACCGAGCGTTTAGTTGATTTATTAAACTACATAGTGTAGTGTAAGTGGCACGTGATTGAAAAATGACATGTATTATGCTAATTCTTATATACTAGGATGCAGTCAAGTATTAAAATCAAACTAAATATGAATCAGTTTGATTTCAGCTTGCTACAGCTTCTGTTACAACACCAGGGAATCAGCTGGCTCATTCTCTAGATTGTAAGCTCGATTGAGTAAGGCCCTTATATTACTTCTTATAACCCATTATACAGCCCTGTGAAATATGATGGCGCTATATAAAACAATAAATAATAATCATCCAATGTGACCATGTTTTGATGGCGATGACCTTCGGTGGTTACATGTATAAAAAGCATAATATTTGCAAAAACCTATAACTGATCAAAGTGGGCATACCAGTGCCGCCGTATCAGTGACATGTAGCATCACAAAACATCACATTTTTGGAAGTAACATATACTTCATACAGCTATATCACTGCTATCATACTCTCCGGGAACATTCATCGTTGACTAAACTGCAGTTATAACAGTTTTGCCTGTAATGAGCAAGTGAAGCTAAGGAACATGATGTCCTGTCACTCAAAATGATAAATTATATAATGTTTTTCAGCTGTACCTCCGGAGCTACACTCGCTACATTTGTTTTAATCAATTTAAAGGCAGTGCTTAGTTTTTACCGTTTGGGCGGATATCTTTTTATAGCAAAACTTTCATCTCTGGTGCCATTGACCTTCGTGCTGTTTCTATACAAGCAACTGTAATTACAAGGTCTAGAAGCAGCGAACCATCGATTGTGGGTTCTAATACATTATATTGAATCAATAAAATGTCTCTCTGTTTATAAAACATTTGTTTCTGAAACTTTTTGTCTTCCACGTGCCCCTCAAGTGCGCATATACTACCAACTCTTTTCTGAAACTTTTATAGAAATTATTTACAGTATATTCTGTATTATACTGTATAATAATCTATTGTCTTGAAAAGTTTATGGACGTATTTAATCCTGTAAATTCTAAAGGAGCAAGTAACACTAGCAATCGGGGATTATGTGTCCAATTATTTCTTTAAAGAGTTCTTTGCTTGTTTTTTTTATGTTATAGTTTGTGAGGTGTAACTTAGACATGTAATAAATTACACTTCAGTTGATTTTAGAACACATTGCACTTAATTGGGTTCTAAATTGCGGTTGACGAGTTATTGTTAAGGCTACTTAGGAACATCTGCCAGGACAAAAGTATTATTGCATGGGTGCAGGTTACTGCCTTATACGGGGAGTATAAAACCCTGATGGCTCATACCTTGAGCGGATTTCCTGGTCACGGTGGCACTGGGGGATTACACACGCCACCCAGCGCCGCTCTCTAGTGACGTGACTCACACATTCCCGAGAGGATCACGAAAAACCTTGATCCTATTTAAACCAGGAGATTGGAGGTGAAGCGATAGAGAGGGTGAAAGAAGGGCAGATATGAACCCCATTTGTATGTCTGCATGGGAGGGTGTTAAAATACTTTGCTCAAGGTATGGGGCCTTTTTTTGTATGTGAGTGTGATAGACATACGTGTATCCAGTAATAAAGCAAACTATGAAAAGATTTTCAATGTAGAATCATTGTTAGATTTATAATCTCTCTGAACACAGTGCACCTTTTATATGAAATTGTATTAGGCGTAATGTTCAAAGATCATATGTGTTTAGACTTAATTCCATCAAGAAAGGCGTCCCCCCATATGAAAGACGATAATGTAATATCAGCTTTACTACCATCCTCCGAAACCTCAATTGTTCAACCAAGTTGGGGTCAGAACTGAAGAGGAGCATGGATTCTTCTACAACCTTTGATGTAGAACCACAAACATCTCGCAGGTTAAACAGGGCTGTTATGCAACAAACCATGTTAAGCAACTGAGACAAAGTAAAACTCAAGGACAATAAATTGTCATGCCACCCTCCTTTCTCATCATGGACACATTGGGACATTTTTGAAATTATAGCAAATGAAAAACTGTGAACATTAAAAGCAGTGCTCACGCAACCTTTCTGATTAAAAAAGTACTTTGTGTACCAAGAGTCATTGACACCTGAATGCATATAACCACCTACTGGTAAAGCCACTCCAGTTACAAATCATGGTGACCCAATGGAACGTCAATCACTTAAATGAATAGAACAGTGAAATTTTTACAATGACAAACATAAATTATCAATTTAAACTGATTTCTTCATAGAGTTTTGAGAAATCACCTACATTGCATCCCACACCTCCCATTCAAACAGCAACTCAACCTTATCCTACTCTTCCCAACAGAGTCCTGAGTTGCCAACTAAAAAAGGGCATAGAAAACCCCCAATTGTGAATGTTTTTAATTGTGACGTGTTTCTGTTAATATAACACAAAAAATGATAGCTGTATAGTGCCAGCGGGAGAGTAAAACCGAAATGAGTTACTGTGTGTATGTTCCAGTGATGCAGGTCCAGGTGAGGCTGAGGACAAGACTGCACTGTTTGCTTGTCTCAAGGCCATATTAGCATACAAAGGGAAATGGCAGGTCAGCATTGTAATCGAGTTAATGCAAATGAACATCTTGAATCTTCTAGAGATAGGGTTTTAGTAGATTTTTAACTCTTTCTTTACTTTCATTTTCTTAAAAAAATGGCAAAGACACTAATACTTCCACTTGTATAACACCCTTAGAAATAATCAAAAGAGAATACGTAACATCCGAACCCATTGGAAAAAATGGTACTGATTCTTGTTATTTTGTCTAAGAAAGAGGTGGTCCTGCTAATTCCACTTGCATAAAAAAAAGTAGTTTCAGGGCAGGGCATTCTGAAACTATTATTATCTTTTATTTATATAGCAGTGGCAGATTCAGCAATGTTGTATAATGAAATAATAGTTAAACAAACAGAGATAGGAGGTCTGGAAGGTCCAGATCACTAGGGCTCACAAACTATTACAAGCATTTTGAAAATGCACTTAATATGGGCATATGATCATTCCACAGAAGTGGTATGTGTGACATCATTCAGAGAGGTGGATTTATTTTGTGCCACATTCATTGGAAACCCCACATGCACACAACTACATTGTGACAACAGTGGTGCATTTATGGTGTGATGCCCTATGCCCGACACAGGGTGGTATCTCCAGTGGCCCCGAGGTATGGTGAACAGAGACTCCTCTTTATCACTCCACATGCCCTCATGATATGCAAGGAAGACATACTATGGAGACCATCTCACCTAAGCACAAATCTCGACGATGCGAATGAACCCTTAATGGGGATCTTAAATCTTTCCAACCAGCCCATTAGGCAGAGACACACTGGAGGGCCACCACCACATGGACTTGTTGGCTTAGACTGGTCAGCCTAGGTTAGAATATACCACTAAGTGAGATGGCAGATAAGAACCAGCCGGCGTAGTTGGCCCTGTGTACCCTAAATGCTAATTCCTACTTGTTCAACAGCTTAATGCTAAAATAAGTATGAAAACACAAAAACTAAAGGTATGCTTTTGGAGATATGATAAAAGTAACATAATAAATTTTACTATATATAAAATGTTTATGTTAACATGACCGAATGCCTTCTATTTTAAATGCGGAATGTGCTGTGTTCGATTTTAATGAAGCAAGTGGTCTAGTCTATACAAATGTATCTACCAAAAACCAAACACCAATTTCTCCCATGCTTTCACATGATTTAAAAATACAAACAAATAAACAATAAAGTAAGTTTCCTGGTAAAACATATGATGAATGACCGCACTAAGAACCAACAGACCTCTGTATAGCACTCCTAAATAATCCTTAAAATGTGATGGTTATTACATGGGAAGCTCAATAGAAAGTATGCACAATACATTTTCTTCCACACAATTGACAGAAGAACAGAATGAAATTGTTCCAGGCTACAGAAACAGAAAACAGGAAGAAAGCTGAAATACATTGAGATACTTTAATGGTTTCTACAAATATAATATTTACAGTGGTATTTTGTTTGTTTTAAATACATTTGTTGTAAAGATGCAATGTAGCACAATATATATTTAAATTCTTATGAAACTACAGTAGACTTCATTGATTCAACTGGCTCAAATTTATTCTTGGCCACCTATAAGACTGATACATTTTGAATAACTCAATAATTGTAGGATGACTGCACCAATATACATATATTAAAAAATCCTCATATATTGTTAAAAAAAAACAACTAATGCCAACAATGTGTCTTTTTCATTATTAAATGATGATTTCTCAGTTGTGGGAGTGCATTATGCATTTTGATCAAAGAACTGAATGAATAATATGATATGTTGTGGTCTGGCTAAATACTGACAAGCTTGGTAAGAAAATAGATATTGCTGAAGGACATCAAATGTGCTTTTCTACGTTTTCCAAAAATTACAACCATTTTTACAATAGTATTGTTTACACTAAATAATCAACATAATAACAATCTACAAAATATTTCAATAATGAAACATCTCAAACATGCACTCACACTCCCTTTGACCGCATCACAGATCAATACACTACCTGCTAAGTAGGCAATTGCCCTGAATAAACACAAATGTCAATGCAATCAATGTTTCTAAAACTTTTTTCCAATTGTTTATTAATTATTGATTTCTACGGTGATATCATATTCCGCAGCGCTAAACAAGGACAAACAGGACGTAACAAGGGGAGCACCATATAACAATTTGGACTTACAAAGTTGAGGAGGACCCTCCTAAAACCAGTTTACAATCTAGAGATGATGGCTCTATATAAAATAATAATAATAATAATAACTTCAACTAAGTACCAATGAACAATGCCCAACAGTATGCAGTGACAAGGTTAATGGTGGTCTCCAAAACTGATCCATCATGGGGACCATGTGAAGTCCTATAAGCAGCAAACTAGCACTAAAGTCATATATATCATGAAAATCAATAGTTAAAGTTACTAGTTTCTGGAAGATTTCTCGAATGCTAAGCAGAACTCTCAGTCCACACTAATCCAGAAAGCACTTCCACTGGAACTGGAAGTCACGTATCACTGGGAATTAGTTTAGATGAACTGGTGAAAAGCATCTTCTGTAGCTCATGAAATGCACAGTTATGGAAAGTCCCCTGCAGAATATGCAGAGGCTTATAATGACCAGTTGTATGTGTGATCAAGTCAACAGCAAAATAAATCAGAAAAGATTAAGAATTAAAAAAAAGCGATCTGAATTTTTTGGAAATAATTCCGTGGAAATAAGTCATATTTATATTAAAAAAAAGCCGTTTTAGGGAAAACTTCCGTATCCGGAACAATCACTTTGGAAATCAATGAAATATTCCTTCTGAATGCTCTGCATTTAGCTCTTTGACCCCATGATCACCATGTATGAATATGGCCCAATGTTAACTCAATATGTCTCATGAAAAGGTAATTTAAATGTTTTAAAAAACATTCCTTAAGAGAAACCATTTTTATGCACAACATATCAAATTATGAGAAATAATCATACTATTTTGTAAATAATCACTGATTACCATAGAATTGAAAAGGTACAATTCTCTCTTTTATTAAATGTGTGGGGTTGCACTTGTCATAAGACTTCTTGACCTCACCAAGCAGCAGGTCCCTTTAAATAGTTTCTGAATTTAATGAAAAGGGGCAGCTTGAAAGTTATTGCGGATTTGAGACAATTTGATAATTGCAGTTAAGAATGAGGATTATACAGAAATTTAGAAAGCAAAGGGTTAAAATATTTATGAATAGCACCAAGTTTTTGTGAATATTCATAGCTATTTTTTTTTTTTTAAACTTATTGACAGGGAAGGTAAAAGCTATAGCTTTGCAGGGTAATATATATATATATATATATATATATTTATAAATATATATAATGTATATGACCTCACAATGCGAATTAATAGTAAATGTATGGTTAAACATAAATAGTTTCTGATATGTAAACTCTAGACTATTGTAGTCAAATAAAAAATAATTGGTTTATTCGAGAAAATAAATAATACTACTACTAATGATAGTAATAATAAATAATTAACATTTTGCGAGATAAATATTTAACCTGTAAATATATACATTTGATAAAATAGCAATGGTTATAGGCAGAGTTCATGTTACTGATAGGATCCCGGGGGCCCCTGAGAGCAGTGCTGGGGCCCTCACAGGTAAGTACCCACCTCGCTCATGAGACGGTCAGCTCCTGTGTACTCCTCATCCTTGAATATGATGTCCGGATTGTAATTAGGGACCAGCTCCCGGAACTTCTCGGACCCCCTGCGAATCTTGCCTTCGCTCTTGCCGCTGGCACCGAGCGTCTTCTCGGGCACATTGGGCACAAACTGCTTATACCGAAGAGGCACCAGCTTGCGCAGGTATCGGCGCCGGCCAACCGGACCCCGTCCAGGACCACAGCACCGAACCGGGACCAGAAGGAGCCAGCAGCAGGCAATCAGCATCAGAACCCGGGCTGCTAGCATCTCCCTTCTAGTCACTGTATGCCGGGCATCCCGCTCTGGGCGCAGCTGCTCCAGGTAACCCGATCCCTGGGTGCCGGTGCCTGCACCAGGTGAGAGGGCACAGGAGGGGCAGGGAGTCCGTACAGCTGGCTGCTCAGTCCTAGGCACCGGTGGGCATGTGGTGAGGATAACAGGTCAGAGGGGCTATGAAGTGGGTTAAAGAGGGCTCTGCACAGCGCATGCGGTTGCCCGGGATGGGGCAGGTGCAGGTAAGTGGAAGTTCCAGTGGTTTGTGCAATAAAGTGATCAGTGAGAGGTCTGTGGGGTGCAGAGAGACATCACAGTCACCGGGTGTCATTAAACAGGGTGTCACCCACAGCTTACTGTCCTGAAGAAACTCCAAAAACACCTGTCAAATCCAGCAGCAACCAATTCTTTCTCCAGTACCCTGGGTGAACAGCGCCCCCTCGGACGCTCTCTATGTTGTGTCCCCCAAGTGATAGTTTGCCCCCTGCTAGCTGCGTACCATCTCCCACTTCTTCTCCCAGCACCAGCTATCTGCCGCTCCCCGGCCATCGTCTGTCCTCATATAGGGACAGGGACTGTGCGCGCCCCCGCGCCCCCACCCACGGGCACGCCCCTCCCGTACTCCCTCTGTCCAGTGCTTAGAGCGCGCCTCAGCCAGTGAACGTGAACGTGCTTTGCCTGGGACTTGGGACAAGGGAAACCTTTAACTATATATTAAAACCAGCAGAAACGACATCGTTTTGATGCAGTTTTAATATTCATTGCGTAGTAAAAGTTTTAAAATCAGGTGTATTAGCTTAAGTAGCAAATGTTATATGCAGAATGTACTTAAATGCCATGGCAAAACATCAAACTAAATTAATAAATTAATTATGTGAGATTGTGTTATGGAGAAAGGCTAGATCCTAGTTTATAACTAGGCTAAACTGGTGAAGGCATGAAAGGGCCCACTTGTACTCTTTGGGACCTCCTTAGACATGTGGCACCACAATGGCCTCGGTCTTGCCCTGGGTTCTCTGGGTTATCTCCAAAGTGTGCCTCGTCTTACATTGATTTGCTCATGGGATGCAGATGGCTATCTGCTCGTAAGGGATAACCTGGGCAGTGGTCATGCGATAGACTTTTCCGTGTGTCTCCTGACGCTATGTGTAATGGTGCGAGTTCTTAACACTTAACCTCAGAACTGGAGAAAAAAACTACCCCAGCTCTAATCCAGTTTGAAATAACTTTTATACTCCCAAACATGACTAGTAGCTGCCAAGCTGATTGAATCCTTTATTTGCCCCAGTCATTAAACACGAGCATGTTGAACCAGTTGGACGTTCCTTAAGCAAAACATTTGGTCCAGTGTATCACTTCTAATGGAAGGCCATTTCAGATACTATTCCTTTAGAAAAGTAGTATGACAGATATGTTGGATTGGAATTTTTACTTAGGTAAAACTTTATTTTAGATGTGATATAAGATGATATATGCCAGATGTTTGCCAGCAGAAGTTCATTTGTGGTGTTACCTTATTTATTAGTAGTTTATGATATTTGTGTTTTCTTTGACTTTTACTTGCTTCAAGGCTAGCATGGTAACAGTCCCAATAGACCTGCCAAAGGGGTAAACAAGTTGGGCACACGTTTTACTTAAAACAAGACTGTATGCGTCAGCAAAGTATTACTGATATTTTTCCTGTGGGTTCAGTACAATGGATCATCAAGGTAGAGGTGGATGTATATGGATGGATTTTGACTCTGAAAAGTAATGTACAATGGTTTCATCCTGGAAATTTGGATCAAGTCTTCTCCAGCAACATCCCGGGTTCATGAGACTGCAAAAGCAACGCACAGTGCAGGAGAGGAAAGGAAATTAGATGGTCTCTTTGAAAGGCTCTTTTGACTTCAGAAGGGACATAATTAGAATCTCATTAGAATTTAGATTTGTAAATCTTTGAAAACGCTCATTCTGTATATAGGAAACTATATGTCAATAGTCATTCTGTATTAAAAGGTGGCAAAATTGGCACAACGTTAATATTCAGGTGTTCTTTTTCTTCACCACAACCACTTCAGCCTTACAAAAGCTTTCAGATTCTACCTAAAACGCTTTCTTAATACAAGAGCAGGTAAAACTAAGTAGAAAAGAAAAATCAACCAGTTCCTAAGACCAAAAAACACGCTAGTTTCATGGTTTACAAATATGGTGGGCTTAAAACAAACACTTTTACTTTATAAAACCACTGCATCGGGAGTTTAGTTAGTGTACTGAACTGTATGATGTATGATTTCAGATGTGTGACAGATCCACATTAAACTGAAATTGTCTTCATGATAACTTGCCTGTGATTAAAAGCGATTGTAGGAGGTGGTGACCACTAGTATTCCTACTCAAAGTGTAAACAACCTGAGAATGCATATAGCATTAAACTCTAGATGCAGCTATATAACAGATACCAGAGGCATATCTCCCAAGTGTCCTTCTTTAGTAGGGAAAGTCTGTCTTTCGCATCCGAATCCTGCGTGTCTCCCTTTTGTAGGCATGTTTGCGGGGTATGAGTGTATAACAGTGTTCTAAAGTATTCTACAACAAAGTGCATATAATCAGCAGAAAATGTATTTATAAATTAAAATGTGTAAATAAAAATATTCTAAATGTCTAACTCCAGGGCCATCTTTAGACATAAAGGAGTGAAAGGTCAAAGGTTCTCCCCTGTCCCATGTACAAGTGTACCTGAGTGGAGGTGGATGCAGCTACCAGCACAGACTTCTCTCTAGTGCCACCTGGTGTTGGGCACCAAACTATGACATCATATTCCAGTTCTCTAACACCACAGAGTGCACAGGATGCAAAGGAGGAAGTTTTTAAAAAGGCTTGTGCTGTCAAGAGTTCAAGGGATAGCTAGAGTGGGCTTCTAAGTTAGTTGCCCCTTTAAACTATGACTGACTCGTTTACATTAAAAGCTATCCAGGGTCACAAAATCGCATACCGGTCTATGTGAAGCCCTAACTTTCAGCTTTCCTTTACTGCATGCACTTGCTTGTTAACATAATAAAGTACCTCTGTCCCTACCAGCTCAGCACCCATGGACCTAGGCAGAAGTCTAGCTTGACTATATAGGACTAGCCCTATCTGCCCCCTAGTCATACCTCTAACTACAACATTCTGGGTGGCATGTGGAATCAGCTTTTGTAGTAGACTTGGGCGCCAGCCAACTCTTCGTGTTGTCTTCGTGGGGGAAAAAATCCACGCGCCAGTGTTCGGTTTCATCGAATATGCGTGTACGTTCTTTGTGTTCGTTTTTTTCTTCGTTTTTTTGTGTAGAAGGGGTCAATATGGGGTTAACGCGGTACTCAGTACGCAGCAGCTTTGGCACCAGGATTTTAAATGTCCGTACAAGCAACTCTATTGGTCACCGGCAGGGGCCTCCTCTGCCATCAACCAATGAAGTGCACCTGTACTTCATTGGTTGATGGCAGACGAGCCCCCTGCTGGCGACCAATAGAGTTGCTTGCATGGCCCTTTAACTCCTGTCGGGGAACTTGGCCTGTCTCCCCACTCCAAGAGTTAAAGGTCTTTAACTCCTGATATGGAACCTACGGATTATCTACGCAGCATCGCAGGGGTTAACAGGAGCGGAAATCCATAGGTTCGCCGTCAGGAGTTAAACGGCCGTGCAAGTGAGTCTGGTGGTCGCCTGCAGGGGCCTCTTCTGGCATCAACCAATTGGTGCAGGCGACCAATAGAGGTAGACTAGATGGGGAAGGGACCAGGGAGATTAATAAATGAAGACGAACACGAAGATTGTTCGTGTTGTGTGTCTTCGTCTTTGTATAGGTTTTGCCGCCGCCATGTTCGTTTTCATGTTCCACCGAATACGAATGCACAAGTCTATTTTATAGTTCTCATGACGAAATCCTGGGTGGCACCAGATGTAATGGTAGGGTTCAAACACATCTTCAACCCAACTCTAACCTTCTATATCTCATATTTAATGGGTGCAATGTACACATGGAATATCAATATTACAAATATCAGCCCGCAAATCAATAAACAGTATAGCGTTGAAATACTGGAACTCACTTTTTGAATTTCCAGAACTGTAGTACTAAAAATCTGAATATTATATATTGTCATTTTTTCATTTAATTTAAATGCATTTTTAATTTAATCAAGTAATCTGTTGTAAGTATATCTGAATGTCCTCTTAGGACCTCCTATTGCACGGAACCTATCTTCATCATACATCTTGCACAACTATTTGTACATATTTAAATGGTTTTCCCATTCTTTCCTATGCCATGATTGTATCTGAAGTCGTGCTCTTAAAAGTCCTATTCGTATAGTCTCTGATAGACCTGGCAATGTGATAACTCCAGCTAAAGGTTTCTTATCAGCAAACAAGCACATATCCCAACATTACAGTCCCAAAAGACAAAGGTGATTGGGGTGATTTAGAATAAGACAGGTGATATACTGCAGGGGAGAAAAGTTGAAAAGATTCTGAAGTCAGCAAACAAATTCCATTCAACAAGAGGCATGGGCGGACAGAAAGATAAGAACTAGATTTAAAGGAGTCATTAAAAAAAACACATTTTTGTTTTCTTCTCTTCAAGAGCAAGTGACACAGGATCTTCTTGCAACTCCCTTGTTACATAAGACAATGCTGTCTGAGGTCACAGTCAAAGCATTATATTCCCAGGGTCCCAAGTCCTCTTGAGAGCTACGCCACAGTAGATCTACGCCAGTGGTGGGTCTGGATTTTTTCCAAACAGGTGACTACAAATTCTACAACCAATTTCAACGGTAGCAAGTACCCCTCCCCATTATTAGAGTTCTCTACAAATTACCCTTAACTTAATCAGGAACTAAAGTCCCCTCTGGACTAACCAGATAAACCCCAGGATGCACATTATTCTAATTTATTGGTTTATGCAGCACCATCATATTACGCAGCGCTGTACAATGGGTAAACAGGACATAACACGCTTACAATCTAGAGATACACCAGAAGTCTCATCACTGTCTCACAACATGTCCTGTTCTATATAATGATGTTCCGCAGTAGGCATAGTTGAAAGAGCTAGCTGTACGCAGATTATTTTAGGGATCTATAGGTCAAATTATGCTTGGTTTGTCTTAGAACTGAACGGAATGTGCAATATTTTACTTAGAAACACCATGTTTAGTTCCTGGAATGCCGCACCATAGAGTTACCATTTTCCCTATAATGGTCCCAGCAGCTATGGGAGTTAGCACATGACTATTGTCTATGGAAGGTGAACAACATTTGCCCATCCATGTAACCCAGAAAAACTATGCTCAATGTGTACTATCCAGTAGTATGTAAAGGAGACTTTAGTCCAAGATAATACCTTTTATTAGGCCATCATAGAAAAAGATGTTATACAAGCCTTTAGGACCTCAGGTGTCTCCTTCAGGTAGATTCAGTCCTGCAAAACACACATTTACATTTAAAAAAAAACATACAAGGACCAATCATCGTGTAAATGTTGACTGGATTTCTCGTTACACTACATAGTGGCTGTATGTGGTTTAGAAATAAATTTAATTAACAAATTGGCCATTGTACCCTGTTCTGCTAGACTTTTGTGAAATCAGCTTTAATCAACTAGTCCTATTGGGGGGACAAATCATAAGAATGTAAATATCTAGATTGTTAGCTTATTTGAGCAGGGAATCTGATGGCGCTATATAAAACAATAAATAATAATAATAATAATAATAAATATCATTAAGATGGCAGTAGTTGCCAGTCACACCTTTCGGCGAGAATGTCCGTTTTTCATGAATGGAAGATTCCGGAAATCTGGAGCTGTAAGCAAATCATGTTCTATTTATGACTTAATGCCACCATAATAACATGTAGGCACAGGGTGACAAACACCAATCCTTGCTTTGTTTTCTCCTCCCAATTTTAGAGAAGGGCAAAGGCAGGCCTGCTATTTCCTCACATATAGCTCGACTTCCTGCTTTTCATGATTACAGGAGGCAAGCAGAGAGTGTTAGGAGATTTTATTAGTTTAGTGGGATGGAATGACAACACTGAATGCTCACACACTGAAATAATCATTAACTCTTTCACCACTGCAACTGTAATATTACAATTCTTGTGAAGTTTAGAACAAAGGATGCTTAAGCAAGAATGAGTGAACCAAAGTGATTTTTTTTATTAGTTCGCCAGTGATAAAAGCAGATTTATTGTGATGTTCAGACCTTTAAAGTGCACCACAAAAACCTGCTTGAAATTGTTTGTTGCTGCAAGCAACTGCTGCCAACGTGGTGCTCATTCACACCAACGCTCAAGAAAGAAAAAAACGTCAGCAAAGCACATCCAAGTAAAGTCAAAACAAGCTTTATTTATGTCCTTAGACGTTAACAAACACAGAGAATAGAGAGGGACCAAACAGGAGCAGTGCTTGACGCATTCCGCACTTGTGTGCTTATTCAAAAGCAAAAGACATACTGTCAGCCCCACAAGCACTCACCACAAATGAGAGCGCGTTCCTGTTGAGGAGTACATGCTTTCCCCTACTTGTCAGCAGTAAATGTAAATTGCTAGTATATTTGGCTCTACCATTTTAGAATATGTCTCCCCATTTCCTATTGCTGTAAAAACATGAACCCTTACTTAGTCCTTATATTCAGAATAGCCTTATGCACAGCTCATGCATGTTTAAATTGCTGTCCTTTGTCATAAATCCAAGCTTAGACCAGTAAGTACATCTCGAATTATCTCTGCTGAAAGGCTCTCCCATCTCCCATTACTCGTCAGTAAAAATAAAAGAATGCTTATGAGGCAGCTTGTAACGGTTTATTTATTTGTGTGTGTGTGTGTGTGTTTTGGATACGGCACATATACAAGATGTCATTAAAGCCCGCACAGCAATGGTATGTGATGTAAGATTTGTGATTGAACATGGGGATATAATAAACTTTTATATGTAGATATTTACTGATCTAGTAGCTAAGAATAGCTGTCACAATAATGTCATAGAAACCTTCTGCTAGGCCGTACCCCTTCTATGATCCGGTACATTAGCATGTCCAGCAGGTTGGATGGCTGATGGCACCGAGAAGCACCAACTACTTCCAGGAAGAATACATTGGGTTTGCGTGAATGTGTGCAAATTCCAGCAGGCTGCTGGTAGGAAAGCAAACAAGCAGTCATTATAAGTGCAATGCCGATTGCTTTCCCAACGCACTGCTTCTCTAACAAGGAGGGGAAAAACCTGACACAAATGCCTTTTTAAAAAAAAAAATGAAAATTACCATCAGCTTGGCTTAAAAGAACACTCCATCTACTATGCTGAAAATCAACAAAATGGATAACAGTGGCTTTCTTATAAAACTCAAAATTATTGTCTGCAATATCGATTATTTTATAAACCTTGAGACAGCCTGAAGACCGAGTAATGTGCAAATTCACAGTTGAAATGAAACACGAGATATAGAGGTACATTATGGGTTGGGACACACTATATGTTGCTGGTTTTAAGTGTGCAGCATAGGGTTATAATTACTGGAGAGGTGTCACGCAGTTACTGGGCTTCCTGCCTCGTGTCATGGCCGCCAGGCGGACGGACGGAGCTGTCAGTGCCACACACCGCACCCTCCCTACACAATGTAATCAACCTCAGGAAATACATGACCGGCCTTAAGTCCTCCACCAGACAAAACACCATACCATCTTCCAACTTGAGTTACTTTTTAGCTTGTGTGTGTATGTGTGTATGTGTATGTGTATGTGTATGTGTATGTGTGTATGTGTATGTGTATGTGTATGTGTGTATGTGTATGTGTATATATATATATATACACACACAAAAGTGATCACACCCCTCACATTTTTGTAAATATTTTATGATATCTTTTCATGTGACAACACTGAAGAAATGACACTCTGCTGCAATGTAAAATAACTGTAAATTTGCTGCTCCCTTAAAATAACTCAACACACATCCATTAATGTCTAAACCTTGGCAACAAAAGTGAGTACACCCCTAAGTGGAAATGTCCAAATTGTGCCCAATTAGCCATTTCCCCTCCCCGGTGTCATGTGACTCGTAAGTGTGACAAGGTCTCAGGTGTGAATTTTGAGCAGGTGTGTTAAATTTGGTGTTATTGCTCTCACACTGGTTACTGGAAGTTCAACATGGCACCTCATGGCAAAGAACTCTCTCGACATAAAGATGGGCCTAGGCTATAAGAAGATAGCAAAGACCCTGAAACTGAGCTGCAGCACGGTGGGCAAGACCATACAGCGGTTTCACAGGACAGGTTCCACTCAGAACACGCCTTGCCATGGTCAACCAAAGAAGTTGAGTGCACGTGCTCAGCGTCATATCCAGAGGTTGTCTTTGGGAAATAGACGTATTGCTGCAGAGGTTAAAGGCGTGGGGGTCATCCTGTCAGCGCTCAGACCATACACAACACACTGCATCAAATTGGTCTGCATGGCTTCCCAGAAGGAAGCCTCTTCTAAAGATGATGCACAAGAAAGCTCGCAAACAGTTTGCTGAAGACAAGCAGACTAAGGACATGGATTACTGGAACCATGTCCTGTGGTCTGATGAGACCAAGATAAACTTATTTGGTTCAGATGGTGTCAAGCCTGTGTGGCAGCAACCTGGTGAGGAGTACAAAGACAAGTGTGTCTTGCCTACAGTCAAGCATGGTGGTGGGAGTGTCATGGTCTGGGCCTGCATGAGTGCTGCCAGCACCGGGGAGCTACGGTTCATTGAAGGAGCCATGAATGACAACATGTACCAAAGCAGAGCGTGATCCCCTCCCTTCAGAGACTGGGCCGCAGGGCAGTATTCCAACATGATAAAGACCCCAAACACACCTCCAAGACGACCACTGCCTTGCTAAAGAAGCTGAGGTTAAAGTTGATGGACTGGCCAAGCATGTCTCCAGACCTAAACACTATCGAGCATCTGTGGGGCATCCTCAAACGGAAGGTGGGGGAGCGCAAGGTCTCCACCAGCTCCGTCATATGGTCATGGAAGAGGACTCCAGTGGCAACCTGTGAAGCTCTGGTGAACTCCATGCCCAAGAGGGTTGGACATTTCCACTTAGGGGTGTACTCACTTTTATTGCCAAGGTTTAGACATTAATGGCTGGCAAATTTACACTGTTATACAGGCTGTACACTCACTACTTTACATTGTAGCAGAGTGTCATTTCTTCAGTGTTGTCACATGAAAAGATATAATAAAATATTTACAAAAATGTGAGGGGTGTACGCACTTTTGTGAAATTGTGTGTGTGTATACACAGTACAACAATTTTAGGCAGGTGTGGAAAAATAACTGTAAAGTTAGAGTGCTTTCAAAATAGAGTTTATTTTTATGATTTTACAAAATGCAAATTGAGTTAAGTGCTGATGCAGATACTTATCCATCATACGATACCATCAGGCAGACATCTGATTGACTCCAAACATAGAACCAAAATAAATAAATATAATGTAATGTAATACAACCAAAGTCATTAAGAACTATCTTCAGCATAAAGCAGCACAATGAGTGTCAGAAGTGATGGCATGGCCCTCATAGAGCCCTGTTCTCAACAAGTCTGTGTGGGATTACCGTGAGAGAGAGTGTGAGAGAAGCTACTGAGGCACCTAAATCCACAGAAGAACTCTGGTTAGGTATCTAAGATGATTGGAACAACCTACCTGCCAAAAATTGTGTGTATGTGTACCTAGAAGAACTGATGCCGTTTTGAAAGGGTAATCACAACAAATATTAATTTGATTTTTCTTCTCTGTTCACTCAGAGTGCATTTTATTAAATGATAAAAATAAACACAGTGGTTGTGTATGACAATTCTATTTTATAGGATGCATCTGCTGCAAAGGGGGGGGGCAAATAAAGGTGTGTTAGCCAAAGCTAAACTGGAGCTGGGAAAGCATCAGGGGAAAGGTATTTCTAAAACACCTGGGGAGCTTCCTGATTTGAACTCTTTCCAGAGCTGATTCCAAACACTGCATTTGAAAATGTGGATTTTGAGATCTACTAACTAAATAGTGCGTTGTGATTACTGTATATCAACTAAGCAATTGCCAGCCCTTCTCATAGGTTACAGGGGCCAGGAATGGGCCCTCTTAGCATAGGTAAGGTGGCAAGATCAATATTTCTCCCTAGTTAATTGACGAACTGCGAAATAACAAATGTTAAGCTTTAGGTTTGTTGGTTCTTTACATTTGTAGAAAGATAAACCAGTTGTGAGATATTAAATATATGTGAACCAGGTCATGTTCATTTTATTTTCTTTAAAAAAAAAAAAATGCCTTGTATTTTTTTTCTGATTGACCCTTTACGTGATTTAAGTCGATCCCATCCCCCAGCCTGTGTGTAAAACTCTCTAATGCCAAACCCCTTATGGCTTGGCGATACGTTTGTTGATGTGCCTGATAGGAGACGGGGGGGGGGGGGGGGAATGATATTTCCAGTTTGACACCATTTGAGGTCCTGTCACCCGATGGATAGTCCTCTGGATTGGGCCAAGTCTTTGGGACAATACTATAGGAATCCATGGCACTCCCTTCGCACTAGCCCAGGATAGTGCCACCAGAGGACACTACAGCACTAGGAGGAAGCAATCTAAGGCAGCCTTCTATAGTATTAATAGGCCACATGGCAACTTACTTCTCTTTCTTTCTTTCTTTGAGAAACATCCACAATACATCAAGGAACAACAAGTGAAGCATAGACCCTAGAGGTTAGTGTTTCTTTTGGTAGCGTATCATATCATAATTCTGTAGGGGGTTTGGCGCTGGAATACAAAGACTATATTACCACACTCCCCAGCAGCCTGGATTATCCAGCCGAGATCTCTGGGAGGAAACAGGAAAAGAGAACAAAGATGGTGCCAGTCAAAGAGTGGGACGCGGACGGCAAAGAACAAGTCCCAAGGCTGAAGAACAAATGTAGAAGTCGTGCCAGTGTATTTCCTCCAGGAGAAGTCATACTGTGGAGAGCAAGGCTAGGGGCCTTTCCCATTACACAATGAGGCTGTAATGTGCTTAATATGCAACAATATATTTTATTGCCATTATTAAATGGGTGATAAAACTGAAATACACTTTCACTGTGCTGATAATCTCACTAATGTATAAGAACTTCACAAGGGAAACTAATATTGCAGATCAACTTGGCATATACCAACTGTTATTGTAGCAAACAAAAGCAAAGCAGTTTTATGCAGCAATGCAACAAACTGCAATTAGCAAAATCACTGAAAATGTGAGAATATTTCTTCCTATAGAGGGTTACTCTAATATATATACACACACTAAATAAGAAATGAATAAACTTTGATTAAATAACCTGCCTACAGGGGAGCAAAAGCCTGCTAAATAGAAGAAACAGTACCTACCTGTAACAAATAAATGAGTTATATCCATAACTGGTAGCAACGCCAACAATGTTACAGTAGAAGGTTGCGACAAATTGTACTTTAAAAAATGTAAGGTGTTAGGGCTCTGTCATTGCTTTCACACGGCACAGTTTACCATGACTTACCCGGTACCTGTCCGCTTGAGCGTTACATGCTTGGGTGTTCCTGTTCTGGGTCTGTACCTTGGTCTTGTTGAACCTTAGTCTGTGCTTCTCTTATGATAGAGAAGGAGATACAGCGCTACATGCATTTTCCATGGATTCGTAGGGATGTAAACATTTCAAAATGAGGCCCCCACACCTAAAATACAGCTACTACAGAACTACTTTAAGACACACTGTTCAGCAGAATCCAGTCATTGGAAGCAACCACCCAAAAGCAAAGGAGTACAAATATAGAAATATATCGATATAACCAAATCAAAGTTTTTCCTTCACCAAACCCCCCCCCCAAGAAAAAAAAAAAAAAAAAAAAAAAACAACATTAGGATTTAAACAATCACACTATAAAAGAATAAAAACACAGGAGGCTTTTTTGTTTTTTATTATAAAAACATCTTAAAATTAAATTCTACCCCACGCACAGAACATACAGCGATATCATCAGTAAGAATTCATCATACACCAGATTAGATCAGTTCTTCGGCAAAGGTATCCTTTACTTGCATAGTGATTGTCCAATTGTCACACTATGGTGGCAGTTTCCGGTGGGCACCAGACTCCAAGCTGGATATGTAGCCACAGAGGGACAATATAAGTCATAACCAGGCACAGACAACCTCTGGAGTTGGAGCTCTAGTCCAGCAGAGCGCCAACCATTTTAATCAGAATGGCAGAAGAAAAACTGCAGTAAAGGTAACACTTGATGATATTTAGCCATGACTTATGGAATTAGGACATTTTTTAGTGACCGATTTTTTTCTCTCCAATTTTTATTTTTTATTTTTTTTATTTAAACTCCTACAACAAGCACTCAATATTTAAAAATAAAAAGAAATATAGTAGACCTATAAAATAAAAAACTTCACAGGCATCTTATCGAATAAAATATATATATATATAGAGCATTAATAAGTATGCAGCACAAACATTGTCAAGACCTGTTGCACCTTACAGCATAAGGACAATTAGCCAGCAATATATTTTTTGGCTCACAAGGCAAGTGGCGCACCATCCTGCCTCTGGCACTAAAATGGTTAAACTATTTTAAAAGCTCTTAACACATTTGTGCCAGGGACCCACATGGTGTGGAAGAGTCACATTGCATTTCAGGGGTGATCCATGAGAGGACACAGAAGGTGCTAAAGCCTAGAAGATACACTTTTTGAATAAAGTGTCTGGACAACACATTCAGATTCATACTTAACAAGTAAAGCAGAGTAATTGGCATCAAGCACCAATCCCTGTATTTTAGATAAGGAGGTAGTAAAACAAGGATAACTAAAATGGGAGTTATACCCTCTCGAAGAAGACTACTATCTACGGCAAAATAATTGCATAGGTATACTTTTTTGGTGTTCTAGGGTGAAGACTTGGTTTCATTTAAGCCTACATAATTGTCCAAAGAACAGACACAGCTTAAAAAAAAAAAAAAAAAAAAAAAAAAAAAAAAAACCCACAAAAAAAGCTATAATCCACTCAAATTCTATGGCTAGTGCAATATTATGGGGGGGGGGGACTTTGCATTATATAGATTACATGCCTCTGGACATCACATCCTCAAAACAGTATTGCTCTTGCATAACTGAGGCAGAAATACATTTTAACGTCACATTACAAGACAACCATACCTGCTGCTTTCAGAAGCATCTGCCCACCTCAACACAAGCAGGGAACATCCAGTCACCCCGTGAGTACAAATACCCCAAAAACAGACCAACTGCAGCCAAGGAGCTCTCTCACCTGAATAGCGGTGCTACCCTTCAATATGTGCAAAGCCAGGCAATGGGTAAAAAAACAAATTAAAATACACCACATATTTCACATATTGCAACATTCATTTGTTTCATGCCCTCTACTTCCACACTATCAAACACAACATACTTATGTACCCCCCCTGCAGTACAGAATATGGATAAAATGAAATACTGTAGGGCTCAGAGCATCCCAGATGGGATCTGTCCATTGGACAGAAATGGTAAAACCTACAGGAGGAATATCTTTACATTCAACGCATATTAAGAGTAGATTCTAAACCAATCCACTTGTAGTGTTTATGACAAAAATTCCCCACAGTCAAAACACACATGAGACAAACAGGAACGTAGATACTGGACATACACACAAATGACACACAACAGCACGTAAACAGTATGGTGTTGTAGCCTCCATATGTGAAGGTTGCAGAAGCTTCCATCAGTCCATAAAATATAACAGTAATGCTGGCTGTTTGTAAGTCATTGCACGGACCTGTCCTGGAACTCCATATGGTACAAATAAAAAGGCCCCAACACAGGAGTGAAAGTCTTGTAAACAAGGAGAAAGAGAGGCTTGGTTCCTTCAAAGCGTCACTGTTCTGAATTGATCGTTACCATCTGGCATGGGTATCTGTTAAATAAGTCCCATTAGGTTCAATGGGCCACATTTTCTCTCATTCGTCTAATTCATACATTGCCCCTTGTACATCTATAGCAGCAGGAATACTCAAGCGAAGGGATGGAAATTCCACATCCAACAGGAAGTGACTCCGATGGTTTTGCGACACAGATGAGGTGGAAGAGGTGTAGCTATACCTTCCGAATTCCAAGCCTGGAGGAGAACAACCACCAACTTAGTCTTGAAACACCTGTGTGGCAAGTAGTGGCCAAAGTGTCAAAGATCCCATCATGGGACACTTCTTCATTCATATTCTACTAGAATCTTCTGAGTAGATCCTCGAGCCATCCACAGACTCAGAGACCTTGAGTTACCCCATGTTGCCTGTCGTTTTGAAAGATTTCTTGAATAAAACAGAAAATTCAAGCTTTTCCTTGATTGAAGGTTTTATTGACTGAAAGGGGTAATTTATCCAGTCCTAAAAATAGTAAGAAATGCATATATGAATATGGAAATTGTGTCCTTTATGTTAATATGCAACTTAAGCAAACTTTAAAAGTAAAAAAGTTAGAACAAGAGGTTAGAATCTGTCAAGTATAGTGTCAGACACCTAGATGTAATGTAAGCATGTTTTACTTTACTAAGTAGAACAACTTTCCAGCGGAAGTGGTAGAGATTAATACAATGATGACAATCCGCCATATGCCAATCCATGCATGTTTATTGTGAATCCAAGATGAGACCAATGACTGATTAACGTCTTTAAATTAGGAGAAATGATGTGGCCTAACGGTTCTTTTCTCCCGTTTCATTCTATGAATATATCTAAAATACACATTTTGAACAGGTATGATGTAAAGCTGGAGTTCTACGAGTGGAAAGCAAACCAGAAACCTACCATAGACTACAAAGAGCTTTAGCGTACACGGGGAGAAAGACAGATAGGTCACCTTGGATTTAGAAAAAGATATACATAATCGAGTTTACTACAGTAATAGTTATATTATGGCTGTGGAGTCTTTAGGTCAAGCGGCTACCTTTTAATGGGCCAACAAAGAAAGAGATGTAAAGTTACATAATGTTTCAGGATGTCAGATGCCTTGAAAGTGTATTGCAAGCTTTCCATCTTTTTCTATGCTGGCCCAATAAAAAACGTCCACCAAAGACTTAATTTTCACTTGAGCAAATAGTCCTAGTATCAGCTTTTTCATGTATATTACCCGTTAGGCCTTCTGTGTTTGCCTCACTTGCCCAAATTAAAAAGTAAATTTGGGGGGGGGGGGGCGAGCATGACACAGAGCAGCATATCCTTACCGAATGCACGGATTAACTCAGATAGCACAGCCCAGGTAAACTTCTTTACGAGACAAAGTGTGGTGAGGCCAGCAAACAGCATATTGTACAGAAAGATCAGGTAGAAGTTTCCCAGCCAGTTAAAACGCCCAAAGTCTCCAAGTAGATCAAACCTGGTGATACCTGTACAGGGAAAATGGCAATGAGATCGGGTGCTGCCGGGCAGGTTCACGGTCACGACAAACATCTATACCGTTTTAAAACATATTCCCCTATTCTTCAACCACATGCACCATTTCTCAGTAGACTTCACAACACTCAATATGTTGGTAGGTCCATCGGAGCTGCTATGTTGAGAGATGCTTCTAAACAGCTACAAAGTACTTCAAGAAAACTGTATGAACATAAGAAAAGTATCTACTACAAGCTTGTAGAAAGCTTCATTTAGATAAATCTTTCCTTGAAGGTCAAAGTTGGCATTTAACATTACTTACAATCATCTGTAATTTATATGTATTTATGCAAATGTACCCCCAAGAACCTTCAAAAGGACAAAGTGTGTTTACACATTATCAAGACCTGTATACAGTGTGTAAAAATATATTTTCCCCTTTTCTTTCACATGTGTCACCAAGATATCAGTTACACATGCTGCATTCATTCCACACAATTATGCGACTACTGAGAAAGTATTTTACCTAGTTAAGTACTTTCTACACTCACCCAATGTTCTGGAGAAAACTGGAAGAGCAGAGCTGAGGATGAGGAGAGAGACACAATTCCCAATAATCTAATTGGAACGAAACAAATGAACAGGTGAAACACTCCATGTGAATAACTGTCCTAAACAAAGCCACCATACACACCATGAATGATTCTTACCTTGGTCATAGTTGTGTCATGTTTTTGTGGCAAGAGTCGAATAAAAAGGGGTGAACTGTAAAATCCTACCACAGAGGAAGCCATAAGGTAGCTTGGTAGACATCAAGGTTAAGAATCATCTCAGGTCAAACAAACATTACAATCATTACACTCTACAGAAACCATTGTACGATTACCACTCTATGCCAAATGCTACTGAAGAACACATTCAAAATGACATATTAAACCATCGACCGATTGCCGACATTATTGATGTTGAAGCATCTATAACATTGTCTCTAGGCGCTGAAGAGATGTAATGCAATGGGATTGTGTAACTACTTGCAATAGTACCTGGGTCCTAACCCAATGACTTAGATGATGCTAGATCTATGGTATTAAAGAGCAAGAGGGCAACCATGAGAAATTAATAGCAGAATATCCCTATGATTGCACCAAAATGATCAAGGTATGTTAGCATAAAAAAAAAAGTAGCAGAAGGATACAATATAAGGATGACTTGCATAGCTGCTCCAAATGAACCAAAGACTGAGAAAGAGACCTCACCAAGTCGAGAATCCTGTAGAACAAAAAGAGGTCATTTTATATTCTACAGCTGTACAGTTACTCATAAACACATAGCCCTGCTTGAACTTGGGTGCAATATTGAAAATTTTAGCAATGAACTCATCACCCAGTGCGCCAACATGAACATCCTGAAACGTTAACGGTCTCAATTAACGGTAACTGGGGAATTAACTCATAGTTGATAAATGTATCAGCGCCCCCATAAGCGACGGAAGTAGCAGGGGATTTTGGGTGTACCTGCATCCCTTTTGGCATTGCCGCTTCATCAATGAGAAGTTCCAAGACATGGAAGCAGACAATGAGCACACAAATACCCTGCAAGACACAGGCAAGAAGGAGTTACACATCAGTCAACAAATCAATCTTCCTTTATTGTCTAGCATTTGGGGGAATTTTCTGCTCTGATATTTAGGATGACTGGGAAGTTATAACTTCAAAAAATTTTTTAATCTACATTTCAAAGCAGTTAGACTTTTTCATCTGTTTTGGCAGCACAGATTGGTTTTACAGCAAAACCCACAGCAAGAACAAGAGGGCTCATTCTACTCTCTCTCTTTAACCCCTTAACGACAATCCACGTACATGTACGGGGTGACGATGCAATGCGTTAGTGACAATGCCCGCACATGTACGTGGTCACGGCGTTTTCGCCACGATCGGCAGCTTTGCGGTTTTCCTGGAAGGCTGTCCAGGCAAACAAAAAAAAAAAAAGTTTTTCAAACCTTCCGATCACCGAGATCGGCGGTTGAAACAGACCAGTGATGTAAATCACCGGTCTGTTAAACACGCCCCCCGAGCCCGATGCAAATCGGGTGAGGGTCATTCCAGGCTGCCTCTTCTAGAGAGGGCTTCACAACCTCCCGATTCACTGTGAATCACGGCGATCAGTGGGTTAAACTACAGACCAGTGACTGAAATCACTGGTCTGTCAATCACGCACCCCCCCCCCATTCCAGCCTGCCTCTTCATTGAGGCAATGACATTTTTTAACTATACACTGAGGTTGTGTAGCCTCAGAGGGGGCTACACAACCTCAGTGTATAGTAAAAAAAAGTAAAAAAAATGTGTTTATATATAATGTAAAAGGGTGAAGCCGTATTAGTCCAGTAGACACGATGTAAAAAAATAGAGTATAGCAGAGTATGCGGTGATATTTTTTTATTGGACTAACATAATATTAAAAAGACAAGCTTTCGAGAGTTATCCTCCCTTCATCAGGTCTTCATCAGGATTAGTATTGCTTCAGACCTGATGAAGGGAGGATAACTCTCGAAAGCTTGTCTTTTTAATATTATGTTAGTCCAATAAAAAAAGGTATCACCGCATACTCTGCTATACTCTATTTTTTGACATCGTATATATAATGTGTTACATGTAAAAATAATTCCCTACTGTCACAAAAAAAAAGTCCAAATAGGTACATATGTATAAGTTTTTTTACGCACAATTAGCGCTACCTAAAATTAGCCCTGTGTCTTCCCAAAAAATTCCCACACGCAAAGAGTTAAAATATTGGCATTATAAATTCCCATAGGGTGCCTAGTTTTAAAAAATGTATGATTTGACGGGCTAAATCGAATTGGCCGGCTTCAAAGATGTCCCAAGTATGGGACATGGGCACAGAGTGACTAGATGTATAAATGGCAAAAAAAATACACACCTCACAAAGGTGGCCTTTTACCTCCCAAATAACCCAACAAACCCATGCATGTGGGGTATCACTGCGCTCAGGATATGTTACTGAACACATATTGTGGTGTTACAAGTACATGTATGAAAAAAATACAAAAAAATTTTACTACCATAATGTTTGACAAAGGCTAGTGGTAGAATTAGCGCATGGAAAGTGTTAAAATACCAGCATTTTAAATACCTGTACTTATTGCCCCATAACGTGCAGAACCCCCCCCCCAAAAAAAACAACACAAAAACATTGGGTATTTCTAAACTCAGGACAAATAGTAGAATCTATTTAGCAGGTTTTTTCATTAGTTTTTGCAGATGAGTAAAAGTTTTTTGGTTTAAAAAGTGAGAGAAAGTAATTTTTTAACAAAAAAAAAATCACCATATTTTATCATTTTTTTTATAGTAAATTAGATATGATAAAAATAATGGTATCTAAAGAAAGCCCTGTTTGTCCTGAAAAAAACAATATATAATATGTGTGGGAGCACGAAATGAGAGAAGAAAATCACAGCTAAACAGTAACACTGAAAAATGTTAAAAGAGCCATTGTCCCACAATATACTACGAGTAATAACCCCTATTGTCCTTAAGGGGTTAAACTCGGACCGGCAGCAATACTTACTGTAAGTGCAAGTAGTAATAACATTGCTAGAGGATAAAACAGGTTTCTCTGCCATGGTGAAGCTCTTCTCCTCATTTCTGTGGAAGAGAAAGAAAGAAAGAAAAGCCAAGGTTGATGAACACCGTAAAAAAAGAAAAAGACAAACTCTGAAGTGTTTTAGACATTTACAAGAGGTCTTACAAGAGAAAGAGCGGCAGGACTGAAACTATTGCTGCAGCAGGGATATCCTTGCCGATCAACTATGGCATCTAAAGAAAGGAGTCAGTCCATGCGTTTGCCCGGTGGGCCGGGCCGCGGCAGGGCCGGATTGACTTAGGGGCTGATAGAGCTGCAGCTCCAGGCCCCTACCTTAAAATAGGCCCAGTCAGGACCAAACTGACTGGGCTTATGCGGCCGCATTAACACAGGGCATAAAGGGCACCTGCCCCTTAAGCTCGCCGCAACTGCGACCGGGTCCGCCACTCTTAAGGGGCCGGGAAACCCCTACCAGGGCCGGCCTTACGGGTGTGCGGGGTTTTTTTTACTTTATTTAACATCCTCCATGTTAAATAAAGTTTTTGTTAAATAAAGTAAAAAAAACCCCGATGTTTTAATGTAAGCCCTGTGCGGCCGCAGACCCCTAAGGCCGGCCCTGGTGGGGGCTTCCTGGCCCCTTAGAGTGGCGGACCCGGTCGCAGTTGCGGCGGGTTTAAGGGGCAGGTGCGTTAATGCGGCCGTAGAGGCCCAGTCAGTCCGGTCCTGCCGCAGTTGCTGCTTGCTCCGGCAACAAGGTAAGTAGGGTGAGGGCGGGGGGTGCAGTGAGAAGGGGCAGAGGGGGGTTAGATAGTGAGAAATGGGGAGAGGGGATAGATAGTGAGAGGGGGAACATAGTGAAAAGGGGGAACATAGTGAGAAGGGGCAGATAAGATGGGGAGAGGGGGTAGCGTGAATGCGTATGAGAATGAATTAATGAATAAATGTGTGGATGAATTGTGTGAATGCGTATGACAATTAATGAATTCATGTGTGGATGAATTGCTTGAATGATTTGTGAGACTGCATTAATGAATGTGTTAATGATTTGTGTGAATGAGTAAATGCAAAGATGGTACATGAAGGGTGGGCTTTAACAATAAATAAATAAACAAAAATGGGCTGCTCGGGCTTAAATGCCCGGGCCTATTTTTTGTCCTAGTCCGGGCCTGAGTCAGTCACTGTAGTTTTACTGCTTAAGATTCAATCGGGGGTTCACACCAAACTCTGTAAAATGGCTCGTAGAGGGCAACAGTACAGGAGACATTTTCAAAAGCTTTTCCCTGGATTAAATGTGACATGCAGGGACTACAGAGGCTGTTACAGGCACACATTCTGCATTTTACACAAAATAAAAGGATTAGCAGTTTTGGCTGATTTTCGATGGACATTTAGTATAAAACAATTAGGGTAAAGATACACGTTTTCAAAAGCGTTTTTAGCTTTTATAATACAAATCTCAATCTAGTTGCCCACTGAACCTCTGTGTATCGGAACGTGTGGGATCAACAAAGTACAAGTGATTGTATATTTACATGCACGTGAGAAATATTTCTTATTAGCCAGCTATTTATACGATCATACGTTGCCTATAAAATGAGGAACCCGTCTGCTTCTGACTTCCAAGTTTAAAAGTCATTAAAAATAGAAATTGTTGTCTGGGCCCCCTTGATCTGGGTCTGCATCCTTACCGAGTGTTATCCTGTGGCTCTGTATGGCAAAAAGCCTTTTCTGCAGTGCCTCCATGTTGACGTTCAACCAGCAGGATGCTTTAGCTGCCAAGAACATGCGAAGAGTTACAAAGAGCACAAATCCAAGTGAAAAGAAGTTTAATCATCAAGAGACAAAACACTTGCGTACCAGATATCTTGCGTGATATGGCAGCTTCCTCAAAAGCTGTGCAACTCAGGTGTTCGTCCAAGTTCTCTAAAAGCTAAACGAAGGAACACGCAGATACATTAGCATTCGACAGACGTGACATTCTATTCAGGCACGCGTTATATTACACATGCACAGGGTTATTTAGCATACCGTAGGTTTTACAAGCAGCTTTCCGGTAATGGAGAACATCCGGGAAACACCAAAAGGCGTACACACTGCAATATAAAGGAAAAAAACATGTTTTACCCATAATCACATACTGTGAAATAACTTACAGCACACTCAAGACATCATATGCACATTAATGCACGCCCCCTTTAAATTTGTGTTCATTTTGCAAATGCAGGATCCCCCGTACATATTTGCCCAGTCAGCTCCAATGCCAGCTCAGGGAACACTGGGGGCCTGTATGGAAAGTGTTGTTATTTGAATGGGGGCACAGATTGACTACTTAACAATTACAATCGTAATCAGTTGGGTAGCTCTTTATTAGACCATTCTTGAAGGTTTGTTCACTGTTAGTGTGCAGGTTCAATGTCAGGTTTTTGGCACCAGGACGTGGGCCACAATTGACTACTTTTAGCGCCCCTATGTGGCAGGCTGTACAGAATAATAGCACTTTATGGAAAGGCATAAAAAGGGCACCCCACGATTCCTCACAAAAAAATAAATTATGTTTTATGAAACTACGTTTTGCGCTTCAGCTAAAAATCGTGGTGTGCCTTTTTTCTTTTCCCATTATTTTTCAACTGGGAGGTATTCACCCAGGTTTTCACCACCAATAAGGCTGTGTGCAAGGCTACCTAGATATCTATAAATGATATCTATCTATATACCGTATATCACACAAAAAAACACTTACATAAAAGCAGCAGGACACCAAAGAGAGAGATGCCAGAGTATAAGTATGGAAGATAGTACTCCCACAGATCTGAAAAAGAAAAAAAGAAAATAAAGGTTTTCTATTCAGTAAACTATAAAATGTCCCTATTTCAATGCCGAGTGAAACACAGATCTATACACACGCATCTATCTTAAAGAAGAGCAAATTCCTGCAACAGTAGGGTTAATGACTGCCAGCTGTACATGAAGTACCTTAATCCTCCACTTGGGGGTGCAGTGAGCCCTTTATCAGGACCACAAACATTATGGCAGGTGCTCTGCTGCTTTAACCCCGCCTATTCCTTCAAAGTAGGATGTCCGTTCAGATCAGGAGGTTATCCTCCCGCACCCCTATGGTGGTTTCTACAATATCCATTACAGTTCAAGGTCTCTTTGCACATCATAACTTGTCATGTAAACAGCACAACCTTTGGTGAAGGGGTCGGCTGGCAACTTAATCAAACTGTGTAAAAACGATGAAACTACTTGTGTTCTAAGTTTAGGTTTCCCCAATTATGCCTGTTTGTGGTCTTTGAGGCCTGTAACTTGAAGCCCCTGGTTAAGCAGTAATGGAAATTACCGAATTTCATTGTAGCCGACAGCATTCCTAGGGCTAGTAGAAAACATATTCTGTAACAATTACCCATCACCAATAATTGAAGGGGCAAAACAAAGAAAAGTCAGAGTCTAAGGTCAATTTCTTTACCTAGTAAAGCGTGGTCTTGTTATTATAGCAAACCGCTGCATTATTTCATCTACAGCTATTAACTCATTTTCCCCCAATGTTCTCTACAGAGAAAATAATTCAAGTATTGGCCTCCTTTACAAAACTAAACAATCTCCTTGTTTAAAACAAACTGATGCGTCACACTGTATCTCACACATCCGGGATCCATACCGTAAAGAGATTCACGTCCAGCGGCATCGTCGTCAATGACTGCAGAAGCAATCCAGACAATACCAAAAACGAGGAGGGTGAGAAGTAGGAGAACTACAGAAGTCTCGTATACCCTGGCCATAACTCCCTGCAAGAACACAAACAAAAAATCAGCATGTTACATACCCCTCTCTAATACCACTTTGCAGAAGAGATTTAGGCACAGAGCTAAGCATGGAACACGGATACCTGCTGTATGAGCATGGGCGTAGGAACCCCTAAAAATCTGGGGGGGGGGGACAGCATTTTCCCCCACCAGATCCCCACTTTCTATCTACCCTCTCCCACCCCCCCTTCTCACTAGTTACCCTCTCCCTACCCTCCCTTCTCACTAGCTACCCTCTTCCCTATGGCCCCTTCTCACTAGCTACCCTCTCCCTACTACCCCCTTCACACTAGCTACCCTCTCCCTACCCCCCCTTCTCACTAGCTACCCTCTCCCTACCCCCCCTTCTCACTGTCTACCCCAGGGCTGTCCAAGTTTTTTCTGCAGTGGGCCACTTCATCAGAATTGTATACGTGCGCGGGCCGCACTCATTTTTCACTGTGAGAAAATATGGCCTTTAATAAAATATGCAGATTAAAATAAAGTAAATGACACAAAAAACATTTACTTTTCCTCTCACTGATTTCTGGGCCTAGAAAGTTTTGTGACTACAAATTCAGGACTAAGGATATTATTCTAGGGATGCACCAAAATGAAAATTCTGGACCAAAACATTCACGGTTCACTTAGCCAAAACCGATAACAATAATAAAAAAATAATAAAAACTCACATTTTTAATAAAAGTAGGTAACACACCACAATTGGACAAAAAAAAATTAGCAATATGACTTGGCATGATAGGAGTGTGATTGCTAACAGCAATCACACTCCTATCATACCCAGGCAGCCAGTACATGCTGGTACAGGGTGGCTGTAAGTGATGTGCAGACCCCATACTGCTGGCAGCATCAATACACAAGGGGGCAGCTCGCTAGGTTTCAGCATGTACTGGCTGACTTGGCATGATAGGAGTGTGATTGCTAACAGCAATCACAGTCCCATCATGCCTAGGTTCCAGCACTTACACATCCATGCTATCACACACACACACACACACTCATTCATTCATATACTCATTCATTCACAGATTCATTCCCTCAATCACGCATACTCATTCAAACACCCTCCCCACCCCCTTACCTGCACTGCAGCTCCTCGATGCCGCTCACAGACTTCAGCAGGGGGCACGGCCTCCCTCTGCGTTCTCTGGTACTGCACAGAGGAAGCAGGATGTGATGTAATGTCACGTGAACTCTGCTGGGTTCCGGTTCCTCTGTGCAGTACAGAAGACCCTCCCACAGGTAAGTAGCAGGGCTCGAGGTGTGCGGACCGCTTAAGATCAGCAGGCACCTCGAGGTCTCGCGGGCCGCATTTGCGGCGTTTCTATTTGGGGGGTTGCTACGGCCCTGGGGGGGAATTTCTTAATTATCGGTCCCCCCGCATGAGTTACTGGGGGGGGGATCTGTCCCCTCTGTCCCCCCCAGTTCCTACGCCCATGTGTATGAGTGTATAATGGTTTCACTATAGCACAAAACCCTCAGATTGTGTCTTTCAGTCCTGCGATATGTTGTGCAAAGTCACCTACATGAGCTTTGTGCAGTCGGGTAAAAAAGAAAGTACCCTCTTTGAATTCTATGGTTATACATATCAGGACATAGTAACAAACCATCTGTTCCCCGGCAGATCTCAAAATTAGATAAACACAAACTCAGGAGGAGGAACATATGAGATGTTACACCAAGTCATGATTTATTCACCAAAAATTAAGCCACAATGGAGAAACCATGTGGGCAAACCAACTAGACCTTATGATTCAATGGTTTGTAGAACCATCTTTAGCAGTGATAACCTGAAGTAATCATCAGCTTGTAATCATAGTTGTGGAGGAAGCTTGGTCCACTCTTTACAAAGTTGCTCCAGGTCATTGAGGTTTATGGGCATTTGTTTATGAACAGCTCTCTTAAGGTCCTGCAACAGCATTTCAATCATGTTGAGGTCTAAACATTGACTGGCCCAATTCAACACCCCAATTTTTTCCCCCAGCCATTCTGTTGTAGACTTGCTGGTGTGCTTGGGATCATTGTCCTGTGGCATGAATCAAATTTGGCCAAGCTAATTGTATTTTTATGAACAAAACAAACTTTTTTTTTTTTTGCAATTTCTCTGAGCATTGCGCGGTCTGAACTTGGTGTGAATTTGTTGGGATGTCCACTCCTTGGAAGATTGGCCAACGTCTTGAATGTTTTCCACTTTTGAATAATCTTATTCTCTGTAGAATGATGGAAATGGCTTTATAACCCTTCCCAGATTAATGGGCAGTAACAATTGCTTCTTTAAGATCATTGGTTGTTCTTAGTTTTTCATGTTGCTTCTCCATTTTGGCTTTATTTTTGTTTAATAAATCATGACACTGTATAATGTCATGTGTTGTATTTACCTAATTTTTAGACTTGTTAAGGAACCGATGATTGTTATGTCCTGATATGCAAATCCATGAGATGCTGTACTTTTTACATGACTGTATGTACAACCACATGTACCAAGAAGGGTCGCTATACATATACATTTTAAACCTAAACGCATAAAGTAAGTTACCTTTTTTGAGCCAGCAAAGCCTTCAGCCTCGGTGAAGAGATAGGCAAATGGCATTAGGAATACCAATGACAGGTTGGAGAAGAGGAACACCAAGTTCCATAGGCCTAAGAGAGAAAAATGTCAAGTGTTAAATGCACAGACATACAGTGGGGAAAACAATCAAGCCCTATATTACGATTTCATTACTACAGGTCAGTGTCTGTTATCCATGGGGGAGAAACCACAGAGCATATGCACTGTGCTACGGAACAAAGGGCACTGAATGAGGAGGATTACAAACCAAAATAAACAGACATTTATAACTATTCTGTCTACCGGTATAAATGGTCAGGTCGCTGTGACCTAAATGCAGAATAACAACCTATAACACTTTGCACTAGAGACCTCTCTTAAGACCAAGGATTCACTCAATATGCCCTACACACTATGGGCAGGCAAGAGCTACATATGAAAATGCTATTAGCAAGGCTGGCACAGAACTGAGACAGGATAGACGATGCAGGCACATCTTATCTAATTTGCTGCTAAGGGACACATTTAGCAATTCTTATACATAGCTTAACAACGTTAACGCATAAGACACTCTCACTCAGTCTGTTACTATCTATGAATTCTACTGGGGAGCATGAAAGATACCGGAAGCTATTTACGATATGCTGTTATATGGGCAGGAGTGAAAAAAGGAAAGAAAAAGTAAAAAATTGTATGTTTGGTGAGAATCATGGACTTGTACTTCATCCTAAATAATAAATGCATAACAAAATTAACAAATTAGTTAAGAGGCCTACCGTGGATGAGGGAGCCATTGAGCCATTGCATATAGTAGTTGTGAGGCATGGAGAGTAAGATTTCGTTACTGATGATAGAGAAAGGCAGGAGCAGCACTGCTCCCACCGACACGGCCAGGGTGAAAGTACACATCCACAGCCTAGAACCAAACACACAGACAACTAATCGAACAAGCACTGCTGGTCTGTCGCAAGAACATTTGATAGGACAGCAAGTACAGGTATAATTAGACACAACATAATTTGTTTCATATACAACGCCATCATATTCCGCAGCCCTGTACAATGGGTAGACAAGACATAAGTAGATAATTTGACTTAGAGAAACAATGAGGTAAGGAGGCCCATGTCTGGCTTTCCCCGACATAACCAAAAGTCCTGCGTGCCAATAATTTCACGGTTTCTGCGATTACGCCAAATACAGACAAGGGGCTGAAGCGGAATGCTGGTAATTCTGATTGAACGTCCCGTGACGTATCTCTGGCACTAGGCGCAACGTATCTCTGGCACTAGGCGCGACGTATCTCTGGCACTAGGCGTGTGGATTTATGTTCCTTTAGGCCAACACGACCTGTAACTCTAAAGCAGCGTCATCAAGACTTTGTTTTCAGCAGAACCAGAAGGACCAGCTAGTAATGTGAGTCACTAGTAAAGTACAAGCGTCTCTACTAGGTCTCTCCTTTGATGAACGAGGTGGAATTTGAGGCCACCTATAAGGAAGCTTGTACTGGGATTAATATTAACCCTTTAAAGCACACTAGTCCAGGACTTAAACACATACAAAATGAATTTCAAGAACGATTGTAAGCTCGTTTGATCAGGGCCCTCCTTGTTATGTCCAGTCTACTCATTGTACAGCACCACAGAATTTGATGGCACATAAATAATAAACCATTGAAACCCAACTTCTTTCAAAGAATCCGGTTTCTAAAAATATTACTAGACATTTTGTAGCCACTGTCTTTATTCATTATGCCAATATATTTTGTCTTAGGAGACACATGAAGTTTGTATTCAAGCAGTTTCCTCCTCTTTCACGTACTACTGCTCTTCATGCTTTCTTGTGGCATAACCAGACAAGCCAACACATTGGGGCAGAAAGAAAAAATCCTCTCTCTGAAAGAAGCTTTCGGCGTTTGTAATAATCCTTTTTTCCCCATAAGCAAATATGAAGTCCAATGACACACATTTTCATAAAGGTATATAGGTGTACAGTGTCAGCCGTAGAAAGAGCAAATTTGGCAAAGAGGTTATCTATTAGGTAACCGAAGCATAACGGATTGCAAGCTTTCAATTCTACCTAGGTCTCTTATGTCATCTGTAACAGAACACTGGGATACGCTCATACCTAGCAAACATTCTGAGCTCCTGGAAAAGGAGGAGGACATCAAGGGAGGAAAAAGGAACACTTGGTAAGAGTGTATATGTATTTACCCACGTTCTGTTAGACCAGACCTGGGCAAAGCACGGCCCGCGGGCCACATCCGGCCCGCTGAATAGCTCGGACCGGCCCGCAAAGAGTGTCCTGGTGACTCACCAATGAGTCCGGTGTCCCCCCCCGCCCCGGTCACTTACCTTAAACTCCTGTGTTGGAAGCGTTTGTCTCGGGTGCCGGCGCTTTACGCTGGGCGCCGGCATATGACGTCAGACGCCGGCGATCAGCAGTGAAGCGCCGGCACCCGAGACAAACGCCTCACGCTTCCAACACAGGAGTTTAAGGTAAGTGACCGGGGCGGGGGGGGAGATCCTGAGAAGGGGGGGTTAGGGAGTTAGAGGGGAGATACTGAGAAGGGGGGTTAGGGAGGGAGGTCTTACTGTGTGTGTGTGTCTTACTGTGTTTGTGTGTGTGTGTCTTACTGTGTTTGTGTGTGTGTGTCTTACTGTGTCTGTGTGTGTGTATCTTACTGTGTCTCTGTGTGTCTCACTGTGTCTGTGTGTGTCTCACTGTGTCTGTGTGTGTCTCACTGTGTCTGTGTGTGTCTCACTGTGTCTGTGTGTGTCTCACTGTGTCTGTGTGTGTCTCACTGTGTCTGTGTGTGTCTCACTGTGTCTGTGTGTGTCTCACTGTGTCTGTGTGTGTCTCACTGTGTCTGTGTGTGTCTCACTGTGTCTGTGTGTGTCTCACTGTGTCTGTGTGTGTCTCACTGTGTCTGTGTGTGTCTCACTGTGTCTGTGTGTGTCTCACTGTGTCTGTGTGTGTCTCACTGTGTCTGTGTGTGTCTCACTGTGTCTGTGTGTGTCTTACTGTGTCTGTGTGTGTCTCACTGTGTCTGTGTGTGTCTTACTGTGTCTGTGTGTGTCTTACTGTGTTCATAGCTTATTCAGTTATTGTAATAAATATTTTAGCCCATTTTTTAGCTCAAAATATTTTTTCCTTTTTTTTCTCCTCTAAAATCTAGGTGCGTCTTATCAGCAGGTGCGTCTTATAGAGCGAAAAATACGGTATGCACTCCGAAGCCTTGTTCATTTTGTTCACTTCTGTGCTGTGCTAATAGTTATTCAGGCCTTACTTATTCAAGCACCTCTACCAATGACGTAGGCTTGAATAACTTTATTAAACAGCACATAAGTTAACAAAATGGACAAGGCTTCGGAGTTTGTAGTTTGTAGAGGTCTGGCCCTCTAAAACCATTCCAATTTCTCATGTGGCCCCATGGGAAAATTAATTGCCCACCCCTGTGTTAGACTGTAAGGGGACTCTTTACCCAATGTCAATATTTGGATTCTTTGTAGTAATATCACCTAGGTGCTATCACCAATAAATACAATGTAAGTCTGCCAAGTGCAAGGGACTCTCGATATGCTACAGCTATAACACACACACACATTATATATATATATATATATATATATATATATATATATATATATATATAAAAAATACATACACACACTGTATATTCCTTGTAGCAGGGGCGGGCTGGGCCGGGGGGCAATTGCCCCCCAGGCCGCCCGAAATATAATCTAAACGGCCGCTGGGTGCTGATGCGGCCGGCGCTACTTTAATACTTTATTTATTTTTAATATGGCAAGCCGATCCGGCATATTAAATAAATAAAAAAAGGATTAAAGCAGCTCCGGCCGGTGGCATCAGCACCCAGCGTCCGTTTAGATAAGTTTTCCAGCAGTCTGATGGCCGCATAGTGATGGGAGCAGCGTGAGGGGTGAAAGGTGAGTGCGAGGGGGCGGAGCCACTTCACTTGACTTGCCCCCCAGGCCTTAGGCTGCCAGCCCTCCCCTGCCTTGTAGGAAAGCCCATTTCACTAACAGCATACTTTGTACAGCGCTTGTGTTAGAAAATTGCTCTTCTCAGAAACCACAGTCAATGCAATAACAAGAATTATTCTATTTCAGGAAAGCTCTCTGTTCCCTTTTGTTGTCATAGGTTAGTAATTACTGCTAAATAAAAGAGCCACATGAAATCATGAACAAACACTTTGAAAGCAACTGTTAAAATGTATATAAAAGCTATGAATACATTTTGAACTTTCACGGATTTATTACGTTTCTATTCACTCTCCTCCACACATGCAGTATGCCGGTGAGCTACTCATCAGTGTTCAGAAAGCTACCAGAAGCTCGAGAGCTACATGTTAGAGTCCCCCGATTCAGAAAACTTACTGCCATGAAGCTGGTTTCCTGTTCCTTAATCATAAAATAGTTTCTCGTATCTGGAAGAAGGAGGGTTAAACGCAATCGACAATGTCCTGACCAGACAAAGGACTACCATTAACCCATGTTAGACTGTAAGTTCCTTTGAGCAGGGCCCTCCTCACCTGTTGTCTCTGTAGGTCAATTTGTTACGTTACATACTACTAGTTATGTCCTGTCTACCCGTTGTACAGCGCTACGGAATTTGACGGCGCTATATAAAATAATAATCTCCAGCAAGGCAAATAGCTATGCAAGGAAGCAGAGCAAACGGAAGATGATGAGTGGTAAAAAAGCAAGACGCCATTGGTCTGGACTGTACTTTTCATAGACTATATGCGTTAGAAGAAGTGTTATTGTTCATTTTGTATACTCCTCTTGCAATAGCATTATGGAAAAAATATTAAGGACTCCATGCAGAGGTGAAAAATGCTAAGTAAATTCCATAACATCTACACATATTTACCAGCTTCTGATAGGATCGCATTTTATGTATAAGAAAATGTTGCTATTCATTGAAATATTTCAACAAAAAAAAAAATTGAGAATATGTAGAGGAGATATGAGCTGAAGGGTTAAACATTAAGACTGCTGAGGTTGAAGTAAGGCTGAAACGTGGTGCTCAGGTTTCAGTCCTGGGACAGAGTGGCAGAGCAAAGGGCAGCAGCAGCAGAGGCAAGGGCTTGGAAATCATGACAAGACAGATATAATCTAAACAACATCCAGCCGGGACAAACAGGGACATGTGGTCTGCCCGACAGCCAGTTCGAAATTAGTGATTCCATCAGTGCACCGAACACCACAACCCCCCCCCCCCCCATATGTGGCGCAGCAACTTTCCACATACTACACTAGCTTTACCATCCGACCGATGGCTTAGAATAATGCGAACTGCAGCCTAATAACTGCTGCAACGGAGCCCCTTTCACTTGATTTTAAATTTATTTTTAAACACAAAAATTAATGTATGAGCTTTAGACATTTTTAGACACTTTGGGTGTTTTACCGCCACAACTCTTTTTTACATTTGGTTTTTACATGACCAGAACACCGAAAGGAACAGATCTACCTCTTTTATAAGCGTACAATGACCGCACATTATAGTGCATGTAAGACAGTCAGCTTTAATACAAAAATAGTGAAGCTTTCCTGTACTGCATTGTGTTATTACATGATGGGCTGTTATAAACACCATTATTAACCCTAATGTACTCCTCCATTGACATTGCACTAAAGCGCCAAACTTTACTTTATACAGTTATGTGCAAACAATCAGCCCTAAGTCGTGTATTTAATAATTAGTGTTCATCAGCTTGCAAATAGTTGGCCCAAGTAGCACATATAAATTATTATGAATCTCCTTTAGAAAAATAACTGCAAAAATAAATATAACAATACACTTACGCAATCCTGTTAACGGCAGCATCTTCAACATCAACTGTTATGGAGACAATAAAGATGAAAATTAACGATGCGAAGTTCAAAAACCTACAGATGAACAGATTCAGGCTTTTATATACACACTACACACACAGTGTCACAATAGAGCAGGGTTGTCCAACCTGCGGCCCTCCAGCTGCTGCAGGACTACATCTCCCATACTCCTCAGCCAGCCCATTAGCTACAGGAGCATTATGGGAGATGTAGCCCTGCAGCAGCTGGAGGGCCGCAAGTTGGACACCCCTGCAATAGAGTAAGCAAAGTAATACACGTCATTTGTGAAAGCCAGTGGTTATGGGGAGGAATGGATTTGGCCTTTAGGAATCTTGCTGCTCTGCCCAAGTATCACAAGCTGTGCCTCAATTCTTTCACAAACGCAAAAGTTCAAAGTTGACAAATCTGCAACTGTGGAAACTGGAATTGACGCAGCCAGCTGTAAAACTAGAGATCTTAAGAAGTAAGCCTTGGGCCTAAAGGTAAAATTCCAAAGCTCTTGTACTAAAACTCCCGCAAACACCACACTAGTTTGGTTAACACTGAAACACTGCATAGAGTCATGGGAGTTGTAGTTCCACAAGAGATGGAGTGGTACCTCTTGGCCAACCTTGAGCTTCTTTCCTCTGACACAGCACAAGAGTGCGATCCCAGAGTAGAGTCATTCTGAGCAGGTGCAGCGAGGCCATAAAAAGCATATCATGTGTGAGGGCAAATCACACCAGGAGACAAGCACACGTCTTATAAACGGCTGATCTGAGCATGTCCCTTTTATTCTAGGAAATTAATATTATCTCGCAGAGATGTGAGCAGAGTAGACTTTAACCCGCATGCCATGGGACTTGCTACACTATGGCCAATCTGGGCTACTGCCTTAAAATACAGAAAGCAAAAACTTAATAGGCTCCCGACCAGAACAATATATTGTTTTTGTACAATATTAAATATCCCTCAATTCTTATGTCTGCATATACAAATAAAATTAGATTCATACGGATAATCATGTCATAATAATAATAATAATAATAATTATTAGATGTGCCCAAGGTGCAAGAATTAGAAGGGTTAAACTCTGATTGGTGCAGAATACTTTGGAGGGGGGGGTTGCATGTGATGCCGCAAAGTGTGAGAATGGCAACTCACCTGTTGTAAAGTCAGCATGCTTCTTGAACTTGGTAATGACCGTGTATGATAGGAGGTAGAGAGCCGTGAAAAGCAAGGTGCAGATCTGTCAACAATAGAAATAAAGAGTTACGTTCTTAACAGGACCGACTCTTTCACATAACAAATGTCTCAAAGCTCTAACAATTTGAACTTCATATACAAAGCCATGTAAAGTCTGAAGACAAACAGCAGTCCTTTTATTGTGAAAAGCCAAAACCTTTAAAAGAAATATTGCCTCGGTCATAATTTTTGATTTGTGATACCAAATCAGGCACTGATAGGCAGTTGCCATAGAAGCTGAAAATGCCTCCTAAGCGTTTGTATTTAAACCTTTAGATTAAAAAAAAAAACCAAAAACACAAAACTGCTAAGGTTAGCATATTTATTGTTTTATATAGCGCCATCATATTCCATAGCACTGTACAATTAAAAAGCCAGTTTAGCATTCCTGAAATTACTTTAAAATGCTTTCTTCATAACACCCCCCATTAAATCTACAGCTCTACGGCAGACACTCATCCATTCACCCGATTGAAGCAGGAAATAAATTCCAACACATTCGACACTCTCCCTTTAATTAAAAAAAACGCATCACCGAAAGCAAAAGCGATTTTAAGGCACGAACACAGTATCTACTTTCTCCAGCTGAGCATCACCGCTGTGTTTTATATTGCGGAAAACTAATCGGACACACATTTGTACAAACTGCACACTTTAGGCTGCATGCACATTTGGAAGGAATGCATTTAATACGTTCAAGATCACAAGTCGCCACCATGTGAGTAAGATTAAAAACCAGCTTCACCGCCATAAACAACATACCAACAAAAAGGTGCCTATGTATCAATATAGATCTCACCACCAGAGCCACCAATAAGTAGAACACTCCACTCTACAGCAAGAATACAAGCATGATACACACAAACACATATACACACACGCTATATTCCTTTCCAGACACAGAGCGAAAGCCAAGATTCAGCACAGCCAGCTCTCACAAAGCTCAACACACTAAGCCAACTCAAGCAGGCCGATCGCAGGACACAGCATTGTAGCAGCGGCCAGTCACTCAACGTCTATCGCCTCCGTCACAGACGCATCACGTTCCACTAACAATAATTTCCATGTGCAACCCCCACTCCCTACTGTACGGCTACAGCAAACACCTTTTGGTCTAAAACACCATAAGGAAGACATGCCAATGTACCCCCGGACTAACAAATTCAACGCAAGCTCTACACCGGTATAACCGACAATGACAGCAGCTTTAACAGCTACTTGATGGATCTTACAACTTAAACTATATAAAAATTTGGCAGTGTATCTAACCAAGTTTTGTAGCAAATAAGTACTAGCATGTCCACAATGAGATCAGGACTATGGTCATACTATAGTTTCCCTGCAACAAATGTATTCCCACTCTATATGTGAGTTGCATATACAAGTCACATTGGGTTTAAAAAAAGAAAGCATTATATATACACACACGCAGATAGTGGTCTCAGCAGGACACACACGTTACATCTCAAGCTGAAGTTCATCACCGAATATTTATTTTCTTGCAAAAGGTATAAAACAATTATAAAACATAACAAGTCTATTCCCGTCTATTCAAGCAGTGTCTGAGTGAGTCCCTCTGAACGCTATGGAAAAGTCCAATGTAATTCATGTGGTATGCAGAGAATCTGCCAATTCAGCATGTGTTTTATAAATGAGAACATCATGTTTAAATCCCTTAAGCGCCTCAATTTTGAGAAGAGTATCAACATTTGAGCAACCCATTAACCCTCAACACTCACAGCAGACTACAGTGTGACTTGGGTAAGCCAGAAAATGTACATACTGTGCACAATAGTGGTTAACGGATCCTGTCCAGGATGTGAAAACATTAATTTGATAAACCATAATCGGTTATTTTTTTGTCTCGATTAGGTTTTCAGCCAACGTTTACATGGCTAGGTCCCACCATTGGGAGGAGAGTCAATGCTATGTCATCCAAACATGTTGACGTGCATTTATCCGCGTTTCCCAAGACGTTCATCACCAGAAACAAAATTTTTAAAAAAGGTGTCTTCTGTACGGACAGACTATTTCAGATGGCAGACGAGCCCCCTGCTGGCGACCAATAGAGTTGCTCATACGGACATTTAAACTCCTGGCACCAGAGCTGCTGCAGTACGCGTTAACCCCGTATTAACCGGAAAAAAACGGAAAAAACAAAGAAAAACCGGAGAAGACAGGAACAGGCAAATATTCATGGAATATGAAGATTTTTTTTTCCCCCTTAGACGAGCACGAAGACGAACACGATGAGCCCCCTGGTCCCCAAGTCTACATCGCTTGGCGTGATTGGCTGGTTGTTGTATACTGGGTAGAGGGGTAGTCTTATACGGCGAGTATAGCCCAAACTCTATATTTTACCTGGAAAAGTAGGGGGTCGTCTTATACGCCGGAATATACGGTATTAAAAGCCAGTGATATTCTGCTGCAGGAAGAGCTTGGCTGACTCCCTATAGTTTTTTGCACTATACAGGGCTAAGTCAGATGTTCAAAGTGGAGAAACTTCAGCATGGGGCCTTCATAATGAATAGTGAACCAAGAGTTCAAACCTCAGCTCTCCTGCAAACTGTCCCTTTAGTGAATAAACTCCATTGGACCCAGCTGTGCTGTGATCTACACCGTACTTTAGTTACACCCATTGGTTAAACATTGCATGCTCTTTAAAAGATTTATGAAGTGGTTTATAGAAGGAGACTAATAATAACTAAATACATTTACAACATACATTATTTACATTAGAGGGGAAAAAAATGGCTAAGACCAGATTTCTACTCGATTGGGGACACCATCTACAGCAAAGCTGCACTAACATCAGAGTCATAACAGTTTGTTACATAAGAGCAAGAAAAAAAAAAAAAAAAGCCAACAGAACGGGAACCTTGTCCTGGGGTTTCGTAGGACATAATGATATCATCAGTGATGCTAATTACCTTCGCACTGAAAATCATTTAGCGCAGTCAGCTTACCGAAGAGAGATTAAACTGTGCCGACGCTCTGAAAATTACCCTTAAACCTAGGAGTGGTAAAAAGCCATTAACCCTGAAGAAAGTCAGATACCAAAGACGAAAAAAGGGGTCAAGCACGCAGAGGAGGTGGAAAGCTCAGATCATCCACACTGTTTGCTGGGCAGCGGTACGGCTGTTTTTCACCCAGCGCGCCCTGTCCGAGAGTATTATATTACCCCAACACAGCACTAACTAAGTTTAGTTAGAATGCAATAGAGTGCAGTTAATGTTCTATGTAACACCTATTTAAATGCTAAGAAAACAAACCTTAGACTTGTAACTGTATTCTCTCATTCTAAGGTTTAAACAATTAGGAACCACACAGAAACTTTAAAGAAACCTTTTCAATTCAATGACAACAACCTATCCGTGTCTGCTATCGTTCCACATGATAGACTAGCACACATAACCTGGGAGAGGTTTAGATATTCAAGAATATATTATATGACCACAAATATGAGGACACCTGACCATCACCTATATGAGCTTGTTGGGCATCTGATTTGGAGTGTTTCTGTAGGATTTTTTTGCCCATTTATCCAATAGATAATTTGTGAGGTCGGGCACTTATGTTGGATAAGAAGGCCTGGCTTGCAATCTCCGTTCCAGTTCACCCCAAAAGGTCTTCGATGGGATTGAGGTAAGGGCTCTGTGCAGTAGAACCCTGCGCGGGACTGCTTTTTGAATCCCGCTCCCGCAATGTGGGTGTTCCGCTCCCGGCACATTTGTGGCCAATCCCACCCGCTCCCGCCACATTTGTGGCCAATCACGCCCGCCTCCTTACCTGATTTCCCGCGCAGTCCCGCAAGGCTGCCCTCGAGTTGTTCCCTCACAACGTCTCTTCTCTTGCTCCGCCCAGGAACAAGGCGGGGTCACAGGAAGTGACGTCACATCACGTGACTCCGCCTTGTTCATAGGCGGAGCAAGATAGGAGACACTAATGGAGCAGCGAGAAGGCATCCTTGCAGGACTGCGCGGGATTACCGGGACCCGCAGGTACAGTGCCTGACCGCCTGCTCCCGCCCGCAGCCCCAGAAAGACCGCCCGCAAGTTTTTTGGCGGGTCCCGCCTCCCAGTGCAGTCCTCTACTGTGCAGGACAGTCAAGTTCTTCCGCAACAAACTCATCTAATCATGTCTTTAGGGGGCTTGCTTTGTACACTGGGGCGCAGTCATGCTGGCCCCAAACTGTTCCCACAAGGTTGGACACATACAATTGTCTAAAACGTCTGTGTGCTGTAGAATTAACATTACCCTTCACTGGAACCAAGGGACCAAAACCCGGAGAAAAAAAAAAAGCCGCAGGTCCTTATCCCTATTCCACCAAACTCTGCAGTAGGCACCATGCATTCCTGTATGTAGCCTTCTGGCATTCACCAAACCTAGATTCATCCATCAGACTCCGACTCCAGTGTCAGCGTGCTTTACGCCACTCCAGCCGACACTTCGCAACGTGATCATCTGCTTGTGCGCAGCTGCTCAGCCACCCAAACAAGAAGCCCGTTTCATGAAGGCCCCGACACACACAGTGCTTGCGCTGATGTTGCTTTCAGAGGCAGTGTGCAGTGAATGATGCGACAGAGGACAGGCGATTTTTACGCAGGACACATAAGTAAGAAGTATGGAAAAGGTAGAGCAGAAGAAGATAAATCTTAATTTTATTGGCGGAGTACACTTCACCGAAATTTAAAAGGATTCATTGTGGTAGATGTAATGCAAGTAACCATGGCTTTATTTATTGAGAAAGTGGTAGACAAGCGGAATAGTCTTTCAGCAGAAGTGGTAGAGGTTAATATAATTACACTAAAAACTGCACAGGACAGGCAGTTTTAAGGATATCTTGGACTATACTAGGTATGGTGTTCTTACAGCAAGCAATAAATAGGCAGACCAGATGGAACAAATGGCTATATAGACCAGCTTAAGCAAAAATAGAATTGCACCCAAATTGGGCAAAAAAATAAATAAATAAAATAGCAAGGCCAGCAGATAACTGTGTTCTGCGTGCCGCACGTTACACCAGATAAGTGTACTCTTGCCTTTCAATGTCAATGTGCTGCTATAGACCTGGATAAGAGCACCTGTATCCAGCCTGGGAGAGCGGACTGGGAGTTGGCCGTCTTTCTTGCCGTGGAGGGCCGGTTCCTGGGAAATGTCCCTTATCTGCCAATATCATCTGGACTTCATAACCGGTAACCCCCACCCTAAGCCAGTTGTGAGAGAGCTGGCCTCTCTTGCTGTTCTTATGCGCGAGTTTGTTAATTTCATGCAATAAATTTGTGAAATTTCTCATTACACTCACGGAACGTAGATCTACACTCCTGCTTTCTATGGCATATCACTTTACGGGACTATGTCCTTTATGCTAATCTTGTGTATCGGGTGTCTATCAGAGCAGACAGCCTAACACTTGGTATCCGTGACAGCTGATATACGGCAGCGAGGCACCCGCTCTTGTCGATTACGCACATAAGAGGATCTAGCTGTCATACTAAATCTTCACACCTACAGAGGCTATTGTGCGACGCACTTCCCTATGCAGGGTGCAGATAATGGAGCCGCGGGGTTTCATGAAGCCACAGCAGCGTCAGCGGTCCTACCCCTGCAACCCCATCTCAAGTGACATACAAACAATGGCATCTTATTCAAAGAGCAGAGCAGGAAAAGTTTGACCCACAGGTGCAAGTCTTCAAACATCACACATCAAGGAACCAAAATAGGACCAGCAAACACGTCATAGGAATTAAAGGCACCGGAACGCACGCCATGGGCATTAAGAACACTTTACATTGTAAACAAGTGATTGCTGACACCGGAGGGAGAGATGGATAATTCATAGCTTATGTAAAAACATAACATAACTATGAAGACCTTTAAGACATCCCAGCATTTATATCACACACAAACACCAGTGACACAACATGCGTGTTCGTTTAGGTTTTTTTTACCAGCACCACCTGATGGAGACAGGTAACTGCTACTCCAGATGCCACAGAAATACAACTCCAATCCTCCAAGGCATATCACTAGCTGGATGAGGTTGTTGCCAATACATGTTATAGTGCGATTTGTTGGTGCTTAATAAATAAAAGATAATAATAGCGTGAAGCAAGTTTAATTAACATTCGTAAATAACCATTTAAAAGGGAATAGCCAAAGTCACACAAGGACACAGAACATATAAGAAGACAGCCTCCTATTAATAAACGGGTACGTCTATCATTCAATAGAGCGCCTGCGACGAGATGTCACGGCCAGCCCACAGGTTTACCGCGAGCAGCGACAGAATTTAATGGCAGACGGGATACCATTTGGCCCATCTGGTCTGCACGTTTTTCACGGTCTAATGACTCCAACCTTAATCATTCCTTGGTCTCGTCTTAGATTCAGGATTGCTTTATGTCTATCCCATGTTTAAATACCCTCATTGTATTAGCCTCTACTTCTTCCGTCGGGAGACTGTTCCACTTATCTACCACCCTCAGTAACATAACGTACTAATTACATCAACCCCTTTATTTTGGGTTTGCTGTTTTATCCCCAGTGTGGAAACCTTGCAACCCCAGATGCCTTGGCACACAAATGAGTACAGCGGATACCCATACCTACCCACCAACACCCACCCAGTCCCCCCACCCAGCTCTCAAAGCAGAAACGGCTACAGCACCCACAACTCAATAAAAACAGTGCCGATGTATGACCCATTGCCGTGGCCATCTGTTCTCATTAACGCTTTCAGAGCCAGTAGGGGGGGGATATGGATATATATATATATAGATATATATATATACACACCGTACCCCGGTGCAGAGAAAGGTAAAAGTTACCCCCTACCTCCACCCACTTTCTTGGTAAAGAAAAAAAGTTTTAGTGCCCACACAATACGCAGCCTACAGACATCGGCTGCACACCAACCGCAACTTCTATATTATGGGTGAACGGGTTAACCTCACAGCCAAACCCTTTCCGCACGAAGATATCACTCACAATGCATTCCCGGACCCACTCGTGGAAAAGCTGCTCTCTAACCGACACATCTTGATCCGCTTCCATCATCCGGCAGCATGGCGCCTCCGAGCTGTCTCACACTAACGGCGGAGAAACGGTACGTGTACGAAACCGCTGGAACCCGAGATTCCCGTTGCGCTTAAGCCGTGATCTGCTGAAACAGTATCTGGTTACATTGGTGTCTACAGTGGGTTCCTCTAGTCCCGCCCACTTTCACCCCCCTCCTTAAACAAATCAAAATGCGTCACGTATACGATTGGCTCGTATACAATGGACGTGCCTTTCATTGGTGCAGGTGGAAGGTGACGTTTAACGTAACGGTTGGTTAGTGAAGCCAAAGGGGGCTGGCCTTAATCTTCTGTATCCGTAAGGCTGGGACTGGCTGATTCTTGTGTGTATTGCCAGGCAAGTCCTTTATCTATATAACTGTAGGTCAGATTGTAGGCAGTCTTATCACTTTTTCTTCCCAATCACCACACTGAGCTGGTTCTTTATGGCAATGATAATGAAGTCCTGCTTAATATTTTTCATGCACTTTCTTTAGTCAGTGTCAGGGTCTGGGTGATTAAACCATTTTATAATTGACTGTAATTTACCTGGGAGCTCTCTGGCTTTTTTTTTTTTTGTATTTAAGTTTATTATACAAACTGATTATGATAAAACAAACATCAACCTGTTTTAGCAGGAATACATAAATCGGTAATATCGGTACAGATAGACGATAAGCAGTACTGCGACGCAGCGCAGGGCAATACACTTTACAGTACGACTTCAGTTACGGAAAGCTCAGTAGAAGCAGTGTACAATTACATTTCCAGACGTGGCGCATATGGTTTGCACTTTAGTGGAACATAACCTGGGGAAATGGGGGGGGGAGGGGGCCGAGGAGAATGGGGCTAGTCTTCAGCCTCTAGACTGTCCTTGAGAGAGTAGTCTCTCAGCAGGCTGTGGATAAGCCTGCGGCAGTCACGGACTGTGACCTGCTCCCTCCTCAGCACCAAGCGGTTCCTGGCAAACCATAGAGCGTCCTTTACACAGCACATGAGACGCCAAGCATCCTCAATGGCGCTCTCCGTGTGTGTTCCTGGAAAAAGTCTGTAAAGTACTGAATGGTAGGACAGGTACTTTCTCTCGATAGAGTGCTTGAGATCCAGCTCCAGGGCTCTGAACAAAGCCTGTGCAAACGGGCACTGCCAGAACAAGTGAAGGGAAGTCTCCTCCTCCACAATGCACTGTGGGCAGTGTCTATGTCTGCACAGCCCCCTGGCATGCATAAATGTCCTTAGGGGGAGGCCTCCCTGAATGGTCATCCATGCCATGTCTTTATGCCTGTTGGTTAGCCTGCTCGACGACACGTTAGCCCAGACAGTCTTGGCTGTGGCGTCGGGGAGCCCTGGGATGTTCTCGATAGTGTCTTTGGCTCTGATGAACTTGTGGATCACACGGGGTAACCACAAATCTGGTTTAGCTCCCTTACAAATTTGCCCACGTTCGAGTAGAACCAGGGCATGGTCCAATTGTAAGGGACGGAGCTGTCCCACTTTTCCCACTTGAGCTGCCTCCACAGGGGCAGCAGGAAGAAGCGAGACATGGAGTTTCCAGCAGAGCCTTTCGCTACGTCTCTGAGAGTCCTGTCGCATCTCTCCCCCTTCCGCTTGTACAGGATCGTGATCATTCCCTCTCTCAGCGTGGGGGGCATCCTGCCCTCCACCACCATCTCCTCGTACAGGTCGAGGAGGTCCGGGCCGATGAGGTCCCACAGCGTTGTGTACAACTCGGCTGGGAGACCGTCACTGCCCGGTGTCCTGCCCTTCCTGAAGGATTTGGCGGCAGAGTGCAGCTCCTCCAGCGTCAAGGGGGCGTCCATGGCTGCGCGGCCTGCGGGATCAATGGTGTTAGTGATACCTGACAGGAACCGTTCAGCAGCCTCCGGGTCTGTGTCTTTGGGGGAGTAGAGATCTCGGTAGTAGCCGACGACCACTTTCTGGACCTCCTCCTTCCCCTGTCGTACCACACCTTCGCTGTCTCTCATTTCCGTCAGGGGCGTGTGGGCGGAGTGGAGCTTCCTGAAAAAGAAAGAGTTGCATTTCTCACCCTTCTCCAGGTTCTCCACCTTGGAACGGAAGACGATTTGCTTGGATTCCTCCCCAAAGTGCCTTTTCAGGCCCTCCTTGGTCTCCTCCAGCTCCTCGTCCACGTCCCATCCGCACTGTTGGAGGTCCAACAGGGACTGCAGCTTGCGTTGCAGCCGTCTGAATTTCCTCTTCCTCTCACACGCCTGGAGTCTTCCTTTAGCCTGAAAGAAAGAGCGCAGCTTTACTTTAGTAAACTCCCACCACTGGGTTACAGTGGGGAACAGATACTTGGTACTGACACAATCAGAATATACATTACGCAGCTCATCCACGATTTCCTGCCTCTCTAACAGGGCACAGTTCAGCTTCCAGGAGCCTGGACCGGGAGGAAACCCTTTGCCCAGGGCACACTGGAGCCGAACAGCCCTGTGGTCTGAGAAGTAGCAGGGCACCATGGAGCACTGCTGATGCTCTACCCCTTGAGAGGTGAACACAAAGTCTATCCGGGAACGCACAGAGCCATCCGGCCGGCTCCAAGAATAGTTCATGGAGCCGGTCCCGATGGAGCCCATAGCGTCCTTTAAGGATGCCTCTGTGACAATCTCTCTGAGAAGTTTCGAAGTCACGTCCAGTTTTGTTGCGTGGGTGGAGGTGCGCCCTCCTTCCTCGATCGGGCAGTTGAAATCCCCGCCTATCACTATGGTCCTGGCGGTGGTCAGCTGGGTCCGCAGGTTCTGGAGTAGCTCCAGGCGTTGCTTCTTTTCCGGGGAGGCATACACAGTGATGAGCCTGACAGGCTCCCCCGCCCAGGATCCGTCCACGACTAGAAGTCTGCCGCAGACCATCCCCTGGACAGCGTCCACCGTGAAGTTGGGTCCTCGGATCAGGATAGCAACTCCCGCCGACTTGCAGCCGTTCCCGCCGGACCAAAAGGACGGGCCGTCAGACCATTCCCTGCATAGATGGCGATAAGAACAAGAGAGGTAAAGCACATTCCTGCAACATATATACATCACACTGCTGGGAAGAAAGGAAGGTTAGTAAACCTAGCTCTCTGGCTTTTGCCCCACTTCCTGCCTGCTTCCCCTCCAAAAATGGCGTTTGTCCATCGGCGTCACTGTTAGCTTAAGCGCCCGCAACGTCAGCAGGGCCTCCTACCCACAACCGGCAAGGGGGGCTCTCGGTATCTGAAGCAAGAGTTTCCACATATGATGAAAGAAGTCAGGGTGTTTGTCTAGTAGACTGGATGATCAAGCTAGAACACATACGAATGATAAATATGTAGCTTTAAATCATGCACATTATTAATAATATTGTATATACTATGCAAAAAATAGAACTATTTTTAAATAAATAATTCACAGTATTTTTAGCAACTCAGTTTTAATCTGATGTTGATAAGCACAGATAAAACATAAACACTGCTCCTATTCCCATCTTGCTATACTAACGCTAAAGTTAGTCGGGGTTTCATAGTCCACTTTAGGTTTTCACTGGAGCTTGGGTGGTCTCAGTTGTTACTGGACATCAGAGTACTTTTCCTGGTCCCGAAGCTTGGCTGGACAACTCACAATAGGAAGGGGGAAAATAGCGGCCAAACTTCCCCATGTGCTAAGTTTGCTAACTCAACAAACGCATATCCTGAGCATAACAGCTTGTCCTCTACTGAAGAACATCTGCTGGCTTGGTTCCTTGGTCGAATCCTTCCTGTTTGTCCAGACCTATACTGCTTTACTTTGTGGTTTGGGTATCAACCTGGTCCTGCATACCTAAGGGGTAATCATCAGTGAACAAGGGTTGACCTTAAATAGAGAAATTAGGGTGGCAGGATGTATTTGTGCAAACTTATGTGTTGCTCCCACAGTACCATATTTTCTAGGTAAAAAACATAATTCATTTGCATACAAAAAAAGCCTAAAAATGTATCACACTCAAACAACTCTCTTGTTATCTATCATTCATCCTTACCATTAGTCTCCCACCATGTTCTTGACTCTTTCTTGGGGATGTCTTTTTCTTTTCATTTATGTAAAAGGGAGGCCATTTATGACAATCCCCCATTGGCATAGATCTCTTAGCCTGCTCCAATTGATCTTCATAAGTGTAGATTCAAGAAACTGGTTATGACATCATACACATTTGTTTTGGTCATTTAGGAGTGATTTAGACCATGACTCTCACAAGTTCACCAATCCTTCATTAGACCACCATGTACACAAAGGCCCTGTGAGGCTTCATTGCCTCTGGCGGGTATGTTGAGGGTTGTAGGCACAGGTTCCGCACTCTTCAAACGTGATTTCAAAAATGCAAGCCTATTTCGTGAACAAGCTATGCTTTGCTGGGCTATCGTCTTTGTCCACCTATATCTCTGACTACTCATTGGTACCCACCTGAAAACAAGATACATAGCCCAGTGTCAGTGTTTTAGTATACCTGCTACCCCCAGCCACAAGCCCTAGGTGTACCTCTCTTAGTCTGTGGCTAACATAGTGGACATCTCCACTATTTCTATGCAATCTGTCACAGGCCCAACGCAGAGTGCCTTCTAAAAACAGAGGCCCTGGCATAAAAGTGTTTATTGTGCCAGTATGCAGGAGCTACCAGACTCCTCTGGGGCTGTCGGATCCTTGGCTGTTGTAAGGAATTCATGGGTAGAATGTATGCCTTGTGTATGTATATAAGTGAAATTTATGGTATATGTTTTTATGTCAACTACATCTGCATAATTCAGAAAAGTCCTATTTAGTTGAGTTATCTACACCATTTACCATGGGTGAACTGATATCTTAAGTGATGCCTACTTTACTAACCTCCTGTAGACTGAGTATCAGTGTGACTGGGGCCGGAGGTCTCCTTATGATGTAAACAATAAACTAAGATGAAAAGGCCACCCTGACAGTGGGACTGTGTTTTAACTAATTGACTGGAGTGAAGGGGTATGTTTTGACTACCTCCCTATCTAATCACTAGCAGTACAGGTTTTTGCACCATGGATCACGACTTTGCAATGGAATCCAGCGGAAGCAATTAATGAACTAGAGGATGATTGGCCAGAGAAACCTGTTATAAAAATATGAAAAGAATTTCGTACTTCCTCTCATAACATGTGAAATGAAATGGATGATCGCCTGGATTAGAAATTACGACAATGAGTAATATAATTAAATGCTTTCAATTATGATTTCACACATGAACTGTCAGGAGTAAAAGACTTCCGGGCCGGCGTGTTTTATCTTATTATGCAGATGCTTGCATGTTTTGGCAGATGCCAAGCTTAGGGCAACTAATGTACACGTGTGTTCATCAGCAAATCAGAACACTGTTATTTTGTGATTACAGTACAGCTAGTTAAAATGAAATCAAACTCATAAACAAATGCCATGTGGTAGATCTATGAGGAACTCCTTACAAATAATCCATAAGAGAACCCAAGTTTTGTAGGTCTTTCTAGTATGGGGAACATCCACCTTACGTTATTGTAGAGATTTGTACTCAGGCTGGTAAACAGATTCCATAGAACCCTCTTTCAAAATAACTTCCTCATAATGAAATTTAATCAGATGGAATTCCTCTTCCCGGCTCAGCGTATTAGAATAGTTCCATTAGAAAGGCTCTTTTTCGAAAGGCGCGCTTTGCAGTCGGCTCCATTAGAGGTGATGAGACACAAGTTTTGTCGTGACATTGAGGAAACCTTCTCTGCTGTTCAGAAGGACCTGCAAGATTTGGGGGACAGAACGAGCCACTTGGAAAACAAAATGGAGGACTTTTCCGCCGCCCATAATACGGTGGTGGATGTTTGTGATTCCCTTCAAGCCGAGGTGGACTCCCTACGACTAAAGCTGAGAGATTTAGAAGACAGATCGCGCCGTAACAAAATCCGCATTCGCGGTATTTCTGAAGATGTTACGCCAGGCGACTTACGGGCCTATTTTTCCTCCTTTATGCGAGAGGTGCTGGGTCTTCCCAGCGCGGATGACATCCATATCGACCGTATACACCGCCTGCCGTGCCCTAAAATGCTGAAAGGTTCCCCCTCCCCGGGATGTTATTCTACGAGTACACTTTTATGAGCTCAAGGAGAGGTTCATGTCGAAGGTGAGACTCCTGAGCAATACCGCCATTTGCAACTGTTTAACGACCTCTCCCAATATACACTTATCCAAAGAAAATCCCTATCTGCGGTCACGGCTACACTACGCTTTCATAAGATCTCATACAAGTGGGGCTTCCCTACTCGCCTCTTAATTTCTAAGGACGGCATGACCCACTCGGTTCGGTCTCCTAAGGACGGCGTGGCCTTACTGGCGGACTGGGGCTTAGACGTGCAGCAACCGAACATTCCCTCTGTTCCAGCGCCATCTCGTTCTACCTCCTCCTCACCTAAGCGGCTGGCTCGAGAATGGTCCACGATGCCTACTACAAGCACCGCTCCCTAAGGCTGCCTGACTCCCATCTCTCAACATCGACGACATGCTCGCCGGGAGGTTGACAAGGTAAAACCCTTTATTTATTTATTTTTTCCTTTTTTTTTTTTTATTTATTTATTCTTTTTCCAATTGGGACGTCAGTCTACGATTTTGCTGTGATCGGCGTGACTGCGCTGCCTCGACCGTCAGGGAGGTTGACAGATGGCGACCATGCTTCCCGGGACTTATTTTTGCTGGCTCTACTGCTCCACACATATTTGCTGAAGGTCAGCAGTTTTACCGTGCTCGACGCGTCTGTGCTCCTTCGACCGCAAGCACCGTCGATGATGACTATGCTCCACGGGACTCATTTACGATGGCGCTGCTACGCGACGCATACGTGAGATCTTGTGTGCTCTGGTTATGTTTTCCTTTTTCTTTATTGCTTGTATGTTTTCCTTTTATTTGTACTACACACTACACGTTGTTATGTTGGGCGGGTTACCTACCTGCTTTTTGGTATCCCATGTAGTTTTTTTTTTATTATTATTTTTTTTTACACGCACCACGGTTCACTCACCCATGATTTTTCATACATTTTATGCGCTACGTGCGCTGGAGGTCTCCTCCCATGCGCTCTCACACTATCTCACACGTTAGACCTCATTCTCCTCTCCTGTGAGCCCTGTTTTCGGTACACAGGGTTCTCTTTCTACCACCCCCCTTGAGCGGCCTCCTGCTCAATGGGTCGCGACTTTCGGAATGTATTTCCGTATGTTATGTTTCTGTTTACACATTGTTTTTGTTATGTTTTGGATCAGCTGTCACCATTTTTCTCAGGTTCACTGATTATTTCAGATTTCATGTGATATCTTTATATGATGCTGCTTTGTACAGAGACCGGACGCGATCTCTTTCTCCTGTTACCAATGGTGATCTTCCTTGGGGGTCTTCGTCATTTTGTTTTATTTTTGAGTCTTGGTCTGTTTCATCAGCTTTTATTTTTTCTTTGCTGTCCCGTGTAAAGAATCCTTGTGTTTTCTCTCCTTTCTCCTGATGGCATCCATTAATTTGATGTCCCTTAATGTTAATGGGCTTAACACATCTCACAAGCGGCGGATGCTATATTTAGAGGATAAAAAAACTCATGCACACATTTTATGTCTCCAGGAAATGCACTTTAAACAATCCAAGCTCCCGCCATGTTTCTCCAGAGATTTCCCATGGCACTTTCATTCTATGGCCAAGACTTGTACAGCGGGTGTTTCTATTTTTCTGTCAAAGCACCTATCATTTCAGCTACTCAGGAAGACGGTTGACCCTCAGGGGAGATTTCTGATTCTTAACTGCATTATTAACTCACACGAATATACCCTAGTCTCCTTTAACACACCTAACACGTCACAAATGCACTTCGTGACTAAGCTCCTGTCTAAGATTGAGCGCCTAAAAAAAGGCAGATTGATTCTGGGTGGTGACCTTAACGCTCTCCTAGACCCGACATTGGACACTTCCACTACTTTTAGGGGCAGTTATGGTAAACAAGTGAAGTCGCTGGCTACTTCTCTTACTAAATCCTTTCACTCCTTTCAGCTCTACGACACATGGCGCTTACGTCACCCCACTGAACTTTTTTTTCGGCAGTGCATAAATCTTATACAAGAATTGATCATATTTTGGTTGATAAACATACACTCCAACTGGTTCGGGACTGCTCTATTGGTGTTATAAATTGGTCAGATCATGCGCCTGTGTTTCTATCACTGCGGGTTGCTCACTCTTTTGTAGGCAAGGGGTCCTGGCGTCTCAATAATTCTCTTATATCCGATGCGGCGCTAAAATCTCAGGTTCAATCTCATCTGGACCTGTACTTTACGGAAAACCAGAACCCGCATACTTCAATAGAGACATTGTGGAATGCCCATATGGCGGTCATTCGCGGCAGGTTTATTAGTATTGCTTCCCATTTGAAGAAGCAAAAAGCCCACGCCGATGATAAGGACTCCTTGCTTTTGAAGCTTTATGATTTGGAATCCCTAAATAAACAACACCCCTCTGATCACTTGATTGCTGACATTGCTGCTGTCAAACTTCAGCTGTCCGCAATTCAAGCTGAACGAACATCCCGTATGCTGTTACGCTTGCGCCAGCGCTTCTACTCTAAAGGTAACAAAGCCGACTCATTGTTGGCTAATAAGCTCAGACAGACGATGGCCCTGGCGCGCCCTCAATTTGTCTTATCGCCGCAGGGACTCCCGCTTAAAAACCCTTCTCATATAGCTGATAGGTTTGCCACTTTCTACTCTTCCTTATATAACCTACGTGACGATACCTCCACGCCCCAGCCTAATCTCTCCTCCATTAATACGTACCTTGATTCCGTGTCTTTGCCCACTCTTACGAAGGAGATGATCTCACAATTATAAGCACCCCTGACTTTAGATGAGCTCCAATCCACGGTCCGCATGCTGAAGAAAAATTCGGCTCCGGGTCCTGATGGTTTGACGAGCTTTTACTATAAAACCTTTTTTCCGGTTTTGGGTCCTCCCCTTCTTTCCCTGTTTCAATCCTTTATGACCAAGGGCCATATTCCTTCTGAAAACTTATATGCCCATATACTCACGATTCCTAAACCTGGTAAACCTATGGATAAATGTGAAAATGTTCGCCCTATCTCGCTGTTAAATAATGATGTCAAGCTTTACGCAAAACTTTGTGCCCTGTGTTATGTATATCTTGTCTGGTTATGTTTATTCCTTGTCTTGTTCACTGTTGTGCTCAGTAACATGTATATCTTGTCTGGTTATGTTTCGTGCTTGGTCTCCCTGTCCCTTGCTTGTTATGTGTCTGCTATATTTCTCTGCTTAGCTTCCACTCTCCCAGCCTGCAGCATCCTGCATATGAGTCTTGTGTGATGTCTCATGCCTGTCCCAGGGTGCCTGCAGGATTTGACTTTGTTCTGGACTACATCCGCTGCTATATCAGGGCACTGGTGTTTGGCTGCACATCCCTAGATACTCAACACCTGGGTGAGTGTGGTCGCCCTGCAACCAGGCCCTGTTCAACTCCACTACTGCACCGTAACTCCTGCACACAATCTTTGGGCGCGCTGGGTCTTTTAGTCATCTGTTTGGACCCAGTCCGTGACACATGGCCGCAGGCAAACGGCCAGGAGTTCGCGGAGTGGAGTCTGCAGCATTCCAGCCCGGCCAGAGGGCTACCTATCATGCACCCCACCAAAAGGGGTTTCCTGTCGTGTGAACCCCACCAAAGGGGTTTCCTGTCGTGTGCACCCCACCAAAGGGGTTTCCTGTCGTGTGCATCCCACCAAAGGGGTTTCCTGTCGTGTGCACCCCACCAAAGGGGTCTCCTGTCGTGTGCACCCCAGCAAGTGGGTCACCTGTCGTGTCTGCCCAGCAAGTGGGTCACCTGTCGTGTCTGCCCACCAAAGGGGTCACCTGTCGTGTTTGCCCAGCAAGTGGGTCACCTGTCGTGTTTGCCCAGCAAGTGGGTCACCTGTTGTGTTTTCCCAGCAAGTGGGTCACCAGTCGTGTCTGCCCAGCAAGTGGGTCACCTGTCGTGTCTGCCCAGCAAGTGGGTCACCTGTCGTGTCGGCCCTGTCAAGTGGGCTTATCTGCCTTGCCTTCGCCTGGACCTAAAAGTCCGCTAGAGACAACTTCCTCATTCCTGTTCAGATATTCTGATTCCTGTTTTGGAGGAGATTGGTCTGCTAAGCGGCAGTGCTGGTCATCGAAGGACTCCTAAGTTTTTCAGTCTCCTGAGTATGCAGATTCCTGGGTTGCCTTGTTTACGCAGTTCTTCCGTCAGAGAGCAGACCTTCCTTCTGTTTATGTTCCTGTTCGCGTCCGGTGGCCGCTCATTTGGAGGGGGATACTGTCACGTCCTTCCCAGGCTGCGGAGCTGCATATCTCGCTCTTGTTTCAATTTCCCTGTTTTGCTTCAATCCATTCCTGGATTTCCTTTTGCTCTGTTCTGATCTTCCATTCCTTGCTTCTGCTTCAGCTCTGTTTCCTTTATAAGGTGTGCTCCATCCGTGTGTTCTGTTTGTCTCAGTCTGCAGTCTAAAGGTATGTCTCAGTGCTATGTGTTTGGGTTACATGTTTAGTTTGTTTCGTACCTCTGTCTGCAGGGATTAGCGTTAGGACCCACCGTCATTGGAGTACTTTGGCATAGTGGTGGGCTAAGCATACTATGGCCATAAGATGTGACGAAATCTCCAATAGTTATCATACAGTCCTAGGCTAGTTTCTGTATTTATGTGTGTCAGTCTGTCCTGTATCCCCGGCAGCGGGGTGTCCTGTCTTGTTCCCTGTTGTGCCCTGTGTTATGTATATCTTGTCTGGTTATGTTTATTCCTTGTCTTGTTCACTGTTGTGCTCAGAAAAATGTATATCTTGCCTGGTTATGTTTCGTGCTTGGTCTCCCTGTCCCTTGCTTGTTATGTGTCTGCTATATTTCTCTGCTTAGCTTCCACTCTCCCAGCCTGCAGCATCCTGCATATGAGTCTTATGTGATGTCTCATGCCTGTTCCAGGGTGCCTGCAGGATTTGACTTTGTTCTGGACTACATCCGCTGCTATATCAGGGCACTGGTGTTTGGCTGCACATCCCTAGATACTCAACACCTGGGTGAGTGTGGTCGCCCTGCAACCAGGCCCTGTTCAACTCCACTACTGAACCGTAACTCCTGTACACAATCTTTGGGCGCACTGGGTCTTTTAGTCATCGGTTTGGACCCAGTCCGTGACACTTCCACCTCGCCTCCGACCTACGCTACCTACTCTCCCTCCCACCACACTTTGTGCGTTTCAAATATGGGGTGAATTGGCTAAACGCAGGCCTTCCTTACTTCAAATTACTAGCGCCACTCCCCTTAGTTCTTTGGAACTTCTCGGTCCAAACCTACGTCTGGATCGCTGGGGTGGCGGACTTTCCCTGTTGGTGGGGGATCTTTTTGACAAGGGCTCCCTTCGCTCGTTTTCTGACATCAGCTCTGACTATGCCCTACCTGCCTCTGAATTTTATAAATTTCTACAACTTAGACATTTGTTACAGTCACATTCCTCCTCGTTTACAATTAATATTTTCTTTGATTACCCTATAGTTCGTATGTGCAACAAACCTTAATCTTTTAAGGGGATGATTTCACATTGTTATACTTCCCTACTGCAACATCATTAGGGCAATAAACTTCCTCATATGCTAGCATGGGAAAGAGAATTGCAATCCTCCTTTGAACTTGAGACGTGGCTTGACTCGGAGGAAGCTATGAGAGGTGTCTCGCACTGCTTAAATCATATTGAACTACAAAAGAAATTGGCCTGTAGATGGTACCTCACCCCACAGCGTTTGGCACATATGTTCCCCTCTTGCTCCCCTATGTGTTGGAAGGGTTGTTTGGAGGTTAGTTCTATGCTCCATGTATGGTGGTTGTGCCCTCCAATATATGATCTATGGGGGAAGCTGTTTCATTTATTGGAGTCTGAACGACATGTTCCTCTCCCCCGTACCCCGCAATTGGCTCTCCTCCATATGTTCCCCGATGGTATCCCCTCGGCCACCCGGAAGTTAGTTATTCATTTTTTCTTAACTATGAAGTTATCGATTGCCCGTAATTGGAAATCGTCAACAGTTCCTCTCCTCCCTGACATTCTCCTTCATCTTGAACGCACGCATATTTTTGAAAAGCTATCCTTTCAAAATGATCAAATGCGCCCGATGTATACCAAAATTTGGGCCCCCTGGTCCCAACTTCGGCTCTCGCCATTGTGGAACGTTTGACGAATCAAGGGGTCTTGGTGTGTCGCGTCCGGTCTCTCTCTCTTTCTCTCTGTCCCTCATGGTATACTGTTCGTTTGGGTTACTGCCAGTGCCCTGGCTGTTCATGATATGCTGTTGTGTCTGACCTGATCCATGTGAGTTCTTTTGTGTTTGTTTTAATTACATTTTGTCTTATTTTCGATGGCGCCTTCCACCTTTTACGCTTTCCAGCGATGTACAGCTTTCTTTATGGTGCGGGGCTCTCAGGGCTGTTTTTTCTTCGGTGGATTGCTGTTGCTTTCCTTTATATTTGATGTCACTGTGATTCATCTATTTTGACAATTTTTGTACTTCCACTGATACCTATTGTACCGTTGTGCTATTATTCATGCCCGCCTTGATGTGAAAGCATGTTCTTCTAATGTTGTACATTATATTGGAAATGTTTAAAATGTCAAAAATAAATTTTAAAGTTTTAAATTAAAAAAAAAAAGAAAGGCTCTTTTTCTTTTCCTAAAAATGTTTCATTTTAGTTTCAAAAAGAATGTTGGATCCCCAGTCAAATCAGCTATCATTTCAAATCTTGCAAGTTTCAAAAAAATCACTAGGGTATTTAACCACTAAATTCCATACTGGATTAAGACCCTCCTGGGCAAGGCCAGACTGGTGATCATCATACCTGGGAACTTCTGAGCTCCGGCTACCCGGAGCCTTCCCTTGCGGGACGCAGCCAGGACAGTGCACTGACTTCAGCGGCGTTCCTGCTGACATCAGCGGGAAACATCACCATTTAAAGGAAAAATGGGCGGGGAGTGGGGCGTGTCAACACCCCACTTCCGCGACCCAGAGGATTCAGGTCTTGACCTGGAGAACTGGAGGAGCAGTGCTCACCCAGCAATCTCCGGGTCAAACCCGGAGAGTTCCCAGGTATGGTGATCATGTGGAGTCTTTGGCACTTTAAGGCCAGAGGCGGTCTGATGATGTAGGTGTGGCCGACGAATGAATACACACAGCTGCACGCTACGTTTTATGCTCATGTAGTGTGTAGCCACATTTGCCCAGTGTGCCACATTGCTTTTGCCTCCTTGACAATAAATACACACATTCACCTACTCACTCTAACTCGCTTTCACTGACGTGTAAGGCGTCTGTCTGTGCTTGCCTGCGATGGCACTGCGCAAGTTCTTCAGCATGATTGTGTTACCCAACTGAGCACCTTGCTGCAGTATCTTGGACATCTCAATTATCCATTACAGCACTGGGGACCAGAGCTTAGTGGCCCCGAGTATATGCCTTTTTCTTCTATTAGGAGCCATTAAACACATACCACTCCCAAACCAGTCAGACAGATATCTCCAAAAGTGAATGAAAGAGCCCTGATGTGTATCGGACATACATTTAAGCTGCTATATTGGATCGGCAGAACCAGAGCTGAGTGGCATTTGTGGACTTGTGGACTTTTTCCAGGTGACAAAATTAGGCACATGCTGAAATATGATTACAGACTGAATTGCCCTTGGGCTCCAACTCCAGGTCCAACACTTAGGAGAGCCTCGTTTTGCTGTTCTCTCCCTCGGGGCTGATGGTCGTTGCATCATAAGGTGTAGAACATTTTCTCTAGTGGGATGTTCGTAGTTTAATACATCTCTCTGATAAAAACTGAGACACTCCAATTTCCTTGTGGAGGTTTGTCTTTTTGGCATAACAAGTGTGGGGAACAGCTCACGCATGGGGCGGCAATGACAGTATTCACATAGGTTTCAAACGTAAAGCGTGTTTATTTGGATGCTGTAGGCACAGAGCACCTTGTAAACAAAACAAACTCTAAGCCTGTCCGGCTCTAACTAAACATCCGGATACCTCTCTACAAGCCTAAGGTCTGGCACAAAGCAAAGTAAAAGGTTTTCCATAGGTAAAGCTTCATACCTGGTGGGCTGCAGCGCTGGCTGTAGCTGCTCCTTCACTCAGTTTCTCCTCCCCCCTTCAAACCTAACAGCCCTCTCTTTTAAGGCTTCCTCCCCAGTAATGAGCTTAGGAAGCCTCACCTGAGGGCTCCTGGGTTTGCTACCGTGCCTGGCTGAGGAAACCAGGTAAGATATATATCCCATCAACCACTCTCCCATACACTTTACCACACAAGGTATTTCCATCTGTTCATGTTTTCTTTTCCCATTCCTAAACTGAGCTCAGCTTTTGTTTCCTGTGACTCATTCCCTGGAAATCTGCCAGACTCGACTTGTTCTTGAACTTTGCCTGGCCCTAGACTTGTATTGCTGCTTGTATTGACCTTGCCTCTGCCATGAACTAGTCATTATGAGGTCCCACACACCTAAGTAATGATTTTGAAGTCATTCCATTGTGGGATTTATTTTCTAGTTACCTGATCATTTAGCTTGTTGGACAAGACAATTAACCCTAGTTGTAAGACAATCTATTGCTGCCTCTGCTGTGTTGTGATCTTCTTTGTACACAAACAGATGTTGGATGACTCTTAGGCTCTTACTGCTGCACTCCATCCATGTTTCAACATTTTGTGAACTACCGTATTGGCTCGGCTATAGGCCGCCCCCGTGTATAGGCCGCACCCTAAGAGTTTGGTGCTTTTTTAAAGAAATTTTTTTTTTAATAGACATGCTGCCACTCTGTCCCCGAGATATGCTGCCACTGTCCTCCCCCCCCGAGATATGCTGCCACTGTCCTCCTCCTCCTCCTCCCCCCGAGATATGCTGCCACTATCCTCCTCCTCCTCCCCCCGAGATATGCTGCCACTCTGCCCCCCCCACGACTTACCAGAGCAGACTCCCGGGTGTCTTGCGGGGCCGGCGGGGGACATCTACGCAATACGCGTATACAACTTCCGGTGCCAGCACTCCCCGTGGGAAGTGCTGGCAGGGGAGGCTGTCTGAGCGTATCAGAGAGTAGGATACGGGTCCCCTGCATCGCTGCGGGGGATCTGTATCCTAACCCTGCTGCCTGCCCGGCGCCCGGAACTGCATGTCCCGGGCGTCGGGCGCTAGACCCCGAATATAGGCCACACCCCCACTTTAAAGACTTAAAGTGGGGGGAAAAAGTGCGGCCTATATTCGAGCCAATACGGTATATCTTTGTAATCTACTTGGCCATTACAACCGCGTCTACCTGAAGTTACAAACCATATGGACTCGTTCATGTGACCTTTCCTACTCCTACACATAATTATAAAATCTTTCAGGAATCCGTCTTTATAACGGAACCTTAACTCATACAATCCATCAACATAAACAAAAGTGTTGATGTCTCCTTAGAAAACAGACAGTGCAGCAGTATGTCTGGGCTTCTTGTGCCTCTACTACACGTACAGAGGCCAATTATTTGTGGTGAATTACAAACAGCCTTACTTCCATCTAGTACCTGAGCCAAGGATGTGCTTCTCCTAGAAAGTGCCATTTACTAAACTAGCCCAACTAAGCCTAGAAAGGTAGCAGCCCCTTTGCCACAAAACCAAGGCACATCTGCTTACTGACAGTCATGCTCCCTGGTGAACAATTGCTCAATGGGCCAGTTATGATGGAGTCTCCATAGCATGCTGTAACCAGCCCGCTGCATCCTTCTGAGCTATACTCATATCCCAGCGCTTATTAGAAAGTATGATGGCTGTGGAGGTTAGATTCTGGGGGAATTGCCCTTGGTCAAGCCTACATAAATACATCTCTGCTACATGGCATCTTTATCATAATCTGATTCATGACGATGCATCAATCAGTTCAGCTATTATTCGTAATATACTATGATGTAGTTTCATTCTGCTTGAAACTTTTTAATGTGTATATTTTTTGGAAGTTTGTGTTGATATAAACATATTTTCATTGTTCATGTACATATTATTGTGAGATGTAAGGCTGTAGAACACTGTGGTAGATTCATGCCCATTGTCCACCAAGCATTCTGAACTCCTAGAACAGAGAGACTCTCCCACCCAAAAGAGGGACACTTAAGAGGTATGCCCCATGTTCTGCTATACTAAGGTAACCTCCAATCATAAGTGCCTGGCCCACAATGCTTTCGATTCATTTGATAAGGAAAATGCTCATATACAGGCTTTAATCCAGATGAAAGTCATGCTACATGTCCACTGAGTACTTCTTAGATGTGAACAGATGTAGGACCTCATTAGGCGCTTCTCATTGAATACACAGAGTAACAATTACCGTATTACTGTCCCCAGCAAAACTAGACATGTAACTAGGCAGAGAACACCGCAAGGGCAGAATGGAACACATCCATAAGTGATTAACGCCTATTATCACTTCTAATATTATTATCACTTATTTAAAAAGTCACTAACATTTTATTCTGCTGATAACACACATAGGCTATGACCAAGTCAAACTAACTAGTACATAAGTTCATTGAACAGTTAGATAAGATATATAATAGGCATCCTATAGACTATCATGCAAAGTAAACCGAATGACAATACTGCCTTCCGATGGCCATTTATAGGTTTGCAAGAAAAAATACAACCCAAAGGAGCTTGTATTACCACGTTAGGGGAAGATCATAAGCAAACGGAGCCCAAGGGTAACCATATTTACTCAGTATCCTTCCTCAGAATTTTGATCCCTTGCTTTGATGAGTTGAAGTTACTGAATTTGCTCGATTATAAGATGAGGTTGTTTTTAGAAAACAGCACCTGAAAATGACATTGGCTTATAATCAAGGTTGTCTTTTATTGAGATCTTTATTGTTTTACTCAGACCACTGATCTGCGGCGGCACCACCACACAGCCAAATAATAGCTGCGATCGGTGACAACACCGATGGCCATCGAACCACCCAATCGCTGTGACAGCCAGTCAGTGATGTGTGCCTGAAAATGACAGGCCAGTGATGTTCACACCAGTGAGTGGCAGTGTAAGCGTGCGTATGAGTGTAAGCAGTGATTCTGTGATGGAGGAATATGAAAAAAATTTTGTATCCTGTGTGCCTGGAGCGTGTGCGGGTTGGGTGACACGTCCTCATATATGGTGGGATAGTGATGCCTGTTTGTTTTACTTGGAAGATATAGAGTTGTATTTCTCTGAAGTGAAAGTGCATAACAGCACAGAGCCAGATATGATGTCTTACAAATAACGTTTATGTGATGGCGAATGCTTCATTATTTTAACCCCTTAATGACAAAGGGATTGATGCATCGTTTTCAATGGGTTTAGGGACCGCCCATTGTCCTTAAGGGGTTAATATATGTATAAATTCAAAATAAACATGCATTATGGAAGATATTATATAGAATGAGACAAAAATGCATGTGGATGTAGGGGTGGATTAACAAAGGGGCAAAAGTGGCATATGCCCCAATAGCAAGGTCTCCTTCTTGAAGCCGTTATTTCTATGCTTGCGTGCACTGCAAACAAGGAACACTGTGCTTCCAGGGCTGGGTGATGTGGGGGCCCAGATGGCAGCCAGCTTGCCGCATGGGGTGCTTCTCCTGCAGTAAAGACACAGACTCCTTTGCTGGGACATGATCAGTGAGGGAAGATTGCACTTCATACTTCCCAGAAGTGCCATTTGTAATCAGGTTACAGTGGAAAAGACAAGACTGGTTGAAGGAAAAGGCTTATTTAAATCTATAAAAGTCGGTGTTTGTGCGTGAGATGCCTTTGTATGAATGGATGTGGACGCATGTGTTTGCATCATCTCTGTTCAGCAGCATCTCTTTCTGGGAATGAAGACTTGTTTATGCTTTTTGATACTTTTGTTTTTACATTTGATCAGAACTTTCACTATCTCAAGGATAAGCATGAGAACATTTGCCCATGGTCCGTTCCTGCGGTGTGAAATATCAATAATGAAGGTAGTCCCAGACCCACCAGATGCTGATCTGCCTGAGTGGACCTAGTAAGGTACTGTGCAGTACCTACCTATTAAGATAGCACCACAGGCTATGTAGGCTTGATTGTCCTTCAGGACAATGGATTTCTTTTGGTAAAATAACTTATTCACAGACAACACACATGGTGAGTTATTTTCTCTTCTTTACCAAGTCTCTGGCTGTTGTGTGTCTGGGTATTTTCTGTTATTGCTGCATTATGCCAAAACAAGGTGACATAGCTTTTACATCAAATACCAGCACCATTACCTGTCTTAGACTCAGTTATGCAATCTCTTATTCTTGGTTCTTGTCAACTGACTCCTGAAAGGAAAACGCACACACACACATTGTTTTCCCTTTTTATTCCAGATCTGATGGTACAAATTACACCAATGGAACAATGTTTGCTTAGTGGTTAACTAAAAACAGATTGTCATACGTAGCATACCAGTTTGAGTGCTGGTTAGCACGCAAATTAAAAAGCTTGGCGGCTCAGATAAAATTAAGATGTTTAAAACAAGGGCCCATTATAATATAACCTGATCTGGCTTAATACTCTTCACCTTCCTCCTCACCATCTCCTTCCACAGAATCTACACCAACCTCCTCATAATCCTTCTCCAGGGCAGCCATGTCTTCACGGGCCTCAGAGAACTCTCCCTCCTCCATACCCTCACCCACATACCAGTGCACAAAGGCACGCTTGGCATACATAAGGTCAAACTTGTGGTCCAGTCTGGCCCAGGCCTCAGCAATAGCAGTGGTGTTGCTCAACATGCACACGGCACGCTGGACCTTGGCCAGGTCACCACCTGGAACCACAGTTGGGGGCTGATAGTTAATGCCTACTTTGAAACCAGTTGGACACCAGTCTACAAATTGAATGCTACGCTTTGTCTTAATGGTGGCAATAGCAGCGTTAACATCTTTAGGAACCACATCACCACGGTACAGCAGGCAGCAAGCCATGTATTTACCATGACGTGGGTCACATTTCACCATCTGGTTAGCTGGCTCAAAGCAGGCATTTGTAATCTCAGCAACAGAGAGCTGCTCATGGTAAGCCTTCTCTGCTGAGATAACTGGGGCATATGTAGCCAGAGGGAAGTGAATACGGGGATAGGGCACCAAGTTGGTCTGGAATTCAGTAAGATCTACATTCAGCGCACCATCAAATCTGAGAGAGGCTGTAATAGAGGACACTATCTGACTGATAAGGCGATTTAGATTGGTGTAGGTGGGACGCTCAATATCTAGGTTTCTACGACAGATGTCATAGATGGCCTCATTGTCTACCATAAAGGCGCAGTCTGAGTGCTCCAAGGTGGTGTGGGTGGTGAGGATGGAGTTGTAGGGCTCAACCACAGCTGTGGAGACCTGGGGGGCTGGATAGATTGAGAACTCCAGCTTGGACTTCTTTCCATAGTCAACTGACAGACGTTCCATCAGCAGAGAGGTGAAGCCAGAACCAGTTCCCCCACCAAAGCTGTGGAAGACCAGGAATCCCTGAAGACCTGTGCACTGATCAGCCTAAAAACAAACATACAAGACTACATATAAAACATTGTACAGTGTTGCAGCATATAATGCTACATAAAAAAACAAAAAAAACAAAGACATTCTGTTTTTGCAAGTACTTTGCTTCTAGGATTGGCATTATACAACCACCGGGATACCTGCCGATAGCATACATAATAAATAAAAAAAAATAAGTGGGGTAACTAAATGAACTACTGCAATCTATGCTATGCTAGTAAATTCCAGTAAATATTTAATGTCACTTTGGTTAGGTGTAAATGGCACTGTATATTGATTCACTTGACTAGCAAGTTTTCCTTGCAACATTTCATACTGTAGCATTGAGTGACAGCATCATTAGAGGCGCACCCAAGCTCTCATTAAATGAAAAGTTACATGACAGCATGTACCAAAAATTATAAGTGGATGCATCTGTACAGCGTTGCAATGAAAACAGAAAAGCTTTTAAGAAATACTACTGCAATTAAGTTAAGGGCATGAGTATTTTTAGTATCCCTTCAGATAAAATAAAAAAAACTCTGCCATGCAAAACAAAGTTATGCTCACCAGTTTTCGGATTCTGTCCAGTACCAGGTCAATTATTTCCTTGCCAATTGTGTAGTGACCACGAGCATAGTTATTAGCAGCATCTTCTTTACCCGTAATGAGCTGCTCTGGGTGGAATAATTGGCGGTATGTTCCAGTGCGCACCTCATCTAAAGGGAGATTATCATTGTTCATAATTAGTTACTTCCATTTCTATCCAGATAATAAAAGGGTAAGCACAGAAGTCAAATTCTTACCAATGACAGTTGGCTCCAGATCTACAAACACAGCCCTAGGGACGTGTTTCCCAGCTCCAGTCTCACTGAAGAATGTGTTGAAGGAATCGTCACCTCCTCCAATGGTTTTGTCACTGGGCATCTGCCCATCAGGCTGAATGCCATGTTCCAGACAGTACAGCTCCCAGCAGGCATTGCCGATCTGCACACCAGCCTGACCAACGTGTATAGAGATGCACTCACGCTGAGGAGAAGAAAAAGGTAAAAGTTTAGTATTCACATATTTAAAAGCATGAAGTGTATTTACCGACACAGCATTCAATGAATGAGCCAAGCCAGTAGAGATCTCGGCACCGTGTACGCTTTACTGGGCTCAGGTAATCTCTAGCATCTCGCGGTTACTTATTGGTTACAAATGCTAGTTTGATGGAGCCTATTTTTCTTCAGAAAGAAACGGATGAAAGCGAGTTCTTACTTTTCACTCGCTGGAAGCGCAAGGATAATACATTAACCAGAAAAAGGTTTCTCTGGCGCCATCAGCATGCATTTCCTCTAAAAGCCATGAGCAGCTCCGCAGACTAATCACACCCACCGCAGTCATCTGACATTACTTCCACGTTTGCAGACAAGAGCCTGCGGGCACTTCCCGCCCCCACACTTCATCCTCTTGACCGGGAAAGAATTACAGCTGCCCGGGCTTTGAATGGATTCAGGATTAGATCTCAAGATGGATCAATTTCTTCACACGCATTCCACCTCCATCACTCCTCCTGCAGCTGCTGCCTGCGCCGCCACAGAGTGGACAACAGATGTCCTCTGTGTATTGCATTTGTGTCGCGGGGCAATTAACGGAGTGAATAGACAATACAGACATTGGGGGGGTTTTAAAATCTAACTCTAGAACTAGTCATCCTCAAACAGCCTGGGAATATTAGAGGCCATCCTCAACAATTCATTCCCATGACAGAAAACTACACATATTGTCCCTGGAATCATAGAAGGGAGTGAAACTGAAAACCTGTATAATTAAACTAAGAATGAAAAGCCATCAAGACATCAGATCCAACCAGACTTCTTCCCCAATGAATTAGGTACAAACCTGCGCTACTCACATCTCGTCTCCCACAGCAAAGTCATCTGTCAACAGATTTGAATAGAGCCAACCTCAAAGCTATTTAGGGCTTTCGATTTATTCTCAATCACTGTATCCATTTCACACGCTTTCTCTGCCCCTCCTGTATCAGCATCCCTTTCACAAAATACTCAGGTCCGTATAGCGTTATTAACCAATCTCCCTATACGCCCGATTTTGTCTCGCTAAAGCAGACACTGGCCATTTAAGGGTTAAGCTCAGTTACCGCCACCTAACGAGCCAAGCCTATACAGAGAACAGGGGTAAAGGGCGGGAACAAGCCCCTGCTTCCCGTAGTTCTTCTACTCTTTTTCCGCTGTAGTTGCCTCAGAATTTACTTTTTCATGGATGGGTGACGTTTGCTGTCCCTACTATCCCTAGACACCAGGGCCATAAGATAAATAAATATTAACGCCCCACATCAGTCGTTCCGCAGCAATTGTGCTACCCGTCCCCACCCGGAAAAATATCCGGCTATAAAACCGAGCCGCAAGAAGGGACCGTCTTCTTAGTGCCTCGCGGGAGGCATCTCCTGCTTTTCTTTCCATCACCACAGCGCGGTAAGGTCCATTGCAACTACACGCAGAAGCGGGTCAGGCCATTGCCAACCTTTATCGGGTTATCTTAGCATATTATACCCTGCCAAGAGAAATAGCGCAGCTTATCTAATGAGTGAGCAAACCATTTAACGTAACCGCTTTATAGCTACATAAAAAAAAAAAAATCTCACGCGGGGGCGGCAGCGAAACAGTTAATACTGCAGCTAGTCCTTACTGCTGGGTGAAAACGAAGTCTACTCACCATTGTTAGGATTCGGCGAAGAGCAAAGGAAGAGAATTAAAATAAAAATAATTAAAGCGTTACTTTATCCAACAGCTAAGAGTGGATGTAAGTAACAGAATGAAGAGGTGCGAATGCGATCTTAGTATTTATACAGGCTACAGGGTGACGTGCGGAATATTTTATGAAAATACGATGCGGCCGCTGGCCGATTGGCTGAGGCGTAGCAACTACATGTACGAACTGGGGAGGCGGGAGCTACTGGTCCTCTCCTCCAAGAAGAGCTGAATGGCAGTCATGGCGGCGCAATCCTCTATAGCGTAACATACGATACGATTAAGCGCTTTCCTCACTGCAGGCGGACAAAGCCCCGTTTCCTTTATAGTAGCTTACAGTACTTAGAACAATGACATCGCCGGTGGATGTAACACTCGATACAGTATAACGGAATGAACGTACAGCAATCCTGAGGGACAATACCGTGCTTGTAAAGATACCGGTAGCTCGCATCACGACAGAATAAGCACGAAAACAGCGCAGTACTGCACAGGGTCTGCTCGGCCGAGATGCATTTATCGACCCATGTCAAAATCATTACATACGATTAGAAAGCCCGATAAAGATCAGGACGCGTTCGCAATTAACGTAACCAGCGCTCGGTTTCTTTGTCCTTCAGCCTCCATAGCACCGGATGACTACAGATCTGAGACGCTTTGCATAGCCGAGGCCATGTCTTCCCGATTTAGCTCGGTAGGGTACTCGTAAACCAGAAATTAGGAAAACCAGCAAGACATGGCGGGGTGACCTAGACTCCATTCTGCAGATATTTACTGCGGTATCCTCCATGCTGGCTCCAGCCCAAGCGCACTAAAGCTGCAGCAAGCTTCATTTAATAAATAAGACTTCCGCTTACAAAGCCACCCGGGAACACGGTAGGTCCCCCAAAAAACTTGCGTGGGGTCTGCTGAAAAATATTAAGTGAAAACACTGCAAGAGCTGGTTAGAATCGGCCGTTAGGCTTCTCGTGTATTTGAAGAGCCACCCCCGCTGTAGCACATACTACAGCGGGTAATTACATACATTTAATTTATTTTTCTTAGCGGAATGGCTTTGCACTCGTCACCTGCCGTTAAACACTCGGTTCTTTCTAAATATGCTCAGTTCAGGGCTTTAATCTCCTTTCCTGCCAGTCTTCAGCCTGATAGACGATGACGTAATTGCCTTTCTTTATCTTGCTGCTGGCTACTCAGTCCGGCGCCCGAGATTCTGCATTGCGCACTCACAGTTGCCTGGTAACTGAAGAATTGGGGGCGTCACCGCGCTGTAAGACTAAGACCAGCATCAGGCTCAAAATAGCAGCTTTATGCAGTCGGATACGGTGAATGTGACGCAGACACACCCTTCCTGGCCGTGAAGAAGCAGGTGTAGCAATGCGGCATAAAGTCGTTGCTCATGTAAATTACATTCGAATAATTACGGTATTGGGCGTGTTGCTATGGTGCAGTTAAAAACAAAATGAAAGGATGTCTGATGGATAAATCGGGGTGGGGGAAGGGATATACATCATCTGGTGCCAGGTCTATTCGATCCAGAGCTCATCGTGTTAAGCCAGTTTCTAACTCGTAGTGTTGCATATATAATACGATGCCTTCCAAGATATCCTTATGCGCCATACTTGTCTATTGACACACTGTGAAATTATATGCCAAATGGCAATCTTTCTGCAATAAAGTATACCACGGAAAAGTGAGGTTTATACATAGTCTATTAAGTAGCCTCATTTCTTTTGCATAATGTCTATACAATGTATTTCAGTGCCTCTTATAATTGCCCAATGGAAAATGAACAATTAAACTACAGATAATATCAGTGCCTATAGAAAACTACTATATATATATATATATGTTTAGAACGGTGTATATATATGCAGGGCCATCTTTAGGTGTTCAGGTGCCCTGTGTGGACTACTCCTCTGGTGCCCCGCCCCACAAAAAAGAAAGGAAAAAAATCTTGTAACAAACAACTAGTTTTAATTAGAGATAATTTATGTGCAAGTGCAAACAAGTACAATATGTACTGGAAACACTGGTAACAATAATGTACATTAAATATAGGGGGGGAACTGCTAATCTTTGAAAATTTTTTACCCTAGGCAAGCATTTCCTTGGGTCCCCCTCTACGCTCCCTAACATGCAATCACTCCCTCGGCTCCCACACCAACCTGAATATTTGCTGGTTAGGGGAAGACTGTGAGAGTCAGTGCAGTCTTCCCTCCTTCTGACTCTACCATGACTTTGAGAGGTCCTCTCCCCTTAATCATCCCCAAAGTCCCTTTGTCCCCTCATTCACTAAGCCATACCTCTCTTTAACTTACTCCCTGTAGTTCAGGTATAGATCAAATAAACAGCACATGCATGTGAATAACTGAATAAGACATATAAACAAACCCTGTATTTGCATGTATATAAAAAATTTATGGAAATATAGCATAACAGATACAGATCAACAGAATAATACACAAACCCAGCTTTACAGGTATAAATCAATTGGAAATCACATATAAACTCAGCATCAACGGTATAGATAAGAAAACCAAAACAAAATTACAGGCATAGATCACAGGTTGCACACTCCATAGGCCAGCCCCAGTGTCCACATTGCCCACATAGAACTTGACCAGCACACAGATTACACACACAGATTACAGCACAGTCTGAGTCATCTTTGTCCCCAAACAGCCCACCCTGTGCCATCTTTGTCCTGTGACAGGGAACAGGGCATGGTGGTGGATAACATGTACATTTCCCACAAAATACTGCAGTGCAATGTATTCGATAACCCCAGGGAGAATGTTTTGTTACCAGCAAAGTAATGGTAATGTTGTAGTTATGTTTGGGTCCCTGGGGTGGAGCATTTGGAGAGAAGGGAGGGCCAGTGCTCCACTCCACAGTTTACTTGCAGCAGGTGATGCAGCCAGTCCAGGAGTTCTGGTTCAGAGATTTACTCACCTGTTACCAATGAGCAGCAGGGGGCTGCTACAAAAAGGAGCCCTGTAAGTTAGTCAGGTGAGAAGCATACAAGCAGTGAGTGAGACTGCATTTTCTCCTAAACAAATCTGCTGAACGGTTCCTAAACGAAAAAGGTCTGTGCTAAATGTTTTTTGTTGGTAGCGGGTAAGCCGTCCAACGATAGTTAGTTTGTTTGTCAGTAAGTGCTCAGAGAGCAAGGCTTTTCTTTTTGTTTGTTTTATTTATGTTTGTTTACAGACCTTTTAATAAAAAGGACTACAATTCTAAAAATAATTCAGCCTTATGTGGTATTTCAAACCTTAAGACTGTGTGGTTACATGATCCCAGCTCACAGTCCATAAACACCCTGCTTGTGCCATCTGTGCCTTTCTCCAACTCACTCATTCACTCTTTCATTCACATAATCATTCATTTTCTCACTCATTCACACTGTCAGGATTCTATCCTGACTGCAGGATAGTTAAAGTTTTACCCTTCATTTGCTATGTATATAATTAATGTTCTGTGTATTTCTGTTCAGCTGTGTATTGTTATGCTATTACCCTGCCTCCCTTACCTGAAGCCTAGACCACTCACACCTGACCTAATGAACAGGCTTTATATACCTGCCTCCCAGTAACAGAGGTGTGAGTTCATTAAGTTCTTTGGAGCTATAGTTCATGCCAGACGTTGGGTCTGTCTGTCTGTCTGTCTGTCTGTCTGTCGGATCTCTCTGTCTGTCGGATCTCTCTGTCTGTCGGATCTCTCTGTCTGTCGGATCTCTCTGTCTGTCGGATATGTCTGTCTGTCGGATATGTCTGTCTGTCCTGTCGGATCTGTCTGTCTGTCAGATCCAGGGGCAGGCTGGGCAGGGGGACAATTGCCCCCCAGGCCGCCCGAAATCTAATCTAAACGGCCGCTGGGTGCTGATGCCGCCGGCCGGCGCTACTTTAATACTTTTTTTCAAAATTGAATATGGCAAGCCGGATCGGCTATTAAATGAAAAAAATAGTATTAAAGCAGCACCGGCCGGCGGCATCAGCACCCAGAGGCCGTGTGCGATGGCCGCCAAGTGATGGGAGCAGCGTGAGGGGTGAAAGCTCCGCCCCCTCGCACTCACCTTTCACCCCTCACGCTGCTCCATCACTATGCGGCCATCAGATTGTTGGAAATAGAATCTAAACGGCCACTGGGTGCTGATGCTGCCGGCCGGAGCTACTTTAATACTTTATTTAATTATTTTTAATATGGCAAGCCGATCCGGCATATTAAATAAATAAAAAAAAGGATTAAAGTAGCTCTGGCCGGTGGCATCAGCAACCGGCGGCCGTTTAGATAAGTTTTCCAGCAGCCTGATGGCCGCATAGTGATGGGAGCAGCGTGAGGGGTGAAAGGTGAGTGCGAGGGGGCGGAGCCACTTCACTTGACTTGCCCCCCAGGCCTTAGGCTGCCAGCCCTCCCCTGGTCGGATCTGTCTGTCCTGTCGGATCTGTCTGTCTGTCCTGTCGGATCTGTCTGTCCTGTCGGATCTGTCTGTCCTGTCGGATCTGTCTGTCTGCCTGCCTTTTGCCAGCCTGTTACCTGTTTACCCGGACTGCTTACTGGATTTCCCCTTTTTGCTTGCTACCTGTCCCAGACCCTTTTGAATACTTTCCTGGACTTTTCTACCCTCATGTGCATGATATTCCTACTCTGCTGCTTCTGGTGAGATGTCTTGCTTTGCTTTGTGTAATATAACCTATAACCAAACATTCCACTTGTGTCATTTGTTAAGTTTGTTTCAATCACTGCGTTCTTACACTCCTGCGCTCTGGACTCCAACATCCAGTTAAGGGCTGCAATATGATGAGCCTGACAGAATGAACTCACCATTATGGAGTCCGCAGAGTTAAGACGCTCAGTACCCTTACCCAGGGGCGTACCTAGAGTATTTGGCACCTGGGGCGGATCCTGTATGTGGCACCCCCCCACACACACACTTTAAAACTGCATAGCTTTTACCATTATATACCGGCGCAGACACTGAAGGTGGTACAGCATAACACTTACTGTTATCATTATATACTGAGGCAGACATTGATGGTGGTACAGCATAACACCTATCACTATATACTGAGGCACACATTGACGGTGGTACAGCGTAATCCCTATCACTATACATTGAGCCAGACATTGACAATAGTGCAGCATAACTCCTATCACTATATACTAAGCCAAACATTGATGTGGTGTAGGCCTACCACTTCATTAGTAGTAGGGATGCACCGAAACCGAAAATGCAGCATTTACCTGGCCGAAACCGAATATGACCCCCCCACACCATAAAAAAAAATCTAACACTTTTATTTAAAGTAAGTAACACACCAAAATAGGACAAAACAATTAAATAACAATATTAATATATATTATATATATATATGATAACAGCAATCACATTCCTGTCATGCCCAGGCATACTCAGATTCCAGGATGTACTCGCAGACTTGGCATGATAGGAGTATGATTGCCCTATCTACCCCTTCTCACTTCCCTTTTGTCCTACCTACCCCGTCTCACTCCCTTCTCCCTATCTACCCCCTATCCCCCCGCCTCACTCCCTTCTCCCTATCTACCCCCTCCTAACGATCTACCCTCTCCCCCTTTGAAGTTCACTTACCTTTCAGGAGTCCTGCGGTGGTAGGGTTGCAAGGCCTCTGTCTCCCAGCTCTGCCACTGTATGGAACAGTATAGAGTGATGGGAGTTATGATGTACTAGAGCATAATTATATAATGAAAAATACATTGGAAATGGTACAGCATAACACCCATCACTCTCACACACTTACCAATCCGCACATATACCAATCCACACACACACCAATCCACACACACACCAATCCACACACACACACCAATCCACACATATACCAATCCATACATATACCAAGCCACACATATACCAATCCACATATATACCAATCCACACATATACTAATCCACACATACCAATCCACACATACCAATCCACACATACCAATCCACACACATACCAATCCACTCTCACTCACTGAATGCTTTCCTACCTTTCCTCTTTTCTCCTTACAGCTTCTTTTCCTCCTCTTCGCTCCTCTTCTTCAGTTCTTCTGTCTTCTTCCGGTTCAGTGGGCGCGGCTTCAGTGTTGTGCGCCGGGATCTGACAACAAATCCCGGCGCACAGCAGCTGTTGCCGCGCAGATCGCAAGGGAGCGATATCGGAGGTCTTTAACCGCCCCCCCCCCCGCCCCCCGCTAGGTACGCTACTGCCCTTACCCTGCAGGTGTCCCAATCTCTTCATGAATTGCAGCGGGACTTTGCTTTATTTAAAGAGACAGTACACCATACAAAGGAACCTGTATATCTTGAACCTGATGTTGCTCTACCTGAGAAATTATCTGGCACTCGCTCTAAATACAGCACCTTTAAGATGGATTGCAAAGGTACTCTTCTTAAAACCACGCACCTATGTTACAGATTTTGTTAAAGTGCGTACTGCTATCACCCTGTTGTCAGGGCAACTGAAAACCTGGGCACACAAACTGCTAACCACCAAAAGCCCTGTTTTGGACACCTGGGACTCCTTTTTGAAGGCTATGGACTCTCTATTTGCAGGTTCCCACGATCCCTCTGTTCCTTGTCCTTCTAGGTGCTCCCGCAAACAGCGCCTTCGCAAGGACTACGTTGCTGATCATGAAAGCTCAAGAACACATAAGTGACCTAGGTTTGCCCTGCTATATTGACCCGTATGAGGTGTCTATAGATACAAAAGTTCCTAGGAGTACTTCTATCATTCCAGAGGATCCTATAGGCACACCAACCCATAGCCTTGATGCTCCTGGCATGACTGATGCACCTATCTTGGACACTGAGGCGCCCATGCAAATTGGGGTACTCCGAGCTACGCTGTCCCTTAAAGAAAAGGCTAGAAGATGGAATAATAGCTTATGCTTTTATTGTGGTAAGAAGGGGCACTTTATCACATACTGCCCTACACGTCCACCTCGGCCTCAAGCTCTTCATATTGGGACTGTGTTTTTCCACCCTGCCGCCTCTTCACATCACAATAGAACAAAATACCGGGGCGCAAAGACATGTGGGAAAAAATAAAAATAATAATATAGTGTAATAAAATCTCAAATATTTTGAAGATAAAAAATGAAGTAATTGCACTCACAAACGTGCTCAAGGTGAGGCGCTCATCAAAGTGACGGAGTCTGTATATCCTTAGAAATACTGTGCTAAGGAACAGAAACCAAAAATAGTGCAAATAAACGTTTGATATATTTATTATAAAATAAAGGTAAAAAACTCACAAGCGTATATGCATAACCAAATTGTCATGCATAAAAGCAATCGAAGGATGTCCTTTTCAATAAAATCCGGAAGGTCGATGATATGCATAAAATATTTCTTAAAAGTCTCTCAACGCGTTTCGCCGACTATGGCGTAGGCTTCCTCAGGAGAATTTTTCAAAGTCAATGTGTGTTTCGTCCGTGGATTCCCGGCTTTTAAAAGTCCCGCTTTGCCGTCTTCTTCTATTTGCGTCATCACGTATCTTCTTTTTTCTCTTTTTTTCTCTTTTTTTCTTTTTCTCTTTACTTTATTGAACTGTTTCTTGTCTTTTTTAGGTGTCTTTAACCCAAAGGATTCACCGCAACGCCTCTTCACATCACTCTGAGGGGCACAGAGGCTGGTGTCATGGCTATCCACATTTGGCTTCACAGAGGAGACCACCAAACCCTGGAGTAGCTTCTAGCATTGTTCATGCACCTGCTACTGGGGCTCCTGACAAGCCGCTACATAATGTCCTAGAGGCAACTTCTTTTCTCCCATCTGAGAAGCCTGTATCTAATACCCTCACTGGAACTACTGTGGCAAGTACCAGCAATACTTCTTGTTGTGCTAATGAAGCCCTGCCACCTGACTGTATTTATGCCTCCAATGGCACCATAGTGCGCAAGCACGATCTGGAGATATTTGAAAAGGCACTGAGCGCCAGGAATACCACACCTGTAGACCTCCCCAAGGCAAAAGCGGGAACTGCTGGGGGGATAGCGGTTATTGTTAATGGTGATGAGCACCATCCAGCTGTGCCAGAGACTGATGCAGTGGATTCCTATGATTCTTCAGTCTGTAATAATGTAAACTACTCCCATATGGATGAACTTCCTGAAGCTTTCTGTTCATCCCTGATTACAACCCCTATCACTTCTACCTCAGCAAAGCGTGATACACCAGAGACTACCATAGCCCCTAATATCTCCTCTGGATTGATAACAAAGATACATGACCCTATTCCATCTCTGAAGAGGAAAGGGCCTTCCATCAGTGTTTCCCATACTAAGTCTGCCACTCCAGTCTAGAACCAGTGCAGTTTTGGTAACACCCACCTGCCCTCAGTGGTGCCCTGGGTACAGGGCAGCTACGTGACCCTTGATACATGGAAAGAGAAAGCACTGAATCCTACCGTTTTTCCAACATCCAGTTCTGATTTGACCTACAATTGCACCGCAGATGACCTTTCCTTCGATTGTGTCATTACCTCCAATGGCGACATCATAAGAAAGGAATACCATAAAATCAAAAAACCAGTCGTACAAAAAAGAAGCAAAAAGAAGAAGAAAAAGTCACGTTAATTTTGTGTTTCTGCTCGGTTCTCAGTCTGTTTCTTTATTACTTGCATACACATTTTATTCTCAGGCTATTCGCGTCTAGTGGCCGCTCCTTAAATGGGGGGCTGTGTCAGGATTCTATCCTGACTGCAGGATAGTTAAAGTTTTACCCTTCGTTTGCTATGTATATAATTAATGTTCTGTGTATTTCTGTTCAGCTATGTATTATGTTATTACCCTGCCTCCCTTACCTGAAGCCTAGACCACTCACACCTGACCTAATGAACAGGCTTTATATCCGTGCCTCCCAGTAACAGAGGTGTGAGTTCATTAAGTTCTTTGGAGCTATATTTCATGCCAGACGCTGGATCTGTCTGTTGGATTTACCTGCTTACCTGTTACCTCTTTGACCCGGACTGCCTTTTGGATTTACCCTTTTGCCAGCCTGTTACCTGTTTACCTGGACTGCCTACTGGATTTCCCCTTTTTGCTTCCTACCTGTCCCAGACCCTTTTGAATACTTTCCTGGACTTTGCTACCCTCATGTGCATGATATGCCTCCTACTCTGCTGCTTCTGGTGAGATGTCTTGCTTTGTGTAATATAACCTATAACCAAACATTCCACTTATGTCATTTGTTAAGTTTGTTTCAATCACTGCTTTCTTACACTCCTGTTCTCTGGACTCCAACATCCAGTTAAGGGCTGCAATATGATGAGCCTGACACACACAAATAATTTACACATATTCATTAATGCATTCTCTCACTCATTCACACAATTCATCCACACATTAATTCATTAATTCTCACTCATTCTCACTCTTTATTTATTTCAATATTTTTACTACCCCTTCTCACAATCTATTCCCTCATTTCTCACGATCTACCCCCTCTCCCCCCTTCTCACTATCTATCCCCTTCTCCCCCTTTCTAACTATGTACCCCCTCTCCCCTTCTCACTATGTACCCTCTCTCCCCACTTCTCACTATCTACCCCCTCGCCCCACTTCTCACTTCTCTCTGCCCGCCCCTTTATAGTTTACTTACCTTGCTGAAGTCCTGTGGTGGGAGCACAAGGCCTTTGTGAAGTGCTGGCACCGAGATAGACGCCTTATTTTTTTATTTTTTTTACTTTTCTTGCACAAGCGCCCAATTGCAATTTGGAAAATGAACAGTGCAAGGTGATACTACCAAATATAACATATTCAACTTTTTGGGGGGGATCCCCATTTGATTAAGGGCCCCTTTTGAGGGTGACAAAAGAGAGCTAAATGAGTGACACAAGTCTAATGTATTATGTGACCTCGCAGACGCTTACCAGTAACAGTCCGTGGCAAAGCCATCATTATCTAATCAATTGCTTGGCCTATCTACTCACCACAGTTTTACAAAGTCTTCCTAAAACAGTCAATAACCACCTGCAACTAAACAACACGACACAGATATGTTAAAAGCTTTATTGGGGTTTTTTTTGCCTTCTTTTGGATCAAAAGCAGGGAAAATAGATAGAACGGTTGAACTTCCAAACTAAATTACTATGTTACTGTGTTAATGAGAACTAATTATGCAGATCCATAGGAAGGTCATTTAGTTGGCTGCTCCCATGGCATACTCATGATATAGGTTTATAATATGTACATACCATACTTCCCAGGCATGGAACCCCTGGATCTTTACTTCTCCTGCTGCCTTGGGCCCAGGTTTACTTTAGTGGCCCCTGACAGTTGTTCCCTGGGCCCTCTCAACAGCCACCATGGACTGGAAGTGGAGGTCTGTGCAGCTATTGGCCTAGACCTCTCCACTAACATTTCCTCCCTCAGGGCCTGCATGCCACCTGCTTGTGCAGAGCGCTTGGATATGACATGATATACTGGTGCCTTCAGCATACGGCACACAGACTGTGAAGGAGGATTGCATTGCGGTAGAGGTCTGTACTGGTGGCTGCTCACCATCCGCTTCCTCATGCTCCTTAATGACTGCTCTGGTGGGAGGTCAGTGTAATCTTACCTCCCCAGCTACCTGTCACCTCTATATATCTAAAAACCTTGTCACTGTGCCTGTGTCAAAGTGCACCATGATTGCACATTTACTATAAGCCCCTCCCAGTATGAATGACAATTCACACCAAGGCTCTAGTAGGCAGTGTGTGTGTGTGTGTGTGTGTGTGTGTGTGTGTGTGAATGTAACAACCCATCATTTACAATACATTTAAATCATTTACTGATTTTGGAACCCCTGTTTTGGTGTAGAAAGTTTTTCCTACAGAAGGGCTAGGTTGGCTTAGCATACTGCATAACTAAATTATTGAGCTGAGATTCAAGAAAATTAAAAACATGAAAAATACGTTGGTGTGTGTGTGTGACGGAGACCCATAAAGATCTTTCTTGCTGCTGAAAGCTTAATTGCTCAAGGGATAAACCCTTCATATTCCCCCAAGCACTAGCCGAGATTTAATGTAGGACCAAAATAGAACTCAGTTAATTGAGGACAGCACAGATATTTCTACACAAACATGATAGGATTAGGGGTTTAATCCCATCAACTACCAGACAGCGCCTCCATACAGTTCTGTGGCCAGTAATGCCCACCCGACAAAGATTCATTATTTCCGGGTGATCCAGAGAGAGCGGCGTCAATCCCAGGTGCTAATGAAGAGCTCAGGGTCCCAAATGTTATGGTCCAAAAAGCGACGTGATATGACATCGGGACCCTGAGTGACAGTGGCGGAAACCTCCCCAGGAATAGTCCGCGTGTTAGGTGAGTTCCATAGCCGCGGCTGGGTAAACCCCCGTCCTAAAGATTGGTAATAAAACCAAGGATCCCAAATGAACTCCCTCTCTGTAACCGCCGCCGAGTCTTGCCCACTACAAGTTTAATGTAACCTCAAAAGTGCGACATGGTGGGACAAAGGGTGTCTGTAGCAATTCAGTTCCAATTGTCGACGGGCATCGCCATGGTTCCTAGCCGCCGTACAGTGCTTATGCTTATGGAGGTGTGTGTATGAATTTTTGTGGGGATATCTCTGTATGAACACATGTGCTTGTGTCTGTTAAGCGTATCTATGTACATATGTATGTACATTATGGCCAAGAGTGAGAAAATACTGTTTTAGCTTTCTAATTTTTTTTAAATTACATTTTCTTAAAATTAATATTAAACTTTAGGGGTGCAGCCAATATTTGGGACAATGCGGTATGTGTTTATGTATATATGTATAACATTATTCTGGAGGGGGCTCCTTGTGGCAGTGTTGCCCAAGGGCCCCACCTGACCTTAATCTGCCCATACTACTTATTCCAGCAATGTTAAATGTGGCAAATTTGAGTGTCTTATACAATTTCAAACGTCCTGGATCATACAGCATGCATGTGTAATTTGTATCAGATGGGCAGTCCTCTCATATGTCACATTCTAAGATCTAGCCACAAGCATTCTGTCTAAAAAAAAAAAAATAGGCATGGCCCTAGCATCTGTTCTTCCCACCAGAAATGCTGGTCATATCTAATCTCAAGATTGTAAGATTGCGAGCCAGGCTCTCTCCACCTAATGTATCAGTTTTTCTTAGTCTGTCAATTCTTGTCTTATCATACCCCTTGAATATATGTATTTTATTAAGTGCTACATAAATTGTTGGCGCAATATAAATGAAAGATAATAATAATGATAATAGATTGCTGTTGCCCCTTGCAGAGGGTCCTGTTTAGATTCAAAGTAGTTAATATGGAGTTTCTCTGTACTCACTGTGACTTTGTAATTGAATGTATCTTGTTCATGCTTACTTAGATAATATAATGTATGCATTGAAAATGTTTCTTTTTTTAACTTTAATGTGAAACACTGCTGTGTAAAGACAAAATCTGAAATTAAAAAATGTGGGGTACTTACCGCACAAGTTTACAACTTGGAGGTTAAATGATTACAGAATTCCCTTTGTTTCTAACAGAGTAGTAAATAGTGGACCTGTAGTTTTGTCATTAGCCTCCTGTGTTTCAGGGCTGCTATGTTTAGGAGACAGTATATTGCATTAATATATTTTTACCCAATTGTGCTTTATATTTGTGAAATCTATTAAAAGTAATGAAAGCAATCCTTTTTTTCCCATCAAACCTACTCTACCTTAGTAAATTTATTAAATAGCTGTACATCCCTATAAATAGCACTTAAACTCATAAGATATACTTTCCCAAAAAATGACACCCTTTGTGGGTTATAACTCTGATCATCATTCTAGCTGAGCGTTATGGGACATGTGGTACCCAAGAGCTCATCTCCCTTTTTAAATATGCTTACAAAAATGTCTACTTAATAAATAAGATCCAATCCCAAACCTTTTTAAGGATTCATGGCCACTGCCTCTGCTGTAAAATAATATCTTAATCTTTCTTCTCAGACTATTTATTTTTTAACTTATAAATCCTTCTTGTTTGAGAAGCTCAGTGGGGATGACCTTTCAAAATGCAGTGAGGCCAGGGAATCAAAACTTAAATCCTCTTGGTTGTAAGTTTGAAAAGTGGTCTTTAATTTGTAAAGGTGGACGGTAGTATATAGATGACGGCAAGGTCGTGAAAATATCTACTGGTAGATTGATGACATCTTCCAGAAAGACTGGGTATACCAAATAAGAAAAATAACATACACGAGAAGAGAAATACGTAAGACAGGGAATGTTTTATTGGCAAACCCATTACAGAAATTTACTGATTGGATCTGTCAAAATAAGTTCAAATGTATGAAGCAAACCAGTTAAAATGAAGCAAAAATAAACGGCAATTAAGTTGCTACATTTAAACAAACTGGTTGTACAACAATATTTGTCATCATTTTTGTTAGATGGTATTTTGTTCCCTGCGAAAAGCAGCACCGTTTTTGACATCTAGTATTCCTCACCCTCCTCTTCGCCATCTCCTTCCACAGAATCTACACCAACCTCCTCATAATCCTTCTCCAGGGCAGCCATGTCTTCACGGGCCTCAGAGAACTCTCCCTCCTCCATACCCTCACCCACATACCAGTGAACGAAGGCACGCTTGGCATACATAAGGTCAAACTTGTGGTCCAGTCTGGCCCAGGCCTCAGCAATTGCAGTGGTGTTGCTCAACATGCACACGGCACGCTGGACCTTGGCCAGGTCACCACCTGGAACCACAGTTGGGGGCTGATAGTTAATGCCTACTTTGAAACCAGTTGGACACCAGTCTACAAATTGGATAGTACGCTTTGTCTTAATGGTGGCAATAGCGGCGTTAACATCTTTAGGAACCACATCACCACGGTACAGCAGGCAGCAAGCCATGTATTTACCATGACGTGGGTCACATTTCACCATCTGGTTAGCTGGCTCAAAGCAGGCATTTGTAATCTCAGCAACAGAGAGCTGCTCATGGTAAGCCTTCTCTGCTGAGATAACTGGGGCATATGTAGCCAGAGGGAAGTGAATACGGGGATAGGGCACCAAGTTGGTCTGGAATTCAGTAAGATCAACATTCAGTGCACCATCAAATCTGAGAGAGGCTGTAATAGAGGACACTATCTGACCTATGAGCCTGTTAAGGTTGGTGTAGGTGGGACGCTCAATATCAAGGTTTCTACGACAGATGTCATAGATGGCCTCATTGTCTACCATGAAGGCACAGTCTGAGTGCTCCAATGTGGTGTGGGTGGTCAGGATGGAGTTGTAGGGCTCAACCACAGCCGTGGAGACCTGGGGGGCTGGATAGATTGAGAACTCCAGCTTGGATTTCTTTCCATAGTCAACTGATAGACGTTCCATCAGCAGGGAGGTGAAGCCAGAACCAGTACCCCCACCAAAGCTGTGGAAGACCAGGAAACCCTGAAGACCGGTGCACTGGTCAGCCTGTAATGAAAAAAAAAAGATCAGCTGGTTATAACCTAGTCTAATTATTACAGCAAATACCATATAGGGTAAATAGATGGTAAATTTAACTACACTTACCAGCTTACGGATCCTGTCCAGCACCAAGTCAATGATTTCCTTGCCAATTGTGTAGTGTCCACGGGCATAATTGTTGGCAGCGTCTTCTTTTCCAGTGATAAGTTGTTCTGGATGAAACAGCTGACGGTATGTGCCAGTTCGAACCTCATCTGCAGGAAAGCAAAAAACATATCACACTAAATTTCAACCTACAACCTACTCATACTTATTGTATTTTTGCACCCCTTAGGTTAAAATATATTTTTTAAATACTTTGGAAAAACTAAATGAGGGTTCCTGAAATACAGTGCAAATATTTCTAAATGTATACTAAGCCTTTAGTAAAATGCACATATCCCTTGGGGCTATAAATGTCAGTTTTTTTAAGAAAGCATAATTAGACTAGAGGACGGTCTTTGCCATCCAATTAAGGATTAATTAAGCATGGTGTATATTTAACCAATTCAGATTATTTTTTAAAGAAAAAAAGGAATAATACCCACAGCACTGTAAAAAAACTGCACATATCTGACCAGGCCCGGACTGGGACAAAAAATAGGCCTTGGCATTTAAGCCCGAGCAGCCCATATTTATTTATTTATTTATTGTTAAAGCCCACCCTTCATGTACCATCTTTGCATGTACTCATTCACACAAATCATTAACACATTCATTAATGCAGTCTCACAAATCATTCAAGCAATTCATCCACACATGAATTCATTGTCATATGCATTCACACAATTCATCCACACATTTATTCATTCATTCATTCTCATACGCATTCACACTACCCCCTCTCCCCATCTTATCTGCCCCTTCTCACTATGTTCCCCCTTCTCAGTATGTTCCCCCTTTTCACTATGTACGCCCTCTCACTATCTATCCCCTCTCCCCATTTCTCACTATCTAACCCCCCTCTGCCCCTTCTCACTGCACCCCCCTCCCTCACCCTACTTACCTTGTTGCCGGAGCAAGCAGCAACTGCGGCCAGGCCCACGGCAGGACCGGACTGACTGGGCCTATGCGGCCTCTACGGCCGCATTAACGCAGGGCATAAGGGGCACCTGCCCCTTCAGCCCGCCGCAACTGCGACCGGGTCCGCCACTCTAAGGGGCCGGGAAGCCCCCACCAGGGCCGGCCTTAGGGGTCTGCGGCCGCACAGGGCTTACATTAAAACATTGGGTTGTTTTTTTTTAACTTTATTTAACATCCTCCATGTTAAATAAAGTTAACAAAAACTTTATTTAACATGGAGGATATTAAATAAAGTTAAAAAAAACAACCCCAATGTTTCAATTTAAACCCTGTGCGGCCGCACACCTGTAAGGCCGGCCCTGGTGGGGGCTTCCCGACCCCTTAGAGTGGCGGACCCGGTCGCAGTTGAGGCGGGCTTAAGGGGCAGGTGCCCCTTATGCCCTGCGTTAATGCGGCCGTAGAGGCCGCATAGGCCCAGTCAGTTCGGTCCTGACTGGGCCTATTTTAAGGTAGGGGCCTGGAGCTGCAGCTCCATCAGCCCCTAAGCCAATCCGGCCCGGCCCACTGGGCAAACGCCCGGTTTGCCCGATGGCCAGTCCGGGCCTGTATCTGACTGTAACTAGTCGCCTAAATATTAAAGCTCTTATGGTTAATGAATGATCCAGAGAACACTTATTTCCAAAGCTTTTGCATCATTGAAGCTGTACTGTGGTGTGCACTACGGGACAAAGTGCATGAGTCCTGAGCATTTCTTTTTCAAATTCTTGTTTCTGGTGCAGCATAGAATGGGTTAGTAGTGAACTTTCCCCTCTAACGATATACTCTAGAGGATCAAAACCAACACAACTCTCACCAATGACAGTTGGCTCCAGATCCACAAACACAGCCCTAGGGACGTGTTTCCCAGCTCCAGTCTCACTGAAGAAGGTGTTGAAGGAATCATCACCTCCTCCAATGGTTTTGTCACTGGGCATCTGCCCATCAGGCTGAATGCCATGTTCCAGACAGTACAGCTCCCAGCAGGCATTGCCGATCTGCACACCAGCCTGACCAACGTGTATAGAGATGCACTCACGCTGTGGAGAAGAAAAAAGGCAGACAAGGAATGTTTAATAGTCATAAAGCTGCAATAATAAACCTGATATTTATGTCCCACTTCACTTCTTAATATTTTAAAAATCAAACATATGGTGCTTAATTTAAACATAAAAGCTGTTCATAATTCTGATAAAGGCTGGATTTCTTGATGGCATGCGGATCAGAATTCACAGTAACCTACGGTATGTGGTATATGACTTGCATCCAAGTAGTATGTATATATAATACTACTAACAATAGTAGAGGAATGTGTTCGTCGTATCGATGGCAGTGGGCAGAGTAAGTCTTTGGGCTCTTATCTGACACAGAATGTGGCAGGTGCATCTATTGTCCTACTGCCACTCTAAGGGATAGCAATAGAAGGAGATACAACCGCACCCTCTGCCACACAAAGAAATGCCCTGGCAAAGACTCATTCCTATATAATCACCATTTTTACATTCATGCTTACCAGCTACCAGCACTATAAAACATACAATGTAATTATGTCAGCATAAATCTTTACTAACACGCCCTTTTAAATATGACGGATTCCGAAACACAATAATAGTTGCTTTCTCTGGCATATTCCAGAACTGGTTATGATGATATTGAGTGGGTGCTAACAATTCCCTTCCAGCCTCTGTCCTTCCCACTTTGCCTTTAATGCTTTGTACTGTGATTTCATAATGTGCCTTCTGCCAAGATTCCCTGACCTCTGATAACAATGGATTCACATGATCACTGATTACATTGTACAATCATTTCCATAAGGGTCAATATTTATTATATATATAGATATATATATTGACCCTTATATAGGCAATGATGCACCATTTCGAATAATGGTACTCATATTACATGTAAGGACACAGCCATGTGCATTGGGTACTACACTTCCCTGTAAAGCACACCAAAGAACATCACAGATGTTTGTGGAAGAGAATGGTGCAGTGAGTTAGGAGGCATTCCTTGCACCGGGCTGTGTCCTCAGCTCCCTCCAGCACAGGGTTACAGCAGCTATCGGCCAGTGCCAGGAAATTGTGAGCACAGCTAGCGCTGGAATGATGCCCGCTTCTACATACAGGATCCCGATCTCTGCGGACAGGGCGTGGTAACCAGACACTTATACAGAATTATGCAGTTATAGAAGAATGTAGCTCTTTCCATAGGATCCCTTGCAATGTATTTATAAGTCGTATAGATAGAACGCACAGAACAGCCACTTGTTTCCCCCTAAGGCATGGAAGCTGCAGTAATGTCACCATTACAGCGGAACACACCCCATCATGCAAGCACAGCCTATTGTTCAGACTGTCTCAGGTCTCATCACCTATGTCCTAACATGCCCTGCATTGTTGCAGAAGCTGGGCAGGGTTCAGCATCTCCTGCTACACATTATAAAGATAATCCCTATAACCACCGGTCACACTGATGCCAGCAACACCCAGAGGGTTGTCTATTCTTCACACATGCTACCCCCAAACTCCTTCCAATACACTGCCCAACGGTCCGAATTCCTGCACCCCCTTTAACCCACGAGGGACTACGGGGGCCACTTACCATGTTTACTGAGTTTGAGGAGCAGAGAAGAGGGCGAGAGGAGGGAGGAAAAGAAGGATGCCTTCTTACAGCGCGACTCTTAGGGGGTCGATGTAAGAGAACCTGAAACACATGCCTGCACGCAGTCCGTTATATACAGTTCTGTTACCATAGTGACAGAGATAGATATTTTCCCATTGGACCGAACGTGTTCGACTTGCATCTAGGCGGCGTGCTTCAGTGTCCTGATTGGTTGCTTCAGCATGGGATGAGGTAATCTGCCCTACCCAGCCACCAGAAGACTGCAAGGAAGCTGCAGGACAAAGAGACTCAAAAGACATCTCCTAGCGATCCATCAAGTCATCATCCCGGAAAACAGGGACGATGTAACTCTTGCATCACCAGACGAGTGACCTCAAAACTAAAACAAAGGCATTGTTGCTTACAGTTTTTGTAACCTTTTTTTAGTACTGTACCCCCCTCGATACTGAAAGGGTTAATATATATTAATTAATGCTTTGAGTCCCAAGTGTAAGTGAGCATGAATATGGCATCCGATTGAGTTCCCAAAAAATGCAGCCTAGTGCTGGAGCAGCACCCAAGAGATTGTGAGCACAGCAGCACCAACATAGCAACAACTGTCCTAACTGATTTATTTACTGGTATTAACTCTAAAACTGTGATAAGAGACCAGAGCCGGCCTTAAGTGTTCTGGCGCCCTGTGCGGACTACTCCTCTGGCGCCCACCCATCCCAAAAAAAAGAAAGGAAAAAAATCTCCCCCTTCTGCCCCTTCTCACTATCTACCACCTCTGCCCCTTCTCACTGCCTCCCCCCAATGCCCCTTCTCACTGCCTCCCCCCCTGCCCCTTATCACAGCCTTCCCCCCTGCCCCTTATCACTATCTACCCCCCCTTCCCCTTATCAGTATCTACCCCCCCTGCCCCTTATCACCATCTACCCCCTCTCCCTATCCTTACTTACCTTGTTGCCAGAGTCTTGCGGTGGGAGCGGGAGGCGTCCGTCTTCCCGCTCTGCCGTGGTGCACGCTTCACAGCTGAGCGCCAGAATAATTCCGGCGCTCAGCACGAAACGCCGGCACCGTGACAGAGTCACGGAGAGTGAGGGGCGCCGAGCGGTTGCCGAAAACTTCACGAGCAACCGCTCGGCGCCCCTGCCCAGGACTTAAATGAAAACATGTTTAACTTTATTTAACATCCTCCATGTTAAATAAAGTTAAAAAAACTTTATTTCACATGGAGGATGTTAAATAAAGTTACAAAAAAAACAAACAATGTTTTAATTTAAGTCCCGGATGGCGCCCCTGTTGCCATGGCGCCCTGTGCGGCCCTGTAAGAGACAACAAGACAGCCTCCTTAAAAGCCAACGGATGTGCATACCTGCCACTGACAGCTATTTCTGTGATCTACCATAATTTCTGTTACCACCAAACACCGTCCGTAACACCAATCAGCACTGTATTATTTAGTGACACATTCAATATTTACATCTCTACCCATTGTTCATACCCATAGTTGCAGGGCCGGCCCGACAATGGAGCCGAGTGGGACAACCGCTCCAGGTGGCACTCTTGAAGGGGCGGCACTTCGCGGCGGGCCCCAAGCCCTTTTTTTTTTTTTTTTTTTTTAAGCGAAAGAGAGAGAAAGGGGCGCCGCTGTCAGTACCGCTCGGCGCCCCTCGCTCTCTCCTCTGCGGCGAGTCTCCCTGTTCGGCCTCGGTGCTGGCTTGTAATGCTGAGTGCCGGAAGATTTCCGGCGCTCAGCATTACAAGCCGGCACCGAGACCGAACAGGGAGACTCGCCGCAGGACTGCCGAAAGGTAAGTACAAGAAGGGGGGGGGGCGGCAGGGACGGAGGGAGAGGAAGGGTAGATAAGGGGGGGGCGGCAAGGACGGAGGGAGAGGAAGGGTAGATAAGGGGGGGGCAGCATTTTAAAATTCGCCCCAGGCGGCATTTTGCCTTGGGCCGGCCCTGCATAGTTGGTTTGTGAACCAACTCTATGATTGAACAATTGTGTATTTCCTTATAATATTTGTTTTTATTATTCAGAACATTGTATCCCATGATACACCATGGTTATCCAATTTGAATCAATGCATTGTTCCGATATTGTACTATGTATTAAAACAACCTTCAGATGAGGTCTTAACTTAAGCATCTATCAAAAACATAACTTGACGATCATCATGCATGTGGGGTGGAGCCTGTGGCCTTACCAAACATTTAGGAACAGCTTTGCCATAGCTAGACTACATGTTAACTCTGCCACAAATTGAACAGGCTTTGCTTCGACTTAGAGATGAGGAATAGCACAAACTAGACCCCAGGCCTAGCTCTCCAAGTTGGATTCACTCGCTGAACACTGGTTCTCATGTATGAGAACCCAACTACTAAATGGGAAGAAGGCATTTCAGCTGTCACTCTTCCCATTTTAATGTCCTTGCCAGCCAGGCGTAAGACTTACTTGTGTTCACTTGTGCTTACTTGTGCTCATCGGACACACTGTAGCTTCCATTCTGTTGGATAAATGAAGCAGATTGTTCCACCTATTCCTACCAATTTCCACCAGAATCCTTGTTTACACATAGGTTAAGCCTTCTTGGTTATATAAACGGGTGATGGTTCCTCCTCTGTGTGATACAACTGCGATACGCCAAGTTTAAACATTTCTGTAAAATAAAGGATCTTAACGATGGGTAACTTCAAGAAACCTCAAAAACTTTGATCGTACCTGTGCAGAAAATATCTGTGTGGGGTGGTCAAATGCATTAGGGGGTCTGCATCTTCATGGAGAACACCACATAAATTTAAAGGGGACGCTAAGCTATCATTAAAACTAATCATTAAAATGAATATGATGGCGGAGGTATCCCTTTAAACACCATTTATATAACATAGCCCTATATGTTTTCTTTGTGCGGATAGGCAGAGATGGGACTGTGCTGTGGGTCCACTGCCTTTGCTCCTTTTCATCTTCCCTCGCCTCCATATTGCGTTTACTTTTTCTGTGTAAAATGTTACATTTGTTATTTAAAGTTTGTATTCTACAGGATGTACAGTGCAGCCTCGATTGTGTGAAATAATTATCGGGCATTCTTGCATCATAAACTCACTGCGGGATTAGAATTGGCAAGAGAATACATACCCAGAAAAAACCAACCCCATTGACAATGCACAGATTGGGGATTTACAGTTCCGAGAATATAATTTTTTTGTAATCAGAGGTAGCTGGTGTTTATCAGTTTTATACAGAACAGCAGTGTCCCGTTAATTTCAATGTAAAGGTGAAATCACCTTTTGGGGCAGCAGGAGCTTAGGCTCTGGACTTGGACACTTTACTGTTTCCATTGCACGATATACGTAAAAACACGCAATTACAAATTAATTCAACCGATTACCTCAAGAAAATAAAATGGCTAATACATAATACATTAAATACAAATGCAATAAAATACAACATGTTAGTGTTGCTTTAGTATTTTGTTGCAGAAGATCCATAAGTGTTGCAATTGTAAAATTTTCTATTGTAGTCCTGAAATAACGTATCCAACAAGTGTCCAGAATCAGAAGGAACAAATTATAAAAGGTTTTGCATTTTTTATATTGTTATTTATAATTAAAAAAAGCAACTATACAAAATAACATTAAGGGGCAAGTGTCGCAAAGTGTCTTTATTATATATTTCCCCATATATTGGTTACTTTTGCAGTTATAGGGATATAAATATTCCATTATCATCTTCCCATATTCTATGTTCCTGCACTGACTCCTTTTACACGACCTAAGCAATCCAGACAGGACCGGTATGTAACATAAGGCTGAATTAAGCAGCTGCCCAAAGTGCCTACCTGAATAGTGGATGTTTTTTTATTATTTCGATGTAGTCGTGCCAAAGGAAGAGAACTGGGGGTAGAGAGCTGCTGTGCTCCTGCTCCACTCCTGTGCATTTACTATGCGGTACAGCTAAGTAATACATTACATTAAGGAGCAAGCTTAGAAACTGGCTATAGACTCTTCCTACTGACAGCAGCTTTGGTCTACAGCACGTTCAAAGGAGGTCATTGTGATAAAAGCATCATCTGGGCCCTGCATCAATAAAATATGCCCACTTCCTTCCAAAGCATTTTGTAATGTAATTTTAATGTAAGGTCTTTGTCAGCATTGCTAAGCAGCAGAGCTTACTTAATATACTGGATGACATCCAGGGTGTCTGGGGGCTTAACTCCATCATCTCTTTCTGCTTCCAGTTACTGGAAAAGAGTGATGTGCTGGTGGATAGCACTATGACTCTTATATTAGGTTAGGATTGTATCCATTTATCTAGTATCAATGTATTTCAAAGAGCAGGGCAAATAAAAAAAAATCTGCAACCATTCCAAGATTCCTTTAAACATCCTACTGATTATGTGCAAAACATAAGCCACTAACACAAAACCTTAGGTGGATGATTATATATGAAGTAGAACACATGGGCAGCCACAAGTCCTGGACATACCTCTTGATGCCTATAATATGGGGTTGAGCAGGATCATGTAATGTAGTATTGCGTGACCCAGCGGGAGTAGTTGGTTTGAGTGTCAGGTTATGTTAGTGTGAGTGTCTGGGTGTGTGTGTGTTAGGGTAGAATTGCTAGCTGTGTTAGTGTGAGTGTCTGAGTACATTGGTATGTGTTTATTAGTGTATTGCATGGGTGTTAGCGTGTCTGGACATGTGTTTGTGTGTGTAAGCGCTAGTGTCCAGGTGTGTATTAGTGTGACTACTCCTCCTGAGGTCTAGCTCTGGATCCGACTATGTCCAAATAGAATAAAAAAGAAATGCCAGATGCCTTCTTGCACATGAAGGGCAGTTAAAAATATTGAGTTCTCTTTTGGTACTAGTATTTCTCAATGTGTATTAATGTCTCTTGTGCTTTCAATATAGTCAATTTTGTTAGTGTTTTTCTTTTAGAATAGTGCTACAGAATCTGCTGGCACTCCATGGACTGCAGGGCCTAACTTCATGCACAAGAGCAGCCCAAAAGAAACACAATGGGGTAATGTATATAAAAAAAGCAATTTATGTACAAAAAAGTGGAACTTTTAGCAGAAATATTAAATTTATCATGATTGCTCCATTTTACCACCACAATGTATCTCCCATGTATGCATATGGCTCTAATTAAATGGCTAAATCAGCTAAATACAATGTTCCTTTTACTCATAGTATTAGAAGGTGTTTGGTTCTGAACTGGACTGCCTGGTATTTGGGCAAATAAAATAATGGTGCACAAATACTCTCTTCTATTCCATTGTGTTAATGGAGTGTATCATTTTTTCAAGCCATCTGGTTCCCAGGAGGATGGGTGTCCTTGAGAAAGCTTACATTAGGGAGATGTGCAATAAGGTTTCTAGGGCTAAAATAAGTAATAAATGAACTGCTTGCAATTAAACGGGACACTCTAGCCATCATATGCTCTTTAATGCAGAATGCTCCCCAATAGCCGCTGCGACAGGGCAGCAGATTCTAAATCAGGTATGTGCTTTTCCTTTAAATGTATTTTAAATTTTGAAATAACTCACAGGGCACTTTAATATGTATTCTTCTTTTACCGGGGGTCAGAGAAAATAAAGAGTCCCTTTAAACATACATGTATTCCTGTATAATTATTACAGTGATGGTGCCATTCCTATTATCCTCAACATTCTTTGGACAGGAAAAAAATGTCCTTGTACTGGACAAAAGAAATGGTTTACTACATCTGTAGCTCTATTATGGTTCCTCAGCTGTTCAGATGCAGTGGCTCCCTTCTCTTTAACATGCAGGGGAGGAAGAAGCAGGCAGTGATGGAAGAAGTTGAGCACTAGGCAGTCTTGACATTTTTTTCATTGCTATGGTTACCAGACTGGGGTGGAATTAGGAGAAAGACATGCATTGTCTCCTAACTGCTGACTTCAGAAAGAAATGAAACCACAGCCATGTTCTTTAAGGGATCTGCCCCCCAGATATGCCTTATACCCCCCATATGCCACTCTGCCTACCTGATATGCCCCTTTGCCTCCATATATGCCACTCTGCCCCCTGATATGCCTTATATAACTATATGCCACTCTGCCCCCTGATATGCCTTATACCCCCTATATGCCACTCTGCCCCCCAGATATACCTTATACCCCCTATATGCCACTCTGCCCCTCAGATATGCCTTATGCCCCCCTTTTTGCCACTCTGCCTCCCTGATATCCCTTATACCTCCCCTATAAGCCCCCGACTTACCGATGCTTCCCTAGACTGGTCCCCTGTGCTCCAGACTCTCTGGTGTCAAGTGGGGGCAGCCGGTGGACGTTTGCGCGATCCACGTAGACAACCTCCACAGCTACCAGGGACTTCCACCAGGGCTTTTATTACTGAGCACCGGCGGATGTTTCGGGTAGCAGCGGAGGTTCTCGCAGACGTTCACCGGCTGCCAGAGAGGAGGATCCAGGTCTCCTGCAGCCCTGTGGGGGATCCTCCTCTCTGGCAGCCGGTGAACGTCTGCACGATGCTCGTGGACAACCGCTGCTTGTGGGCGGTACTTCCGCCAGGGCTTCTATGATGGAGCACCGGAAGGTCATGTCACTCAGGCGCTCTGTCATAGAAGCCCCGGAGCAGCCGATGTTGTCTGTGCGCATTGTGCAGATGTCCACCGGCTGCCAGAGAGGAGGATCCAGGTCCCCTGCAGCGCTGCGGGGTATCTGGATCTTAGTCTTGTAGTGAGACCTCTATTGAGGTTTGATTAGAAGACAACCTCGAATATATGACAAGGGGTATTTTTCAGAGCATTTGCTTATAATCGAGCAAATACAGTATATATTATGCAGGGCCAGCAGAGTATTAATTTTCAGTGCTGCCCTGGGATGTGACACCAGCCGCCCTTTTCCGCACTGCAATCCTGTTCCTGAGCACTGAGATATAATGTCCGAGGCATAACAATGTCATCATTGCACCCAAACAGCTTGTCTGGGCCTTCGTTGTCCCTCCCAACATATGTTGCGACCCCTGTGGTTACACCACTCTATAGTGTTATATGGCGGTACTCCACCCATAGGAACATGCATCTCCAGGCAGAATTTATCTATGGAGGTCTGTGCCACAGTCCTCCAAAGGGTTCATCGGCCAGCTGAGGAGATGAGTGATTACCCTTTTAACTCACTGTCCATTAAACAGCGGCACTACAGGAAGCTTAATTCCCCACTAGGGCAATCTCTCCCTGTTAACAGCAGAGGGACCACCTCAAGCCTTCTTGAAGCTCACTAGGGTTTGCCTTTTTGTCATGCCTAGTAAAGTCAGAGAGTCAGCTGGTGTAGTAAATAGACCCCTGTAACGTGTGGTATAGGAAAAGGTCTGGTTCACTATTGTAAAACTAATACAAAATGTCATTTTTAGTACGTTTACATTGGGTTTATTTATTTACTATAAACTTCATTCCCTAAACTGTGAGCTAGTAGGTTAATTGAGAGATAAAATCGCACCTCACTGAGTACACGTAAGTGGAGATGTTTAGATGCGGAGACTATGAATGAAGTATAACTCGCAATGCATAGATACTAGGGATTTGTTCTGAAAACGTTGTTATATAAAGAGTATTTCTGAATGGTTTTCACATGCCGGAATCAGACTTCCTTTATTTTATAGAAACTCACACAATAAATGCTGGTTTCCTTGCTTCCTTTTATTTGTGCTTTGCGGTCACTAACAAACACTTTAGGTTGCTATAAAACACAGAGGCTGGGTGGGTTCAATTCCAGACGAGTCTTTTGGGAGTTCAGACAGAAGGAGGCAGGCAGTATTCATTTACAACAAGCAATTCTGGAGCTGTAGTGCTTTCTAAAGGTGCCATTTTTTTGTCTCATTACAGGTTAAGCGTGCATATTGAAAAATGGTACTTACAGAGTACTTGAGTATACATTCTTCATTGGTGAGGCTGAATGGGACATTAAACCATCCTTTTAAATAGATTATTATTTCTTCCCAACATTAAGTGTGTTGTGTTTTACGTGTATTTTAAGAAAAAGTTGGTTAATTCACAGAATAATATTCCCTTCATTTTAAATTGTTAAAAATGCATATAGTATTTAGACTTGTGCATTCGGATTTGTTTGAATTGCCATTTTTGTTCATTCATACTAATGTCCGAAAACGAGGAGGCACTCCCAACGAAACTAATAAAAAGGAAGCTGTGAGCTCTGAACTTTCATTTGCATTTTCACACTCGCTTACCTTTACTCACGTTCTCACCCTCTCACATTGTCTCCCTACCACTTCCGTGTCCACATCTTTTTTCGATGCTGTCTTCTTTCCTTGTCCACGTCTCCCTGTTATCATCTCCATTAACAGTACCCCAGGCTCTGCCCTTTTGTAAAAGTACTCCAAGAAGCTAGAATAATGCAGACAGATTTGTGGAGAAAGGGAAGTGCAGAAATGCTTTTCTTTCTCTGCCAATCTGTCTGAAATATTCTGGCTTTTGGAGTCATTTTGTAAAAGGGTGACTTTGACAGCATGCAGCAGGGAGGCAGGAGAAACGACTGCATTTTCACGGTGTGAAGTCAGTGTGTGTGTTAATGTATATTGTTGGATAGCATGCGTAGAAGAGTGGTGTTGAGCATAGGTTGTTGTGTGTGTTACCATATGGTGTAAAGGTGAGTCCCTTACGAAAAATTACTGCAGTTTTTTCTGAAGTAATGCTGCAGTTTTTTGGACATGAAAAACTGCAATACTGCACTTTTACTGCAGTATTACTGCACATTTACTGCACTTTTTTTTATACTGCAAACCTACAATTGTACTTCAAAGTACTGTAGCTTTATTGCATTTGTACTTCCGTACAAAAATAACTGCAGTACAGTGAAGTACAAATGCAGTAAAACTGCAGTAAATGTGAAGTAATACTGCAGTAAAAGTGCAGTATTGCAGTTTTTTTATGTCCAAAAAACTGCAGTATGACTTCAGAAAAACTGCAGTATTTTTTTTGTAAGGGCGTGTGTACGTTAGCAGTAGTGTAGTGCTTAAGTGCGTGTGCATGAGCATCTGGTGTTAGAGTGTGTGTGTTAATGCATGGTGTTAGAGTGTGTGAATTAGTATTTGGCATTAGCTTATGTGTGGGTGGGTGTGAGTGTCTGGTATTGGAATGTCAGGGGTGAGGGTTAGTGGCACCCTCACCCCTGAGTAGAATATAAGTATGTACAGTGTTACAGTGGGTGGCTGAGTTTGGGTGTTAGGATGTACAGTATGTGTATTAGTTATGGAGGGGCCCCCAAGAAATACTGCACCCAGGCACCACTAACCCTGGTCTCACCCTTGCTCTCATAAAGTGTGCTTATGAGGGGATTGTAATGCGGGAGATAGGTTGAACATGGGAGGCGTAATAGGTGGGACAATGGCATGTGGCCCAGTCTTTAAACATGTACCGAGGCCCAAGATTTCTGATGCCAGCCCTGGCTAAACAAAAGATTAACACATGGTTAATTTGTGAAATCAGCATCTTCAAATTGACTTTTTTTTTTATAACATCAATGTGTAACCGAGACATCAAACATGGCTTATATGAACAGTTTGAACTTGAGCCTGAGAATAACAACTCACTCTTACTTTAGCACAAACCAATATTCATCTAACGTACATACAGTGCATCGATCAGTGCTGCAGTTTAATAACATGATCTGTCTTTAATTCTATGTTGTTTTGTGGTGAGCTAATCCACTGGTTTCTACTCCATGTGTTGAGCGCTGCAAATAGTAGGATCACCCCAGCTGCCCCATGATCCTCACTGTGGGGCAGTTTGGCAGGACAGTGCCCTGAAAATCATGTCCCACAAACACTAGGACAGTTGGGAAGTATGAAATAGCCTTCCTTGAACACAAATTCACTTTTGGATGAGCTACCAATGCTCAAAATGGGATATCCAGAAATTCTGTTTCCCTCAAGGCCCAGGGAAAGGTTGTTTGTGATAAGGGTTCTCAAATTAGTCCATTCTGCAAATATTGTTATTCTTTATATAGTGCCATCGTATTCTGTAGCACTGTATAAGATTTATTGAGGAGACATTCCTTGACAGAAGCGAGAGTGCCTTGATCCTTTTCACCTTTTTTATTTTATTGAGGTGAACAGATAAACACATTACAAATACTTGCCATATAATCCCACTCACCTGTCATTACTACACGGAAGGAAGATTAATCTGCTCAATTGGTGCTTTACCAGAAGGAAGCTGGGATCCTGTGACTCAGCTGCTGGACGTATGACTCCGGGGAACACCAGCTGTCTCTGGGAGGATCTGTCCACAAGCTGTTATTTTATTCTACCTAGTTGAGTAATACAAAGAGTGACCGTCGTCATAAAAAAAAAAAAGAAAATCAATGTAAAAAGCATGGAATTTCACAGCAGTTTATTGTTAATTAGTTGAGGACTAATTCCTCTCTTACTATCAAACCTTTTCAGATTTGGCTCCTATGTGTAACAGATGAAGGTGAGGACCTCAAACCCTTGAAAATTTACCGTATGTTTAATCTTCCTCATAGAGAGGGTATCGGCTCAGGAACTTTTCTTGTCTTTTAGCAAGATTCCCCTGAGCTAAGAAACCTTGGTCTGCTGCTAGGTAGAGCATCCACAACAGCTCTTTTCTCAGGGACACATATACAATTCAGATTTTGCTGACCAGCCCATGCAAATCGAATATGGGATGTATTAACACGGATAGGATATGTGCCTTCAGCAACATACACGTAAACGTCTCTCAGAATAAATGGCTGATGTGGTCACCCTATAGTCAGAGCCCTGCAATGACCATAGCAAGGTTTAAGCATGGTTTAAAGAATGGTAAATATAACATGTTTGCTCTGCTTGGGTATAACAACCTCATACATTTAACAGAAAAAAACAGGGCCAAAGTTAATGTAATATTAAATAGTTAAATATGTAATGGCAAGTCGAGTGCCTTTTAAATAGAAATATGTCTTAATCTTGTTTGTAAGTGAAGTGATGGGAGTGCCTGGGGGCTACACACTGCAGCTGTACCGGTAGCCCATTAAGAGGGGACAGGGGAGGAATAAAGCTCCAGTGGGATCTGGAGCTTTATTCTTAAATCTTAAATTTAAGACAAGACTAAGGACTTGATTAAGGTCCGTGAAAAATGGACATACTAGATGGGCCGAATGTTTCATATCTGCTTATGGCAATAACGGTGCAAGAACATAAATAAAAAACTTCCTGTAGATGATTTAGATAACTGAGTTCAAACATAGATCATGATGACAAAGATTCTACAGCCACACTGGTACGTGTAAAATTGCTTGTAATTGATAATGTGCAAATGTAGACACAATGGACAGGGAAAGGATTATCATTCTATGTGACAAATCATCACATTCTGCCACCTAATTTCTGTTGAGAAAATAACTCGTAAATAGAGTGTATATTGCCATGTTTCCATCACCATGGAAACTAAAGAGCAACCCAATAGTGGCTAGTCCTTCATTACTTATTCAGAAGATCTCTTGTCACCAGTCATGTGTTACCATAGCAACCACAAGAGGTTGAGGGGGAGGTGATGCTAGCCAGTACCAGATGCTCATTACCATCGCTATTGTTCTATGCATATTCTCTCCAGTAGGGGGTTATCACATAAATGCAAACCTGGGCAATCTGACCATGGTGTGCACAGAATGAGGGGTAGAAAGCCAAACAAACAAAAAAACACCTATTTTTATTATTTTATATTAAATGCAGGGAAACATCTACCAATAGAAAAACACCAAGATATGTCCTGTCAAGCCATCACTGAAAATGACACGACACAAAATTAGGTGGGATAATAAAGTCTAACCTTTATGGTTCTTTGCAGAATGATTTAGACAAGGGGACTGGGCAGACAAGTAGCAAATACATTTCAATATAGACCAATGTAAACAATTATGCACTATGGGGGAAAAAAACAACCACGCAACATATACATTAAATGGTATCTCCCAGGGAAAACTACTAAGGAGAAGGATTTACATATAACTGTAAAACAACAGACTTAGCAACAGTGCACAATGCCAGTGAGCAGCTGCAAAGGTCAATAAGATATTGTCACGTATAAAACTGGGTATTGATATCATCTTGCCTCTTTTCAAGTAAATGGTAACACCTCACCTTGAATTTGTGGTGCAAGTCTGGGCACGTTACTTGAAAACGACATTATAGAGCTGAAGTGAAAAGAAGGGCTTAAAAATTAATAAGGGGATTGGAAAATCTCAGTTACCAAGAGAGACTCAAAGAGTGGCATTTATATATGTTGAAGAAGGGGATATTATAACATTGTATAAATATGTGCAACGCCAATATAAAGAGCTCTCCAGTAAACTGTTCATTAACAGAAATGTATAAATGAACAGGAGGTCATCCTCTGAGACTGGAAGACAACAAAGGGCAACAAAAGTTTGGAATTCACTGCTTAGAGAGGTGCTTTTATAAAAAAAAGGATGCCTTCAAAAGGAGCCTGGATATTTTTTTTTTAGAAAAGTAGAACATACATGGGTAGAAATTATAAAATAATCAATATTTTAGAGCTTCGTGATCCAAGGAGAAATCCGACTGCATTTTGGGAGTCACAAAGGATTTTTCCCCTAAATAGCAAAATTCAGAAAATAACCAATTGGAGTTTTTTTCTTGGCTTTCTTTTGGTTCAAAAGCATGAAGGATATGTAGAAGGATTGAACTTGATGGAGCTAGGTCTTTTAACCCAAATTACTGTTACTATGTAGCTCACAGTTAAAGCACTAAAACACACTTGACCGCCACGCAAACATCTGATAAATATTTTACTAGCTTTTATTAAACCTGTGTCTATCTGCAAATAGCATTGTTATAATTGCTACAAATAGTGCTTTTAATACATTTTGACATCACATAACCCACCTTCAATAAAGTGCAAAAGGGATGGATGCAAGTCCCTGAGATGTTGTTCTGAACAGCTGCCCTTTTGAGAAAAAAAAAACAAAAACCTGCCTTAAATTAGGTATTTTGCTTCTTGTGAGCCTGTAAGGATGCAGGCAATGTTTCCTCGACTCTCACAGGAAAATCTAGCTCAGCACGCAAGTGGCTTGATGAGCCAAGCCTGGGCTCGGCTCTGCCCAACTCATACCATATAACATCTAATGTTGTATTAGGATTCCCTTTGTTTTAAATCTACTAACAAATTACTATTACACTTTGGAACAAAAGCTGGCTATATTGAATGTGTATATTTGGTTCCAAGATCTATGCTATTTTTCTCCATGAGTTACTTTGTCTGTAACTAATTAAACAAACATATGCAGTAGGCTTGTGCATTCGTATTCGGGCAAACATGAAAACGAACACGAAGGTTGTATTTTCGTTGTTCAGCCCGAATACTGACAATACGAACATGGCGGCGGCCAACGTATACGAAGACACACAAAACGAAGAATCTTCATCTTCGTTTACTACCTTACCTACGCAGCATTGCAGGGGTTAATGGGAGCGGAAATCCGTAGATTCGCCATCAGGAGTTAAAGGGCTGCGGGAACGACTTTATTGGTTGCCTGCAGGGGCCTACTCTGGCATCAGCCAATTGGTTGATGCTGGAGGAGGCCCCTGCCGGCGACCAATAGAGTCGTTCCCACAGCCCTTTAACTCTTGACTGCGAACCTACGGATTTCTGCTCCCATTAACCCCTGCGACGCTGCGTAGATAACGGGAGTGAAAATCCGTAGGTTCGCTGTCATGGTTAAAGACCATGGTCGTTCATACGGACCTTTAACTCTTGGAGCGGGGAGACCAGTAGTCTCTCCCGGCCAAGTTGCGGCACCAGGATTTTAAAAGTCTGTAGGAGCAACTTTATTGGTCGCCAGCAGGGGGCTCGTCTTCCATCAACCAATGAAGTACAGGTGCACTTCATTGGTTGATGGCAGAGGAGGCCCCTGCCAGTGACCAATAGAGTTGCTCGCATGGATATTTAAAATCCTGGCACAAAGCTTATTGCGTTAACCTCTTCTACAAAAAATTAAGAAAAAAAAACGAACACGAAGAATGTACGCGAATATTCGCCCGAACCGAACACAGGAACGGCCGAATATTCGTGGAATACAAAGATTTTTTCCCACCACAAAGACAAACAGGAAGAGTTGGCCAGCACCCAAGTCTAATATGCAGCACTGCCAAAAATAGAGTAGGAAGATCAATAGGGCCCATATTATATATGGAACTTATGTATATGCTTTGACTAGATAGAATTCTACACAACTAGGGCTTATTAATAGTCAAACCATACCTGCTAATTCCTGAATTTGCTGGGACAGTCCTAACAACCAAGTGAATGTTCTGCCTATTGAGACTGGAAGTTCCTTAGATTGGCAGAAGCACGCATTATGTTACAAGCAAACCTGGGTTCCAGCGTGAGACCACCGAAACTTGGCAAGTATGGTCAAACCACTTAAATATATATTTTAAGCAAACTTGTTCAATGGATTGTGTTTAACATTGTTACTATAGATTTATCGAGCACCACCATATTCCACAGCGCTGTATGAAAAAGTAGCGCATCACATAACAACTTGGACCTACAGAAACAAAAGGTGAAGAGGGTCCTATACATTGTACTAGACAGGTACATTTTTGCTAAGCCTCTCTTAGACTTAATTCCTGGCCCAACCCAAGAGGGGAGAAAAAAAATGTTTAAAGGGACCCAAAACAATGGGATAAAATCTTTTTTCCTGTACCATTATTGTGTCCTTAAGGCCGTCACTTTTTCTGTTTAGAAATGTTAACAAATATGTATTTTAGATTGGACACAACACCAAAATAATTAAATTATAATAAAAATTCCTTTTTAGTGGATTTATTGCAACAACTGCGTCTGCGTGAGCTCGGCTGCGGGTCTCCCATCCGCCCTGCAGAATGCACAGAAAGAAGCAAGCGTCTACGTTCTTCCGCAGTGTCTCTGCAGCAAGGGCGGGCCTGGACCCTTTGTAGACACAGGCGGTGATCTGAGACACAGCAAAAGGATGTGTAATGGAGGGGGATGGGTGACAAGGACTGCAATGCGGCAAAACCCTGCAGTAGAACAAGGGGAGGCGCAGGAAAAAAAAAACCAACTGACAAAGCTTTTCTTTTTCTGTCTTCCATGTATTTTAGTTTCTGAACACTTTCTTTTCACAGTGAATCAAATACTGCTAAGAAAAAAAGGACGTGAGAATGGGAGAAGAAAAAAAAAACCCTGTAAAAAGAAAGCTGGCACAATGCCCATGATATAATTAGTGAATAAAGGTGATTAGGCGCTTTGTATAGCAATCAAGTGTAAGGGGTTAATGCAGCTCACTTTAATAAGTAGAAAACATTCCAAACTACTGTATTTTATAGGATCCTTATGTATAATATACCCCTCAATCCATCTGCACATTTTCCAATATATATATATATACATACAGAGTAATGTTTGTAGACATTGGCTCATAAATGTATAGGGTTGCATTATTTGTTCACTGGAGACATGATAAGCCATCACGACATCTTAATTTTAATACAAGGCACGGACAGGAAACTGCCATAGCCCTGTAGCATGAATTATTCATAGAAGCTCTGATGGCATTAACTTTTTAAAGATGTTTTGGCTAACCAACACTACGAGGCCTGATCCTTCATATGAGGAGGACAAGCATCAAACTCCATTAAAAAAATTATACATAAAAGTACCCACCTTGGGTATAATCTGCAGCCTTACAGTTGCCCTCGTCATTCATGGTGGAATGATTATTGGCACTGATTGGCTGCTTGAAGGTCACAGTACGCAATAGAGCATAGGGTACGCATACATATGGGAAGGGTTAAATTCTGTAATTGTGCCCGCAAGTGTGCCAACCTTTTTGCTCCACTGATGCATGCGCTTTTCAGGACTGATCCCACCACTCTCACACATGTAATGGCTATTAGATGTTTTATTTAAAAAACATCCATTACCACTGTTGCAGGCCGACATATGAGGTGGTGATCCCTTCTTTTCCAGCACCCTGTATCTTGACCTGCTTTAACTACAGAGGCTTCACCCTTCTCAGACACAGGTGGGCCAGATATGGACTAATTCAAACAAATAGTCTTTAAAGTCTGCCACTTAATCTTAAAAATACCTTTTACGCAGCATATTTATAGAGATTATAGGGGCATGAGATCTCTCGGTGCTCATGGTGTTATCACCCAAGGTTGGCAGAGAAGAGGTAGATGGAATGATGGAGTGATTTTAGATGGATTGATTTTACAAATGCATTTATTCTGCTGCTCCAGCTGCAAGTCCAAATGAGACAAGAGTCATCACAGATCACAAAGAAGTGAAGAAAGTGGTTTCTGGCTATTAGTCACTTAGAAGCAGCTCTGCATCTGCTACGGCTCATCAATAACCCCTGGGAAAGCAGATGGGATCAGCTTTTATTGTAGCAGGAAGCAGGCTCTGACTACTTATTTGTTTTTAGAGCTATGGATTCTATTCAATATAAAATGCAGTCCATATGTTCTTGTCTGGACTGTCCTGGAACCAGTACATGGACTAATAATAGAAATTAAGGAAACACTAGCGAGACATATATGGTTTAAAGTGTAAACAAAATACCGGAGCTGTTTTTACTTGCATGTAGAATGGTGAAAACCCTGTTTAAATGCATGTTTCTGGGTTGGGCTTCCGTGAATCCCCCTAGTATGTATTATTGATAAGACAATAAGGTACAGTTTGCCGCCAGACACTGGCAGAGATGAGCATTTGGATCATTTGCAGGCCTGGGCTCAGTTTAAGGCGTTGGCTGCCTGCATTGCACTGACAGATGAATAGCACCAACATGCAGCTGTACAGGGCAGTAAGTATTGCTCTCGGTCAATGCTGCATATATTGGAAGAGAAGAACACCCCCTCTTGTGGCAGGGAGTGATAGTAACACTTCAACAGCAGCTACAGTTTCACATGCAGAGAAGGGGCTATGAGCATGAGACTGGAAGAGAGAGAGGAGAGAGAGATATGCGTACACACTGGTTTTAGGCTCAAACCACATCACCCATTTCCAGGACACATACACATTTTACATGCTGGGGGCCAGATGTAAATGATTCTCTTTCTTGAGTATTTACATCCCACATACTGCAGGGGGCAGCACTTTACCTGTGTTGGTCAGCAACATATCTCTTGGAAAACATGGCTGGTGTGGTACTTCTAAGTCAAACAGCTACTCGTCTCCCAGATCTTTGGTGATATGAAGCGGACAGTATCTTCCCAGCTTAAGTCATTGTTCACTTCAAACAAAATTTGGCGGTGACCAGATTCTTATCTGCCCCTTCTAACTATATTTTTTGTACGGATACTCGCAAAAAATACAATAAAAATGCGTCAAAACTCGGAAGTAGTGTTTTTGCATAAGTGTCACCATAAAATGTGATGCAGATGAAAACTGCACAATATCGGGCAGACCTTATTTTAAAGACAACAGGACTGGCTTTGCCCTGGCAGTGATCTGACTGGTATGCTAGTATGTTCAGCTGGCATGGGGTCAATCCTCCTAACTGTGTTGAGTATATGTTGTTTTCCATTTATCTCCCAGCTCTCATAGGTTTTGCTTAAACCAAAGTATTAACTCGACTATAAGACAAGGTTTTTTTTAATGATCTTCTTATAATCAAAGTTGTCTTTTATTCAGACCTCAGAACCACAGCACAGCCGACTAATCCTAGGGGAGACGGAAGCGATAGAGCAACGAAACCAAAAACGGTGGCTTCGATTTTTTTCCAATACGGTCATCTTATATTCAGGCCTTTTTTTTCCCATTAAGATCCACAGATGAGAGAGTGTCTTAAAATAGGCTCAAAACTCAAACTTAAGTATCTCCTCTGAAGCCAATGTCAGAGTCAAACATCACCTGCTCACTAAAGTGCATGCACGCTATACTCACCGATACCATCTCCAGTGCAAGAGTTCCAGGGGGTCTAATGACCTTTTAGGAGACAATAGGAGCGCTTTCCTGCCACTTATTAGCTGCTTCAAGAAGCAAACAGCAGGGCAAAAAACAGGACCATGGAGAGGAGACACGATGCAGCGTCACCTAAAAGGAAGTTATTTTTACAGGTTGAAGAAGGCAAATCAAAGCACTCACAGTGTACTTTAATATGCATTCTTTATTGGTTAGTCTGCTTGGGATGAAATGTTTCTTAAAAGTACTTTACGTTCAGATTTAGACAAATAAAATATATTCTTTACAATGCTTCAAAGCTTCAAAGACTTAAATGAATGAGAACCAGTCTCTCAAAATCAGATAAAACCCATTCAGTCTATCTAGTCTCCTGGTGTAAACCCCTTACTTTATCCCTGGTTTTATATTTTGGATAGCCTTATGCCTACCCCATGCATGTTTAAATTCCCTTATTGTATTAATTAACACCACTTATGCTGGAAGGCTGTTCCACTACTCTACTACCCTCTCAACCCCTATGTTACTAATAATCAATGACCAGCCTGCAGTAAAGCTGCCAGGACAGCTTCTTGTCAAATCCATAAAGGAAACGTAAATATTTCATTCAAGTCTAATAAATAGGTGGGTGGCTTATGCAATAGTGTCCTGGTCCCATAACTTCTAAACAGGAAACTGCAGATGTTTCTGATAGAAAGTCACAGTTTGAAAATTAATTAATCTGCAATAACCCTGCAGTATGTGTTGTTCAACATCGTGCTGCATGGTAAGGAGAGGTTGGGTGGAATGGCACTCAGTGGTCCAAGCAAACAAGTCAGGGATGGGCTAGGGATTAAATTTGTCCCTATCGCTTAAAAGCCTGTGGTTAATAAATGACATATGGGTAGCCACACAGTAGGCTCTTACACTTTGCAGAATAGAACGAGCGGGAATTATGGCAAGTGAGAGGTGCCATTGGGCAAAGAACAATTGCCCAGCTTGCCCAGGCACACTGCATCAATGGTAGTCTGGGGCATGGGTACGGTGGTCTCTGTGCTTCAAAGCTTTTACCATAACTAAGTTCATCTATTAAAACTACCTAAAGCCTGTACTTTGTATCCCATTTAATTGTCTACAAAGTCTTCCTTAACTAATACAAAAACAATCAACATGTTAACAATAGGAACGAGATAATTGGGAGGACTAATTAGGTGATCATGAGAGGAAGAGGACGATGAGATAGAAACCCAACTTAGTTGATGAACTGAACCCAAATGAAGAGCTATTATTCTTGCCTTTTCCGTACAAGCAGAGAGCCATGCAACATGTGACTAAAAAAAGAGCTTCTTACTGGTTGATCCTGTCACATGACAGGAAGCAGGAAAGGGGCCCCATGCACAGAGTAGGTCCCCATCTGGACTCCGTACACAGGAAGTAGTGTATTCATGCACTGCGCACGCACACATAAATTACAGTGCAGCAAGTGGGGGCATCTCGACACCAGGAGCCCTGGGACAATTGCCCCTTGTTAATCCTCTGTCCACACATTAAGAGCCATGTTACTAAACAGCGCACTGGCCTGTCGCACATTAGGCATGCCTTCGCAGTTCATATTTTTATTTATTTATGTGCCTTCTTCCAAATATTTACCTCCAGACATTTGCATGTCAGGTAGGTTTTAGGGATATATCCACCCGGAGGAGAAGAATCAGAGAAGAGAAAGAATAAGCAGTATATTTTAGCCCCTCGTAACACTATGAGGAATGGCCTATCCCAGTGAGCTTCTATTACAAGAAGGGCCGAGTTGGCCCTGCGCAATACATAGTTAATGCGGGCAAATGACTGCAGTGTCTTATCTCCAACGGAACCAGGCCCGGACTGGGACAAAAAATAGGCCCGGGCATTTAAGACTGAGCAGCCCATTTTTATTTATTTATTTTTAAAGCCCACCCTTCATGTACCATCTTTGCATTTCCCCAAATCACTTAAACATTCATGATAGACACAAACACTTACTCACTCATTCACACAAATCAATAACACATATTCATTAATGCAGTCTCACAAATCATTCAAGCAATTCATCCACACATGAATTCATTAATTCTCATACGCATTCACACAATTCATCCACACATTTATTCATTCATTCTCATACGCATTCACACTACCCCCTCTCCCCACCCCCTTCTTATCTGCCCCTTCTAACTATGTTCCCGCTTATCACTATGTACCCCCTCTATCTCCCCCTTTCTATCTAACCCCTCTCCCCCCTCTCACTGCACCCCCCTCCCTTACCCTACTTACCTTGTTGCCGGAGTAAGCAGCAACTGCGACCGGGTCCGCCACTCTAGGAGGCTGGGCAGCCCCCACCAGGGCCAGCCTTAGGGGTGCGTGCCCGCACAGGGCTTAAATTAAAACGGGGTTAAATTAAAACATCGGGGTTTTTTTTTTTAACTTTATTTAACATCCTCCATGTTAAATAAAGTTAAACAAAATTTATTTCACATGAAGGATGTTAAATAAAGTAAACAAAAAAAACCCCCGATGTTTTAATTTAAGCCGTGTGCGGCCGCGCACCCCTAAGGCCGGCCCTGGTGGGGGTTGCCCCTTATGCCCTGGGTTAATGCCCTGGGTTAATGCGGCCGCATAGGCTCAGTCAGTCCGGTCCTGACTGAGCCTATTTTAAGGTAGGTGCCTGGAGCTGCAGCTCCATCAGCCCCTACGTCAATCCGGCCCTGGGCCGCCCCCGGCCCACCGGGAAAATGCCCGGTGTGCCCGATGGCCAGTCCGGGCCTGAACGGAACTATGCATTATTCAAAACCAGCTGGGCTCTTATTACAGAGATTGGGCCTTTCTAATGCACAGCATATAAGCGCGGGGGAATGTTCAACTGTCCCGTATACAGGAGTGAATGTGCCCTCCCTATGTATTAAGTCACACCTTTTATTTTTTTCATTTCAACAACCATGCTACGTTGGGAAATAATTTATTAGTCTTTTATGGTATCATAATTAAAAAGCTTAAGCTGAATGTACAGCGGTCCTAAGTATTTGAGACACAATCCATTGATTTCTGGAGATCCTTAAAGAAAAAAGGATTTCTAAGTAACTCAAAGTAAGGCAGAGGGAACACTCAATATGATACACAAATGTATGCACTATGGTGGCAGGCATCGAAAACCAGGTATTAATTATGAATAAGTGTACCATTACTAATGAAATCATTACAAATGGGTCTCTACCTTTTGTTTTTGTAAGCCCAACTTGTTTTCTGATATGCGCTATTTGTTATGCCCTGTTTACCAATACATTCACATTGCAGAGTACAGATGCACTATATAAATTAATAATATCCACTTAAAATATAAATATAGAAACACTGAATTTCATAGCAGATAACAACCATCTAGTCTGCCCATTTTCCCTGTTGTAAGATTCAATCGGTCCTTGATCTTCTGTTAGATTCACGATAGCTTTATGCCTATTCCATGCATGGTTAAATTCCACTTCTAATGGTAGGCTGTTCCACTTATCTACTACCCTATCAGTAAAGTAAAACTTCCTTACATTACATCTAAACCTCCGACCCTCTAGTTCTAGTCTATGACCTATTGCTCCAACACATCTGCTCCTTTGAAATGCTGCATTCTGTTCACCAAATATAATACCCCTTAACAGAGACTTTAAGACTTTCTTGCTGACACTGGATTCCAGGTATGTATTTGTAGCTTTATTTCTACCAATGTCTGCATGATACGTTGTCTTTTTCCATCCATACATTTATTATGTTTTGGATTTCTTTAATTCCACAACACCAACATTACACTATCTGATATGATTTTATCTATGGAAATTGCTGTGCATATTAGCTACAACCAAATTCAAATACGCTTCTGGTGAACTCATAGTACAAAAGAGAAATGTAAATCTACTTTCAGGAGGTCTGATGGCACATTTGCCAGGCAAATAAAATCGGTTTACTATTATGGAGTGACAGATACACTATAAAGGACAAAAGTATTGGGACACCTGGCATTACACCAACAGGGACTTTTGTGAGGTCAGGCACTAATGTTGGATGGGAAGGCCTGGCTCACAATCTCAGTTTCAGTTCATCCCAAAGGTGTTCGATGGCTGACTGACCGGCACAGAGCCATGACCTCAACCCCATTGAACACGTTTGGGGTGAACTGGAACGGAGATAGTAAGCCAGGCTTTCTTGTCCAACATCAGTGCCTGACCTCACAAATGCTCTACTAGATGAATGGGTGAAGATTCCCACAGAAACACTCTAAAATGTGGAAATCCTTCCCAGAAGAGTGGAAGCTGTTATAGCTGCAAAGGGAAGACCAACTACATATTAATGTCTATTGATTTAGAATGTGATGTAATCAAAGTCCCTGTTGGTGTAACGGTCAGGTCTCCCACAACTGTTGTTCATATAGTGTACATCTGCTGCATGCAGGGCCAGTCCCATGGTCAAAATATGTCTTTGGTGATGTCATTATTCATTGCATGTACTTGCTTATTGATTTAGCAGAGCTTGCCTAGAATGCCTTTATGGTAGGGCCTGCCTTGGATCCATATATTGGGGGTTATATATATAAAGGTATTGTAACTGCAAACGTATCAAAAATGTTGGGTATTTTGTATGTGACACATGTTCTAAAAGCTAGATCTATGAATGAAAAGACACATCAATCTATAAAATTATTCATTTGAGTCATATGTTGTGTACATATTTTTTGCACCAAAAACATGCAACAAAATTATCTGACCACATCCTAAGTCAGCCACATGTATAAAAGGTGTTCTGTATATACCACTATTTCATAAGCTGCATTGTGCATGCCACGTATTTTTGACACATTTATACATGTTTAATAGCTGTGTAGTCGTGTCCTACTACTATAATGTTTCCCAGAATAGCCTTAAAAAGAAATTTGATATGTTCCTGCTGAAAATCAGCACTGAAGTAAGGAACGGGTTAGCATGTAGTAACCAATTCCCCTTAGCCATATTGTTAAGCAGGTATATAACCCCGACCTTCCCATGTCTCAGGTAGCTAATGTCTTAATTAGTTATACAAAAGGAAGATAAACTGCTACTACACAAGCACTGACTTGTTGTGCATTTAACACACACCTGCAGAAGAGTAGCTTTATGATTGGCTATCTATAAGTTTTGGTTTGGTTTTGGTAAAATAAAGCCTATTTTGTTAATTTCCCAGATAGCTCAATTGAAGATGCTAAAATGCATTAAAGAGACCATCCGCTTTACTGCATATGATAGCTGAGTGGTCCCTTTAATTTCTTTGTGTGGTCCCCCTGGAAATATATGGGGGGGATCCTGCAGAATCGCCTCCTATAGCATTGGCCTCTCCTCCTATCCCCAACTCCTTTGCTTGCAGAAGATGCGTTTGGCTAAATTCATCACCTGCTGTCCGCGCCTATGTGATCTAGGCGCTGCCAATTAACTTCAGTGTGCTTGCTTGCGGAGGGAGTTAATGAGAGCCCTGTGTGCATGTACAGAAAGTAATCCAACTGTTTTAAGCTCTAGTGCTTTCCTTCCACTCTAATCAGTTAAGCAAGGCTATAGAAGGGTTATTGTACTGAAACCCCAGAGCTGCAGCTTTTTCTAAAGGTAAGTACTTTAATATGTATTTTTTGTTGCCGAGACTGCATGGGTCTCTTTAATGTTGGCATTATTTATTTTCATTGTGCCATCATAGTTATTTATATGTAGTGGTAATTTTAAATCTCACATCTTTGGGGGGATTTAAAAAAAAATAATATTTAACATATTCTTTAATATTAAGGTTAATGAAGTACAGAGGCTTGAAAGGTTTTTTCTCATTGATTTCTTTTGTGTGTTTGGGTGAAGTTGGCCACTATTCCGCCTAATCACCATACCCCCCTTTGCTTTTGTAAACTCTCTACTCTTTATCCACTCAAATGACGCCAACCTGCCCAACAACTCTGCAACCATTTAATGATTGAAAATATGATTCTATGGAATCAGATTCTGCGGCAGGATGTGTTTGAAGTTAATTTAAACTTTTGCAAAGCTGGGATGGCTCTAACAAGCTAATATATCAAACACACACATACTTCCCAAGAGTCCAGGATTTTGTGGGACAGTCCAAATTTGCCGCAATATCCCACCTGGGGTCTTCTGATCTCCACTGATGGCTCAGGGAGCTGTACTGTGACCTCTACTGTCACTCCCAAGCAGCCAACTTGCGGTGCTCTAATGAAGAGTGCCGCAGGTTAACTTTTCTGGTAATCCCCCGCTCCACCTCTGGCTGCACCCCCCAATGAAGGTGTTCCAATCTGGACACCTCAAATTTAAGGGAGTATGAACCCATAACTCCTGATTTCCTTCTGGGAACATTTATGCCCCACAAACTGCAGAGGAGCAATGAAATGTATATGTGTTCTGGAAAAATGCCCAATATGGTAGCTGTGTGTTAAAGGGTTATTCCAGTCCCTTTTTGGTGCATGGTGGAATCCATTTTGTACAGACGTCTGTGCTTTATATTGCATGCAAATCATTGTGTTTCTTATTTATGGGAGTTAGAACATGAGACTTATTTCCCTCCTTCCCGTTCTGCTTCTCCCATACCATCACAAAGCACTTATTCATTATGGACATGCAACGCCTCCTATTCTTAACCCTTTCAGTGCTAACCAAGTATTCTATATATAGTTCACAAAGTGGACCCAGGTTGCCATCCAAGTATCTCATTGATAGATCACAGCTCCTCAAGTTGGAAGAAAGAAAAGTGGAAGTTCATGGAGTAGACAGCCTTATATGCAGTGATGAATTATAGCCTTGGCCAACTCGGAGTGTAGCAGGTCTGGGGGGCATTAGCACCTCTGCTGCTGTTCAGTTGGATGGTTCCTCTGATCTCTGCAACCAGTCCATCTACACTACAGAGGATGGTGCTGAGCAAGAACGACCTCTATATCTATTCACCCAGCACTCAGGATGGAGGTTGTGGAGTGAGCAGCTGGAGGCTACACCCATCGTAAAAATTTCACTGCTAATAGAGTGACAGCATGCTGTCTTTTGTGAGATCAGCTGGCTAGCATGCCAAAAATGTACATCTGCATGGACTGCATGTGCAATCAACATGCATATACCACAAGGGGATGAAATTAACCACCAAGAACATAAATTAGCTGCCTAAACTGACAAAATACTTTTTATCGACACTCAGCTCAATGTCTCCCTAACTTTATTTCTTCAGGAAATTGAGACCTTTGGCAAAACCTTGGCTTTTGAATAATTAAACTTCACATCCAAGATCCTCAGCAGTGAGTTTGACAAACATTCTGGTATGCAGTTTCCTTTTCACAGGGACACTCCTGCCATCATATGCACTTTAATACATATGAAAGCTAATTGGCCCTTTTAAAATTTGTCTGTGGTCCCACTTAGAAATATATCAAGGGATTCTGAAATAATTTCTCACTGAACCTGTAGAATGGTAGCTGGAGCTGACTGGTGGGGAGTACACCATGTTTGCACTCTGATGAACAGAAGATGTGTATGACTGAGCATTTCTACAAACATAAGAACTGGGGGCGAGGAAAGCGGTAGATGAACGGGGTGGGGGGGTCTGGAAAATCTCTTTATGCATTTGTAAGGGGACACTTGGCTATCATGCACTTGCAGGATTGCAACATGCATATGATGGCTGGAATGTCCCTTTAACAGAAGAATGCCACCTTCACTTCATAACTAAATAATGTTATTAGAACTATCAATATCCATATAGGTTTAAACACTTTTGCAACTAGTGACGCACAAGAAACATTGTGTTAAAATTGGTGCTGCATCACGAGGAAGATGCTGATGACAGCCTGGTCTTTCCTCTGTCAGCCTGCATCCCTGGCTCAGTGCGTAAACTGTGTGTTTACTGCTCACCAACCCAAATGTATTCAAATCAAATAATAGTGCAGTGTATAAAAGTGTTTTGGGGATGTTGATCATGAATTGGGTTCGTTTTTTAGCAGTGGCGCTTATTCTGCCAAACCCCCCAGCTCAAATGCTGGCTCTGCACTGATTGGCTCCAAAAAGCCACTGGGCAGGTAGGCAGCATAACTGTTCCTTTGTTTTTTCATTCTGAAGTTCTCTCCCTTCCCCTCATCCACTAACCAACAATTTTAAAATAGGAGAGCCATATCTTAAATGAATGATCCTACAGATCCTGAGAACAGGAAGTTAAGAAGGCTGCTCCCATGGTATACCCATAAGATGGGTTAATGCATATGTGGCTAAAATTATGTGGACACCTCGCCTAATTATTTAAGAGTTAAGGTGTTTCAGACACACCCATAGCTAACAGGTGTATAAAATCAAGCACATAGGCATGATGTCTTCAGAAACATTGGCAGTAGATTGGTTTGTACTGAAGAGTCCCTTCGTACCAGTGAAGGGAAATCGTAATGCTTCAGCATACCAAGACATTTTGGACAATGCTATGCTTCCAACTTTGTGGCACAAGTTTAAGGAAGGCCCTGTTTGGGGAAGTTCCAGCATGGTCCATAAAGACATGGTTTGACAAGTTTTGTGTGGAGTAATATGACTGGCCCACACAAAGCCCTGACCTCAACCCCATCGAACACCTTTGGGATAAACTGGAGCGCTGATTGTAAGCCAGGTCTTGTCGTCCAGCATTGGTGCCTGACCTCATAGATGTCGTTTTGGCTAAAGGGGTATAAATTCCCACAATTCTGCTCCAAAATCTTGTGGAAAGCCTTACCAGAAGAGTGGAGTCTATTAAAACCACAAAAGGGGGCCAAGTAAAGTCAAGTGGGCCCCATCACCTTGTGCTTGTCCACTACTTGGTAATGCAAATGGACACTGGACACATACTCATGCTCATACACACTCCATCTTCTGAAACCTACACAGCCATGCTCGGGCACTCTTACATCTGCATGCACACCTGTGTTATGCAATCCTGCTTCTCCATGTTGGAATGGGCCTTTGTTAAGACTTTTGGACTTGCCCAGGGGGCAATTGCCTCCTTGCCACTCTTAACATCCATGGTTTTGGAAGGGGATGTCCAACAAGCACATATAGGTGTGTTAGTCACTTTTGGTCATATTTTGTGTGTGTGTGTGTGTGTGTATGTATATATATATATATATATATATATATATATATATATATATATATATATATATATAATTTAAACCTAAACACAATAATACATGGATTTATTTAGTGTACAGAACTGCATAATGTCAGATTTGACCAACGACCAAAAATGTAGGAGTGTTTGTTGCACAAAGGTCTGAGTTAAATTCAAAATTCTAAAAAGGTGAGGTGGGGGAGCACAGCACTATTTTATTTATAAAATACATAAAACTTTTTTGTTGTTGGATGTTCACTTTTTGAAAGCAGCAGTATCACTGATAAATCCAAAAATGACCAATTTTCAATCTGGTAAATTCCAGAAGTGAAAATATTACATAAACACTTTCTATAAAATGAGCCTTCAAGGGGTTGAATGGCTTAAAAAAACAAACAAAAAAAGAAAATGGGTCACAAACAAGAACATCGACTAAGGCATCCTGAGTATGAAGAATCAAGAATGTGGCTGTGCTGTAAAATGAGGCCTTTCATGAACCTTTTTTTATGAAACAAAGTAACCCTTTCTGATCATGTAACCTTTCAACATTCCTGTGACTCAGACTGTTCCAACTGCTTGCGTTTGTCTATACAACTGTAAAAGCTGAATTTTTGAGGCCCAGCTAAGAAGGATCCTGTAGCTAGGAAAACGGCTGATACCAAAGTGCTCTGTCACTCTGGATAAATGCAGGCTGCTCCCTGTGTAAGAAAATCATTGGTGAGAAAAATTTCATGTAACACAATCAGTCTTCAATCTGAATATCGTATTCACAAAATGCCTTTAAATACTATATATAAAAAATGAAAGTGTGATGCTAAGTAGCACAATTTAAAATGTATAAATCATATTAACACACATATATATGGGCAAATAATGCACTTCTTATCCCGCCCACACGTTAATAAACCATGTAGAAACTCATGTCCCTGGGGTTTATCGGGGCCTAAATTTCATTTTCAAACATTCTGACCATTCTCAGCCCTACTGACGCAAACTCTAACACACCAAGTACTCCTAGCTGCATAGACATACAGTTATAATGACCACACTGATTAAAACTCAAACCAACTAGCCACTCTTCAACACACACTGTACTCAGCCAAGCAAGTGCACAAACACAAATCCCACACTCAGTCAAACTAATGCAGAAATTTCTGAAACATGCACTCAAAACGTACACATCTCAATCAAACATAATGGTACATTTGGACAGTCTTTGATACTTTTGGTCATATAGTGTGAATATGTGGACCTTTCAGCCACAACCATTGCTAACAGGTATATAACAGCAGCTATCTCCATTGGCAGCAGGGCGGCCGAGTGCTAAAGCATGTAAAAATTGTCTGTCCTCTGTTGCATCACTCAACTAGAGTTCCAAAATGCCTCTGGAAGCAACATCAAAGCAAGCAATGCATTTGGGTGGGCGAGCAGCTGCACTCAAGCCGAAGATCACTCTGCATAATGCCAAGCGTCACCTGGAGTGCTGTAAAGCACATCACCACTGGACTCTGCAGCAGTGCAATTGTGTTCTCTGCAGCGATGAATCGCTCTCCGGGTTTCGCCAGTTTTTGACATGAACACTAAAGATTATTTCTTGATTTATAAAGATTTCAAAAAAGTCTTTAGAAGCCACTGCATGTATTTAACATATTGTCAGACCGCCCCCAGCCATTTTTTAAAATTGAATACTAATCTCAAAAGTAGCATCAGTGCTCCTGAATGTGATAATTCTATTTCTTAGGAAAACCAATTTAAAGCTTGAATTTTAATATGAAATTCAGCAAGTCGGCCATTGATTCAGTGATAAACACTTTTATGATTCGTAGCGCAATCATAAAAGACGCCATAAAACTGTCTGTATAGTACTGGTACACCTGGATGCCTAATTAAAACACCTATGAAAATTAATAGGATTGTCTTGAGAGTTCTTTACATTGGCAAGTAAGGAAAGCATTGGGATCATGCAACTGCCCTTGCTCAACGCATGTGAGCCTGAGTGCGTGCTCAGAACACCCAGTGGCGCTTGCTTCTTAGGGACAGCATCCACAAGTAAAAGGAAATACTGACAATTGTCAGTGAATCACCATTTGTAAATAGGCATTATCATCCCATCTTCCTAACCATTGTTCCTCGTTGGTGAAAGCTAATTGGCTGTAGCAATCTCTGTAATTGAAGGGATTACCTCAGAACAGGAAACTGACACCTTTCACATCATTTACTCTGTTACTCTCAGGGAAGCAGAGAGCAAAACAGATGGCTGAAAATCCAAGAGCACGCGCTATATCTATAGGTGAATCGAGTTATTGGGTATTCCTACAGTCTGTGAAGGCAGCAGCATAAGCTGCCATGTTTAATCTTATCTCAGATCTCCATTTCGGAAGTGTTATTCGGTGACATATATAACGTTTTAAGATTAATATAATTACTTAAACCTTTGAAGGTGGATATGAAGGCATCTACATTCGCCTCCTCGTTACCAGTTTGTAGGTATGAATGGCTTGTTGTGTATTACAGAAATTCAGCCCCACAAGTTGCTGGCTTTGGCACAGTGGTGTTAGAGGTTATTACCATGTATGGTGTAGATGCCGGAGAGAGTTGTACCGCCTGTGCACGGCTGATAAGCCCTCCCTGTCCCTGCCCTCTCGGCACATACAGCAAGCGAAATACACAAACCAGCGATATATATCAACCCTACTTTTGGGAAGCCCACGTGACAGCCTTGCGAAGGAGCCAAGCCCACCCACTTCCGCCGCTACTCTCCCCTATTGCTTACGTGTTCTTTCGAATGTTCGAACAGACCAATCACACCATACTGCAAAACAACTGCACCATCAAATGAAAGGGATCCGCCCCTGCAACGTCACGGACAGAAAGTTGTTAAAAAGGTGCCGCCCCGCGCGCATTCCTGGGCAGATCTTACCGAGACTCCTTACTGTCGGTCGGTGAGAAGCCAAGACTTTCCTATTTCCCGAACGCCGGCTTTTGCTTTGTAGGGTTATAACATCAAAGAAACATGGTGAGTACATCTACGCTATAGCTGCTGCGTTATGCCAAACAAAGCGAGCTATCAGCTTTCGTTAAACACCCGCCCGTTTCCCTGTTCATCACGTAGGCGGTATGTTTAAGGCGGAAAGCGGACGGATAACGCATGAAACGCAGTAGGAACAATGGGTGGTTATTCTTGTGTGGGAAAGGAAACGTATAGTTGATCTGTGTATGTGGTTAATGCAGGGCGCCCCTGGCGTGATGGTGGCTGTGGTCCTAATTAATCAGTAAACTAGCCCATCTTTAAGGCGTTAACGTAAATGTGTATGTCTGGAATAGATGTTGGCCGCTCATCGGTTGTGTCCGTTAGCGTGCGCCACGCCTCAATAGCTGTGGCGCAGCACGTGCTCGGACTACCTGTCGTTGTGCTCTCCATTATGTAACTACTTTCATTATCGGGGCTTATTTTTTTTTTTTATATAATATACGTCACTGGTGTCTGCATACTCCGTTACAATTAAAATCTAATAATGGGTCTTGCCGGTTTGTGGCGCATGTTTTCGAAAAATATTCGTTACTGATTTTTTTTGCCTCTAATAACGCATGTTGGCCCCTGAGCGGGCACGGAAAGGCTTAGGCGTAAAGGAATAATGTTTCCGTGTAATTGTTAGAACGATACAGTTCCTCAGCGGCTCGTTGCGGTTTCATTCAGTCCGTCTCGCGGTAAAGATTCCCGAGTAATTTGCCGATAGCCCCGCCCGTACCAGTAATGGCTCTGCTGTATGTGTGGCGTACCGATAAAATGGACCTGCCTTCATACTCTCATTCGATTGGCTGGCTTAAACCGGCTGATTCGGGTAACGGTAAGACTCAACTAATCCTTTATAAGAAGGCGGAGGGGGTTAACGTACCAGCGAGGCTGCACTGCGCACGTGCTAAGGCGCGTGGAGTGATGTCATTGTTCTCTTACCTGCGCGTAAACGCCTAATCTGCTGAATCACTCGGTACTAAAGCATTTCCTGGTGCAGGCCGCAGACGGTCACTTACTGGCGCGCAACCCCCCCCCCCCCCCCCCCCGCCACTAAGGATGGCTAGTAATTACAAATGTGCATCTTGATTGACAGGCTGATTATTATGGGATGACATAAACAATAGCTGATCTATCTGCTTTCTTCCACTCCAACAAAGGCAGCTCGGCCCAACATGCAGCCAATTGTCATAAAGCAGAGATAATGAGATCAAGGATCATGTCCATCTGAGTTTAACAGAAGTAGTAAATTATAGGAATATTCTAAATAAATGTAACACTCCAGCATGTGTTTAATGTTAATGGGGAATTTATGGGCGTGACGGGCATGTGGTTTGATGATGGCATCTAAGGAAAATCTTATTCCATCTTTTAGCCTCCATATAAATTTGCCACTCTGACAATATGCTACAAGATTGCGAATGCTCCATAAGAGGATGGGGTGGTTGGTGTTTCTCTCCCCCCCCCCCTTCATCTTTTATCACTTGGGGAGGGTACATTGTGAGTGGGGTGTTTACTACCAGTCATTCAGTAAAGTAAAAAGTGCTTTGTCTGAGCAGAAAGGCAAGGCTTTGTGACCTCATCTTTGTCGGCCTAACCGTTAATGGCGGCTGTTTCCTGATTCATACTGCAGCGCGGTGAAGATGTTGATTCGTTTAGTTCTGTTTTGTTGGTGCGTAGTTAATCCTGTTGGTGCTGGCCTGACATTCCTTGTTGAGTCAGTGTTAAGAAATCTGCTGGTTTCAGCTGGTTTAAAGCATGGAACAACATTAGTATGTGAAGCATATGATTAAACGGCTGCTGTGTTGAACAATGGGGGCAGACAAATCATTGGAACAACATTCATCAACCGAGCTTTGTAGGATGGATGGGAGGGGTACAGCACATATTTTGGAGCGGGATAGAACTAGTTACATAGTAACCGCAGCCGCCTGGCTGCATGAAGAAAAAGCTTAATTATGCACAGCGCACACAGGTCATTGCAAAGCTAGAACAGACTTGAAAACATGAATAGCAAATCCAGTCTCTGCTGGTTTTCTGCATTAGAATCCTAACAAAAATGGCTCTTGAAGGTGGTAACAGTGGGGTGTAACAAAGCCATCATATTTGTTTAAAACTTAGATAATGCAAGATGTGTTGGCTAGTGTTTTTTATACTCTGGGAAATTTACAGACTAATTAATAGTAATGTGATGGTGCTACTTAGTGAAGCACTGTATCTGATTTGGAGGCCCACTTTACTCGGTCCCACAGGAATACTATGGAGCACTAATGGTTCCTGTCCGAATGCCATTTGAATAGTTATTCATTTCATTGTTTGGTCTGAATAGAGCTCTTAGGAAAAGGGAGATGGTTAAAAGAATGGTATGCTTTGTCTCCTACGTCACAGATCTCTGCCTTCCTCATAGTGTGGCAAAAAAAAACCAACCCACAACACACGTGTCCCAAGCTAATGCCAATTGGAATCTATAAATAATCTAATAAGGCAACTGTCTGAAGTCTGACATTATGCCAAGTTGTGTAACGTATGTACAATCATTTCACAGGAACATTTAACAGTTAATACCTGTCACTCTTTCCACAGCGTGAGTGCATCTCTATACACGTTGGTCAGGCTGGTGTGCAGATCGGCAATGCCTGCTGGGAGCTGTACTGTCTGGAACATGGCATTCAGCCTGATGGGCAGATGCCCAGTGACAAAACCATTGGAGGAGGTGACGATTCCTTCAACACATTCTTCAGTGAGACTGGAGCTGGGAAACACGTCCCTAGGGCTGTGTTTGTAGATCTGGAGCCAACTGTCATTGGTGAGTAGATAAAACTTTGCTGGTTAAAATCTGTAAGGGAAACCAGTGAGAGGAATTAAGCATGTTGCACACGATACACTTTGAATATATTATATAAGGCATATTTCCCTTCATCTGTAGATGAGGTTCGTACTGGTACATACCGTCAGCTGTTTCACCCAGAGCAACTTATCACTGGGAAGGAAGATGCTGCCAACAATTATGCCCGTGGACACTACACAATTGGCAAGGAAATTATTGACTTGGTGCTGGACAGGATCCGCAAACTGGTAAGTCCATGAAATAAATAAACAAAAAATAAAATAAAATTTGGTAAGTAACTGGAAAACTCCAGCAATATGACTTTTTCTGTCTCTTCCCCTTTCCCCTTCACAGGCTGACCAGTGCACAGGTCTTCAGGGTTTCCTGGTCTTTCACAGCTTTGGTGGTGGTACTGGTTCTGGTTTCACCTCCCTGCTGATGGAACGTCTCTCTGTTGATTATGGGAAGAAGTCAAAACTTGAGTTTGCCATCTATCCAGCACCACAGGTCTCAACAGCTGTGGTTGAGCCCTACAACTCCATCCTTACCACCCACACCACATTGGAGCACTCAGACTGTGCCTTCATGGTGGACAATGAGGCCATCTATGACATCTGCCGTAGAAACCTAGATATTGAGCGTCCCACCTACACCAATCTGAATCGCCTTATCAGTCAGATAGTGTCCTCTATTACAGCCTCTCTCAGATTTGATGGTGCCCTGAATGTAGATCTTACTGAATTCCAGACCAACTTGGTGCCCTATCCCCGTATTCACTTCCCTCTGGCTACATATGCCCCAGTTATCTCAGCAGAGAAGGCTTATCATGAGCAGCTCACTGTAGCTGACATAACAAACGCCTGCTTCGAGCCAGCTAACCAGATGGTGAAATGTGACCCACGTCATGGTAAATACATGGCTTGCTGCCTGCTGTACCGTGGTGATGTGGTTCCTAAAGATGTTAATGCTGCTATTGCCACCATTAAGACAAAGCGTAGCATTCAATTTGTAGACTGGTGTCCAACTGGTTTCAAAGTAGGCATTAACTATCAGCCCCCAACTGTGGTTCCAGGTGGTGACCTGGCCAAGGTCCAGCGTGCTGTGTGCATGTTGAGCAACACCACTGCTATTGCTGAGGCCTGGGCCAGACTGGACCACAAGTTTGACCTTATGTATGCCAAGCGTGCCTTTGTGCACTGGTATGTGGGTGAGGGTATGGAGGAGGGAGAGTTCTCTGAGGCCCGTGAAGACATGGCTGCCCTGGAGAAGGATTATGAGGAGGTTGGTGCTGATAGCGCTGATGCAGAAGATGAAGGTGAAGAGTATTAGACTTGTTGCTTGAAATGAGCTTTTTCTTTCTGTTGCTGAAACTCCCAATCTGAAGTCTAATTTTTTTAAATAAAGTGCCATTTTAAATGTGGCTATGAAATGTATGTTTTCTGTAGTGTCTAATTTGGTGAAAAACTGCCAAAGTCAACTGTTCGCATAAAAGTACTTACCTAGGGTCAGAAAACAGTATTTTATTTTCTTCATTCAAGACATTCTAGTCACGTTTAATAAAGCTAATTAAAATACTGATGCTGTGGTGAGACCTAAGTTACTAAAATGTCTTTTTAAAATGGAAAAAAAACTTGGAACACAAAACACTTCATGTACACTTTATAACATTTGGGTCATTAAACATCTAGTCATCAATCCTAAATGCCCTGGTCTGTTGCCAGTTACTGATGTCCTTCATATGGTACAGATGTCAAGTTCTACAGTTTACTTCCTGTCGATTTAATGTTTAATTAAACTATCGCTGTCTGCATGTAGGTCATAAGACTGCTGTAGAACTCTTAAGCTTCATAACATTCAAGGCTAAAAGCAGAAAGTTCCAAAGAGAAGCCGTTAATGGGGTATGCAATAAAAAAAAAAAAAAAAATCTGGCTTGTAATCTTTCTGCCTGTGTTTCTATTGCGTTGCCGGTTTCTCACATTAATAGTTATTGCGCCCTGCTCGTTCACACTGACTAAAGAGTGCTAAGCACATCTATAGAAGCATGGTGGGGATGGTGTGTTACCACATAACATGTAGTTAGTAAGATCTTCACGCGGAAGGAGAATGAACACGTTGCCCATTTTGGTTGTGTGCCTGTTGGGGTAGCTTTTGCGTAATGCCTGACCAAATACAGGTGCGTGGCATAATGTGGTTAAGAAAAAACTTAGACATGAACCTGTTGAGTAATGCAAGTATCCCAGCTGATACTCTGAATCAAGAAAATGTGGATTGGACAATGGTGTGCTATCTGGATAGGTGCTGCAGCATAGGAGCTAAAATACAGTACTGCGGTTTTGTAGGACCACACAATAAAATGGCAGTTAAAAGAAGCTTTATTAGTCTACGAACAGCAATTCCAAGTACAGAATATGTTTCAGGAAGTATAAGTTCAGATCCAAATGCTTAAATAGTAATCTTTGGGTGTTAAGTGCACTTGTAGAAATTTAATTTGGACACTTTTTTTTTACAAGCACTAATTATTTCCAGGAAGAAGTCGGGTGTTTTAACATTAAATTTCAACAAGGTACAGGCTTGCATAAGATTTCAGTCTTAGCCATGTAGCTCTCGAGTAGAGCGACTTCTGATTTGGAAACATCAAGCCTTTAGAAATGGACTCTCGTGGGATGAGGATCCTTATATAGGGAGACAAAACAAACACTAGCTGAGAGTCGAAAGATCCCTGTATGTATCCGTTGCTGTAATTGCACCATGAGAAGCATAGCTATTACATGCAGATTAGAGGCTACACTACCATATTACCATATTGCCACGATGCAGCTGCCCTTTTTTTTTTGAATCGGTCAGCCCCGTAACGCCCTGCCCCCGGGCCACACCCCCCAAAAAACAAGTGTCCTTCTGGCCGTTAGACTGTTGAGAGATGTTAATGAAGCTCTTCATGGGCTGTGAATAAATAGAACCCCAGTTTTATGTGGGAGTCTTATCTTTCTTTCTGAGGATTGTTTGCCGATATTGTTAAAATATTACAGGTTAGTATTGTGTTATGGATACACCTTTCCTGTTTCATAACCATAAATCCTTGTTCTATCGGTGTCTGTGCTGCTTCCTGTTTCCTATGTGGAGTGAGGTGGGCTGTGTCCTTCCTTCCTGTGTCCAGCAGCCTCAGTAAAGCCACCCATTATGTACAGAACTGCGTATCTGTGCAAGGGGCTAGAATACCCCTAAAATAAACACAAAGCCCAAAAAACACAAGCAGTAAATTATGCTTTGAAGACAAGTAATATTCATATTTTCCAAGCTGGATCACCATGGCACAAATGTGTCAATGCAGACGTATCCGGGTCGGGGTCAGGGCTAATAGTCCCTTAAGTCACAGAGCGCTGGGATATCCCAGCATTCCACAGGGTATATATGTATGTATACATATATATATATATACATACATACACTGTATTAGCTCAGTATACTGGTAAAACAGTATTTTATCTAATAAACAGGAATACGTGTGTTTTAACATTTTGGTATCTTATCAGTTTGTCAGCATATGTTATATACAAACAGAAAACCAATAGCCATTTTAAGGTCCCCCCTCATTTCGTAATGCACCTTACTTATAGATATGCCCCTCTGCCCCCTGATATGCCACTCTGCCGCCCCAACTATACTTTATAACCCCTGATATGCCACTCTGCCCCTAATATGCTTTATAACCCCTGATATGCCACTCTGCCCCTAATATGCTTTATAACCCCTGATATGCCACTCTGCCCCAATATTCTTTATAACCTCTAGAAATGCCCAGCTGCCCCTCCAGATATGCTTGATGCCCCTAGAAATGCCCACCTGCCCACTAGAAATGCTTAATGCCCCCTAGAAGTACCACTCTGTCCCCCTGATATCCCACTCTGCTTCCTAGAAGTGCCACCCCCAACTTGCCAATGCACCCCCAGACTCCCTGGTGTCTAGTGAGGCCACTGCATCGGGCAATACGAACTGCGCATCCCTGCGCTAAACCCCGATTATAGGCTGCACCCATATTGGGCTGCCCATATTCTGGCCAATATGGTGTGTGTGTGTGTGTGTGTGTGTGTGTGTATATATATGTATATATCAAATATGTTTGATGTTTATATATAATTAAAGAGTTGTCCATTTTGTTTTATCTTGCTCTGGTCATTAGCACTTGATCTCAGCAGGATAATTAATCAGTTGCAGTTTGTGTTCATGGTTTCAGATGCTGATTTTCCAGCTTCTGCTGTAATCAGTTTGCCGAAATCAGAAAAATGGCCTCAATACAGCATGTTGATAACAGCAATCCAACGCTGCACATCACAGCCATAGTGCCACTCACCTATCCATCAGTTTGGCCCATTGATTTGCACTCCATTGAAAAGGTTAACTGCACAGACAAAGATGTTTTGCACTTGAGTGTTAAAGAATTTAACTACACAAACATGGATGTTTTGTACTCCAGCACTTAAAGGGTAACTACACACACAAAGAGGTTTTACGCTTCAGTTTTGGGGTCGCTAACTACATGCACACAGAGGTTTTGAACGCAAGCATTGAAAGGTTAGCTACACACACATATGGCAGCTTTGCATTTCAGCAGCAAAGATGTTCCTTAGACACAGGTAGGCTGAAAAGGCAGATGTTACTTATAATAGATTTGCTTCGTAAATTAGTTATATTGTGTCCACTACATTGTATCTCATCCGCTGACACTGGGAAGGTTGTCTGCTCTTTAAATGTAAGAGTGCTCCATGCAAGTACTATTTTAAATGTAACAGTGCTCCATGCAAGTACTATTACGTTGTATCTGTTAGCGAGATGCCAGCAAGGACAGCTCCTGCTGTCAGATCAGAGAATAGGCGTTCAGGATACAGCCAACTCGATGCAGGAGCGGGTGGTCAGACAATGTACTGGCTGGTCCCAGTAATCCTGCGCACTCCCGCAAGGCTGCCTTTGCGTTGCTCACACACAGCAGCGCTCTTCTCTTGTTCCGCCCAGGAACCCAGCGGAGTCACGTGAATTTACGTTGTGTAACAAGACTCTTCCTGTTCCTGCTTCCCCGGGTGAAGAGAAGAGACGCTGTGTGCGAGCAACGCAAAGGCAGCCTTGCGGGAGTGCGCAGAAAATCTGCAGTTTAGGTAAGGGGGTGGGGGGAGTTTGAACGAGTATGCGTGATTGAGGGAATGAATGAGTATCTGAATGATTAGTATCTGAATGAGGGAATGAATGAGTATCTGTGAATGAGGGAATTAATGAGTATGTGAATGTTTGTAAATGATGTTTGCGGGATTGGACACATGTTTCGGGAGCTGGGGGGGATTGGACACGTTTGTTGCTGGAGGGGGCGGTAATGGTCAGAAATTCAGTGGGAGTGGGCAGGAGCAGGATTAAGAAAACAGTCCCACACAGGGTTCTAGTTAGTGGCACCTGGGTGCAGAATTTCCTCAGCTCACCTTCCCTCGTAACACACTCTAAACTTCATACCCTTACACAGCAACACCCACATAGTCACTCTGTCAGTAGCTCACAGACATTTGTGTTAGCATGTTGGGCATCGTGCTTTTATACGCTTGATTATTCTTGAAATTGCTTTAGGTACATTTCCACAATTACACAGTGCAGACAAGGCTGATAGAAGAGATTGGTGTAGTGCCTAATGCACACTGAGACTGATCAATAGCAGCAGAATCCAGATTATCAACATTTCAGATAAAGCAGAATTTGTAACAGCTACTTTACCGAGAGATGGCATTTTTCATGAGCCCTGTCAGCAAATTCATCCAACACAGTGTGCAGAATTAAGCAAAGCCTGCCACTTCCTATTAAACTATAATGTTGCTGGATTCATCTACCTCGATAAAGTAGAACGTCTTAAATGAGTTAGAGGTCTCACTGGGACAAGCAAGGGAAACTAATCTATTTAGTGGGGCTCCTGGCAGACAAGTGGGATTCACAATGAAATGATGAGCAGCCTTGCTGGCAAGTGTTACCAGCAATCATTTAATTCAGGAATATTGCAGCATTTATATAAGCAAGACTACCATGAAGTTGTCAGGGGTAGGACTCTGATTAAGATTTCAGATGTTGGGTTTATTACTATCAATCAGCTGTTATGAAAGAAAAGAGAGCAACTGTGTCTATCCAATGTGTCTATTCAGATAGTATGCACTTGACATATCACTTAGGCAGATAACGTATGAACAGGGGGCTGAAGGGATATATTTATTAAAACATTGACAGAATAGTTTATCAGGATCAGTCACTTAGTGTTCAATAAATGTGGTGCATTTGGAATTCTCATGGGTTATACCCCAGTTGTGAAATTAAGCATTCTGTAAACGTACAGTTTCAACTTAAAAGATAGTATGTGACAAGTGACGTCAGAAACAATTCTGGTGAATAAGGACATGTCCTCGTGTGTGAAATATACATCTACAAAACAAGAAAAAAGAAATGTCCTGTCCACACACTGGACCAATTAATGGTCAGGATCAATGTCCCCCTAATTTTTAGTAGTTGGTACGTGCATACATTTTATGTTCATTTTTTTCCTGTTACAGAAGTATGTGCGCACTGAATGCTTGTGCAAATGTAAACCTGTTTTAAGATAATTTTGGCACATCTGCTCTCTCTCAACTGTATTGTCATGTTTTAATATAATATCAAGATTTGATAATTCATCCACTACTCAAATTTACCAGACACAATTTAGCTCAGGTTTTCTTTGGTGCATTATTGATTCATATTTAGTGTCCTTGTTTCTCTTTATTGGGTTAAAGAACAAGGAGACTGAACCAATACGCTTTGTTCTGCATGCCTGGCTGGGGCTGGGGTGGGAGAGGCTTGAGCAGCAGAACATGTATCTTTGACAGAGGCGCAGCAGCAGGAATTGAGCATTACCTCATCCCTCTGCTGACATAAGGGCTGGACAAAGGAAGTAATAAACCATATATAACTCAGCCAGGCTTCTACTGAATCCTGTTACAGAACAATTCTATTTTTTTTTCACAGAGTGTAAGATTACTGTAAAACATTGTGAATTGAGTCTGTGAACTTTACACCCAACATTCTCTATATTTGCAAATGAAATCATATCCAATGTGGTAGAAAATGTTCACCTTGAGAGGCATACAGAGAGGGGGGGCGCCCAAATTATTGGGCAAAGGTGGTACCACGCAAAACGTGATAAAGATTAAAAGGGATTGGCGGAGATATAGGAACCAGAGGGGGTGGCGTTCCTCTCAAGCATGGGCATCCACAGTATTTTTTCCGGGGGGGGGCAAAATATCCTCCCCACTCCAACACCTCCTGCCCATTTCCTACCTTTGTTTGCTCGGGGAATGGTTACTTGGTAGAAGGAAAATGTCAGTTACCCATTCATAGGAATAATTATATGACCATGGTAGCAATAGCTAACCTGCACAACATGACAACATTAGTTTCCAATAGTTGGGGTGATAAAGATTAGCCACAAATACCCAGTCTACAATTCCTATGGTTTTCAGCCAGTAATAATTGACTCTATATCATGGGAGCTGCAGTCAACAACAAAAACGTTAGTGTGCATAATAATCAAGTAAATCAACTATCAATGTCGCTGCTCGACATCATTGGAGTGAAGATTGGGAACACCTAATGTTGTGTAGTGTAGCTCTGTGATGCAGAGCAAACATTCTGAGATAGAGAGGGTAGTTCGAGGGCAGTAAAAAAAGGGAAATAAAGGCTTGGAGCCAAAATAGGACACTTGGTAGTTTTGCAGCAGTTGTGGCTAATATTTTGGCAATCAAATGTTATTACATTTCTCATGATTTTTAGCCAACCAAGTGGATGGCTGGGAATCATGAGATATGCACTGTGAATGGGGAGAGGAAAAGGGTTAGCATGTGTGTCTGTGTCATCATATGGTGTCAGGGGAGAGCCTAGAGTTTGTGGCTCTTGGGAGACAGGGAGTGTGTTTATTTACTGAGGGAGGAGGGTGGCACTGAAGAAGTATTGTACCTAGGGCTACTAACTCTAGGGTCTTGCTTGCAAGTTGCTAATGCTGCCTAAAAGGAAGGAAGGGTGTTAAAATAAAATATTAGCCCAGTGTGCCAATTGCGCTAGGTATTTCACTGTGTAATAGTACACTAATCTTCTGAATGATTTGTATCATGATAAGTTTAAAATTAAAATGACAAAACAAGACTTCTAATTTTCGAATCCTCACTTAATTACAGTAGTGCCTGAGCAAAAGAAATAAGGATACATTTGAGTAGAATTGGCAAGTTAAAAGCAATTACCATTATTTCCAGGAGATGGCACCAAATCCATATGATTTTGTAATCTTGCTACACATGGTAAGGTGCATTGTTTAAATATACCTATAATATATACACTCACTGGTCACTTTATTAGGTCACCTGTTCAATTGCTTGTTAACACAAATAGCTAATCAGCCAATCACATGGCAGCAACTCAATGCATTTAGGCATGTAGAGGTGTCAAGGCAACTTGCCAGGGAAGAAAGGGGTTTTAAGTGACTTTAAACATAGCATGGCTGTTGGTGTCAGATGGGCTGGTCTGAGAATTTCAGATCTACTGAAATACTGCTGATCTACTGGTATTTTCTCTAGGGTTTAAAGAGAATGGCCCGAAACATAAAGAAACTATCCAGTGAGTGGCGGTTATGTGGATGAAAAAGGCTTGTTGATGTGGGAGGTCAGAGGAGAATGGGCAGACTGATTCCAGATAACAGAAAGGCAACAGTAACTCAAATAACCACTCGTTACAACCAAGGTATGCAGAATACAATCTCTGAATGCACAACACATCGAACCTTGAAGCAAAGCAGATGACAGCAGCAGAAGACCACACAGGGTCAGCTAAGATGAGGAAACTGAGGCTACAATTTGCACAGGCTCACCAAAATTGGACAATGGAAGACTGGAAGAACATTTACAGATTTTAGACAAATTCGGCAATTCCTATGAAGCCACTAAATAAGGCCGACAGACTCACCTGACTAATAATCACCATGTGATAAATCTGTAAGATTGAGAATCCCACTACAGTTGCCTGCTGCAAGGTGAAGAATACTCTATAGTTGTCCTTTAGTAAGAATAGAGCAAATGAATTTTTCGCACTCATCTTAGCACCATGGGAGTTGTATGAAATTCTTCAGAATCTGAACTCTAGCTAGCAGGACCCTCTACAATGTTTTACTCTGTTTACATAAGCTATTACAATGTGTTGATTGAGGACTTTATTAGGATTATAACTAAACAGCAAGGAGCTAATATTTTCATCAGCACCCAGTTACAATTGTGTAGCTCATACTTTAAGACCTTTATCCCTACACTGCAGAATATTTAAGAGACAAAGTCCCTTTAAGCTTAACAATGAAGGCTGGAATGCATGATGGCAAACATTAAAAAACTCTTCTGCTTTATGAAATAAATGCACAGAATTGCTAGCTACATCTATTTATATGTTCATAGATCTATATATAGAAGAATATGGCAATAGGAAATAATTACCACCTTAATTCATGCTGTTGCAGTAATGAATAATTGTATTATCTTCCTGTAAAGAACAATGGGAACATGCTAATATCAATGCTGACGCAAATAGGAGGATGTTATAAGGGACATGCATGCTCATGTCACGTTGACCTTTTAAGGCCAAAGACTCATGAAGGTATGTTTGATTTGGGGAGAGGGGCACTGTTGCATTTCTGGGGAGGCTCTTACCTGCCTGCCCAGTCCCCTCTTATGTCTAAGTGACCGAGAAACCCTGTCTGGTCTGCCGGAGCCAGACTCCCATGGATTAGCCTGATATGGGGGCTTTACAAGCCAGGAAACACTCAGTGTGCCTGACCGGGAACCTAGCCGCAATTCATGGAACTGGGCGGCAGCTAGGAACTGGGGCAATGCCCGACAATTGAAACTGTGTCACTACGGACATCCTTTGACCCACCACGTCGCTCTTTTGAGGATACATTAAGCACGTGGTGGGCAGGGTGGCAATTGCCCCCAGGCCGCCCTAAATGTTAATAAAACGACCGCCATGGCCGTCTTTAATGCGGGACAAAAGCCTGCATTATCCGTGATCACTTCCACAGAGGCCCTGCCACTTACGTGTGCGTTGCTCTCTGTGCAAGCAGTGTCTCTTGTTCCACCCAGGACAAGCAGGAAACCAGCGGAGTCATGTGACTTTGTCACATCACTCTGCTCCTGCTTTCGTGGTACGGTACAAGAGAAGAACGCAGAGGAATGCAGCGGCTCCTGCAGAAGTCTGTGAGTGGCACAGAGTGATCTGCAGTTCAGGTAAGGGGGTGGGGGAGGTGGTATGAATGAGTATGAGTGATTGAGGAAATGAATGAGTATCTGTCAATGAGTGAATGAATGAGTATCTTTAAATGATTAGTATCTGTAAATGAGGAAATTAATATATGAATGAGTGAATGAATGTTTGTGAATAATGAATGATGTCAGATATTTTATGATAGAAAACATGTATTCTATATATTCTGTATTTTACATGAGCACAAAATGGAGTCAGAGCCATTTTATTTTACATAATCATATAATGATTATTTCTTTCTATCTTTGTTCCCTCTATAATTGAGAACAAAGAAGTATTCATGTATATAGATGTTTCAGTATATATGATCCAATTAACGTTATCTTCCATGAGAAAGTTAAGGAGTAGACACTACATATCCTTAGGAATGTAAATTGGAATGGGGGATACGTCGTAAAACCACCAAAACCTAATTTACTACCTAGGAGGCAAGGTCTGGAGATATGGGTGACTACAAAGACCTGGTTTACTATCTAGGAGGTAACATCTAAAGATAAGGTGACCAAGGATAAATTCCTAACACATATGTAATGGTCTTAAGTTATTTCTTAGACCAGAGCGTCTCTCGCAGGTAAATTAAGAAATTACAACGATCGGTGTGGCAGAGCCTGTCCTGGTGTATTTGTTTGGTGTGTCGGTGTGGCAGAGCCTGTGTGTGTTTGATCATCTGTTTCCTGGCACTTTACTTTCTGTAGGAATAAATTGAACTATAGTCACTTTAAATGACATTTTCTAGGCCCAGAAATCAGTGAGCAGAAAAGTGAAGGATTTGTTTTATTTAATCTATTTTAATCTGCAGATTTTATTAAAAATGATTGGTTAAATTGTGGCTTCTTGCATCCCGTGTATGATGCCTTTTTTTTTAGTGTACTGACGTACTCCCAATCCCATCACATTACATCAGCATGTGTTAGAAAATCAGGAAAAGATGGTCATGGATGGTGGGCTGATTCGGTGCCACAATGGGCCACTTGACTAGACTTGCCCCCTAGGCCATAGGCAGCCAGTCCTCCCTTGGTGGTGGGCAACACTCCATGATTGTTACAGAGAGGGGGCTCGTTCGGGAACCCTGGTTTTACTACCGGTCTTTAGGACCGGGGTTTACCCAGCCGCGGCTACTGCGCAGACTGTTCCCGAGGACGTTTCTGAGGCTGATGCTCAGGGTCCCAACGTTGGATCACGACGCTTTTTGGATAAAAACATCTTCAGACCGTGAGCTCTCCATTGGTACCCCGGGATTGACGCACTCCCTCGGGATCACTCTTTGTCAGGTGGGCATTGCTGGCTATAGAGCTGTATGGTGGCGCGGAGATGTCTGGTGGTTTATGGGATTATACCTTTAATCCTATAATTTAATCCTATATATATGTGTGTGTGTGTGTGTGTGTGTGTGCTGTCCTCAATAAAGTCAGTTCTGTTTTACCCCTAAACTAAGTGTTTGGGGGAACAGGAAGGGTTAATCCCTTGAGCAATTAAGCTTTCAGAGGCCAGGAAGATCTCTACGGCGGAGCTACTCAGTCCGAGTACGTGTCTCTGTCACAGCTCACTTTCCTTACTTTTAAGAGGTGAGTGAGGCTTACAACATTTAATTTCCTAATGCTTTCCTTTCAGCTAAATAAGTAGTGTTTCAGTTTGAAATGCCACTGGTTTATTTCCTGTGGCAATTGTTTCAAGACCTCCGTCAGGCAGCAAGCCCTATATGCATCTATTATCATTAGAAGCATGCAGCCTGCAAATACATTTACCCTTAGTGTCTGGGTTCAGGATTGATGGCTACTTTCATTGGTGAGCTGGCCTACCATGCAGCTTGCAAAACATATCGTGGAATGGTGAGACTAAGAAACACTGCAGACCATTTCGTATTAGGAGGCATTGATGGCTTCATTTTTGAGGCAAGGCATCATTCATTCGATTAAAAATTGATTGAATGATGACAGGACAATTTACAATTGGGCACTTGACTGTTTGTGTTGCTCATGATAGCTTGGAGCCTTCACTTACATTGGCTACATTTTAAGGCTCGGAATTGACCACAATGGTAATTTTTTCCAGGACATACATACAGTTCACACGTTCTGACTAGGACATATCATGTGTATAACTGCCCAGGAGAAGATACAAAATATGGGATGCGGGCCAACTGACCCCATTTTCTGTTAGCACCCATTATAACTGGGATGCAAGTGATCTGATGTGTGGTGTGATGGGACATGGAAGCCATGGCATTCTAAATGTGGTAAGATGAGTATACCATTAGAAGGCTGTGGTGAGACAATAATGCTGTTAAAACACTTATAGATAATAAACAGATGTCAAAATGTATTTTTGAAAAACATTTTATAAAAAAAGAAAACATTGACATTTTCATTTATGTGGTGCTAAAACAATGTAAAAAAATTCCCCCTTTTTTTAAAAACCCTAATCGCCTTTGTATACAAAGGTTCTGAACACATTTCACAGCATTAGAAGGCACCACATGTCTTTATAACACAGAGTGCTGGGTTATAACATCTTATGCCTTCTGATGCAGTGTATGGAGGCTGTGCTGAGCGGGCCTAGTGTATATAGGCTAATTGAACAGATCAAAGAACTCCTCTGTAACTGACCCATTGTGCAGTGGAACACCGGGAGGCCAGTTTGCCCAAGATGGCAATCCGTCCACTGGTTTTAAAGTAGGCAGCCTGCTGCCCCAGGCCTAGGCCAAGTCAGCCTAGATAAGGATAAATCATTGGTCTAAATCTCTTTCTGCCTCGCAATAAGAGTAAGGTGGGGCGAGAGATTAGTAAAACACGAATGGATTTGCCATGTGAACACCATGATCTCTATGATTAGCTAACAAGAGCAATCACGTGATCACCAGCTTTCCATAGAAGAGTCTTCGTTACAAACCAGTGCCCTGTAGGAACCCGCTGGAGCAGCTTACATGGGAGCACGCCACTTATTTAAATGTATAATGTTCCATGCCCATTTAAAGGGCCAACATAATGCAGATATTTGTTCCCCTTCATGTCGATGTAGACATACCACTTGAACCAATACAACCACTGAGCAGCATTGGTGATAGCTTACTTAAAGTGCTATTACAGACCATTCAAATCATCAATATGCCCTCCTGTCAATGCACAATTGAGGTTGTAATTAAAGGAAAACATCAATCATGGTGTACAATTACTAATGGAATACAAACAGGAACCTAACATACAGTATATTTCTGATTATCTTACTTAATACCCTATGCAAAAGAGCAACAGCAGAAAAAAATATATTTGGAGTCACATATATTTCATTATAACATTCACAGGATTATTAAAAAAAAACCAATATCATCTACATTCATTTTATTTACAATATAGGATACAGAGAAATCTTTGGGCACTCTTTTTTCCACCTAATAAGTGGGAGTTATATTCCATAAAATAACAGAGAAAATGGAAAAATCAGACAAAACATAAGCTAATGGGTTATGAATCGAATTCATGAAAGTCAAGTGACAGAGGTTCCAGGACTATAATCATGAATCCACTACCGAAAATCACAGTGCAGTGTTCCGTTTTCCCAGCAACTTTGGTGTTACTCCTACCTGGTGTCTACAGCTTACTCAAACTCCAACTTTCTCTTCTGGGTATGGGTCATCAAAGTGTCCTTGTGAATGTGTGCAGGGATCTATGCATATATGTATATATGTCTTAATATATAAGTATACAGTGCATTAGTGTTCTACAGTCTAGCTTCAATGTTCCTATATTCCTTTACAAGATCAATTAAACAACGTGTAACATTATTGTTGCTTTTAGCAGACCGATTTAGTTTGAATGAGAAAAATGGTTACTTGATATACTCTGTGATAACATTGGTATTAAAGAATTGACTAAAGACACTATCGCTCAGGTTAGGTTTACAGCCATTCCTCTAATAAAGCTGACAACTCCCTAGAGAGAACCATGCTCACATTGTCTCCAATGACAACTGCTGCAATAATCTAATGTGCTATTATACGAAGTTGAATCTACAGTCAAGCACAGACTGACAGAGGAGAATCATGTAGAAAGCTGGTGTCGCTGTTATGCGTCACTAGATTTCTGACACTTGTGACTCCAGACCAGACTCTTCCTTTGTGTAAGGAACAGGTCAATGTTAAACATCCTTCCAACTCTAAGCTGGAAATCTTATTTGGCATAACATAGAAAAAACAGTTTAACAGTTTGGGTATCAGAGGGTAGATACAACTGGGTTAAAAGATAACATATAATGTACAAGTGGGAAGTATATTTCAGAGAATGACAAATGTTAGAAATGTGTGAAAATTGCCTGGGCCCCCCCAACTTTACCAAGCAACACAGTGCAATCTTTGTGCTAAGCAGCTTGTGAGTGCCTTTACCCTGAAGAAGCTTATCGGTACCATCCTAACCCCCAAACTGCCTGTGCCATCTTTGGCCCAGATTGCCAGTACCCCCAAAAAGCTTATCTGTGCCATCTTTGCCCCATACAACTTGTCTGTGCCTTCTTTGCCCCTTTCCCCCCAACATATACTCTGGAACATATATGTAAACACACTTACACAAATTACACATGTTAACACACACTTTTATTCATGGTAACACACATGTACACATTCATTCTAGCAGACACTCCCTCTCGCACCACTCATTCTAACACACACTTGATCTCACACCACTTACACATCCATGCTCACACGCTTACACATCCAAACTCACGTACACTTATACATAGACATTGATGCTCACACACACTAATAGATAGACATTCATGCTCGCACACATTTATACATAGTCATCCATGATCACATACACTTATGCATGCACATTCATGATCACATACATACATAGACATTCATGCTCATATACATACATATAGAAAAACACATACATACATACATACACCTGCCTGCCCCCCACTTACCTGGTCCAGGTAAGTGGTCCAAGTCGGAAGGGCTCTTTCTGAACAATTTTTAAGCTGTACTGGGAGAGACAGAAACAAGTAGTCGCAGGGGTCGCCCCTCTGTAGTTACCACAATGACTACCCATTGTACAGCGCTACAGAATTTGATGGCGCTATATAAAACAATAAATATAAGGGTTTCAGTAAAGAATCTTTAAATAGTTTTTAACTTTTTTATTGATGATGTTTTATATTAACTTTTCTGCCATGGATTGCAGACTTCCTTTTCTGTGGCCATGCAGTTTGACTACATAACAGTATTATATTTATATCCTAATTACTCCTAGCCACTCTTTCCCCAAATGACGTTATGCAAAATATCAGTTAAAAGCAAAGCATAGCCCCTGGGAGGGAGGCTAGGGATAATACTATTAGGGTGTTAAACCTGTTGACCATGGCTCGTGAGCTCGGGACTCCGTATGCGCTGGTTTCTATGGACGCCGAAAAGGCGTTTGATAGGGTCTCTTGGCCATTTTTGTTCCGAGTCCTGGAATCAATCGGCCTGCCGAGCCATTTCCTCAATATGGTCAGAGCCCTATATGCCAACCCCTCGGCACGAGTCAAAGTGAATGGTATCCTCTCGGACGCTTTTGACATTAGGAACGGCACGAGGCAGGGCTGCCCCCTTTCTCCGCTACTGTTCATCCTAGTCATGGAGCCCCTGGCGCAGGCCATACTGACGAGTGCTAACATTTCTGGACTCGTGGTTGCTAACCATACTCACAAACTCGCCATATTTGCAGATGACATGTTATGTATGGTCACCCAACCGGACATTTCCCTCTCACACATAGTTAGGGAACTGCCATATTTTGCATATACGTTTTTGCGGACCTTTCCAATTACAAAATTAATTTGCAAAAGTCAGAAATTCTGGGACTCAATGTTCCTGCTCTGACTAAAACAAATATTATCCACTCTTTCCCCTTTAAATGGACGGATTCCACAATTAAATACCTGGGGCTGTGGATCCCCTTGGATCTTTCCCTGCTCCAGTCCTTAAATTTTGACTACTTACTTTCTTCTGCACTTGCGGATCTTCGCAAATGGTCCGTCCCCCACATTTCTTGGTTTGGCTGCATAGGGGTCCTGAAGATGAACATTCTCCCTAGATTCCTGTACGTCATACAGTGCTTACCTATTTTTCTCCCTAAGACGTATTTTCGGAGGTGTCATAAGATTTTCCGAAATTATATCTGGGCTGATCGGAATCCCAGGCTTTCCCTTTCCCATCTGTCCAGGCCCTAACAAAGGGGTGACATGGGGGTCCCCAGTATCGAATGGTATATGATGGCTTCTCATCTCCGACGCCTGGTGGAGTGGTCCATTACTGCGCCCAAACTTTGGATCCCACTAGAGGACTCTTTCTTCCCTCACCCTATTGCGGTGGCCCCGTGGCTGCCGGATCGCTCTGCGAGGCACGTGGCTCCTAATCACCCTACGATCCCTGCCACTTTAGGCGTTCTGAAATGTGTAGCCTCTCGTCGACTCTTGACCTCTGTCCCGGGCCCTTTATTGCCCCTTACGCACAATCCTGCGCTAGATTCCAGTACCCGAGGTGGTTTACGTGACCTGTTCCCTCCGTCGCCTTCTGGACCTGTTAGGGTCCACCAGCTCCTGAAGGGCGTTGCCTTTCGTCCGATTCGCGACCTCACGAGACAGGCTCCCCCGTCCTTTAGGCAGCTCTTTGTACACCACCAAATTAAGCACTATGTATCTACTCTACTCCCTGACCCCCAGGTTACAAGGGAGTTAAGCAACTTGGAAAAGCTTTGTATTCTGCTCTCCCACCTCTATTCTCAGCTATTAGAAGTGCATTGTACCACTAAGCCGTTCTTTTTGTGTCTTTGGGAAAGGGATCTAGCGATCCCTTTTACCGAGGAAGACTGGGATAAGATGATACTGCTCACCCATAGAGGCAGTATCTCTAGTAGGGTGCAGGAATGTTCCTACAAGTTTTTGTCACGTTGGTATAGGGTCCCCTCGGAGTTGCACCACTTTCTCCCCCTGGTTTTCCCCCTGTGTTGGAGGTGTGGTGTCTCTAGTGGCTCTTACCTCCATCTGTGGTGGGACTGCAGAGATATCCGCCCCTTTTGGTAAGGGTGATAAAGGAAGTAGCTGATCCTGACTTTGTGGCCTCTCCAGCCGCCCTCCTCCTGCACCACACGGACTCCCTAGTTAACATTTATAGAGGGTCTTTGCTCATTCACCTAATACAGGCTGCTAAGGCGGTCATTCCCCGTTATTGGAAGACTCAGGGTACCCCTCCCATCAACGCTTGGTTGGCCAAGGTTGACTTTATTTATCAAATGGAGGGTTTGGTGGCTATTTCCCGGGGCAAGGAATATACACATGATGTGACCTGGCTCCCCTGGGTGGCCTTCTTGTCCTCCTCCCGCCTCCTTGATATCTGCTTTTGATCTTCCTTGTCTGAACTCCTTTTCATTGGTCTCCGTGATGCTTGGTGGCCTCCCACTATACCTGTTCCTCCGCCATGTCGTTCCATGCCCTCTGGCCCCCCTCCTCCTTTGTTGTTTTTCTACAAATGGATGTGTGTACGATGTCAGTTTTGTGTCTACTTCTGCGAGTGCCTTTATTTGAGTTCTCTCGAGACAGTGTGCGCTCTGTTTTCCTTGTTTTCTTTGTTTTTACTACTTTTGGTACCTCTCCGTTGCTATATGTATCGCCTGACCCGTATTCGGCTTAAGGTCGTGTTTTGACACTACTTCTCGTATGGTTTTTACGGGCCCTGGTATGTCGTATTTTGGTGATCCGGTTATTCTGTTGTCAATGTTTCAATTGTTATTGTGATTTCCTGGCTCAAATGTACTTGATTTTCTCTTGATTTGTCTCACATTATGCATACTGTGCTTCTATGTTTTATATCTACTGTATGTGGATGTTATGCATATTCAATAAACGGAGATTTGAAAAAGAAGAAAAAAAAAAAAAAAGCAAAGCATAGCATAACATTGCATCTTTGGTAAACTGCATTTGTCATACTAGGTTTTCTAAAATTTTTGGAAATTCATTACATAATGCAGGGTTTCATGCACCCCTTTTCTAATCAATAAGTTATCTTCTTACATTCTACCCATTTTATTCCACTGAGTCTGAGTCGTGACAAATGCCCACTGTTATACAATATTGTAATGAGCTGTTTATTATAGTTTCAGGCCTTGTTTTATGTGTAGGGTAGTCTTATGTCTATCCCATGCACACTTAGAATGCTCTATCTTTATTGATCTCTGACACGTATCCTGGAAGGCTATTTCAGCTACTCACTAGACTTGTGCATGGCAAGCAAAATTCCATTACATTTCAATTCAGACAGAATATTCATTTAGTTTTGCCATGTTCGTTTTTGGACTATAATTTTATACAGTTTCCTGACTGCTCGATTCAGATAAAATTTTGAGAGCCCCCCGGAAATTAAACTAGGGGGCTTCTCACATAGGAAGGTATCTTCCCTTTCTGGACTCACTTTTCATCTACAGTGGCAGCATCTCAATGTTTCCTCAGAGTAAGGAAGGGTATGGAGCCGCAGCAGCAGAGGCTTGGCAGGCAGGGAAAATAGACACATCCAACCATATGGTACTGAACCACCCTTCCCCTCAATCAGGGGCGGGCTGGGCCGGGGGGCAGGGGGGCAATTGCCCCCCAGTCCGCCCTAAATCCGGGCCGGTGGGCCGGACCGACGACCGGCAGACGAGCATTCAATGCGGCTGCGGCCGCAAAGTAAAAAACTAAGCGGCCGCAAGCAGGATTGAATGCGGCCGTCATGTGTACCTGGCGGGGGGGGGGGGCGGTCTGCCCCAGCTGCCGCTCATCTGAGGGGTGCCACCATGCCGGCACGCCTCCAGAAACGATGCGCGCGGCAACTGTGGCTGTACCCACCGTCTTCCGCGCTCAGTACACCGGAAGGACAGGAAGAAGAAGAAGTAGAAGAAGAAGAAGAAGAGGAGGAGGAGGAAAAGTGAGAGTGAAAGAAGAAAAGGTAGGAGAGAGTGGATTAGTAAGTGTGTGAGAGTGATGGGTGTTATGCTGAATGTAAGTGTGTGAGAGTGATGGGTGTAATGCTGAATGTAAGTGTTTGAGAGTGATGGGTGTTATGCTGAATGTTTGTGAATGAGGGTTCCAGATAGCATGGATGTGTAAGTGTTGGGGGATAGCTTGGCATAGGGAGTCTGTAATCACATTTCTTTCATGCCCAGATTCCAGCATGTAGTGGCTGCCTAGGCATGATAGGAGTGTGATTGCTGTTATAAATTATTTTTTGGTCCAACTTCGGTGTGTTAACACTTTTATTGGACAGAATAATTCAATGACAGTATTAATATATATATATATATAATTGCAAACAGCAATCACACTCCTATCATGCTAAGTCAGCCAGCACATGCTAGAACCTGGGCATGATAGGATTGTGATTGTTGTTATATATGTGTATATATATATATATATATATATATATATATATATATACATATGTTAATATTGTTGTTGATTTTTTTGTCTAATTTTGGTGTTACTTTTAATAAAGTATTTTAAAGGGGTTTTTTTGTTTTTTTTTCAGTTTTGGCCAAGTGAATGCTGAATTTTTAGTTTCAGTCCAGAATTTTCATTTCGGTGCATCCCTACTATATACTATGCCAGTCACTAAAGTGGTAAGCCTACACCACATCAATGTTTGGCTTAGTATATAGTGATAGGGGTTGTCAGTGTCTGGCTCAATGTATAGGCACACATTGACGGTGGTACCGGATAATCCCTAAGCATATAATGATAACAAATATGCTGTACCCCTGTCAATGTTTGCCTAACCATAGAAACTATGCAGTTTTAAAGTGTGTGTGTGTGTGGGGGGGTGCCACATACAGGGTCTGCCACAGGTGCCAAATACTCTAGGTACGCCCCTGCATCATGCGGCAGTCAGACCCAACGGCCATGCCTCAGCTCCTCTTCCCACGTCTTAAAAGGGGTGTGATGAAGAGCTGAGGCATGCGGTGCGTGCACGCCGGCCACTTTAATTTCATTAGGCGCTGGTGGTGTGACTGCCGCACGACGGCCGCTTTCAATGTCGCTCGCAGCCGCTTTGATGGTGCAATGGGCCAGTTGACTAGACTTGCCCCCCAGGCCTTAGGCTGCCAGCCCTCCCCTGCCCTCAATATTAAAAAAAAGAATCATGAATTGATCACCCAGAGCAAGGAGGGACATTGAGGCATAAAGGCAGGGCAGGGCACATGGCAGACACTGGCAGACAGTCAAGGCTACAGTCAGTCAGCTACTAGGTTGAATTCCCTCCCCCATATTAGAAAAAAGAAGAAGAATTGATCTTTAGAGTAAGGAAGGACATTGAGGCAGGGCACAGGACAGCCACTGACAGACAACCCCATCCAGATTGTCTAGGATTGTACAGGACCAAATTAAAGATTAATTATTACAAAAAAAAAGAAGAATTGAGTCCCCAGAGTAAGGAAGGTGATTGAGGCACATATGCAGGACAGAGCACAGGGCAGGCACTGGTAGACAGATACATCTAGCTACATGACTGAACACCCCCACATATTAAAAAAAACTGTTGATCCCACAGAGTAATAAAGGAGATTGAACCACTGGTAGACAGACTGAATTCCCCCATATTAGAAAAAAAAAGAACAAGAATTGATCCCCAAAAGTAAGGAAAGACATTAAGGAAGAGTAGCAGGGTGCAGGGTAGGCACTGGCAGACAGACACATTCAGATTATATAGGACTAAATTTCTTCTAATATTAGGAAAAAAGAAGAAGAATTGAACCCCCAGAGTAAGGAAGGAGATTAAACTGCAGAGGCAGAGAAGACACTGGCAGACATATTGAATCCTCCATATTAGGAAAAAAAGAGCAATAATTTATCCCCCATTTGGATGCAGGGGCAGGGCATGGTAGAGGGCAGGCACTGGCAGACAGACACATCTAGCCATGGTACAAGACTGCTGGTCGGTAGAGGGGGAGGTAAAACTGGATTACAAGTTAAGTGATGAAAAGAGAAAGTAGGTTAGGTAATTTCAGACTATTGTCATTCGTTGGCATATACCTCCATTGACATATATCTCCATTGTCTTTCAACCATGCTACACATGTTCCTCATAGACACGCAGAATATGATGGCACTATATAAAATAATAACAGTAATAATAATAATAATAATAATAATGAGTGCCTCATAGGAAATTATATAATCCACTGCACTTTAATGTATGGTCTGCACATTAACCTGTCTGAAAAACTTAGCCTTGATATTGATGTCTTATGCTTTCCATCAGGTCCAACAATACCCATAAAAATAATAATTTCCATTATGCACCTGTTTTATGAAAGACAGAAAAACAGACAGAGAGGAACCAGGATTCAATGTGTGTATAACATGCTTTATACAGAGTGTTCTGAAACGCTGGGTGAGGAAGATGGCAGACTTGGCCCAGCAAAGTATAAAGGCAAGCTGGAAACAGTTTCATCTCCCATGATAAGACCCCAGCTTGTGAAGGATCGGTTGGCTCAGCTCCGGCACAGGCCCTCCTGATATTCATATAACACTTTCCCTCTTTGTCTATGTTTAGTTCATGAGTAAAGTGGTTTAGTTTGATCAGTTTCTCCATGTCTGTTTGATCTTGTAATAAGGCACAATAAAGTAGATAGTAATTTGTTAAATTACTTTAGCAGTTCTCCCTGCTTCTTTATTTGAGCCATGTTTTCAGGTAACCAAAATTAATTACTACTGCACATTATTATTACAGTATGAAAAATTATTTTATTTTCAGGAACTGATTTTTTTTCACATGACCATTAACATTACACCTATAATATTCTGTAGTAACATGTGCATTATTATGTGTATTATATTAATATTATTATATTATTTGTATTCTTACATAGTATACTGGGTTTTGGTGGTTTTCTAATCAATGAAAATACACTTATGCTTAGAGATCAGAGACATAATGAAATATCTATAAATATCACTTTCGGCACCTTGCCCATTTTTTTAACCTTTCCATACCTGAGGATTTCTCTAATCACACCCACCACTAAGTATTTATTTTTATTTGAAGGAATCTAGAATTGAAGATGTTTCCTTTATTGGTTGATAAGGCATGCAAATCATTTCTAGTTCAAAAAGGATTCTACATCTGTATCTAAATTCAAAGCTAATGATCTGGATGATTCTATTTGTAATGATCTCTATTGATTACAAGAGGCTTGATGGCTTGGCAGACGGCACGAGGTCTGTTTCCTGGCGCCAGACACCCCCCTCGAGGGTCAGTCATGCTGAGCATGTCTAGCCCAGTTTGAGCATTCATCATACTAGAGAGAGAAGATTCCACACATGATAGTCAGAGATGTAACCAAAAATATGTGTAGGAAGGACAGCAATGCCAGATAGGGTCGGAACACATGCTATGTGATATCTGATGTATTGTTAATGAAACAGTAATATTCAAATATAATGTTTTAAATAAAAAAGAAACAGCCAAAGACACCTGCATTATTATTATTTAATGATTTATATAGGGAATATTTGACAACACTGTACAATGTAAGAATAAGACATAACAGGTACTGCATAACAACAATTTGACTTACAGAAACAAAGGGTAAGGAGCAGGGGCATAACTAGAAGCCTCAGGGCCCCGGTGCGAGAATCTGTTAAGGGCCCCCCCAACCCAATCTACCCCCTTCTCACACCATCTACCCCCTCTCATGCTATCTACCCCCTTTCCCTCCCTTCTCACTATCTACCCTCTTCCTACCAGCCTTCTCACTATCTACCCTCTCCCTACCCTCCCTTCTCACTATCTACCCTCGCCTTACCCCCCCTCACACTATCTACCCCCTCTCCCCCCCTTCTCAGGCTATCTACCCCCTCTCTACAACAAACCATTTTGTAACCCTATACACCATTTTCTTTTTTTAAACTTAGCATGTCGGTGTAGACATGCATCTCCTGTGTGGGGTTCTGCTATACACTACTTACTTTCAACATCCCTTTCCAGTTCCAGATACCCTAAGCAGCCGCCTGAGTCGTCTGAAACAGCAAAGACATATATTGGCAGGCATTTTCTCATGATAGTTGTGCAGACAAGTCGCTGGTCTTTTCATTTTTACAAGTGAATATATTAATTGCTGTCTCTACCAGTAAAAGTGCCTTTTGTGTCCTTGGGAATATACCAGTAGGTGGTGTCATAAAGTAAACTATCCTTCTACCGCACATCATTGCCTCTCCCCTCTCCAATGCTTGCGTTCATTCTGTCTCCATCCATTAAGCCTAATGCTAATGTTAATTCCTGTTAACAAAATCTGTCTTACTATGTCAGTTATATGTCTCCATATTACTGTGTAAATGTATATGAACGATTCCAGCTTCAAATGTAATAATATATATATTAGATTGGTGTGAGCGCAAAATAAAAAATAAAAAAATAATTAAAAAAAAATGTTTTCTTTAAAATAGCACCAAACTATAAGGATGCTATATTTGAGCCAATACGGTACATTTGAATACATAATAATAAAAAGGCAATAGTAAAATTTACATAACAAAAATATCAAATATGCAATTAAGCATACAGAGTGCTTCCGATTTGACAAACTCTGCTTTTAAGATTGTAGAATAATCTGATGCGTTTTGCCATCAAGGCTTCTTCAGGAAAGCAGTTGCAAGCAGTGGTGCAACTTACAAGTAGCAACCAATACTATGGGATGACCTTAGGGTGTAATTATCTAGTGGAAAACCACTTGTGTTTCAGGCTGGAAGAACTTGTTGCTAGTAGTACTCTGCTAGGGAGTGAAAAGGTGGTAGTGGTTTAAGAGACATTTATGGTAGACTTGTGCATTCATATTCGGGAGAACATGGAAATGAAAAGGAATGGTGTGTTTTCGTTGTTCAAACCGAATACCGAATAAACAAGCAGCGGGTAAATGTACACGAAGACAAAGAAGCACAACACGAAGTATCTTCGTGTTCGTATTTGTCAATATCTCCTTGCTGAGTCGCCCATACGGACCTTTAACTCTGAGTCTGAGACAACCACTCTGAGCAACTTGGCCTCGGAGGAACGTGGATTTGAGTCCCCTGGCTAAGCACAGGGCAAGTTACACCTCAGAGCAACTTGGCCTAGGGAGACTAATTACTTCGGCATTATGAGTTAAAGGACTATAAGAGTGGCTCTATTGGTCGCTGCTCTTCATTGGTTGATCCAAGAGGGGACCCCTGCTGGCAACCAATAGTCGCACCTATGGACCATTAAAATCCTGGCACCAAAGCTGCTGCCTATTTTTACAGCATTAACCCCGTATTAACCCCTGCTAAAAAAAAAACAACCAGCAAAAAACGAAGAAGAATAAAAAGGAACACGAAGAATGCACACGAATATTCGCCAGAAGAGAACACGGGAATGGGCGAATATTCGTGGAATACAAAGGTTGTTTTTTACACAAATCCAAACATGAAGACTTGGCCAGCAACCCAAAACTACAACAAATTCTGTTTCCTGGCCTTTCGACAAAAATCTGTTTTCTTGTTCTTCCATGCAAATACTCTCCCCTGTTTGGAGGAATGGGAAGAGGTGTGCCCGGAGGCTCGGAGCACACCCTCTTCCCGTTCCTCTAATTAGGGGAGTGGATTTTCTCGGAAGCTCTGCCATTTTGCGGAAGTTCAATGGTGATCATGAGTAAAAGAACAAAATTCAAACATAAAACTCAGAGCTCTTTGTTTCATTTTAGTTTGTTTAGTTGATCCCTCCTTGTTTTCAGAAATGTGTAGAAATTCTGGATAGAATTAAGAGGGGCAAGGTCAGAGGTGGACGTTGGAGTGTTTGACACCCGCCCTCCTTACCTGAAGAGCCACCTTACAGGTCCCTAGGCCAGTCAGGGGAAATCAGATGAACTCCTCAACTGGCCCATTATCCCAACTGCTTCCAAAAGTGGGACTGTGTCCAAAAACCAGTACTGTTCTAGGAAAACCAGGACGCTTGGGAGGTATGGAATTTTGTTTTCCTTAAGTTGTCCCACTCTGATTCTCTAGTTTCTTTTGCTTCTTTGACGTTGTTATATTTGCGTTTGAAAACCCTTAATTTTTTAGTTATATAAAATATATGTATATACAAAACCAATACAGTATATATATATATATATAATATTCTTGCGGACTGACTTATAATTTCCTTCCCAACAGATTGAAATGTTAACTTTTAACATCCAGTACTGAGCTATGAGGACAAAGCATTGTTTGCTAGGGTGTGAGAAATAAAGCCTTTTCACCTCTATTCCCACAGCATAAAACCACCAAATCACTCTGGACACCTTCCTTTCAGAGCCTATTCACGCCATGTTATTAATTCTTGGGGTCCACTGAGTGGGAACAATAGGGGCTTCTCAGCACAGAGCACTTCATTCACTAGGGAGACAAGTTCAGAGAAGATGAAGGATTTCCAGGACCTTGGTGAACATCCAGGGAGAGTTCCCATCAGCATTTACAGAGGACAGGCAAATGATTGTGGTTTCACATTCGTACACTGTTTCTGTTCCTGAGTTAGCACTGGGTCTTTGTTATGGCTTCCTCAGCATTACCACAAATAAATCTTCACAGGGAGCATACTTACAGAAATCTCCTTAAAATACACAGCTAACTGCCTGAACATTACTAAGTAGCCCAGCAACCGAAACAATTCTGTCTCCTTTTGACTCCTGTTGCAATTACCCTGGCCTCAAAAACACAATCTCTGCCATAACTGGTACTCAACACTATTTCATTATAATTTTGGCCCTATGGTTATTAGTTCATCTCCACCCATATCTTATCTTTTAGTTAAATGCCCAAACAACCCGAGGTACAATAATTGATAGCATGCCATTCTTCTCCATATAGTTGATGCCAATGAAAAAAATGTAGATTTTGCCCTGCTGCCCTTAAGATTTATTTTGTATTAAACATGTATGCCCATTTAAACAGCCATCAAGGGAATACCACCACCACGTTGTTCTTTCCAGACATTCACAGCACTTTGGGAAACTTGGACCCACAGCATGAATACTACTAATTTAAGAGGATCGGTCAGAACTTAAAATAGGTAAATATACTCCTCATACCCAGGTGTGTCACTAGAAACCACAGGGCCCTCACTTTCCCAGGCAACACATCCCATAGTGCCAGCTTTACCCCTAAACAGCTTATGAGTGCCACATTTGCCCCCAAATAGCTTATCAGTGCCATTGTGGCCCCAGACAGCTTGTCTGTGCCATCTTAACTTCCAAACAGCTTGTCTGTGCTATCTTTGCCCCAATGCAGCTTGTCAGTGCCCCCAAACACTGTCTGTGCCATCTTTGCCCTCAAACAGCCTGCCTATGCCATCTTTTGTCCCAAAACATCTTGTTAGTGCCCCCAAACAGCATGTCTGTGCCATATTTGCAAAAAAACAGCTTGTCAGTGCACCCAAACAGTGCCATGCGCCATCTTTGCCTCCACACAGCCAGCCCACACCACTTACCTGCAGAAGTGGTGTGTTTGTCTTCCTTCATGCTGTATGCAGACTGATCCAGCATGCGGGAAGTCAGTTTGAACTCACTTCTTGCACGCTGGAGATCTTGAGATCTGTCAGATGATCGCTACACTCTCTGTGCTGCTAGCTGACGATATTACCCACACCTTGTAGGCCTTAAAGGGGCAGACAAGTGATTGTTATGCCCCTGGGCATACCCCTACTAACCGTACCACTATTGTTAGAACCACAAATCTATAAGATGAAAAATTATATGAATGACATCCACCACCGACAGTTTTATTGGGGCAAACATGTAGGACCGCCACCTTCTAATGATTTAAATGGCCTGCACTGAGGGTCACAAATGTACATTGGAGGCATGTTATAAACTCTTCTACATCACAGCAACAACTGCACATTGCAAGCCAGACAGGAAAGCAAACTTAAGTAAAATTTTCCCTGAGACACCCTAGTCATTTGTATATTATGTATACATATGTTATTTTATGAATCCACCAAGCAGTTAGAGAAGCTTGTTGTATTAAAATATTGCAGGAATTTCACTGGCATAATCCCAAGTGGTTCTCAGATGACAAAAAGCGGGCCCTCTTTAGGACCAAAGTGCCTCAGTTCCTCTTTCTTCCCCGATGTTCCTCTTTTCTAGGAGTTCAGAAGGTTTATTGGGTATAAGTGTACCACAGTGTTCGACAGTCATTAATGTCACAGTCATTTATAGAATTTTTTTTAAAGTATTTTACAAATGTAATTGTGTAAATAAAATGCATTATTTTTCTCTGAAATATATTACATAAATGTCTTAATATGTTACATACAATGTAACCCTCTTTGGCCATTTCAAATGTTAGGAAGTATGCATTGACCGTCAATCATGTTAACAACTACAATTCTACAGTTCTGCAATTCTCATTCTTTTATCACAATGTACCACATGAATATGAATGAAGCTATTCTGTTGTTCTTTCTACTTGCAAAAAGGTATCAAATGTCCAAAAAAGAGATCCAAGCATTCCCCTAGATTGTCTGTAATCTTGCTTTCACTATAATGCTGCTGTTGAAATCGTCCAACCTTCAAGCACCCCTCTGCCGTCCCTGTTACAACTAATTCAAACAATGGAATTCCTAATCCTGTTTTCAATGAAGAGTGAAGTTGCAACCCTTTAGTTAACCAGTCAGTTTCCATGGCGATAGCTGACACACAGAGTGAAGAAAACAAAATCAGAAAAATAAAGTGCGAGGGGAGTGGCTGGATGCAGCGTCCTGGGAATATCCAGGGCAAAGTTCCAGCGTCCAAAGGAATATTTTTTTCTCTGATGGATGAGCCATTGAACTACATAAAAAAAACTTGCTTGGTGTCCTTCATGTAAGGTCACATTCATACCCAAGGAGCTACTTATGGTAATGCACTGACTTACAAATTATGATTATAACTTTGAAGCAGTCACCACATAATACATGTACACCCCTTTATTTAACACTAACTGTAGGAAATTCAGTAGCGTTGTGATTGAAGAGTAGCTCCTTGAGAGATGTTATACAGAATTAAAAGAGGGGCAAGCGGGAACATGTACAAAATAAGTTGTTCCTTTTTTTTAGCTTTCCTCCCCTCAGAGTCTCAGGTCTCTTCTCAGTCTGGTTCAGGTGCACCCTTTGTTCATTTTATACCCTTTAGGCCCAAAACATTAATATATAGACTGTCAAAATACTCACATTTACTCTACTTTTACAAATTCCTGTCCATAAACACATACATACACACGCACATTCACAATTGCCCTTACACAAACATCCTGGCTTACATTTGCCCTTGCAAGCACACACTTGCTTGCGCTAACAAATGTGTTCAAAGCACAAACACACCTTTTCTCTCTCCTTTCATAGAATTTCTCCCCATCTAATTTTCTCTTCTTTTTATCTCTCTCCTTTGTCATTTATTAGCTCTTTTTTTCCTCCCTATCTCCCCTCTTATTCCCAAGTTTATTTGGCAACCCCCATCGTTCCCTTGCCTCTTCCCCAGTAACTCAAATATTCACTGGCACACATTTTCAAACACATTGATTCTCATGTTTGCACAGCTTACTCATGAAAACACACACAATCACTAACATGCACTTACACATCCATGCTCACACGCTCACACAGACACACATACACACACTTGGATACAGATCCATGGTCATAAACACACATACATCTGCACCCACACACACATCCATGCTTACATGCACATTTACATCTGTGCTCCACACATACACACCCATGCTCTCATGCACTTACACATACTTTTATGTCCACACATATACGTCTGTGCTCACACACACATCTGTGTCCATACACGCTTACAGATACATACATGCATACTCATTGTTCACACAGACATTCACATACATAGTTACATGCATGCTCACATAGATTTACACATACATACTTACATGTATGTATGTGTGGGTAAGTCTGTGTGAGCAATGAGCATGCATGTAAGTATATATGTGTAAATCTATGTGAGCATGCATGTAACTATGTATGTTAATGTCTGTGTGAACAATGAGTATGTATGTATGTATGCTCACAAACATGTATACACTCCAACCAAACTCTCCCTGAGCCTGGCACTCAGCATTCACAAGGGAACAGAGATTGTGCTCCCTCTATATAGGGACAGTTAGAGGGAGATTTATGATCTCCCCAACTGGCCCATAGTCCCAGCGTCTCCAGTATGGGCTATAAAGGTGAGATACAAAACAGGGAAGAGCACAAACTAGAAAGCATAAAAGACATGCACATTCAGATTCCTGGGTTGCTGCTGGAATAATAATAACCATTCAAAAAATCAACAGACACACTTAACAATCAAGTCAACTGCAGCTGAGCTAAAAGTGATGTCACGTCAAACCAACTGGATAAGAGACTTACAATGTCCAGTTAAACAGTGGTCCAGTCATCTTGATTTCTTACTGGATAAGTTAAGTCAGTAAAGTAACATCTGTAAACTGAACTAGCAACTCAAACCTTAGTGATCCAACCTGTCAGTGCAGTCTGGGGCCCAACTAAAACAACCAGCTAAAGCAGTATTAGTTTATCCACTAGAAACACTGAGCACCCGCCTAGTGGCCCCCAATATGAATAATCGATCTCTATAGTTTATGGAAGGTGTGGAAGGAATACAATGTATGTGACCCCTTTCTACTAGCACTCCTGCTCTCTCCATGTGCTGAGTGAGTGCAGCTAGACACTCACAAACACAAAGCAGATTTGTTGTGTGTTTATGCATATGTGCATGGGTGTGTGTATGTAGGTGTTGTTGTGTGTATACACTAAACAAGGGGCCCAGATGGACTAAATATGATACTTAACAGTATAAGTGCCAAAGCCCAAAGGTAGTCCAGTGTTCTCCGACCAGCAAAACAATCGTTTCACTTGTCTGGAGATGTTGCAAGTCATAGTTGAATTAGACGGTAAGAATCAAAACATCAGATACAAGTAATCAACCTGTCCTGACTTCCTGCTTTGGCTCTGTAAGAGAAGCGACCTAACGGGTAAAAATTGGGTCTTCACCTTTTTTACACAACATTATAAAATACTTTTCTCTTACAGTCCTTGTTAGATTTTTTTTGCCATATGGAAGCCCCACATTTGTATAATGGTTTGCAGACTGATACCCAGACATGTGCTAATGATAATGTCTCCCAATTAACACAATGACTGAGAGGCAGGCTGTCTGTATCTGAGCCATCCTGCTGCTGGCTTATTCTGGTTCATGCCTGGCTGTCTGCCCCGCTGCTGGTGCTGCAGATGCTTATTGCTGCTGAATGATTCAGCATCCCATACTCTTACCCATGAATCCTTGGGATATTTTCTGCAAATCATCTTAACCCTTACTGCATTGCCGAGCTGGCTATATATATATATATATATATATATATATATATATATATTGGGTAGTAGAAGCATTATTAAACACTCATCCACATCTACCAGACAAGCCAGAAGGCTTGTTTTTTTCCCCAGAAATCCAATGGTTCTGCCACAACCACAAGGGATTCTGGGTAGGCGAATGCAAATAAGGTCAACAATGATCACTATATATATCAACGTTTCAGTCTGTTTATTAGACTTTCATCAGTCTAATAAACAGACTGAAACGTTGATTAGAAAACTGCAGTTTCTCGAGTGATTATTTAAAGAAGTCCCTGGAGTGCCGGTAACTATTTTTGGATGTTTTATGATTTGCTGTTGCAGCTACTTGGCACCAGGCTAAAAAAGTGGTGATTGGTGTGCAATTGTTAATTTTGGACTTTATATATATATATATATATATATATATATATATATATATATATATATGTCAAAAATGTGTATCTACTTTTTTAGATTTTTCCTTAGTACGACCATGTTAAGAGGGTGGTGGACCTGACTCACTCTATAATTCCATAAATATGATGCCAAAGACATATTATGAAGATGACTAGATGTTAAAAAATGGTGAAATTATCAAATTGAAATTGCATTGCTGGGCATTTTTTGTTAAGAAGCATGTTAATATCTTATTTCAACCAGTACATGAATAAGAAAACATTTTAGGTAGGAATGTCTGTGTCTGTGTTCAGTCTGATTACTAATTGGCAGCTCAGTTGGCAAATATACAAGTATTTTGAGCAAAGAAGGGAGAAAAATTACTGAAGCTTAATACAAAAGGACGAGAAACATGTATCAGATAATTAAAAAGTGTTAGTACTATATTTTGGTGAAAGCACACAAACCCACATGCCATGGAAAAGCACCCTGAGGTGAGAAAAGCCAGTAGTATTAATGGGTACACATAACAAGACAACTCAAAATCTGTTACAGAGGCTGATGAAAATAACCAAAAGAGGGGTATCCTCTTAGGAACAAACCAACCAAATGAATCAGCATGCCACATTGAGGTTACAAATTTACAAGGTGTATGAAAAAAGTTACTAATGTCATCAATGGTTTGTTATGTTTTATATAAAACAACACACACACTGCAAAAACATATATTACAGTTACTACATACACTGTCAGAGTACAGTTACACAACATTAATTAGTTCATTCACAAAATTGACTATAAGCAAGTACGCTGAATTTCATTTTATTGCATTTTTTAAATTGGACATAATTTAGCTAAATTGGCTGCGTGTCTCATAACAGGGGACACATATACAAAACATGCTATACAGGGGAGCAATGGTCTGAATACCCGGAAATATTCAACAATATAGACCCTATAAATTAAAATCAATTTAATTTACAACCCAACATATCTTAAAAATATTAAAATACTTTAAAATCTTTATAGCGTAGATCGTGTTGCTTTATAGTGCTTACACTTACATCTACTTACATCCTGTCCTAAAGCCTTATTATTAATTACCAGTAAATAATAGCCATGACAAATAGATGCAGTGAATAGTTCCATTTACATCTATTACTTCATAAGACCCTTCTGAGAATTCCCGCACCAGTATTTTAAGTCTGCTGACAACTCGGTGTCACAACTCATCTCCTTATTCTGCTAATTAAATTCCTCTTCTTCATGAAATATAAATATAAAAAAGATCCTGATAGCCTGATCAGTGTTGGAAAGGTACTTGTGATTTATTTTCTACCTATGCAACTTATGGTCTTAACCATATCTGGGAACTCTCTGGGTTTTCTTATCACCTAGAATGAAGTCTGAATGAGTCTGAAGCCTGAATTAAAATTATAATTAAGCTAATTGGGGAAATAATTTAATTTCCAATTTATATAACTGTCCAGCCATTCTCTCCATTTTAAGTAGATTTACAAATAATATTAGGCATTTATATTTATATGTATAAATACATTTTAATCTCCTTAATAACCTAAAAATTGGCAAAAAAAATTGAAACAATCATAAATATCCCATCTGTGAAAGTTTCTTCTAAAAGTTTTATGTCTCTTATTTAGATGCATTTATGTTCCATTATATTTATTCCTCCCAATCAAACATCAGGCTGTATTGGCATTAAAACTCTCAGCAAGGGCACAGTAACAGAGTGACCCCTTTAACTACACCCACCTTAATAATCACTAATATGCAGCTGTGTCCATTTGTTGCTGTTACCCTACCCTGCCCTCAGTTACAGATCAATATCACTCTAATTCTAGCAGGGTGACAGATGGACTGAATGTCATTACTGAGCTCCCACGAGGCATGTTTGGAGAATGGGGCATACAGCAGGACACTTAAGTAATGGACAATGCGTCACAGAAAACAAAAGAAGCTTATTAAGAAAAAAAATCAGCTATGTCCGGTACACGCCAGTTTTATTGAAATGTTTTTATTACGTTAATGCAAATGATACAGCACATTTATGCCCTTGCAGTCAGTGGCAAGGGTTTCTGCCTTTTTAGAAAAAAAATGTAAAAGAAAAGCATAAAAGGCAAGTGAATATAGGTAAAGTAAATATCTAGAGATAACTATAAATGGTTTGTTCGCAATTCTACAATAGCTGGATGGCTGAGAGCGATAAGAAGAGAGCGACAAGCCTCCCATTCTGTTTGCTTCAGAACCATCCTTAAATAATTATGTAATCCAAATTTACAGCATCAGAAGGAAAGCAACTTGATGTCGTCGAGTGACTATAACAGAGAGTAATCAGTTTGTGTATGGTGTCAAACGGTGATGTCACAACTGAGACAAAAGCAATAAAAAAAAATGTTTTGCTCGCAGTCTATGCATTTGTCTGCAATTTTGCTAACGCAATGTATAGATCATTTTTATGCTCTGCTTTGAGGAACACTGTAAATGACACAGCCTTTTATTTACCTAGAATCAGTCAGTCCCTGCCTTTATAAGATAGTACAGCTGGCACCTACCAGGATGTCCAGAAATGTGCAAGCTGTCTTCTATTTTCTAAAGCCTGGATCTACTTTACAGCATACAAGTTTTTTTTGCAAGACACTATTCTGTTCTAGAACCTTGCTCACCCAGCCTCACAATGGGTGTCTCTGTCAAAGGGTTTCTCAACATGCAGAACTGTTAATACGAAGTTGTCAGCCTATGAACATGGCTGGGCTTATAGAAAAGATGGCCCTGTTTCATATGGCAAGACTAAGACTAAAGCCACAATTAATGGCTTGTATGGACAAGCAAGGTGAAAATAAAATACGTTGGTAAAATGTCCAGATTTCTAACCTTTACAGTTAATAGCAAATAAATGCATCTGTGTGTAAATTCTATAATCATTTTAACCACTGATATACGATATAAAAGGAAGAAGCAATCATCCGTATTTAAATAAAATAAATAAATACCAGATACTATTAAAAAGCTAATTACATTTTTGCTGATGTTTGGCATCATTTGCTTTTTTTTTTGTATGTTCCAGGAAGATTAGCTTTCTTTTATGCGTAAAAGTGAGTGTGTCCCAATTGATCTTGAAATCAATAACTGAGGTCAGAAGGAATCAAAGCTCCAAGTAGGAAGGTACTCGCTACATTAATGGTAAGAAGCAGCTGTCTGCAGATCTCCATTAGCTGGTAATTACTATGCTCTGGTCTTGGGTGTTCCCTATAGAGGATGTAATGCATTTATCTCTGTTACCGTTCCACTGTCCTCTCTTTTCAGCCTCCCTCCTCCTTCTCCATCTGACCTGGCTGTCAATTTTAACTCCAGTAATACCCCCGCTTTCTTAGAAATGACCTCAGCCTGCATATCCAATGACAAGACAGAATTCTGCGAGCAGTCCAGTTCTCAATGGTCATTTACCAGAACTAATGTGACGTAAATGTTAATGAGTAATCCTTACAGTTTTTGCAGAGCAATGTGATACAGACCTCTTTATAACCAAAGAGTTAATGAGCGTATATTACGGTAACCAATAAATAGCTCCCGGTGGTTGCGGGATATTCAAATAGCAAAAGTCATTGAATGAGCAATTGTTAAAAGAAAATAAGATCATAGATTTTTAATATGCAACTCCTTTGTCATATGAAGCTCCATTATTTAGTTATGGACACTTTCCATAGCACAACCAATCTTTTTCGTCCTCCAAATATTGAATTGTTCATAAAGCTGTACAAGAGATCCTGGACAATATATTATGACATTATGAAACTCATCTCTGTTTTTGTAATATCATTACCAGAACCATTATCAGTATATCTAAAATACAAGTCTTCCACAGCCCAATAAGCGCATTCATATGACTCAATTAATATCCAATAATGGAAAGTTGCCCTAGTGTCCTAATGTTAGGTGATGAGCTCAACTTAGCAAACAACAGGCAAAATTGGAGTAGGGCAAGTAGACAATCCAGACAAAGTCCTGGGAGGCCCAACATGTTTGTAAAATGATAACAGTATGTTGTAGACCAGTAGTGAGTTTGTGCACCTAGGGTTCTGGTGTTGATCTAGATGGATAGAGTTCTTCTGCTAGACTTAAGATTGAACACAGAAGGTACATACCCCGGGACATACAATTTAGTTTGTAGGTTTATGCGCCTGAGGTCAGTTCATGGTGGAGGTGGAGGAGTACGAGTTGGATCATTGCTGGTACCTGCTTAAATGTAATTCCCCCTCTGGGTGTTCTCATGCCCTACCTATGCAGTAACCTAAAGCATAGATGGGCCAGTCTTAGTACCAGTCCATACAGGAAGCTGTCTTTGGTGCCTTGACCAGAGGGGCACTGACAGCCACTCCAGAAACTGCCCACAATGTGAAGAAGTCTGTTTAACATATGACAGGAGTACAATGGAAGCCTCCACGATGGGTGGGTACATGCACAGAAGGTCTATGTTTGCACTGGCATTGGGGTGCAATCTGGTCTAGGACAGACCTGAGCATACACAATATACTCCTTATTTTGATTAGTATCACTCAATATTTATATTATGGCTACCAATAAATACTTATCACTAACATACTACTAATAGTATTATGCAGTTTATACTTAGAAAAATCTAAATTGTGATAAATTAGCAAAAAGGTTTATTTGCCTTAATTTACATCAATGTTAATATAAATATATTTGTGAAAAGGGTTCCTTGTTCAATCTATTGGCGTGTCCTTTTGATGCCTCCAATAAGTTTAAACTCTGATTATACTTTATTTTGGGTTAATTTTCTGTTTGCATTCAAACAAAAGTTAGGTTTTATGTATATTTTGGGTGTAGGTTGTCAAACAAATATTTACAGAAAGAATTTACAATCTAAAGATTAAAAGCAAAATTGGTATAGATGAAGCCTTACCTGAAGTGTAATAGATTGGAAGTTTACAAGACTACCTCGGTCTCTTTTTCATGCACATTATTAATATTATTATTATTATTATTATTATTATTCAGATGTAGAATATGCATGGAGAAGAGACCTAGAAAGTCTTGAAAGCTGTTTATTACAGTTCAGGTAGCTCATAAAGCTGCTCTTTTTCTTTCGACAACTAACACAGTACAACTCTATACCTAATCTAAAGATTGAAATGATTCATTGAGAAATCCTGGTTATCGATAATCAGGCTACTATATGCAGGTGCAATGGCCTCTACTGTCCTAGCTGATGTGATTTCACTGTATTGTCATTGAATGGTTATGAGAACAAGGAAATCGGAGTATTAGCATAATGAGATAATGGTTGTTAATCTTGAGGCAGAAAGTCTAGAATTTTTTGACAATGCCTTTGCATACCAATGAGAAGACAGCAGTAAAAATAAGATTCACTGATGGTGATACTGCAGAACATGCCGATAAATAATATCTTATCAGAAGAGACAATAAAGCAGAGATTAGGACCTTCTGGTCCAGGGCATGTAGCAGTTGAACTAGGCTCAAGTGGGCCTAGTCGCTGTTACCCAAATAATGTCACCAGCCTCTGAATACAAAAAAAGATTAACCTTTTGAGATGCACAAGGATGAGCAATAAATTTGTTTCAGCATTTACTTAAATCAATAACATAAAGAAGGCAAAACATCTCTCTCCCAAATTCGCAGTGGATCCAGTCTTATTTAACCGACTGGGCGTGAATGAGACGGCATGCGGTGTGTACAAGCCTGGGACTGCCAAGGAGTTAAAAAGATACATTATAATAGATAGAGAGAAAAGCAATGGCTAACTACGTTGGGTTAACACTTTGAATGCCTGAGCAGTTTCTTTGGCAGGAGGGTCTGCAGAACAGTTACAGTTTCATCTGACTTCACTCTACATTACGAAGGGCCAAACCCAATGAGCTTGGTGCTCCTGTATAAATTATATGGAAATCGGTGATTATTGCCTCTGATAATACGATGCATCATGCAGGACCGGCTTAGCCGTCCTTGTGGAGAAAAAATAAAATTCTAGGGATTTATTATTGTGAATTCAGAAAGTTGAACACACAACTCTCGTGCCAACACACAACTTTAGCAAATACACCTCTTTACAACTGTCAGATGCTGTCAGGTTACAATAGCATTAGAGTTGCACTATTTCCATGGGTAGTAATAGGTTTATGGGGCATGTTCATTTCCCTGTGTCTGGGAGAATTTGCTGTCTCATTCACTGTTGGAATAAAGAAAGTAATTAAAAGCACTTTCTTCTGGAACGGGGGGGGGCAGTAGCTCAGTGAGGGGGCGTGGTATGTGCAGCCCCCTCCTCCCTGTGCTCGGGATAATAGGTGTTTGTGGTCCCAGAGGGCGGGGTTGTGCCTGAGCTGCGATGCTCCACGCTGGCTTATAAAGCAGCCACCAGACGAACAGATTCTCTTCTCGGTATCTCTTAGCATTTGGTACCCAGGAACTCATCCCCGGTAGACAGTATCTCACCATGAGTCACTCAGGCATGAGGAGCACATCTACCTCTTACCGTCGTACTTTTGGGGCTCCACTCATGTCCCCAGTATCTTATTCCTCCTCTTCAAGGCTCTCAACTTCCAGGCACCTGGGGAGCCCATCCCCCGGCCCCAGCAGCCGGACCTCATCATCAGCTTACAGGATGAGGTCCAGCACCCCGGTGCGTGTGACCTTGGACAGAGTGGACTTCTCCGTGGCTGAGGCTCTGAATCAGGAGTTCCTGACCACTCGCAGCAACGAGAAAGCGGAGATGCAAGAACTGAACGACCGCTTCGCCAGCTTCATAGAGAAGGTGCGCTACCTGGAGCAGCAGAATGCGGTGCTGGTGACCGAAATCAACCAAGCAAGATCCAAGGAGCCCACCCGGGCAGCAGATCTGTGCCAACAAGAGCTGAGGGAGCTTCGCAGGCAATTGGAACTTCTGGGCAAGGAGAAGGACAACATCCAAGTGGAGAGAGATAACTTAGCCGAGGACCTCTCCTTTCTGAAGCAGAGGTGAGGGTTCGGGGATGGTGTGGAAGGGTTAGGGGGGGCATTGAAGATCTAAGAGGGTAGAATAAAGAAGCGCACACGTGTTAATACACTATGTGAGGAGGGTATGGAAAAGAAGTGCGGAGAGCATCTCTCTGGTGCCCCCTGCAATTCTGGAACCAGGATCCCTCAGAACGCTCCACCATCACAATTAAGATTACGTTAAAACTTCTAAACCATGCAAGTATAAAGCTCACCTAACCCCGCAATGTGACAATAAAAGATGTTTCTTGGTAGTTCTGTTAAATGAAGATGAGGGTGCACTTGTTAAGGGCGTGGTCAGTCTGTTGTTTCTCTAGACACCCCCCAAATAGATGTCCTTAATATCCAATAACAGTGACACAGGTGTGTTCTCAGATTAGAAAGTACAGATATTCACTTAATGAGGCAAACTGTCCAAGCACCTGGGTGAACACTATCTGTTCCTGAGGTGATGAGTGATCGTGATCAGTACAGGACCTCAGCTTCTCCTAGTTTACAATACTTACTGATTTCACAATATAAATAAAAGGTCAAATTGGATTTAGGGAGGATGACAGCAGGATACCAGAAACAGAGATAAATAAAATAAAAAAACTACCTGTGTGCTTTAATCCAAAAAATGTGACCCACAAACATGGTAATTAGGAGAAACAAGAATAAGATTTAACATATTCATGGACATTTCACTTAATAGTTGCTAGTTAGAACAATGTAAGTACTCTTGATTTTCAGTTACTGTAACACTGTGGCTTTGTACCACTTTCCTTGCTAATATTTTAAGCCTGGATCATCTTAGCTCAAGTGTCGGTTTGGTGGGTTACAAGGCAAAGTGAAGGACGTTGTTGACCTGATGTTATTTGTTCCAATATAAATGAAGGGGCAGAGTGATGGGTGTAGTTTTCCGCACCCTTGTGTCTTTGTGGGTTCATAAAATCTGGGCACTTGGGTATTTGGAAGAACTGGGTGTGGCAGAACTGCCTTAAGACCGCTTGTTATATGTGAGGAATACAAAATATAGATATACACAACACACATTGTATATTAATGCCCAAATTATACTCAGTGTTAGGTTATTTACTCATGGAACAGACGCCACATGATATTTGAAAGAAATGTTTGTTTTATGACACAAAGGAGGTATGGATAAAGAATAAGTCTGGTGGACCCTACTACAACCAAATCATATCATTATTTATATATATATATATATATATATATATATCTTCTCTGTCTTCGCTCTCTCTCTCTCTCTCTCTCTCTCTCTCTATATATATATATAATGAGATGCATTTAAAAGGGGGGTATAAAAAAGCATAGAGATGCAATTTGCTAAAAATAACAGGAGATTGTTCTACTTTGTCAGAGTTACAATGTGTGTCAGGTACATTATTTTTGCAGGGTTGGTTCTTTATTAACTTAATATTTAAAGTCGAATTGCTGGAAATGAAACAATTTACCCCTAGACCTCTTATTCCCCCAAAATATATCCCGTTTCCGACAGATGTTGTTCCAGAAGTGGTGTTTAAATATCTTACTAGTTTAGAAACTCACTTTGTTCTGAAAAGCCACACCTTTCAGGGGTAATTCCTAAATATGTTATAAGAAATGTTTGTTTATAACGTTAAGTTATTGCTACAGTATTTTAATGGCAGCATGGCAACAGCACAAGGTTTCTGATTGTTTTGTGACGTGCAGTAAGGCGTACCACACCCTTTTATATGATGACTGATAATATAGAAAAGCCCTCTTTGTATAGTGTATGTATCTTATACTTTGTTATATTTTACTAGTGTTTGTGTTTTTACCTCGATCTATATTTTGCAGGATAGGCGAAGAGCAGCCCAACAATATGTAGAATACATACACTGGCATAAAAAATTTATTCTAGTGTGAATTTTGCATAAATCCCCATCTGTGTCACAGATTTTTCTACAGTGGGTGAAAATCCTAAAAATCCCATTTTAACATATGCCATCAAGCAACTTTTGTAAATGCATCTTATTTTTTCTGAAAACCCCCCACATACAAAACAAGAAGAAACCAAAAATATATATATTTTTATGAATTTTTTTAAGTTAATGGGTGTGGTATTGTAAGGTGTGCATTAGCTCTTATGCATATTTCCTGAAGATAATAGCCTAGGTTTAAGACAACTTCTATAATCCTATTATTTTCATTGAAATGTGTTTTTCATTTATAGGCTAGATGAAGAAACTCACAAGAGGGAAGATGCAGAGAATAATCTCGTTTTGTTCCGAAAAGTGAGTGATGATTTCTATAATTTATTTTTTTTTTGCATTATTCAGTTTAAGTGCATAGAAAAGAGCCATAGCTAATTTATTGTCTAAATATAGGTAACTCTAATAACGCTGATAACTGCTGGTAGACACTGTGTTTGATTTATCTGTTGACATTAGAGAAGATATGCTGTTTGAAAGATAATATATTAGAATGTAAGCCCATGAGCTGGACCCTCATAAACCAACCATTTTCTTTAGGAACATTGTATGAAAGTGCCATGAGGCTTGATTGTATGCAGGTACAGGCAAAGTGTCTATAGGAGGACACCAGTGTCCATGGCAGGGATTGTGAAGGTCCATAGATCATTACATTGTCCACCACAGACCAGAGTAAATGTCCTCACAAGCATGGTCCTCAACTCCTGTTGTATCTGTATGCTTAATATATATAAGCAAATATATATTTGTATTATATATATGTATTAAATAGGAAAATGGTTGTCTCATCATACCTAGTATAGATCAAAACAATAGATTGTTATAGCTTTGTCTTTTCTTTCATACATTCAAATTATTCAATATAAGTCTCAGAAGACTGAAGAAGGGCAGATATTTTTTTAAGGAGGAGAGCAATATACATCTTTGAGATATTGAGCTGAGCTTTGTTTAAATCTTCTGCTATGTTATTCCAGTTCTTGGCTCTATATCAGTAGATCTGCCATACTCTGCTGTCCTTTGTTAGACTGAATTTTGCACTTCAGTGGAGATCACCATAAATCATATATCCCTTCTTAATTGGCCTTAGCCTTGTCTGACTGCATAGAAAAATGCATGCATTTTTTTTACCTTGCAAAATCTCTCTTTGGTGGTTTTACAGGATGTGGATGATGCCACATTGCACCGTCTGGAATTAGAGAGGAAGATAGAGTCCCTGATGGACGAGATAGAATTTCTAAAGAAACTTCATGACGAGGTAATTATGATCAAACTAAATTTTAAGTCTATGAAGAAGTGAATGAATGTCTTAAAAGTGTATCAGAAATGCTCCGTTTTTAAGTAAGGAAGTTTTCTTTTTTCTTTTTAAGTACATTTTCTCTTTCATCGGCACTTCAACCGTGCATAAACAAGGTTAAGGTATAGCAGCAAGTCATTTAATTGTGAACAACATGATACACCTTCTTCTATAGAGTAACGGTGTTATCACAAAGCTGTGAGGAGTTTGATGCTACAAAATATTTCAATGCTGAAATCTGCTTATATGCTTCCGACATATTATATGTTTTGGATTTTTTGTGTCTGCGTGCTGGGAATGGTATTCTTAACATTTTATGCACATTATTGATGCAGGAGCTCCAGGATGTACAAGTGACCGTGCAGTCTCAGCCACTACACATGGAGATTGAAGCAACAAAGCAGCCTGACCTGACATCCGCGCTGAGAGAAATTCGCGTCCAGTATGAGAACATCGCATCGAAGAACCTGCAAGAGTCTGAGGATTGGTACAAGTCCAAGGTATGCATCAATAATTAAGACATGCAAAGGACTTCCAGAAAGGAGATTATTCTTTATACATCTTTTTCTGTGTTGGCTCATTAAAAAGTATAATCTTTAAGAACAAAACAAAGAATGCATGCATCATTCAGCAAAGGGCTGTACAGCATCATTTGTGTTACTGGCTGCTACAATAGGTTACAAAAGTAAAAAGAAGAATGCAATTAATGAATAGTGGCATTACATAAACTACATTTATGGAATAATAACAATGGCAGTAAATGGTTATCTGGCAAAAATTTATTTAACACATTATTGGATTTTCTGTTGTTTCCTTGAGCAGTTTGCTGACCTATCAGATGCTGCTAGTCGAAATAATGAGGCTTTGCGCCAAGCCAAACAGGAGATGAATGAATCACGTCGTCAGATCCAGAGCCTGAAGTGTGAGCTTGACGGACTGACAGGAACAGTAAGTAATTATTTTGGGACAATACATATATTTACTGTTTAACTGAAATGGTGGGATTTACTTAAAAATATTATGCTGGAATTTACAGCGATGTATTCTGGTCTATGCCAGAATACAAGGGAGATCTCTGATCCTCCTGACTATCCTAGTTATACTATGGAAACCTGTGCTGGAGCAGCATGCCTAAGGATGTATAAGAAGGCACTGCACACCAAACACAGAGTGCCAGGATATGGACATGGCTAAACATTATCTCATTCAATGGCTACTGGTAAAATGTTAAGGATTTTTCCTAGATCTTCTGGCCGACTACTGCTGCAGGGTATATGGAAAATATTTCGCAAAAGTAGTAATGCTGTTTTGCGTTTCTCAGAATGAAGGTCTGATCCGCCAAATAAAGAATATGGAAGAACAATTTGGGGTGGAAGCATCTAATTACCAAGATACAATTGCGCGTCTTGAGCAGGACGTACAGCATATGAAGGAAGAAATGGCTCGTCATCTAAGGGAATACCAAGACCTACTTAATGTAAAGATGGCTTTGGATATTGAGATTGCAACATATAGGAAACTGCTGGAGGGAGAGGAAAGCAGGTAAAAAAAACCCCTCACTGACATTTAGATTAAAAATGATTTTGGTAATATAATCAGATGACCATACAGGGTGGCGACTCAGGTGGTCTAGTGTAAGAGATGTATAGATACATCATGTCTCCCTTACTTCCATATAAGACATTGCTGCATTAGCAAACTCTAAAACTCTAAAGCCTACTGGAGCCACATTATGGCATGCTATATCATAGTAAAAATGTCAGCAGGCTCCTTTAAACTTTGTTAAAGCTGTTTTATATCCATTCTAAAAACCATGGAAAGGTTAGAAGTGTGTCTTATCTGCCCCTGTTGATTACTTTGGAAAACGATCATGCAGCTTTTAAACCTTATTGATTAGTGACGGGAAAAACGTAATTATTAATTAGATTTAAAACGTGCTTAGCAGAATATTCATAATACAATTGCTATATTAGGAGGACATCTCGAAAACATAAAGAGGCTGTAGAGAATAAGCAGCTGTTTCCAGTCATTGGTTGGTGCTGGTCTCATATCTATGTATATTTGCTTATTTCAGGATTTCGGTTCCTATTCACTCACTGACCTCTCTCAGTATGAAGAACCCAGGTAAGTGTGTAAGCCTTATGATGTGTATTGTTTATTTATAGGATGTAGTCCCTTGGGGATGTAAAATGACTCCAGACTGTAGGATATAATGTAAGATTTATTCACTAGTTTATTCACTTCCTTCCCAATTTTCATTTTTCGTTAACTCTTCTGCTCCTGTCGGATTCTTTTCGTTATTACCAAGGTCTTCATTATGGTTTTCACATTTTCACACTTTCAACTTATATTCTTGTAGTGTACCAAGCAGCTCCTGAGCCTGAGCATAGTTCTGAGGTTCACACCAGGAAAACAGTTGTGATTAAAACTATTGAGACTCGTGATGGAGAGGTGAGTGTGAATGTGTGTAAATAAACGCTATATGGATGATACTAAGGTTTGACTAAAAGGATTGGAAATGAGCAGTTCTCATTATATTTGTACATGTTTAGTTAATGATGGTAAGAATGTGATATATCAGATCCATCGTTATTATTAACAATACAAATTAGAGAGGTTTTGGATTATCGGGAGATAACTACATATAATAACTTCATTTCATGATGGTGTATTTATACATTCAAGTTCTAGATCAGTAAATAATGTAATACATCACAAAGCCCTCTGAATCAGAAAATGTAAGAAAGAGCATTGTTGTGTCATAGAATATTGCTAGAAGCAATAAGTCTTAAAACTGACCCTCCTGGTTAAACGAAAACATTTATAGACTTTCTTTAAAATTTTTGGTAACAACGTGCTTTTCAAATGCATACATGTGATAGTTGTGTGGTTCCTTTACTTTTTACATTGTGCTATTCGCAAATGAATGGGAGGAAAAGTGCAAAATCTCCCCATATACATTTGTCCCCACCCCCTATACAGCTAAATGCAGTGAAGGACATGTGTTTGGCTGAATATATCTCTTTGCATCTAATAAACTCACCTCCAACACTGGCTCGGGGAATGCTGTGGGTTGTGGGCATGTGTGGAATGTGCTTCCGTTAATTTCAATGGAAGCATGTTACTGCTACTGAATGGCTGCTTCTACCAGCCAATCAGTTGCAAGAATAGTAGGGCCATGGAGAAGGAGGGTAGTTGCAGCAGTAGGGCTGTATCTTCTGTGTCATGTAAGTGCTTTCATATATTTTTCTGTTTTGAAAGTACTCACAAGGCTAATGTAGGGGGTGGTCTCATCCAGACCCTACATCTAACCATGCAGCACCCCAGCTCAATACAGGTGCCCCTAACAGGCGTCCTCTGCTTTGGACACTTAACATTTTGCTGGGAGGTATACTGCATGTGATAACGTTTACTGCAGCCTCTCTAATATTCATTTCACTTTAGTTGGAGGTTAGAGTGCTTCACTAATTACACATTGTGGTTTATACATTTTTTTGGATTGGCTTCCACCCAAAAACATGTGCTCCTGTCACCCACGTGTTTAAGAAATATCCCTTCATTAAATTACACATGAGTATTTTATATATGATTATTAATTATTTGTACACAGCAGGTTGTCACCGAGTCCAGGAAGGAGCAGTCAGCAGAAGGGGAGAAATGATGTTCCACTAAGGATTTGGAAAGACCTGGTACCCTTATTAAACTTCTAATAACCCAACCCTAGAGAAAGTGGAGCAGCATCTCTTATGAAATTCATCCATAGTGCCTATTCGTTGTCACTCTGAAGAGTGGGGTCCCCTTACTGTAACCCAACTGTTAGGTGATATATCTCAGATAGTGATTATTATTGACATATTGGACATTATCCATAAGGGCCAATTCTTATTCTTATTTTAATGGTGAATGTGCCACATTTTCATGAAAATAGCTATTTAAGCATAAACCATTATTTTATGTTATTCTAATGCTTAGTTGCATTAGAACTTTTAAAAAGTTTTGTTCTTCCATTTCCATTACCTCACTCCACACAACAATGAACTTGTGACAAATGAGAATACTCTATGCCTTAACAAATATACAAAAATCCTTTGTGATGAAAGAATTTATAAGTGAAAACACACAACACGTATGAAGACACCCAAAACCTGAATGTGAGCATTTGCTTACTTTTGTCATTTGTTAACACTTGTAGCAAGTATCAGATAAATTTGCTGTTAAATAGAGCACCTTAATTTTTTTTTTTACATATATTAGTGTATAAATACTTCTTCGTATAACGAGTTGGGTCATTTCCTCTAAAAACATTTAACAGAATAAAATTGTTAGCAGTGACCTATCTAAATAGCTTTGTTAAGGAGGACACCCCATATATGTATCCAGCTTTTGATCAAAAAGCCTGTGTCTTAAATAATGTTATTGAATATGTGAAATTAGTGTTCCTATAATACGGAGGAGATAAACAGGATTTTGCTCAAGATATTAGCAAGAGACATGTTAACAAACTCCTTGTATATGCTTGGTAATAGAATATTACATAGGTCATGAACAGCTAACTATGGTCCACTTGTGCACCAGAAAAGATCTGCCCCTCTTACAGGGTTTCAAGCCTCTATATTAGATTTGCCAGACATACAAGCTGGAATTAGAGGACCAAGAAGAGTCCATATGTCACACAGTAGCAGTAGTACCTTCCTGCATTCCTTCTCCCTTGACAAACTAACACTTAGAAATCCAAGCTTTCTGGATGATGTTGGGCTTCAGCTGCTATCCAAGGCAGGAACTGCTTAAGAGATAAGAAGGCTGTGAAAAAAACTGGTGCTATCTTCCCTTCTCTATATGTGCTGGAACTATGTTAAGTGTTGTAGCAATGTATGCGTGCCATGTCTGTCTAACCAATAAAATAAACTGCAGCAATTCAATAAGTGACTTCATATTCTTCATTGTGTGGAACTAGAACTGCCTCCTAAGAAGTGGACACTTGCGGAGGACAAACAAGCTCAGTTTTTAACCGCTCTGCTTACCGTTAATGTTATTTAAACTAGGGCTGCAACTAACGATTATTTTAATAATCGATTAGTTGGCCGATTATTTTTTCGATTAATCGATTAATCGGATAAAAAAAAATATGCAAATTTTTTCTTTATTTAAAATAATTTAATGAACTGGATGTTAAAAAACAACTTAAAATTTACATTAACATTCTTATTTTGTTATGATGTAATAAAAAAACAATATTTTCAAAGTACAAGAACCCAAACACAATATTTATGAAACAAAATAACCCCAAACATTCTGAAAAGAGGTGGACTATTACTGTTCAAGAAACTTTGCCCCAGCCCTGGCACTTTGCACCCAGCACTTTGCACCCAGCACTTTGCCCCACCCCTGGCACTTTGCACCCAGCACTTTGCACCCAGCCCTGGCACTTTGCACCCAGCACTTTGCCCCAGCCCTGGCACTTTGCACCCAGCCCTGGCACTTTGCCCCTGCACCCAGCCCTGCCCCCACACTCACACCCTGCACCCACACTCTGCCCTGCACCCAGTCTCCAACTCTGCCCTGCACCCAGTCTCCTGCCCTGCCCCCACACTCACACCCTGCCCTGCATCCCCACTCTGCCCTGCACTCAGTCTCCTACCCTGGCCTGCCCCCCCACCCCCACTCTGCCCTGCATCCCCTGAAACCCCACCCCCGCGAATCGCTCTGTGCGAACGGAGCCACACGCAACTAAAAGAAGGCGGAGAGTGCAGAGCGTGTAGCGGAGAACGCTCGCGGAGGTAAGTAAAAGGAGCCGAGTGCTCCAACAACGAATCGATCTGTGCGAATGGAGCCACTCGCAGAGCAAACCGCTCTGTGCGAATGGAGCCACTCGCACAGAGCGAACCGCTCTGTGCGAACGGAGCCACTCGCACAGAGCGAACCGCTCTGTGCGAACGGAGCCACACGCACAGAGCGAACCGCTCTGTGCGAACGGAGCCACACGCAACTAAAAGAAGGCGGAGAGTGCAGAGCGTGTAGCGGAAGCGGGGAACGCTCGCGGAGGTAAGTAAAAGGAGCCGAGTGCTCCAACAACGAATCGATCACTCGATTAATCGATAACGGAAATCGTCGACAACGATTTCCGTTATCGATTATTATCGATTCGTTGTTTCAGCCCTAATTTAAACTAAAAGCTAGAGCGATGACAGCTCTCATTTCCTGCTGTATGTAGGCACTACCATCTTGCTGCATGATGAACTGGTGCCAATCCCTAAGATATATGTACAGGCGTATGCTTATTCAAAGTCTACTGAAGCAACGCAGTTAGCATTAAGGAAACGCAATCCACTTTTCTACATACGCTGAGAGTAGCGGTCTAATGAGAAATCTGAATGATTACCGGTGGAGCATACTTGGCAATTGCTCGGGGCCTAGCGTTCTGACGCATCAATACCGACCACCTGTCCCATAAAGGAGGAGTCAATGCATAACAAGTCTGGAGAATTGCAGAGCCTGCTTCGTTCTCCTAATCAGAGGTTTTTTTGTCCATGTTTGTCTGGTTTGGGACATCGTGAGCAATAAGCCATCGACTGCGTACATTATCAGCGAGAAGGGTCAGGCCAGCATTACAACTGGGTCTGCTACATTGTTTTCAAACGCGGAGAGTTCCCAAGCGTGTTAATGGGAGTCCATCAGCACACATACAGAGAGCTACTAGTACTTTTTTTCATATTGAAATAACTATGACCTTAATGTGAACTCTTTGGCAGTGCTGAATGATTTCAGACAGTCCCTTTATACCCAAAGGTAAATATTTCAAAACGTACACAATCTTTTGCTTTGCATACCATAAAATGTATGTACACTTATGTCACAAAACAGAATTTTAATGCGGATTGCCATCAGGCATTGAACATCCATTCCTTGCTATTTATGCGCATGTGATTGCTCCTAGAGCTAACATATGCTGCTGGAAAACTGACAAATGCAATGCCTTTGTCCATATAAACCCCTGCCTTTCTTCTCAGTGATTTGGATAGAGTGGTGATCAGTAGGCTGGGAGAAGAGGGGGTGACATGGAAACAGGAGCTGGGGGTGGGGAAAAGCATGGAGGAAATTCTGACAAAGGAAAAAAACAGGTGACACCCCGCTGTGATGGCCACATTCAGCCATTTGTTCTCCACATTTCACATGTTGCTTACCAACACATGAAGTGTGCTGCCCTGCATGATACATGCCAATGGTGGACTTCACTATCATATGCATTAAAGTACATATGATGGCTCGAGTGTCAATTTAAAAGAAGTCAAGTACAGCATCGCCAATGAAGAATGCATATTAAAATACTCTATATATAATTTAAAATGCAATCTTTAAATAGTCACCTTTAAGTAAAGCTACATGTCCAGAGCTTGGAGTGCACGGGCATGGCTGCGGGCCAATTTAGCATGAAGCAGCCCATCCTCAGCAGGAAAGCGCTTCCATTGAAATCATTGGCTGGCAGGGAACATGCTGTACATGTGCTCGGTACACATCGCGCGGGGGGAAAGAGGCAAATGCTTACTGTGGGGTTGTGGAGAACCCCCGCCATGCATTTTAACGTAAACATAATGCGCTTTAATGCAGGTCAAATTACGTAACGTGGGTCACCCTGCAGAATCCTCATGTAGCTATTTGCCTCTTTCCCCATCCCCCACCTTCTTGGTTTACAGTCGATGTATTCGGCTGAAGACATCACCTTGTTGCATCGTGTACGCTCACCGCCAGTCAGCTCCAGCACTGGCTTGTAGAGTTCCTGGGGGAGGGGCGCTAATGGTGCGAACATAGGACAAGGAGGAAGAATTACATTATATAAGTAGAGCCGCAATAAAACTGTCCCCACATTTCACTCCGATGTCCCCTTGCTCCCGTCATGAAGTACAAACATGGCGGCTCCTGACTTCACCACCCCAGCTGTCCTGCGCAGGCCTCGTATTTTTTTCTTTCCACGATTCAGTCCGCACCCCATCACATTCAGTTAACGGTTTCCACGGTGATATTTTTTCCGTGTAGCGTCCAATAGTTTTTTAGTCACATGACTCGACCCTCCCACTTCAAAGTCGTAACTCGCTACTTCGCTTCCTCATAGGCTTGGTCGCTCTAATGTCTTTACAGCAGCTCTCCTCTCTTGGCCAATCAGAAGCTCCTGCTTTTTACAAACTGAGACTAGTGTGGTTTGCCTTTGGAAACAGCTGAGCTTACCGATACCGGCCCAGAATACGATCGGGACCGAGTCGGGGTCAGACAGAGGATAGGTTTGCCCGGTACCTGTAGCTCTATGATCCAGGACAGGCCTGAAGCTGGCGGCAGGTGGGTGGGAGAAACTTCCGACGTGTCCGTACCTGCCCGGTGTTGTTGTCGGGCAGTCCCCAGAGCACTTTATTTTTATGCATAATATGGCATAGCTGCAATGTGGCCGTGGGATGCGGCAGCCAGCAGTCGGTCTGTGCCTTCAAATAACGACCCCTAACGGTACACAATAATGGCGTCTTGCAGTCTTAGTGTATGTTTGCGACATCTTGGTTGTGGATCATGATTACTAAACGTTTTTTCAAAGGTTCTATGTCTGCAGCTTCAGAGGTTTGTATTGTAATTGGTTTATTCTCTGAATAAATACTGTGAAACACCAGTTTATTACAGGGTGTGTATATATATATATATGTGTGTGTGTATATATATATAATATATATATGATTTTCAGTGTACATCATGAAAGGGACTGCCTTATAAGAAACCTTATACATTAAATGGTCTCACTATTAGTCCTTGGAAAAACGTTTCTGAAAACACCAACATTCCCCGGTGAATGGCAGTTCGTATACGTGCTTTCATAAACAAACTGTCTACAAATATAATTGATCTCATCAACTGATCTTTTTACTGTTCTTGTGTAGGGATATTAGAAGCCGCCGCTATCACCTTTGTGGATCCTGCAACGTGTGACTCGTTTGCTGAAGATGGAATCTCCCAGGGAGTCTTCTTTCGGCGCTAACCATAAGCCATCTGTTTTGTGTAAAAATGGTGGAGCTGCAGGGAAAGAGAATTTCCTAGCCCCTCCAACATGTCGCCCGCAGAACAAGCAAAAGCAGACTCTGCAAGACGTTAAGCTGAATGACCAACAGAAGAGCAAACTTCCTGTGCTATCAAAAGCCAAACCTCCCCCAGACTTTCAGAAGATGCACCAGGTCTGGCAGAACCAGTTTCAGAAGGTAAGCATGCTGGTTTTATACTTGCTTTGCCTAATAACACCATAGCTTTGTCCCATCCCCTTAAATATGGTTCCTGGAGATACAACTGCTGTATGTATGTACATATGTATATATATTTTTGAAGGGACCACTTGCAACGCTGTTGCCCCAGGACCCCCACCTGAACTTGATCCACTTCTAGGTGCCCTACAAACTGGGGGTGTTTTTAATATGGTTTTGTTTTCACACAGGGTAAAGCAATGAGTAAAAAATCCTGCACTCGTCCCCAGCCTTTCAACCTGTCGCAAAAAGGGGATAGGTTCTCTGTTACTCCCATTACAGATGTGGGATACCCTGTGTCTTCATCCTTCACCAACAATCTTCAAAGTTCTCCATCCAGCCATACAAGCCGGGAGCCCTTATCGGAAGTCTGCCTTGGTCAGAAAAACCTGGGGAACAGAGCTGTACAGTCAAAAGGTATCGAGCTTGCCCTAACTTTAACGCAGCTATGGCTTGTACTTTTACCACCGTGCACTTGGCATGATGTAAAATACATATATGTATAAAGTAATGCGCAAAAAATATACAGAAAACACCCTAAAAACCTTCAGATTCCAGGGTGTTGTTGCAATGACCAACATGTAAATACAACAAAGCAAGAGATCAGCGCACACCCAGTAAATATTTAAAAGCACCTATCTGAGACATACTGTGTTTCCCTGGAAATAAGACACTGTCTTATATTTATTTTTCCTCAAGAAGACACACTATGGCTTATTTTCAGGGGATGGCTTATTTTTATTAAGTATGGTACAACAATCTACATTTATCCAAATCTACTCATCTTGTCTGGGGGTACAGATACTCAGGAAAAGCAGAGATAGGCCAGCAAAGCTGATGTGTAAGGGCTGGCTTCTTTATCGGGGATCCAGTGAGAACTGGGTCCGATCTGCACAGTGGAGCTGGGATGATCTCTCTGGGCTCAGTAGCAGACTGCTTGCTGAAGCTTTTCCCCCTATCCCCTGGTGTGGGGTGAGAGAGACCCACAGACTGTTGCTGGTCAGTGCTGGAGAGCAGCAGCATTACTGGTGTTTGGGGGGGGGGGGGGTGAGAGAGACCCACAGACTGTTGCTGGTTAGTGCTGGGGAAGAGAAACCCACAGTGCTGAGTAAAATGGCAGCCACAGCTTTACTTCTTCCCCCTGCTCCTCACTTAACTGAGGAGACTTTTACTTTCACTTTCTCCTCCCTCTATTCCTCACTGCATAGCCATGCCTATCACTATGTCTAATTTTTGGGGTATGGCTTATATTGAGCAAATGCTTAGAAATCCTGCTACGGCTTAATTTTTGGGTATGTCTTATTTTCGGGGAAACACGGTACATTTTGGGAATTCCGTCACACTATATGGCCATATATTGCTTAGCCCACCACTATGTCAAAGTACCCCATTTTTAGCGAATTCTATCTAATTTCATGGCTATGCTGCTTAACGAGGAGCTGAATCAGTGGGACTCTACTGCCTGTTAACCCGCTGAGACTGTGGACTTTGCATTATAGATTAATTAAAGTAACAAATCATAAACCATTCAATAGGTAACTGAATGTTGTCTAATATTACAGATGTTCCTGGTGATGAGTTTAAGGCCGATCCTACAGCTCTGGCTAGCATTCTTTCCAATACTGGAGTGTCAAATATTGGCGGTGGTATGGCTGGGAAGCTTAGCCTGGCTCATAGGGTGCCCATGAGAGCATCCTCTGCTGTCCCAAACAACAAGAGTACAGTAAGAATTCAGAAAAATATTTTTAAAAGCCCATCATGTAGGACATTTGTGTGTGGGGGTATTTATCCATAATTACTGTAAAAATAGGTATTTCCATAAAATATAGAAAACTACATGAACATATAAGCTTACTTCCTAGAAGAAGTAAGTACATCAGTCCTGTCACAGCCTCCCCTCGGTGTTCAAACTCTTCTGCTTACTTAGCACCTAATTTATCCCCAGGCCCTTACAAAATCCCTATTTTAGGTGCTTTTGGTGTCAAATGGTATGACAGAAGGCCCGTTTTTTCCATTATTAAAATACTGCATGAAAAAACAGGTGTTCAGCAAAGAGTGAGTTAAGGTGAAACATTTTATCTCGCCAGCTCAACAATGCTTCAGATGGGCCAACCCTGACAAAAATGGGTTAAGTTGAACATGCGTAATTGATGAGAAATTATCTTTTAAATATAATTTACGTGGCCCTTAATGCAATACATATATTCAAGGGGTCTGACAAAACAGACTTGGACAAACTGATACATTAGGTGCAGAGAGCCCGGCTCGCAAGCTTACAGTCTCTGTATAAACTACACATACAGCCTGTTATCCTATAATATTTTCTGTGCCAGGGGCTGGCCTGATGGGCATAGATGAGAACATTTCTATCCATCTTTGATAATAAAAATGTCACTTCATGCACTTGTGAGTCTTAACACTATTAAAGGCCTTTTACCTAGGTTAGGTGCTCTTTGAAATCGTTGGTAACTCGGCCAAAGCACCAATGCATATTGAGCTGTGAATTTAACTTGTTTTGTGGCTTTTTATTTTTAAAAAGGGAATTTAGTGTTTTTAACACACTATATATATATACCACTTTTTTTTTTATAACCCGGTTTTGTTTGTTGTGTTTTCTTTGAAGGTGATGAGAGGTTCGTTGTATACAGCATCATGCAGCCAACAAACCAACTCTGTTGTTGGTAGGATGTCCTGCATGGCAAGACCACCGGGAAAAGGTGTGTTTAAATTGAAGTAAAAAAAACAACCAGTGCTCAGATATTTCATAAAAAAAGACATTTTTGGTATATCACTCCTTTTTGTTTTGCATGAACTAAAATATAAAATCATCTGAATGTAATGTTTGTTACATAATTCCTTAATCATGCAAAAGTTTCTCATTGATAAGAGGGTACCAGTGGGTTTTCATAGTAACAGAAAAGGCTTTTTCAAATTTCAAAGTAGTTTATATGCGTTTAAACCTTCAGAGGATCTGCTAAGGTTTATTTGCTTAATATGCTAGGAAGTGTTTTGTTCAAAATAGGATCTTTTTGTCACATACCTGGCTGCCGGTGCTTCTGGGTCCTCGGACCGGCAGCCACCGAGGAGAAGGGGGAGACCTCCCACCGTGCCGCGGCAACCGCAGCCGCCACGGAGAAGAGGGAGACCTCTCACCGTGCCGCAGCAACCGCAACCACCGAGGAGAAGGGGGAGACCTCCCGCCTTGCCGCGGGAGCCGCAACTGCCGCGGAGGAGAGGGAGACCTCCCGCTTCTCCGAGACAGCCTCCGCCGCCGCGAGGAAGGGGAAGACCTCGCGGTTCCACGCGTCGGTCGTCCTCTGCTGGAGCCAGGTCCGGTCCTGCTGCGTGCACGCGGTCCTCTGCGCGCCACCTAGTGGCGCCAGCCGGTACTACGACTCCTTTTAGGATTTTACGATCCGCCAATCCCAAGATGGCCGCGAACCGGAAGTGACATAACGGCACTTTGAAATTTTGGCGGGAATTCGGTAATTGATGCCTGGACTTCCTCGGCCTATATAAGAGCCTCAGAAACATCCCAACCTTGCCTTCTGATGGTTGTACCTATCTTGTATAGTGTCTGCTCAGTACGCGTTTCTGTTGATTCCCCGTTACCGACCCGGCTTGTTCCTGTTACCGATTCCTGGCGTTTGACTCTGGCTACCCTCACGACTACCCTGACTTCTGGCTTCCTGACCTCGGCTTATCCTGCAACGATCCTGACTTCTGGCTTCCTGACCTCGGCTTGCTCATTGGCTATTCTGTGCTGGACTTTTTGTGATCTGTCTATTGGACTTGCACACGCTGTTCTACCTGATTACAGGTTCTATTCTACGCTGTGCGTGACACTTTTAGGCAAAAGAAACCAAATTTGTGGGTATATCTGCTTCTCAGCTTGCATATATGAGAGTTTTAGTTATCATGCAGAACTCTGCTTTAATTACTTCAAAAAGGGTGGCCCAGACAGGTCATCCCACACCAGTACAAATCTAGTTTTCTTCTTAATATATTCTTTCTGGATGTCATATTTCAGTGAGTCTTTTACACTCGTCGAGGTATCGGCTCATGCAAAATAGCTATTTTTTAGTTGTTTATATTTGTGTAGCTTTTTTTAAGTCCATATTATGTTGCATTTTATTTATAGAGTGTCAACAGATTCTGTAGTGAGCATAGACAATGTATTTAAATATAATAAGGTATAATAATAATGTTTTTATTGTTCTCAAAGGTGAGGAACAAAAAAATCACTTTGGGCCAAAACCACAAAGTAAGCCAAAGGATACCACCATACGTGAATTTCCAGCATCTAAAGATGACTGTATGCTTCAACCTCAGGTCAGCAAAAATTGAATTTTTTTTTTTTTTCCATGGGTTCTATACATTGTGTAAATTTTGAAGGTCTATCATATGACAATAATTCTGGTTGTGACTTCAGGAAATCTCATTTTAAAACGCTGTCCTTTATTTGTGTACATGGGTCTTGTCAGAGAGCTTGGAGAGTTGTGGTTTTAACTTTTAATTAACTGCATCCTAGGGCAATTTCTCAGAAGATAGGCTTAAACTGGCACTCTTATAATGTTAGCTCAATCAGGGACCTGATTTTAACAAAATTCTGCAGATTTAAATATAGAAACATAAAGTAATGTCTATCCCATGCCTGACTAAGTTCCCTCACTCTAAAAGCCTCCACTGTTATTGTGGGGAGATAGTTCCACTTGTCTACTACTCTCAGTAAGGTAAAACTTCCTTACATTACATCATTCCTATGTGTCGGTATCCTTCTGAAAAATTGGGTGTCCGGAACCGTTCTCGGTACTGCTGGTGATGCCTGAACAGGGATCTGTAAAGTGGCATTAACCACCTATCTCTTCCTGCTACTAATACTTCTCACTATACATCCCAGCATCCAGCTTGCTTTATTGTATTGTCTGCTTATCTTTAACTCATAAAAATTAATATTCATTCTGTCTCTTCCATAGTCACTGACAGAACAGTGCCCCCAATGCTATATTTTACATTTTGGGATTCTTGCATCCCAAGTGCATTATTTTACATTTATCAACATAAAACTGCAGCTGTCACACTCTCAACTATTTTAATTTCCTTAAATCATTTAACTTGTTTCAATCTTAAAGGTCTATCCTTGTTGCGAACCTTTGTATTTTATGCAAAACAACATGCCTTAGCGTTTAGAACTTCTGTAATATCCGTAAAAAAAATATTAAAAAGTGCAGGTCTCAATACTGATCCCTGATGTACCCGCTAGTAACAAGTTCTTCCTTCGAATATCAGGGATGCGCATTTTGTATCGGCCGATGCCCAGGACATGCAGTTGTTTATATATTCTGCTGGGCTCGAATCCTCCTCCTCCTCTCTGGCAGCCGGTGAACGTCTGCGCCTTGCACGTAGACAGAGCTTCTATGATGGAGCGCCGTAAGGTTGTCACGCCGGGCTCCATCATAGAAGCGCCGACGAAAGTTCTGCGCGGACTCCAGGGAGTCTGGAGCACTGGGTACATATCTGGGGGGCATTAAACCCTTAATTCGACAAATCCGTCTGGGATCCGTGAAAACTGCCACAAAAGAAGTACCCAGTACACAACATTTTAGCTGTGTTTTGTAATGTTAAGATGACTGCTAGTTATACAGACATATGTTTAATGTGTAAGTTAAACATGTACTTGTTAAAGTTCTGTCGAATATTTTCTAATTGTTTCGCTTCCTCCAGCAGGTCAACCCAGTTTTACAGCAGATGAACGCACCTTCACACCCATCTGACCATAACAAACATTCCCAGACATTTATCAAGCCAGAGCTCCCAGCACAGAAGCCATCTTCCAGCAAACTTCCAGAGAACGGGGCGACATCGGAATCCTCCTCCACAAAGTATGACTTAAAGTAAAATGTTTTTAAATAAATGATCCTTGACATGACTAGAATTCCCCGAATAGTGCATTGATGTCTGCGTTGCTTTTAAACATCAAGATATTAATAAGCACTGGTATAAAGTTAATGCAACATATTTTCCATCAGCTGTTTTTGGTGGACTAAAATCTGTGCAGATGGATGTTGCGTTATTTTTTCTCTTTAATTTCTAGCCGGATTGTTTCTATTATATTAATTTCATCTGGTGTAAGATAATACTGTGCCACATTAACCAATGTTCAAGTATGTTTTGGTTGCTATATTACCAAGTTTTGTGGACCTTCTCCAATATCTTATGTTTGTACACATGTGTAGAATTGAATTGTCGGAGAAAGAGGATGCAGTGAAGGAGCCCAGGGAAAAAACAGATTTAGGTAAATTATTTGATGACGTTCCCAACAGCACCACCTTCTGGGACCATACTTATTACTGATGCCTGCCTGTATCTCTGTTCTAGATTCTGGCTCTGGAGAGTTTGTTGCCGATTCCCAGGCCCTGGCCAGTATCCTTTCAAACACAGGGGTAACTGTTACGAATGTTGGGAAACTTAGCTTGGCCCAGAGGGTCCCTGTTCAGGGTAAAAATATATCATTCAAGAATACAATGGTAAGTAAAATAATATATAATAATATAATATACAAAATAATATGACTGCAACGAAGCAGCTTGCTCACTAGTCTTCCTATCTGCTTTTCAGCCAGCCTCTATAGCAGCACAATCGGCGACTCCAAAGCCTCCCTTTGGCCGGATGTCTGCCGTACCAAATGCTTTATCTCTTAAAGGTATGATGCTCTTTAATTACAGTTTATCAGTTTACTCCAAGATGTATTGTGTATGTTAAAGATAACAGGGTTGTTCATGGTTTTGTTGGTTGTGGTTAAATCACTGTATTTGAACCCCTTAACGACCCAATGACATGTCAGGTACATCACAAAAAAGTCAACGACCAATGGCATTAAATGATCTTAGAAAGCTGCCACCTGTGATCGCTCTGGAGAACGAGCATGAGCGTCATTATGAGAGATGTTGCCTTTCGCCAAGAAGGCGTGCGCCCGCTAAAAAAAGAGTTCCCACAACCGTCTGTCCCCCTCCCGCTGATTTTGTGACCATTACCGCCCACTCCCGCAAAGTGTGGCCCGCTCCCGCCACGTATGTGGTCAATGCCACCCGCTCCCGCCACGTATGTGGCCAATGCCGCCCGCCCCCTTACCTGAAACCGATTTCCAGCGGTGTCCTGCAATGCTGCTTTCGCGTTGCTTTGTGTCGCTTCTCTTGTTCTGCCCAGAAACAGTGGAGTCATGTGAATTTACGGCACTTCCCGTGACTCCGAGAAGAGACGCTGCGAGGGAGCAACGCAAAGGCAGCCTTGCGGGAGTGTGCGGGATTACCGGGACCCGCAGATACATTGTCTGACCGCCTGCAACTCCCGAAAAACCACCCACGGCCGCAATTTTTTTGGCGGGACTAGCATCCCAGTGCAGTCCTCTAGTCCAGAACCTTCTAAGTACTCTGCGCTCCCCCTACAGGTTGAATACAGGTGCTGCAGTCATCCACGGAAGTCAGTGGAGCCCAGCTTTTTTAATCACAATGTGATAAGTAAAATATAGAACATAAAGTAATAAAAATAGTTAATATAAATAAAATGTCTTACTATGTAAAAAATTCCCAGTGATGTCACCACCGTGGGAACCATCCAGTTTTGTTTTTTTTGTGGGGGGAAAAAAAAACCTAAAAATCCAAAAATATAGTAAAATATACTGTAAAAAATACTGGCAGTTAAAATCCCAGCATTTCAAATAACCATGGGGTGTCTTGTTTTCAAAAGTGTATGATTTGATGGAGTAAATTGAATTGGCCGCATTCAAAGATGTCCCAAATAGGATATCTGTGTAAACTGACCAGATGTCAGGAAATGCGCAACTCCCAAATGTGGCCTTTTTAGCCCCCAAGCAACCCAAAAGACTTATGCATGGGATTCAATATCGTGAATATAATTATGTTTGCAAAGCGCCTTAATGTGATGTGTGACGTGTAAATGCATGAGGTCTCCCAACTTTCTCTTGGTACCAATTAGCAATTTGGGGTCAAATCCAAGATCTACTTTAATGGTGCACAATATATTCATTTTAACCTGGCAAGTGGAAATGGTCTGATATAATTATTGGTGTCAGCATAACGTTATTTCTTCTTCCTATCAGATGTGACGTTCAGTCCGTGCCGTGTTCTGATGTCTAAGCAGACGCCGAGCCCCTCAACAGGAAGTTCTGCAAGACGCATTAATAATGTGAAATCATCTGCTGTGGTTTGTATATTTTGAGTGGTTTTAGCAAAGTGTCTTTTACCAAACTGTAGCTTATATTTGAGTTTTGAACAGCTTCAGAAATGTCCTTAAGCAATATGGCAGGGTTTATTCTAAAGATAGTGGTGAAGAGAGTGCTTGGGAATTAGGTATAGCATCTATCATGTGGCATGAAGGATAAAATTCATTCCCCTGACAAGCATATGCATTTTAATCGTCCGTTTTCTATATTTAAGACCTAACTCCAAACAAAGTGTGTATATTCCCACCTGCCCTTGACTGTCATAAATAAGGTGAATGAGATTTAAAAGTTAACTGCCAACTTTGTACTTTATTTTTTATTTTATTTTTTTTTAATGAAGGTTGAAACACAGTATTTTTTGAGAAGGGTCTTTGTTGGGCCCAAATAATGTGTCGTAGAAACTGCACGTTTTATATAGGGTTTGCTTAACCCCGCTGTATGCAAAACCTGTCAAATTGACAAAATATTTGAACTCTGCTCATATTTGAGTGAAATCATTAATATTCATTACATCTTTTTTTGTATACAGTTGTATTTCTTTTCATTCTTTCTTAGAAATTCTCGCAAAACATTTTCTCCTTCAACATAAGGCAGCCAGTCTTCCCCAAAACACCAAAGGCGCTAGCCTTGGAAATGGCAAATAAGTGTTTTGAGGCTGAATGTCCAGATCCCCGGGTATGTGGTGTGTCTGCAAATGTGATGCTCTCTTTTGTTAAAGGCTACGTGACATCTTGTATCTAGAAGTTGATCTAATGATTTGTCTCTTATGTAGACAACCAAGTCCTCTGTGAAGTGGGCAGATGACCCATCACCTACTTCTGAGGTTTTTTGTGAAAAACAGCCTCATCTGGTGAGTGTCCTAGTTTTCATAATTCTCTTGTACAGTTCTTGTGCCATAGTCTCCTGTTCCTGACTTCTAAACGGTGGAGAGACTCATGAGCGGGATGTATAATCTCTACAAATCATGCACATCCTCTGGCTAGAACGCACTTACTGTATTTCTATTTGTCTACTACTAACACACTTCTATATTACTAGACTGGTTTTACTAGCATGAAAAGGCTGATGTTTTTTGGGGAGCCAAATTTTTTATTATTTTATAACTGGAGTTTAATGTATTTCACCCATGACTTTGACAAAAGCATCCACATACATATATTAGATCCTTGCATTGTGGCCCGGTATGAGACTATCTTGATATTGTATGTTGTCATCATGGCAGTGAATTGTGATGTAAGCTTTTTACAGAAGGATTTCTAAATTCTACCACATGAGGGAATTGAACAACTGCATAGGTCCACTATAGGTCATAAATGTATTTATTTTTGACGCCTCAAGGACAGTTACTTCCCTGTGAAGAAAAAGTAAAAAGTGTCGAGGTACCATAAGGTCCTCTTCCATAACTCGTTTTACAGAGATTCTCCAATCTTTTTTTCCATTTCAGGCTCTCAGAAGCTACAGCTGCCCCTAATTACTTTTTCCTATGGTTCTCAATCAGTTAAGGGGACTGAGAGTCGCTGTCCATGATACCCCCAAGTAAAGAAGAACGCTTATTATAGTAATGTAAGCCCTGCAGCTGCCTTTATGGCCAGACAATTCTTGCCACTGATTGGCTGAATCAACTTTGTTTCAGAATCCACCTATAAATTTGCAAGGGGGATACCACAAGAAATTCAAGTGCATATGATGTCTAAAGTGTCCCTTGAAAGTTTTGTATGGTCCCAAACCCCACCATCGAGAAGTGTTCTGATGTGTTATTTCGGAATAACGTAAGCATGATGTCATAAATAGTTAACACCCTTTACTAACGTTTACTATAGGACCATGTGGCAGTGCGGTTATTTGTTGATGGGGAATGCACAAATGAAGCAGACAAGAAGGAGGTGAGTCTGTGTTCTGGAGAGGAAATATCTATTCCTGTTTTACAGACCAGCTTTGGCTTATTCAAAACTAAATGGGCACCTCTTGGCTTGTAGTGTTGGCATAATTATTCCTCCCCATTAGATGTGTCACTGTTCCCAAAGCCATATTTTACAGTTCTGTATAATAAATTAGCCTATGTAAAAGTGTTAACAGATTAAGATAGGTGTATAAAAAATATACAATAGACAAAAATGTCTTAACTGAATTTTTTCCTGCCATACAGTGGCAGTACGATCGGGTAAAGCCTCTTCATGGACAAGAAGACGCTACGGCAAAACAAAGGGTTAACAGACAGACTTACCCATAAAGCCAGGCTCACCCTGAACAAATCCAGTTTTCTTCTTGTCCCGTTCAGGGACGGATGGTCTTCCAGAAGATTTCTGAGGTTTGCTATCCGAATACGTGGAGTCGTTCATCATTTCCAATTCAAGGCACTCCCGTTCGGTCTATCCTCGGCCCCAAGAATCTTCACAAAGATTTTGTGTCCATTGACTACATCGCTGCGGGAAAAGGGGATTTACATAGTTCCCTACCTCGACGACTGGCTCATCAAGGCCGAATCTCCAAGGAAGCTCCGGGCAGACCTTGCCACCACGATACAGTTTATGGAAAATCACGGCTGGGTTATCAACCGCAAGAAATCCAACCTCATCCCTTCCACCAGGATCCAGTTCCTTGGCTTAGGAGTGGATTCAATATCTCAACAATTTGTTCTACCGTCATCAAAAATCAAGAAGATCAAAAAGGAGATCAGGTCCCTTCAAGTACACCCAAAGCCATGAGCATCCTTGGTCTCCTTACGGCATCCATCCCGGCGGTCAAGTGGGCAAGAGCTCAACTGCGGCCCCTTCAATGGGATATTCTAAGGAATTGGTCAAGACGAGAGGAAGACCTGGATCTAGATGTTACGATCGCGAGTCAAGTCTTATCCCACGTTACCTGGTGGAGGACGCCTTCAAAAATACTTACCACGGATGTTTCCGGCATCGGATGGGCCGCCCATTTAAATTGTCTCTTCCGACAAGGCGTATGGTCTCCAGCAGATTCGCGTCGTTCATCCAATTTTCGGGAATTAAAAGGGGTTCTTCTTGCCCTCGTAGCCTTCAGAACCCTGTTGGAGGGTCGTGCAGTGAGGATACAGTCGGACAACGCCACGACGGTTGCATACATAAACAGGCAAGGGGGTACTCGGGTAACGAGCCTTCAGGTTCTTTGCTCTGTGCTGATGAGTTGGGCCCAGCGGCATCTGGAAGACATATCGGCTGCTCACATAAGAGGATGCGACAATACCATTGAGGACGATCTCAGCAGGCTAAGATGGTCACAAGCAGACTGGTCTTTAACCAAGGGAACCTTGGCCTCCCTGGTGTCAAGATTTGGCCTCCCGGAGATAGATCTGATGGCGTCCAGGAGAAACAGGAAAGTTCCAATTTTTGCCTCTCTCAACGGGCAAGATTCTCCAGACTTCCTGGACGGTCTGTCCATGAAGTGGGATTTCCGTCTGGCTTATGTTTTTCCTCCGGTCGCATTGATTCCTCGCGTCTTCCAGAAGATCTGTTCAGACAGGGCCGCGGGTCTTAGCCGTCATCCCATATTGGCCAAACCGCAGCTGGTTCTCCCTCCTAAAACAACTAAGTCTAACGTGTTGGGAACTGCCTCCTTCAGATCACTTGCTGGATGATGGGGCTCTGCATCTGGATCAGCTCCAGATGTTCAAGTTGACGGCCTGGCTACTGCAAGGATGATTCTGAGGGGTCAAGGTGTTGAGGATGATTTACCTGACTTGCTGTTAAAATCAGTTAGAGGCTCTACTTCAAAGATTTATTTTCGGATCTGGAAGAAGTTCCTTCTCTGGTATGCCTCAAGGGACTTTTCGGTTTTTCCTCCTACAGTCAACTCCATTTTGCTGTTTTTAAAGGATGGATTTTCCGCGGGCCTCAGTGTCTCTACCCTTAAAGGTCAGGTTTCGGCCCTTAGTCATTTTTTTCTGGAAGACCTAGCTTCTCACTTGCTAGTCGGACGATTTTTTTTTTAAGGCCATCACCATTCAGCGTCTGCCAAGGAGGGCTCACTTTCCAGCTTGGGATCTTACGGTGGTTCTTCGCTCTCTCTGCTCGCCTCCGTTTGAACCCTTGGAGGAAGTTCTGTTGAAGATCTTATCGTTTAAGACGGTGTTTTTGGTGGCCATCACTTCTGCCAAACGTGTGGGAGAAATCCAAGCCCTTTCTTCCTCGGAGAAGTTTACCATCTTCCATCAGGATAAAGTTGTTCTCCATCTTCAGCCTTCCTTTCTGCCGAAGGTCTTATCCAAATCCACTATTAATCAGCCTCTGGTTCTTCCATCATTTTTTCCATCTCCCTCCTCTCCGGAAGAAGTTAAATGGCACATGTTGGATGTCAAGAGAGCCCTTGAGTTGTATATTTCTAGGACTGCCTCCATCCGTTCCACTGACCAATTGTTCATTTCTTGGTCTGGTCGCTCGGCAGGGAAGGCTGCCTCAAAGGCTTCCCTGCCAAGATGGATCACGGGAACTATTCGTATGGGCTATCAAGTCTCTGACGTTCCTCTTTTGTCTCCTGTCACGGCCCACTCCACCAGGGCTGTGTCTGCTTCATGGGCTCAGAAGGCTTCTGCTTCACCGGAAGATATTTGCAAAGCGGCTACATGGTCATCATTCAATACCTTTGTTTGTCGCTACCGGCTAGACGTCTTCTCATCCTCTGCAGCGGATTTCGGGCGTAAGGTGCTCCAGGCGGTTGTTTCCCTCCCATTCTTTAGGGATCTTGGTACATCCCAATCGTACTGCCACTGTATGGCAGGAAAAATGGAAATTTTTTACTCACCGTAAATTCCTTTTTCCTTAATACAGTGGCAGTATGGATTTCCCTCCCTAAATAAATTATTTTTGCATTCAGTTTTGGTGTTCTTGTTATTTACTGGTTCCTGTCTGTTAACCCTTTGTTTTGCCTTAGCGTCTTCTTGTCCATGAAGAGGCTTTACCCGATCGTACTGCCACTGTATTAAGGAAAAAGGAATTTACGGTGAATAAAAAATTTCCATTTCTCATATATCCTTTTATATTTTCTCTTCTGTATTGTAAAATTGCTCCTTTTTTGTTTATGCCACCTTTTGTAAGGGTAAGTGAATAGATGGGGGGATATCTTAATGACAGGAAATTGATCAGATAATGCTGGCCTCGCTGCCGGCAGCTCAACACCTTTTTCTATTTAGTTAATAAAACTAAGCGTTTATGATAGGTTTACATAAATATAATTCTTTCTAACCCGAAACATGTCCGTCTGTGTAAAAAAAAAAAAAAAAAAACCTGAAAAAAATCCCCCCCCCCTCAAAAAAGTCAGGTTTTTGTGCTGTTGTGATAATCTAATTGTTAGAAAAATGCTTGTTATAAATATTGCTGACAAAGACATAAGAAAGTAGAAAATGTCTAGTATATGATATATGCACGAGTTCACGCCAACACATCTCCATATATATCTATATCTATCTATATATCTATCTATATATATATATATATATATATATATATATATATATATATATATATATATATATATATATATGTATGTGTATAGGCCATTCTTAATTATGCAGCTTAAGAGGCGTAACCTGCTTGAAAAGTAACCAATCAGAATGATGCATGCTATTAGAAGTAGATAAGATGCTATATAAACCATGTAATCAGACAATGCTTTGACTTTTGTTTGTTGTGTGCCTTGTCTCGATTCTGCGCATGATCTAAATAAAGGAAAACTCTTTCTGAGGAGAATTCGACGATTAGTTCAAACAACACTAATCTACTTGCAAAAGCCTATATTTTATTTAGTAACTTTCTTTTGTCCTGTAGGGGTCTGCCTCAACACCTGAGACAATTACTTTGTCACGTTCCAAAACATTACTGGACAAGGAAACCCAGGATGCACCCGTGGAGTGTGATGTAGCATCTGCAAACAATCCACACAAGTTACCATTATACTTTCAGCCTGAACATCTTGGCGTTCAACAGCCAAGCACCACTGTTGCTTCTATGCCTACCTCTAGCATTGCACATGAGATGAGGACCAGCCTGCCATTCTCCTTTCTTTCCCATCCAGCTGTTCAGGCTCTTCAGTCAAACAGTTTCGGTAGGTAATGTTATAGAGGTCAACATGTAATTTAAAATGTCCTTTTCTGCATCCAGTCAACACTGAAGTAACTGTGCTGAACTACTGATATACATGCCTACACTGAAGCCCTAATTATATCAGTTAGTGGAAAATCGGTAAAATTACAACTACGTCTAAGAAATATGCTATATGTATCTTCTTTTCATGATTCCCTCTTTAGAACTGATATATGTACTGATGTGTTATTGTATACTGGATGTAGCACAAACATGGACCTTGGCCAAGTGTGTGGGTTTTTTTTGTTTGTTTGTTTTTTGGTTCCCTAAACCTGTATTTGTCTCCAGGCCCCCAGTCGTTGCCCCATATTGCACGGTTACGGCTAAACGCTACCGTGTCTGCGAAGAAGAGATTCTGGGATACCTGTCTGGATGACGAGTGTGCCTTTTACACTTCAATGGGAGCACCTGGCTCTTACAGGACCTGTGTGGACCCTGTAGCATCTTCTCTAGAGAAGCAAGAAAACATGGTGGGTGTGGAATACAGTACTTTGTTTTTATTGATGTCAAAATATCTGCCTGACTATCATTTTTGTTGTACTTTAGTCCTACCGAATGTGCTTGATAATATGAAAACACAGGCCATGCACTTATTTATTTTTTGGTCTAGCATGCACATTGAACTTGTTATGAATGTATTCTCTTGACTATTCTTGATCATGCACATTTGTAATGTGATTTTTATTTTTTTTTATTTTTCCTTTATCTATTGTGGTGAAGCACTTTATTCCTATTTCACCTGCTGAGACGTAAATTTATGGCATACGACTCTTTGGAAACACAAACTGAATGAACATGAACCACGTGGGTCTACTATAGATCATCTAGAGTCCTTGGAGCAAGCAGAGAAGTTATGAGTAGCCTTGAAGCATACTCTCTGTGCTAAGCACAGCATTGAATGATCAACTTGGTGCCTATGTATATCTGTAATATATTCTTGGCTTAACTAAATTTTTTTTCTTCTTTATGCTTGTATTTTATATTATTGTGACAATAATAAAACACTATTTATATTGCCAAGACACATTTTCTGTCTCTCTTCCTAAAGATGTTCTTTGCTTGTGAATTGGACATTTTACCAGTATATGTTTTTTGTTCCATGTGTCTTTTTTTTAAAAAGTTACTTCTCAGAATAAGTGCAAATGTAATCCAGATCTTGACCCTAATAACAAATGGTTCTAGGTACTGTAGGTGGATTGGTTGCCTAAGGCAAGGGTGTCCAGCCTGCGGCCCTCCTTCTGCTGCAGGACTACATCTCCCATACTCCTCACCCAGCCCCTTAGCTGAATGAGCATTATGGGAGATGTAGTCCTGCAGCTGCCGGAGACACCCCATGGCCTAAGGCATTGTAAAGCAACAAAGCTCTATTACTGAATACTTTTTGTTTTTCCTAGATCCATACAGATCATTTTTATCACTACTGGTAGGACAATGCTGAGAGGGTTACTTGATTTCAAGAGATCTTGGTCAGGGAATGAGTTATACAAACTCCAATCTCTAGTAAAGTGCAGTAGTAGAGTTGGCCTGGAGGTAGCTGTAGAATATACATTACAGGATGGACAAGCTTTTAACATTGTTGCCGTCAGAGAAAAATCTGCAAACCGGCAAATGTGAAACAAAACCTGATGCAAATAACATTAATTTTAAGAAAGGAAAAAACTTATTAAATACAGATAAAAACTGTCTGAAGATTGACGCAATGGATGCCTATATTTTCTTTGTATGTTTCCTGCCTTTATTAAAAAAATAAACCCTCTACCTTCTCAATATCTCTAATGAAAGACTACATGAAACTAACAATAAAATGAATATACAATTAGTTTGAACACTTCTAAACTTTAGAGAAAAAGTTGCTTTTCTGAAGCCATACTAAAAGCTATTTGCGGGCTATAATCTGACCCACGGGCTTTTGTAGACCCTAAGGGGGGAGGTGTCTCGGCCATTCCCCATCAGCAATGGGATGAGGCAAGGGTGTCATCTCAGGACAAGCAGGATAACACAAGCCTATAACAGTGTTAATTTGTGCTATGCTATAGCAAATGTGTCAATTATCGGTTTCTATATCTTTTGAGGGGAAAGCGATACAACAGTCCGTCTAATGATATTTCTTGTCCAACTGAACCTGCTGTAAGAAAGCGCTAGATTGGAATAAACGTTAAACAATGGGACCATTAAAGAATAAAGTGTGATTGTCTGCTTATCATTTGGCTTAATCAGCAAATTATGTGTGCAGGTGACGTCTTCCCCGCTTCTGTTATTGCTGCCTGAGACACATCACATTGCCTACGTTAAGAAGATGAGTGGAAATGCCCCTCTTTTGAATTCATACATCTGTGCATAAATTTACATCAACCATGTAGATTAACTAATCCTTTTGCATAACTTAATAGCATTCCTTCCAGAGACGATCATCAAAAACAAGAGATGAAATAGAAGTGAACATATTTAAATGCATAAATCTTCCTTGTAATTGAGTGCCGTCTCACACAAGAAAAAAAATCAATATTCTTGGTTACTTTCTAGACAACTAAAAGGTCAAAACAATAAGGCAGGCACCTGACCTAAGTATGATCCACCTGAGAAGAATAATAATTCTGGTACGACATTCTAAAAGTGGTCTTATTGCGGCAACCAGTGGAGCGGTAAAATCACCCCAATAGTTTTTGTGATAAGACCACTTTTACAAATTTGCCACAATTATTGAACGTGTGTTATTGCTTACTTGTGTTTAGCCGTGGTGCAACACTGAATAACGACGACACTCTATAAATCAATAAATAATAATCTCTTGAAATAAAATAGTCATATTACATGGAGAGATAGGGCTTTCTTTTGATACTACTTTGATATGAACAGCCAAACCTTTAGTATGAATAATTTAAAAAAAAATACAAAAAATACACTTTTCCTATGTAAACTCTCACTATACTAGTTAAGTTGACAAAAATGTAACAATTCCAGTATCCTGCTTTTGGAAATAGCTCACTTATATAGACTATCCATACATTTATTAGAAGATGTACATGGCTTTTTTCAAATAGTTGATGTATTATATTTAATATGCTGGGTTTGTAATACCAAAAGAATCCATAAAATACCCACAAAAGTATATATTTCTAAAATGCAGACGACCAAGCTTATGTCTCCAGGTACAGTTGGACACGTCATAGAATTTATGCAGCACCTCATTTAATACATATATTCCAGTAGCGTCTGGCAAACTGAAGACGGTTGAGTCTGTTTTTATAAGAGGCTTTTTTTTAAAAAAAAACAACTTGTAGTGATGTGAGTGACGTCGGATTTAAGGTTCGGAGACCTTCTGACACCAATACGCAACTTCTGCGGTTCTCCAGCTGTGATCCTTGGAGATATTTTGGCCACTCGAACCATCTTCTTCACAGTGTGCGGAGACAATATAAACACACGTCCTCTTCCAGGTTAATTCATAACATTTCCAGTTGACTGGAACTTCTTAATTATTGCCCTGATGGTAAAAATGGGCATGTTCAATGCTTTTGCTATTTTCTTATAGCCACTTCCCATTTTGTGAAGCTCAACAACCTTTTGCCGCACATCACAGCTATATTCCTTGGTCTTACCCATTGTGATGAATGACTAAGGGGAATTTGGCCTATGTGTTACCTAATATTTATTTCCTGTGAAACATGAAGTCATGGTTGAACAATTTCCTGTCAAAGTCAGGTACTAAACTATGTAAAATGTCACTGGGAATATACTCCTAATATATTTTTCTCGTATGAATTCATAAGGGTGACAATAATTGTACCATGTATATATTTAACATTTTTTGAAACCTGTGTTGCGTTTGCAATTGTGTGATATCCAGAGTATTTTGTGTATTTCTTGAAAATATCAAAGGGTTAGACAATTGTTCTTTGCTCATATTTACCAAGGGTACCAATGATAGTAGAGGGTACTGTATATTGGTAAAATTAATTAGAAAAGAAAACGTTTCCCCATAAATTCCAAACCAAGTAATAAAAGTAACTGACTCTTTTTATTAAAACCCCCACCCCCACAGAACATGAAAGGGGCACATATAGGAAGCTGTTAAAATCTGTAATTGTGCTAAAGACACAAACTCCAGGTAGAAAATACATACGTTGAGAGTATTCAAACCTTTTTGCACCTCTGGTGCACCTGCTTTTGAGGACTACAACTTAGATCAATATTCTGGCTGAAAGTGAAGAGAGTTGAAGTCCACAATGTCATCAGCATGTTTTTTGTTTGTTTACAAATATAAAACCGGTGTCCATTTTATTTCTTTTGTGTATATTTTTCTTCAAATATAGGTGTAGGGAGGATTTACAGTTTTGGGGGCTACTTATGACATCACAGTCTCTCATCCCTTTATGGATCTGCCAGCTGGCAATATGCCTGTCCATTTATTTATTGATTTATTTGTTTATATTTTTAATGAACATACTTTCACCTTTGTATTGTTAGATAATATTCTTGTTGGACTATGACTGATCGGCAGAATTTACTTCTATTTTGAGGAAGCCAAACACGCAAGATTTCCAATAGGAGCAGGGAAGAGGGAATTTTTTTCCCTTGATTGCATGTAGGTGCCTTGTATGTAGTTGGCACTCTAAAAGACTAAAATTGCAGTCAGGCCATTTTACAGTAATGGATTTTCCACAAGCAGGTGCCATTTTTATGTGGAGGAGTTTAATAATTTTAACCAATCCCACATGTTCAGTGAATTCCTGTACTTTGGCTTGAGACTCATATATTCTCTTTATGATTTTTCTGCAAAAAAAAAGGTGTATTTTGGGGGGAGCAGGAATATCACGTGTTCAAACACCTGGAAACTCAGGGTTTTTACATCGATTTCCGGATGAATGACTCCATATTCTATGCTCATGTAATGTAATCTGAGCATCCCAACAAGAGCTCTTCTCAATAGTATATCCCAGTTGTTGAAACCCCTGCTTGAATGCAGGTAACTTAATTCAGAATATATTCACCTCTTGCCAAGTAAAGCTTTTCTCAAAGGATGTTATTTGTTTGACACAGTTTGACATTTTCTGCATTAGTCTATCTATGTAACAATTAATGGATTAAATTCCCAGGACCCCACAAAGGCATACAGGTAATTGTGCCTGATCCGTTCGGGTCACTGGTATGGACTGAGTGTAAGAAAAGGTTGAAAAGCACTACGTCACTGTAATATTTAAGATGGCGACGTACCCTTTCTGTCTTGTTTAACATGCAACTCGTCTCCCCGTTCCATCTCAGGTTGCTGTCATCCATTGTAGATTAATTGTCACCCTCATTTTCTTTCCATCTTTCTTGATGGAACACCAACAAGAGAAAAAAAACAGACACAGAAAAAAACATCTGTGCCTCTGCTTTTATATCCTTTATCCCCAGTTATTTAAAGTCTTACTGCACTTAAAGTGTTTTATATCGAAAATCATTGTGTTACAGCTCCCTTCAGAAGAGATATGGCAAGACAGGTTATCATAATAATTTATTGCAGAGTCTGTCATTGAGTGACTTTGCTGCTTCAATTCTAAGCTGCCTAAAAGGCCATGGTTCTAATGAAAATCCTTGTGAAAGTCCAGATTTGGTCTATTGTTACAAATGGATTCCTTGTACTCAAGATAAGTCAGTCACACCTATTACTGAGCCTTAGGAATGATGTAGAGTGTGGCCAGCAGGTGGCATGTGTGTCTTACAATCAGCAGTCCTGGTCCTCAAGCAATGAGCTGCATGAAATGAGTTGGATCATATACAGTGCTGTGAAAATGTAAGCAAAAGAATGCAAAAGGCATCCATGGGAGAGCTGCAAAGCGTAAACCACTGCTGGCCAAAAAGAAAAAAAAGACCTGACTCGCGTATGCAAAAAACATCTTGATTTGGCTTTTTGGGAAGGAGACATGGCAGCCACATGTGGGTGGCCTCTTCCATCAGACGATTCCAGCAGTCTTTCTCTGGGAAGGACTAAGGAGATCCAAGCCCTCCTGCAGGCCTTTGGGGCATAGGGGGGGAAGGAAAGATGTTGCAGATCCCTTCTGTGCTTCCTTAGAAGATGAAGATTGTGGCATCTGGTTCCCATTGTGGCCTTAACTGACACTCTTGGCACTTGTTTCACCTTTTCTTTTTTCTTCGCAGTGAAGCAATGACCTTGGAGTTTATCTCTGGGATTATGGAAATTATTTAAGAAAGACTTTTGGGTGAAAAAAAGAACACAGATAATTACACTATTTTTAAAATCGAAGTAACACAATTTTCATAATAGATAATTATTTTCTTTGAAATCTTTCCAAAGGCATTAGTCCCAGAGTGAAGAAGCCACATAATCCAACATTTGAAAAGTTCCCCTTTCTTGCTTTGGGTGCCTCTTTTCTAGTAGTTTAGAAGGTGTGTGGTTTTCTTTTGTCTACTGGAGGGCAGGCAACTTTCATCCTGGGACCAAGCCTAGATTAATGGTTCATTAATAGAGCATCCAAATCATTTTAGGATACCCAAACACTTTGTAAGCATAATTAAATCCTGTCCTCAAACAACCCTAAAAAGGACAAATTCTCCATAAACTTTGGCAAGTATGTATGTAGATCGGGGCGTATGTCCTTCGCGTTCCAAGATGAAGATTCCAACATTGATTCAATTCCAAGAAGATCTGAAATCAATTCAGGTACAAGGAGTCAGTGATGACATTTAGTTCTTAGTCATGAAGGCATATGATTTGGAGCAATGACTAATTTGGTATCACAGACCTGGCGCTGAGTTGCAGGGAGTATAAGCTTGTGTGTTCAATGCTTTAATAAGCTCCCAGGATAAAACCTGTTTCATTACTCCATGCAAAAAGGCAACAATTAAGAATAATGTCTTATATTTCATCACAATTTTAAATAGTATTCCTTCATGCACAAGCAGAAATTGTACTTTGAAATGCAGGTTAAAATGAATGGTAAATTGTTGGTTGTGTATGATTTTTCTCAGCACTAGAGGGCAGAGTAGTGTTAGCTTTATACAGCAGTGTCAAAGTAAATGAGCAAATCTAGCTACTTTACTAATCAAAGATGAAAAGTAGGGTACACATATTTGCAAAAGATTGTAGCGGTCAGAACATAAGTGAGGTGTATGCTTACACCGGTCATTTCTCTCCATTATGTCCATATACATAATCACGTAAACCACCACAGCTTCACATTGCTTTGGGGGCATTGATAATGCAGTTAAGAATATGGTGCTGTTGTCACTCCTTGTCCCGGGACACGGATCTATGCATCTGTGATGAAATAGGCTTCCTTTGCAATAGAATAATAAGTTGTTTGTTGGTTTACTGTATCTGTAGTGTTAAATGCAGCATCCACACATCATGTATACTCTCTTCTATAAAACTGATCTAATAGTTGATTAGCGGGACCAACCTTACCATAATAGTAAACCAAGCGCCTGCTTAGGGTGCTGACCATAATGGCCCCCATTCTCTTTTATGTTAGCAATGCAGAAGAGAGTGTCAAGAGACATAGCTAGACTAGGACCCTAAAAGCCTAAGGCCCAGCCATGTTGATAACCTACACTCTCCCATCACTTAAAGGAAATATAGTATACTACATTTCTAAATAAATTACTATTAGAATACCACACTGTAAACATAACATAGTGAGGTGAGAGTGTGGGAAAAATATACACTGTTGTATTTTACAAATATGCAAATGGTTGGTGACATTCATAATTACCATAGGAAGTTTCTTAATAATCTTTAATAATCACAACAAAAGAAGTTTTAGCTATGATACACAAAGCAGTAGGCTCAGTTATGAGCATAAGTGCGAACTCTCAGGCTTAACTCGAAGTCAGCAGGTGAAGCACTGCTTCTTTTGGCAACTTCCAGGGAGGGAAGTGGTGTTTGGCCATGTCTATTGCCTGCCTTCTCTTCGCACTTTCTTCACACACCCAACTCACTAAAGGGAGGGAACGCTTAGTGTAGACTACCTGGGGATATGCCTTATCCTAAAATAAGTATGTGAACAGGGAAGGGGTGGCAGCCTAAGGCCTGGGGGGCAAGTCTAGTCAACTGGCCCGTTGCACCATCAAAGCGGCTGCGAGCGACATTGAAAGCGGCCGTCGTGCGGCAGTCACTCCACCAGCGCCTAATGAAATTAAAGTGGCCGGCGTGCACGCACCGCATGCCTCAGTTCTTCATCCCACCACTTTTAAGACGTGGGAAGAGGAGCTGAGGCATGGCCATTGGGTCTGACAGCCGCATGATGCAGGGGGGTACCTAGAGTATTTGGCACCTGTGGCAGACCCTGTATGTGGCACCCCCCCCCACACACACACACTTTAAAACTGCATAGTTTCTATGGTTAGGCAAACATTGACAGGGGTACAGCATATTTGTTATCATTATATGCTTAGGGATTATGCGGTACCACCGTCAATGTGTGCCTATACATTGAGCCAGACACAGACAACCCCTATCACTATATACTAAGCCAAACATTGATGTGGTGTAGGCCTACCACTTTAGTGACTGGCATAGTATATAGTAGGGATGCACCGAAATGAAAATTCTGGACTGAAACTAAAAATTCAGCATTCACTTGGCCAAAACTGAAAAAAAAACCAAAAAAAACCTTTAAAATACTTTATTAAAAGTAACACCAAAATTAGACAAAAAAATCAACAACAATATTAACATATATATACACACAAACACACATATATATAACAACAATCACAATCCTATCATGCCCAGGTTCTAGCATGTGCTGGCTGACTTAGCATGATAGGAGTGTGATTGCTGTTTGCAATTATATATATATATATATATATATATATATATATTAATACTGTCATTGAATTATTCTGTCCAATAAAAGTGTTAACACACCGAAGTTGGACCAAAAAATAATTTATAACAGCAATCACACTCCTATCATGCCTAGGCAGCCACTACATGCTGGAATCTGGGCATGAAAGGAATGTGATTACGGACTCCCTATGCCAAGCTATCCCCCAACACTTACACATCCATGCTATCTGAAACCCTCATTCACAAACATTCAGCATAACACCCATCACTCTCACACACATTCAGCATAACACCCATCACTCTCACACACTTACATTCAGCATAACACCCATCACTCTCACACACTTACATTCAGCATAACACCCATCACTCTCACACACTTACATTCAGCATAACACCCATCACTCTCACACACTTACATTCAGCATAACACCCATCACTCTCACACACTTACTAATCCACTCTTTCCTACCTTTTCTTCTTTCACTCTCACTTTTCCTCCTCCTCCTCTTCTTCTTCTTCCTGTCCTTCCGGTGCACTGAGCGCGGAAGACGGTGGGCGTGGCTTCAATGTTGTGCCGCGCGCATCGTTTCTGAAGGCGTGCCGGCATGGTGGCACCCCTCAGATGAGCGGCAGCCGGGGCGGACCGCCCCCTCCCCCCCACGCCAGGTACGCATGACGGCCGCATTCAATCCTGCTCGCGGCCGCTTAGTTTTTAACTTTGCGGCCGCAGCCGCATTGAATGCTCGTCAGTCCGGCCCACCGGCCCGGATTTAGGGCGGCCGGTGGGGCAATTGCCCCCCTGCCCCCCGGCCCAGTCCGCCCCTGTATGTGAATCACCTGCAGACTATGTGACTGAGAATTCACCTTTTCACACTCAAGACTTGCTTCTCGTGAGGGGAAGAGGAGCTTCCATAGATCAAACAGATCTTTCCATAGTACACTCTCAAGCACCATGCAGCCAATGGCGGATATGATATTATATCCTGCTCTGTCATTGACAATAAGAGAAAACTGGAAGAGTGAAAAAGGGCAGCAGAAAATATATAAAACTGTATTTTCTGGTTTTTGTTACACTCTTCATTCATCTAATTCCCCTATCTGTGATGGGCAAAAAGTCTTCTTCATTATACCATGTGATTTCTATTAACTAGCATGTTAGGTATCACATTGTTTCAGTGGAAGAACCTCATCATTGGTCAGTTAAATTATGGAGCAGATACATTATCAGAAAATTTTCTGTTTCTGACCTCAAAAACAAGAATTTCCTCATTTACGTTCTTGCATATCAGAACTCTTCAATAGCTGCCTAAAATATCTCATGAAGGTTTTCAAGGGTGTACCATAAAACGTGTCGAAATTCCATCCATGGTGTAAAAACTATTGCCTAAAAGCTATGTTTGCAAATGCTACTTTTTTGCTTCCCTTAATGGACAGTTGTATCTTATTTTCTTTAAAACTGGAAAATAACTAAATACATTTATTGTGTGGCATCCTTAGACAATTGTTTGTCTTAATCTTCTATGGAGAACAATAAGAGGCTTCAGGTGATGCGAGACTGTCTGACTGACCAGTGATCACTACTTGTATAGATGTAGGCAGATAACATGAGCCGCTAGCAGCATAGTTATAATATTAAGCCTCATTCCCTTGAGGTATCAATGCCTGGACTGACCCTTCCTTCACTGTTCCCTTTTAATCCCCATTCTGTACACATTCAGATCAATGCTCTGGATGGGAGGATAAGAACAGAGCCCTGGATTTATAGAGGGGATTGTTGGGCCTCCTTAGGGATATAGATCCAGGCAGCGGAAGCTCCCTCTCTCTCTCCGCCCTTTGTCAGGCTCTATTTGGGTCTGGTGTGGAGAACTGCCACTGCTAGGTGCTTTCACCATCACTCACAGACCTGGCGCTGTGTTGCAGGGAGTATAAGCTTGTGTGTTCAATGCTTTAATAAGCTCCCAGGATAAAACCTGTTTCATTACTCCATGCAAAAAGGCAACACTTAAGATATGGCAGCGGCATTTAGAGAAGGAATGCAAACCTAGTTAGAGCCCTGGTCATTACAGACACAAATGCCATGAAGATACATGTCTAGCTTAGCAGGGATCTCACAGCAACTACCGGTCGAGACTTATAATCCAAACTGTATATACAGATAACGTATGTGAAGCCTCCATAATATCAGATGATATGTGAATTTAACATCGACGTGGATGTGAATGAAACGATGAACAATTAAGTGTTGTTATGACTTAATGGTGACAAGTTTCTTTTTTGTATTGAAGCTTTTATGGCAAAAAAAGTGTTAATAGCTTAAAAATCCTGCATTTCTTCTATTTGTCCTCCAAGGAGATAAATCGATGAGTTTGGAACTTGACTGAATGTTGATTTTTCCCCCTATCTGACCAACGAAAAAGAAACGAGAAAGATGGAGGGATAAAAATGTTGGAATCCCCTTCTTCAGCCTGGATAAATCTTTGAGATACAAAAAGAGTGAGCTTAATTATGCTTTGGCCAATTCATATAACCAAAACCTCTCATTTATATTATGTTTATATATTTGTTGCCAACTTTATTAGGGTGAGAAGCGCAGACAGTATTTTGTTTTTTGTATACATTGTACAGCCAATACACTGTTTTTGCAGCATGCTTACACCTGTTTGGTAGGCCTCGTATTATACATTTGTATTATTTGAGCCTGTGACTAGCTTAGCGCACCGACATTTCTTATTTTCCCTGTTTGCACATATTTGAGGTTGTTGGCTCCTCATCAGTCTGGTTGCAGCTTGCTGTCTAGGGGTTAATAGGGAGGAGGTTTAATTGCACCTCCCCCAACACATTAATAATGTTTTGGTAGCAGTATAAACTGCTGTGTTGTGCCCACTATGTAGGAGGTGAGAGTAGGTTCTCACCCTATTGAGAGTGTGCCTTGACGTGGCGGGTGAGCTTAATTATGCTTTGGCCAATTCATATAACCAAAACCTCTCATTTATATTATGTTTATATATTTGTTGCCAACTTTATTAGGGTGAGAAGCGCAGGCAGTTTTTGTTTTTTTGTATACATTGTACAGCCAATACACTGTTTTTGCAGCATGCTTACACCTGTTTGGTAGGCCTCATATTATACATTTGTATTATTTGAGCCTGTGACTAGCTTAGCGCACCGACATTTCTTAAATCTTTGAGATCCCTGTTTCCTATAGAGCTCGGCTACAGGAAATAAAATCCAATAATTTTTATATGACTGTCAGATAATGACAGGGATATGAGAGTAAACACTTCTGTATGAAGACATTGAGATAAATGCTGATATTCTGTAGTAAAGCTGGTAGCTAAAGGGCTAGTGTTTGGAGAGACTCATTGATCTCTCTGTCATGCCTTCCTATTGCTCAGGATGTCACCATGACAGGGCTTGTCTGTTGTATCCTTCTGCCTTGAATGCTACACTTTTTGTGTCCGTGGTTGTCTGTGTGTCATAAATCACAGCCTTGTTGGAAGCCAGGAACAGCTATAGGGGGGAAAAAAAGAAAACGTTTAATTACACCGTTAGTGTTGTAGCCTGTGTAGACTCTGTTTACTTCTCGTAAATGATCAGACAATGGGTAAATGGTGCTAGTGACTACCAACCTTTACACCTTGTAGATTTACTTTAAGCATCTGCAGAAAGTAGATAAAGCCTTAAATGAGCACTGTCCCAGCTTTAACCAATTAATTAATTTAAAACCTATAATAAATCTATAGTTTGTGCTTTCATTTTGTAGCTTGGAATTCAAGTGTAATTATTTTGGAGATTTGGAGTCAGTACTATCTAATCAACTTCCTGTCCTGAAGCTCTCTCCCTTTTCCTTACTCTTGCCTAACCAAGGTTGCCTTAACCTATCAACAATAATCGTGAACTTCTGACATGGTTTCTGTTAAACTTTCATTATAAATCTCAGTCATATACTAAGTTCAAAGCATAATCACTTGTATTATTTTTGAAACAGCTGATCTGAGATCTAAATAAAAGCTCTGCATTCCCTGTGATGTTTGATTTGGGTTATTTAGTATGAGGGAACAGGAGAACTACTGTAGATATGTTTCTTGACTTATCCCTTGCCATAAGACCCAAAAAGGACTGAATACTGAATGGGACATAGCATTAATATACTATATTTCCTGTTGATGTCCTTTTACCTCACGCTTGTTCTAATAACCTGTATTTAAATATGTCATGGTAACCCCATCATGGGACTGTACATCGGCTAAGAACCACGGCGATTCCCGCCGACAACTGGAACTGCATCGCTACGGACACGCGTTGTCCCACCACGTCGCTTTTGGGTTTATGCTGTGCTTGTAGTGGGCAACACTGGTTGGTTAGGGAGAGGGAGGTCATTTGGGAACCCTGGTTTTATTACTAATCTTTAGGACCAAGGTTTACCCAGCCGTGGCAACGAAAATCTGGCCCGGCTACCGCGCGTGGGGACGCTTCCGATGCTGTTGCTCAGGGTCCCGATGTCGGATCAAGTTGCATTTTGGAATATAACATCCTCAGACCCTGAGCTCTCCATTGGTACCCCGGGATTGGCGCCGTTCCCTCGGGATCACCCCAAAATAGTGATTTCATGCACATGTAAGGGGATATTAAGGGGAGGTGTTTTGAGTATTTGAAGGCTCTGTTACGTATTGTAATTCACTGCCTATGAAGTTAGAAACATAGCCTTGTCCAAAATGTCTTGGTGTGTCCCCTTCAGTATACCAAGACATTTTGAACAATACTATGTTTTCAAGTTTGTGCGAACAGTTTGGGGGTGACCTTTTTCTGTTCTATTCCAGCATGACTGTACCCCAGTGCACAAAGCACGGTCCATAAATACATGGTTGGTGTGGAAGAACTTGATTGGCCCACACAGAGCCCTGACCTCAACCCCATTAAACACTATTGGGATGAACTGGAATGGAGATTGGGAGCCAGGCCAGTCCAACATCAGTGCCTAACCTTACAAATGCTCTACTGGATGAATGGGCAAAAAACACTCAAAACTCTTGTGGAAAACCTTCATATTATGAATTTATTCAGTCAATGTCATAAAAGTCCTTGTTGGTGTAATGGTCAGGTGAAAAACAAGTTTACAAATGTACGCTGTATGTAAGTTCTCAAAGATAAGAGTCTCAAACAAGATACAAGCTCAATAAAATACTGCATGTATTGCAAGTATTGAAAGAGATTATAAACAAAAGTCAAGTACTGTCCCAAAAATGTATTTTCCTGACCAAATCACCATTATTGTCTTCTACTCATTTTTATAAATTACCCACCAGAATTCCAAATTTGCAGACAGCAAGCATCATAAATCGAGGTCAAAAACATTGATGTGTGATGTCCACCTGTATCTTAATAATACTCAAAGGATTAAGTTTTTAGTCCATAGTCACTTAAAATGATGATATCATTGTCAACACTCTATCTCTATTGATATAGCCAGGGATGTGCCTGTTCTCCAATTGTTTTATTTTATGCTCCTTTCTAGCTGGCTCTGTGCCCAGTAGATCCCCAGGAGAGGACATTTAGGATGTTTCCGTCATTTGAAGATGGGATGGCAAACAGTTTTTTGCTTTGTTTCCCTTGTTGAGTGCCCCTTTGCTGTAATTAATGTAAAATGGATGTTTTACGGTGCTATTGTTTCCTATGCTGTCTCTTGTTAAAGGCTGCGATTTAGGAAGCACATCCTGAAGATTACATATTGTGTGAATCATCAATCACCTTCTAACAATTTGCCTATGTCTCCATAAATTACAACCCAGGGTTTTATAAGCAAATATATAAAACGTTCCCACCTCCAACCTATTGGAGCACTGGCATTAGTTAACCCAGGAGACAAGTCCAGCCTAGCAGAACAGCGATTAAGCAGCACAAAATATATATGAAAGACATCATGCATAATGTGCACCATCCAAAAAAAGGCATCGCATACCCACATGAAAACATTGTCCCTATAGTCAAGTATATTGAAATATGGTGGAGGGAGCATGATGATTTTTAGGGCTGCTTTGCTTCCTCTGGCCCTGGACAGCTTGCCATTATGGGTGAGGACAATGAATTCCCAAGTTTATCACAGTATAATACAGGATAATGTCAGTTTGGCTGTCCTCGAGGTGAAATTCAATAGAAGTTGCCATAATTTGTTTCTGTACGTCAAATTGTTGATATTATATACTACTTGTTATGTCCTGTCTACCCATTGTACGGTGCTAGAGAATATGATGGCACTATCAATAACAATAAATAATAATAAGTTGTGTAATGCAGCAGGACAAAGATCCTAAACATCAAAGTAAATCTACTACAGAATTATTTTAAAAAAAAGAAAACCTGCCTTGTGAAGTGACCCAGTCAGAGCCCAGACCTTAACCCATTAGAAATGCAGTGGAATGACCTCAAGAGAGCTGTTCACACCAGACATTCTAAAAATATGGCTGAACCTCCGTAGTTCAGTAAGGAAAATGGTCCAAAATTCGTCTTGACCATTTTGCAGGTCTGATCTGTTATAGACCCATATACAGTGGGGCTGTGTGGCTTTCCTCTAGGTAGTAACCAGGGGGCCAGGAACTGTTACTTGTTATTTCCAGATGTTCTGATCTATCACTGCTAACCGTTTACCATAACAATATAATTATTATTTGTATTGAAAATCATCACTTTGCCAAGGACTGAATGCTTACATTCCTGCCAGCTTTGCCTGAGGCAATCTAAGCTCACAACGTTCGCTGCACAGAGAGCCTCGAGCAAAGCCCGGAGCCCTCCCACTTCAAGTGTAATTGTTTGCTGCCATCAAGGTGCAGTGTTTTCCCCATATTAAATACAACAGGCCACTAAATAGAACCACCTTTGTTCTTACCAGGTTTTAAAGCATCTGGACTTATTTAACCATGTAAATGCCAGAGGGATCACCTGCATTTAATGAGACAAGTCTGGCTCATTTAATTTTTATGTGAACATTTTAGCCTTAGTAGAAGCTAGTCACTGCTTTTCTTAAATTTATTGTAACTTATTTGTTTATCTGGACTGTAAGGTTTATTGTAATGGTCTGTATTTCGTTGTTTTGGTTATAGTGGTATTGGTCTCTAGCATTTCGCATCCTCACTAGTGTTAAGTAAATTGTTAATTTGTAAGCTGGCTCGGTCACTGCAGTGTGTCATCTATCTAGCAGTTTATCTTTATATAAAAAAGTGAGGTGGCTGATAAAAAAATCTTTTGGTTGGAGAATCAAACCCCAGCATTGGACTTTATTTTGGTAAAAAATAAAATATATATGAAACAAATAATTTGGAATCTACACAATTTGGATTATCTGTCTAGGAAAAAAATTCAGTTAACAAATAAAAGTAGGAATGATTGTCAACTGAGACAGCTGTTGGTATGCTGTATATATGCCTTTACTTGGGGCCCCTATTGATCCATGAGTTATGAGATATAATGTATGTACATTTTACATATTTAATATATGGAATACTAAATTATTTGGCCTTTAGCTTTGGAGTGCCCCCTGGGCTGAATGGTGCCAGGCTTTTCTAGGAGGTCAGACAGTTAGGTGGAAATTAATGTATCACAATGTTCTGCAGCCCAACATTCCATATAGAAACAGCCAAAAACATGTTTAGAAAGGAAACTGTGCATATAAAATCTATGCTTTTTCTTAATACCTTACTCAACAATAAATTGCTATCAATAAGCCACAGAGTCACATAAAAGACATCATGCGTTCACATTCTACCAAATACTTGCAGAACATGTAAAGAGAACCGCTCTTCTGGATCAAGTCTTTGTGTTAGGCCATCATAGAAGAGATTTCTTCTGAGAGAGATTCTAGGGTATTAATTCTTCATTCATTAATTCTTAGAAGCCTAAGTGGAAGCAGAGACCCATATTGGACCTCCATGGGGTCGACAAGTCACTTGAGGTCAAAAAGTTCTATTGTCCCAGTCATACAGGTAGGAGACTGCATTGTCTCTATAGACTTCCCTATAGACCTTAGAGATGCTTACTAATGTTCCCCTTTCTCTGAAAATTGCCCAAGGGCCCCAAAACTTCAACAGCTTGTCTGTGACACCATTGCCCCCTAACACATCCATGCTCACACACATCCAAAATTGTTCCTGCCTCTCCACAAGGTTCAAGGTCCTTTCCCTTGGGGCTTTGCCTAGCCTACATCTTTCCAAAGTTCCAAAGAAAATCAGAAATGAAAAAGTGAAGGAAATAGTGCTCCTCTCATTCTGCCCTCAACATCTGTGGTCCCAGAAATCACCTTAGGAGCTTCTGCCACAATCTCCCCTCCTGACCCTCAGTGCTTTTGTTTAATGGTTTGGATATTGAATTGATAGACAAATGATTTTTGAGAGCTGACTAATACCCTTTCTAAAACCTGGAAACATTCCAGGTCTGCCACATATTACAGGAAGTGGCTTAAAGCACAATCTTGCTCCAACAGACGCACTTCATTTTTCTATTGACAGAAGTCTCAGTCCATTGAAAGCCCTGCTCTCACTAGTCAATGGATAAACTTTGGATCTTGCAGTACAATGTTTTTGTAGAGCTATCTTAATACTCCCACATTCATTTCAGAATCTGATTCCTTGCTTCGACATGCCCATTGCCCTACATTACCTTGCTGCTTCTCCGTTTGAAATAGCTTGAGATTGGCTGCCCACTTTTAAGGCAGTTTTTCTGTTACTTAATTTTGGACTTTTGAACTGTGAAGAAGTATGTTTATGCTATATCTAAGAAAACTTTTAATAATGTGTACATATATTGGTAATGTTTATAATCTAGATGGTAACATGCATAGTAGCTATCTATCCCCATAAAGAGACATGACTTAGTATACACACACAAGGCAACCATTGTTACTAAAGTTGTTAAACAGTTTTGTAAAAAAAAAGTTGTAAAAGTGTGTGTGTGTACTTTAATGGCCTGAGTTGTAGGAGAAGAGTCCCTGTAACTTCCTTGTAAAATAAACTATGGTTAAGTTTGTAGTTATTGTGTATGTCATACTGCTGCCATGGTTGTCAAAGGTAGGGAATCCTCTGAGTGGCTGCTTTGATCTCTGATACATTGACAGTTCTGATTTCACTGCTGTCAAATGACAAGAAATGTGATAACTCATTTAGGAATTGGTATCATACAAATTATCCCTATACCATATCTGATTTGAAGCTTCACAAACACAGTAAAATATATTCTCGTCTCTGTCAATGCTTTTTTATTCTCACTGGAAATGACTGTAGCTTTATTTTATATTATACTCTTAGAGTTCACAAGAATTAAAAAAACTATCTATCTATCTATCTATCTATCTATCATATCTTGTATATCTATCAATCTATCATATGTAAACACACATACACAAATTACACACACTCCATCTTACACATGCATGCTCACACACATACACAATTACACATCTATGCTCATACACAATTACACATCTATGCTCATGCACAATTACACATCCATGCTCACACACACACACACAAGTACACATGCATGCTCACATACACTCAAGTGCACATCCATGCTCACACACTCAAGTACACATCCATGCTCACACACACACAAGTACACATCCATGCACACAAACACACCTCTCAAGTATTCACAAGAATTAAACAAACTTCTATCTATCTTTTGTATCTTATATATCTATCAATCTATCATATATAAACACACATACACAAATTACACACATTCCATCTCACCCCACTTACACATGCATGCTCACACACACATACACATCTATGCTCATACACAATTACACATCCATGCTCACACACACACAAGTACACATGCATGCTCATACACACTCAAGTACACATCCATGCTCACACACACACCTCACAAGTACACATCTATGCTTACACACACACAGAAGTACACATACATATAGATATATGTTTTTTCAGCAATTTGAGCTACAGTAACTCGTCTGTTGGATTTGACCACACCGCCAGCCTTTGCCCCACACGTGCAATGAGCGTTGGCCGCTGTCCTACCACTTTTTCTTTCTTGAAACACTTTGATAGGTACTGACCACTGCAGACTGGGAACACCCCGGAAGAGCTGCAGTCGTAACTAGTAAGTGGTGCCATGGATATTAACATAAGACAAGGTTGTTTTTTCTGAAAAAAAAAACCTTGCTTTATAATTGAGCAAATACAATAGTTTACAAATGAACGATCTTCAGTTAAAGATATGTTGGGATATATATATATATATATATACTTGATTACTTTTTTACATAACACATGTAATATCAAATTTGTTAGTACATTGTAGTTTAAACCGAAGAACTAATGTCACTCCAAGCATTATTAAATATGAGCCGGGACAAACAAGACATTATATGTGATAATGCAGGAGTCCCAGGAGCATAGAGGCCAGCTCATTAGTAAGTAAACGTCCATGCTTATCTGCTTTCAATTCCGCAAACAGAAACAATGTAGGCAACATCATATCTGTGATTTATGAGCAGGTGACTGTGAGAAGTACATCTTCTTTGGTCTAGGTTGGTTTTCTATTGCCGTCCTTGGACCAGACCCACCCCCCACCAATACTGTTAATAGCTCTTATTTTACCAGGTGACCCTCCCCTGCTCCTCCTTCTGTCACCTGCCAGGCCTACGGAATGTGCTGCTAATTGGTAGTGTTGGGCAGCTTTAATAAGCAGCGAATGGAGCCAGGGTGAGAGGTCTTGTCTGAGAGCAAATGCCTTTCTCCTCTAACTAATGATATAATTTATTTCCCCATGTGCTTCCTCTACCCCTCGCCTACCCCTCCCTCGCCACCTTGCTAAATGAGCGGTGAGCAGTGAATTTGTATGAATTGCTCAAACTACAGCTATGCTTCCACTGTGCCGACATACAGCTCCCTGTCACACTTTATGCAGAATCATTATCACAGCATTAGTCTTAAATTCTTACACTATAGACGATCAGAGGATTGCAGAAGTTCCTGTAGTGTTGTAATATCATGTCACCTTTACTTTGTAGCAAAATAAGATCCATTCTGGACTGTGCGCTATTAAATACGCAACAGTTTCAGAAAACGTCTTACTTTTAATTTAAATGGTCAAATTTAAAATATGAATTATGAACTGAAGAAGTGCTATTAGTAATGTTCTTGTTGATTGAACCATTACTTAATTTTACATTATGTTTATTTATATAGCAACAGCAGATGCTGTAGCGCTGTTACAATCAGTGGAATAATTTAGGTCACACACAATACAAAAGGAGAAGAGGGCCCTGCTCTTGTGAGTTTACAATTTAGTCGGTGGTTGAGGGGGAAGTGAAACAATAAGAGAGGACTGCTTGGATCGGGATGAGTTGATCGAGTCTGGATGATCTGTAGAGGTTGTTGATCGTTTAGATGGCTTGATTAGGATAATGGCTGACAGTGCTAGGAGTAAAGGTTATATGTTTCTTGTGATGTGTGTGGATGGGATGACTTCACCTGAGAGTGGTTAGTGGTGGGGAGCCTATGAGGAAAGGAGAGAATGGTATGTGAGCCAAAGGTAGAGTGATGGCAGAAGGGAGGCAGAGATGTGGACTGTGGAGGGGTTGTCAAGGGGAAAGGGAGATGAAATATGTTGAATGAGTAGGGGAAAGAAATGAGGAGTTAAAACATGTAGGGGTTCATACAAGGATTAGGGAGATTGGGACAAGAGATTAGGTGGGTTACCTGCTGATTGCACTGGGTGATGGTGTTGCAGTCTCCTCCAATTTAACTTCAGTGTAACTCTTATTTGTCCACGAGTCCATTTGGGGTGAGGCCATTCCATTGGCTCCTGTGGCCTACTTTTAAAAACTTTGCACCAGAATAATTTTTTTATTCATAACTCCATATAAAGACTGGAATGCCAGGGTTTAGGTTGGTTTTCCAGAGATATGTTTAATGCTGTCCTTAGGGAACATTTCTGGCAATTTAAAGGGACGGTTTATTGTCACTGACACCCCTACTAAAGAAAAAATCATATTAAAGTATTCTATGAGAACTTTAATATGCATTATTTAAAAAAGCACTTACCTGAGGTAGAAGCTGGAGCCCTGCAGCTGCCCTTCTCCTTCATGATCCCTCATGAACGATTTTGGTCTTCAAGCAGCCAGTCAGTGGCAGGAAAGAATAGGAGTACTAAAGTGCATGTGATCGTAAGAGTGTCGCTTTAAACGTGTTCTGTTGGCTGATATTAGTTAGAGACGTATCATTAGTAAACATGAGTTCTGTCTAGACGAATCCTTCAGCGCAGCCTAATAAGAACATAACTTGATTTGCTTGGGAACAGAATTTTTTAATCCAAGCTCTTATACTATGTACATAACATAAATAACATCTGAGGTGAGGGCCCAGCTCGAGAGTTTACAATCTAAACGTGAAACTAGGTCCAGGGCCAGCCCTACCAAATTTGGTGGCTGTCTATGGCACCAAGCTGATGGGGAACGGTCGCCAGGTTCTTCCCTATATTAATAATCAAATTGATGCGGGAGGGGGCTAGAAATCCTAGGGCCAGTCACACGTACATCCTATGTTACAGTGAAGGTAAGTGCACATACTGTCTTTATCTTGCAATATAAACCTGCAGGCTCTTTAATTTTTATATTAGGTAGGTTGGGTAAGGGATATGTGAGCTTGGAGGCTATTTTGTTATTAGTAAAAAAAAAATAAAGTAATTGGTTACACTCTATAAAGAATAACTTTTTTTTTTTTGGAAAATCATTTATGAAGATCCTGAATTATTGAGTACCCATTTAAGATTAACTGGTTAATAGAAATCATAATAAGGACATCAAAAATGTTGCTATAATCCAAAGCATACATTGGTTCTTATTAGACTTGTGCATTCGTCTTCGGGCGAACATGAAAACGAGCACGAAGAGTGCGTTTTCGTGTTCGTTCCGAAGACACGCCGAAGAGAAGACGGCAGCGGTAAAACGTAGGCGAAGACGAAGACACACACCACGAAGATCTTTGTGATCGTCTTCGTCTACCACTTCCCCCCCTTCTAACTTACCTTGTCTTCGCGGCGTTGCGGCAGTTCCCGGAAGTGGAAATCCGCAGGTTCGCCGTCATGGGTTACAGGGCAGTGCGAATGAGCCTATTGGTCGCCTACAGGGACCTCCTCTGGCATCAACCAATTGGTTGATGCCAGAGGAAGACCCTGCAGGTGACCAATAGGCTCACTCGCACGGTCGTTGTAAGTTAACCCCTGACAGCAAACCTATGGATTTCCAGTGGCATCTGCAGGGTAAGTTGCAGCATTGAGGTTTTAAAACCTCAATGCTGCAACTTACCCGGCACATCCCACTGGTCTCCCTCCCTGTTCAATTAGTTAAATGTCCGTACGAGCGACCCTATTGGTCGCCAGCAGGGGGCTCGTCTGCCATCAACCAATGGCAGACGAGCCCCCTGCTGACGACCAATAGAGTTGCTCATACGTACATTTAAACTCCTGGCGCCAGAGCTGCGTTAACCCCGTATTAACCCCTTAACCGGGAAAACGAAGAAAACCCGAACACGAAGAATGTCCACGAATATTCGCCCGAAGAGAAGACAGGAACAGGTGAATATTCGCGGGATACGAAGATTTTTTCCCCCCCGAAGACGAGCACGAAGACGAACACGAAGAGCCCCCTGGTGCCCAAGTCTAGTTCTTATCTTTTTCTCTTTATTAACTTCTGTGGTCACAATCACTTTTCATTGCCACTTTCACGTTTATTCTCCAACTTATCTCAGCATCTTGCAAGCCACTTTTTGTACTGGATGTCTGTGTGCCTTTGCAGTGACACGGCCATCAGATCAGGGAAGTGTCCCTGCATCTCTTATCTGTAATCATCATGCACATTTTGAGTTACAAGCCATGTTTTTCCAATAGCAGCTAAGCCACACTGCATCCTCCCCATTCCACATTATCCTTCTCTCTCACCTTCAGTTTCCTCTGTGTCTTTAGTCCCTTGGTGCTTTTCTTCGCTAAAGAGTTAAAGAGATGTTTGCTTCAGTGAAATTTTAATGAAGTTTGTCCGGTGTTTGGGTAACCTGTGGTACATGTATTATAGAATTTTCTTTCTTGTGTTGAGGGAAGGGCTTAATTATTCATTGATTTTACAAATCGATGCATTATGAACCAATGCATGTTCACATTGTTAAGTTATGGTGCAGCAGTTTCAAAAATCCTCAGGTTGAAACCTGTGCTAATAACCAGGATATCTTTGCGGCCGCTAAAATTTACATTCAAGGTAGAGAAAAATATTTTAATCCAGGTCACAATCTGCTATGTTGAGTTTTCGGCTGCACTTTTCATTTTCAAGTTATGAATAAATATACTGTATATCTAGCAGTGCTTGTTAAGATGTTACGATCTAGAATTTGCTTTATACTGCAGTCCTAATAACATTTTAGACAATAGTGCAACAGCCTTCCGTAAAAAATAGGTACAGGATTTCCCCAAATAAACTATGTGAATACTCTACGTGTTATACTTTTTTATATTAACTTTACTTATTATATATAAAAATGTAAAAATATATGTGCAGATTTAAATCTCTCTTTGGTGTTTAAGAACTCATACATGTGTATTGAATACAAGCACCATCTACTTGGGGGCCAAGCTAAATGTCCCCATAACCCAGTAAAGACATGACACCGATTGGAAGTCCACAGAGTTTATTACTCAAACATGCTGTAACATAAACAGGTCCAAATTTGTCATGAACCAAGACACACCTTTTGCCCCACCAACGAGAACATTAACTGTTAACCTTTAACAAAATACCAAAAGAATTGGCCTAGGCGTACCGTGAGAGTGTATACCGATGTAAGGCACACCACCGGCCGCAATTCTCCTGGCACGGTGGTGCGATAATTGACCTAAACCCTCAGGGACTCCAACTGATGAGGAAAAGACCAAGCACTATAGCCCTTCGGCTAGTGCTCTCAGCATAGCCCTCACTGTGTGGGCTACCTCCTGCTCTAGTGCCAAATTGATATGTGACCTTATGCCAACAAAGACAGTAGTATACCTGAATAAATACAGGGAGGGAGGGTAAACAACTAAGGTAGGATAAAGTTAGAGTGAAGGCATACATGTGGGGGACCCCCCTTAAATAATCTTCACTAAAGCCGCCACTTGACACATGGGGCCAGCCATTCCGCCATATCATTCTAAACCCCTTAACCCTTTATGCCTCTAATATAGGATTTCCAGTTGATGCTTAACCTCATGTGCCTTACTTGCCTTGTGTTTTATTACTCAATATACATGTGTAAAGGGGCCAAAAATGATTCGGACAAATGTTTTGGTTCCTTTTTGGCCCATTTGTTTGCAGACAACGAATTTCGTTATTTGCCCATTCAGTTTGAACAGTCGGGGACATTTTTGATTTGGGAATGAGTATCTATTGTTAATTTCTGTTACTTGACAGAGATTACATAAAAAAAGAAAATCACCTTTACAACCTAAAAGGCATACAAGACATATGCATTTAGATTCTCAGTTTGCTGTTAGAATAATAATGAGCAATAATTACAAAAAAACAACAAAACAAAGCAAAATTCAGAGCATACCCAGCAAATAATTCAGAAAACACATCTAAGGCATAAATATTGGGAATTCTGTCACACTATGTGGCCATATATTGCTTAACCGTCCACTGTGTCAAAGTGCACTAAGTTTATCGAGTCCTATCTAATTTTTCACATGTACATTGCTTACCAAGGAGCTGAATCCGTGGCACTGCATTGTATGTCTTTCATGTCCTTTTGGCTAGGTTTCCACTTGGTTTTTTTTAGCTAAAAACGCCCATAAAAACGCCAATAGCGCCACCTGGCGTTTTTTTTAGTGAAAAAACGCAGCAGCCAGATGTTAGCTGTTCTTCAATAGGAAATCGCACAATGCCATATCCACTTGGCGTTTTTTTGTTTGGCGTTTTTTCAGTCCTCTTTGGCGTTTTTCTGCTTTTTTGGGCTCTGTGGCAGTTTTTCAAAATCGCAGCATGTTGACACTCTGGCGTTTTTTGCAAGGAAATCTTGGCGTTTTTCTCCAATAGAAGTCTATGGGAGAGAGAAAAAGCCATGTGGGTTTATTGCCTTGGCGTTTTTTATGGCGTTTTTTCCACAGTTACAATGCAGAGGATGGACCCAGTATCTGTGTGAACTACGAGAAATAGGCTGGAAACAAACAGTTTCACACAAAACAAAGTTCATATTGAATTCTACACCATTTGGAACAAACATGCCATTACAAACAAACATACGCAACGCATCAACTGGATCCTGCGTGCCAAAAGAAACAGCAAACAATTTGCACCATCATTTGGGGCCAATCTTCCTAGAGGAGCAGACATTCGGAATAAAGCATGCCTTACAAACCACAGAAAAGTGACAAAAGGGTCCGCCGGGGTGTTTAAGTAGAACTCTACCAAGTAAATGACATCAGGGGGCAGATACTTGCCATTTATCCTAATCCCTTTTAGCTGGGTGAAACTTCTAACTTGTAAAGGCTGGAAAAACTGCCTAAGGTCAAAAAAAGCAATTTCCACAGAAAGGCTAAAACGCCAGAAAAAAAACGCAGGACAAAAACCCAAGTGGAAACCTAGCCTTTAGGTTGTGCGCTCCCCTTTCTGTATTTTTTTTTGCTGTGCATATTTGCAGATTTTGACCAAACCTTAGGATTGGGCAGCCCCTCCTGTTACCCAGGTGCCTCATTAATGGTGTCCAGAGAAGGCTTTAAATTGCATGAGAGTCTCATTGGGTTAAAAAGCAATGCAGTTCACTGATTCAGCTCCTTAGTAAGTATTACAGGCTTAAAAAATTAGATAGGACTCGCCAAACTTGGGATATTTTGACGTAGTGGCAGGCTAAGCAATTTATGGCCATATAGTGTGACAGAATTGACAATATTTATGCCTCTTATAGGTGCTTTGTGAATGGTATTTGCTGGGTATGCTTTGTTTCATCAAAGAAATTGAGTGAGAGATTGTCCTGTCTTGCTCTTAGAGTAGGGTTCAACCTTAGCTTATCCATGAGTGTTTAATTTCTGTTTACACAGATTCCACCTTATTGTCTCCGTCCATTTACCTCTAAAGTATTAGATGATGATCTCTAGTTCTAGGAAAAAGATAAGATAAGCGAACAGATATGGCTTTATGATTCCAACTGGGATCATAATTAAGTTTAGCCTACAAAATTTAAAGCATGCTTTCACCCATTCAGGAATTCCACAGGCTTTACATATAGCTATCCTGAAGCACTTTGATCAGAATGCGTCTTTTATTTTATAGGAAATACGCGTGAATTGAATTCCAGGATGTTTCCTGCAGAACTCCTAACATATTGTAGATTGGAAAGAACAACCAGCAACATGGTGTGTATTAAATACGAGTAAAGGTTAGCATTGCACAAGCCCCCATCTAAGCAATAAATAATGTCCAGTACATTTCCTTATTTGCTGCCTGTCAAAAATCCAGAGTGTTAAAATATAGATTAATAGTTTCCTATCTTGTCATCTCACTGTGATGTCATCCTTAGCTGTTTACCATGAACATGGTAGATTTGCTCCAATTTACATCTACCGGCCTGTGTTATGTTACAATTTATCTCTCCAATCCTACCTATGACCTGATATTCAGGACATGAAAAGAAATAGTTTAATATTGCAGCAATTAAATATAAATTTGTGTCTCCATGTACACAGGTATTAACAATCTCTTGGGAGTTATTTATGTAGAAACCATACTGTCTGAATCTAGTAATACCTGTAGTTTTTTCATTCCATATTAACAGAACACCAATGGTGATCATTCAGGCAAAAAAAAAATAATTATACTCACGTCCCAACTGGCCCATCAAAAGTCCCCCTTTTGCAGGGGAGGCAAGTAAAGCCAATTGGCCCCATCGGCCACACTCTCGCAAACTTACACACCGACGCTCATGCTAACTCATGCTAACACACATATGCACACTCAAGCTTACACAAACTCCCTATCATACATACACATGGGGTTCTGCATGTGGACAATTAGAATCTAAATATCTGCAATTATATTGTGTGGCTATTAAACGACACAACCCAAATTTGCACAAACATAAACTGATTATATAATGTTTATTTAAAAAATGTTTGTGCCTGGTAATATATTTACGCTTCTTTAGATTAAAGAAGCGATAAACAGCAGTCACACTTCTATGTCAAAACACATCTGTAGACCATCCAGATCTTCTCTCTGTGGTGGGACCAGGCAGCTTTTAGTTCGAGGGAACTGGGCAGGGAGCAGGAGAACACACCACACTTTTGGCCATAGAAAGGAGAAACTGAAGCAGAGACCCAGGGAAGAGTTTCCATGTATGATTAAAAAGCCTTGGTAGCTAGACCAATAAAGTAATAAATTAACTCACAATTATACACCTTAAAGGTTCAAGACAAGCTATATGCAGTCAGGGCCGGCCTTAGGGGTGTGCGACCTGTGCGACCGCACAGGGCGCCATGGTTGCAGGGGCGCCTGACCGGGACTTAGATTAAAGCATCAGGTTTTTTTTTGTGTTTTTGTCAGGAACCAATATTTCGCTGCCTGAACCATGGCTTTTTTAATACCTGTGGTGTTTACATCTGCAACCACTAGTGGCCACCCTCCACCCTCTGGAGCACTCAGAACTCAGGTGTGCCTTGTTACCTGGGTTGAGCACTAGTCTACATCCAGCTGGGCCTTATTACCTGGATTACCCTGCCTTTATGAACCTGCCCTGCCCTTTAGTCAGGGCCTTTGTATTGAAGTCTATGGACCTTCCTGCTGTGGCTCTGCACCTGTACTGTTCCTGGGTCCCTGCTATTGTGTCCTTCCAAGTGGACTCCCTACTATTGTGTCCTTCCAAGTGGACTCCCTGCTATTGTGTCCTTCCAAGTGGACTCCCTGCTATTGTGTCCTTCCAAGTGGACTCCCTGCTATTGTGTCCTTCCAAGTGGACTCCCTGCTATTGTGTCCTTCCAAGTGGACTCCCTGCTTTGTGTCCTTCCAAGCGGGCTGTGTGCCTTTCGTACCCTTCCAAGCGGGCTGTGTGCCTTTCGTACCCTTCCAAGCGGGCTGTGTGCCTTTCGTACCCTTCCAAGCGGGCTGTGTGCCTTTCGTACCCTTCCAAGCGGGCTGTGTGCCTTTCGTGCCCTTCCAAGCGGGCTCTCTGTCTGTCGTGCCCTTCCAAGCGGGCTCTCTGTCTGTCGTGCCCTTCCAAGCGGGCTGTGTGCCTTTCGTGCCCTTCCAAGCGGGCTCTCTGTCTGTTGCGCCCTTCCAAGCGGGCTCTCTGTCTGTTGCGCCCTTCCAAGCGGGCTCCCTGCCAAAAGACTTATTACCTGTATTTTATTTTGCCATACGTCCGGTTACTTGCTTAGACTATATTACCCTTATTTGCTGGCCCTGTTATATACATGAAATACACTGCATTACCTGGATTTCTGTTTGTGGTGTCTTTGTTTGCATAATCATGCACCGTGGGTTACATACTGAACCCCAAGTATCCCCTGCGTATGGGCTCCTACCCGACCTGATCACCCGAGTCCTGACAGAATACAAAGGCCATTACAAGGAGTCAGCGGGGTTACTTTCAGTCATCAAAATGATAGGAGAATGCTTGCTTGAACTGTGCAAATCATTAATGCAAATCTGGGACTCCAACTCCAATCACTCTCATAAAGACCATTCACCTACACCTGCTACATCACCTGAGAAATCCAACAAGCCTGTTACCAGTGTTAAAAAGGAATCTCCTAGGAAATCTAGGAAACGTGAACCCCTTACCACAACCGAATTACAACAAAGGCGTGATGAGGAATCTTGCTTTTACTGTGGCAAAAAGGGACACTGGATCACCCAATGTCCTCTGAAACCTCCTAAACCCTCTGTACCGATTGAGCAGTCTACGTCACAACCACAGAGCTCTGCTAAAAGGGGAAGTAGCTTTATTCCCCAGGATAGTGAACCCATGGAGTATATACCAACCCTGGTGATTCCTGGTGCTTCTCAAACTCCGGTGGATGTCCAGCTGAAGCCTGATGATTGTTCTGTGATGGAATGCAGCGTCTGTGATCCTACAGTCTGTGGCAGTGTGGGTTGCTCCCATATGGATGAACTTCCTATTGCTTTCTGTTCAGCCGTGATTGCAACTCCTATCACTGCTACCTCAGCAAAGTGTGATACACCAGAGACTACCATAGCCCCTAGTATCACCTCTGGACTGATAGCAAAGATACATGACCCTATTCCATCTCTGAGGAAGAAGGGGCCTTCCATCAGTGCTTCCCATACCAAGCCTGCTTCTCCCGTTTTGACCCAGTGCAGTTCTGGTACTACCCCCCTGCTCCCAGTAGTGCCCTGGGTACAGGGCAGCTATGTGACCCCTGGTACATGGAAAGAGAAAGCACTGAATCATACCTTCTCATCAACTTCTTCAGCATCCAGTCCTAATTTGACCTACGATTGCACCACAGATAACCTTTCCTTTGATTGTGTTATTACCTCTAATGGCAATATAATCAGAAAGGAAGACCTGGAGATCTGTGAACAAGCTTTACCGAAAAAGAAGAAGAAGAAGAAGAAGAAGAAATCACGTTAAGTACACCCTTCTGCTCAGTTTATTAAAGGTGTACAGATTTTGTTCAGTCTGTTCGCGTTCAGTGACCGCTCCTTGGGGAGGGGGTACTGTCAGGAACCAATATTTCGCTGCCTGAACCATGGCTTTTTTAATACCTGTGGTGTTTACATCTGCAACCACTAGTGGCCACCCTCCACCCTCTGGAGCACTCAGAACTCAGGTGTGCCTTGTTACCTGGGTTGAGCACTAGTCTACATCCAGCTGGGCCTTATTACCTGGATTACCCTGCCTTTATGAACCTGCCCTGCCCTTTAGTCAGGGCCTTTGTATTGAAGTCTATGGACCTTCCTGCTGTGGCTCTGCACCTGTACTGTTCCTGGGTCCCTGCTATTGTGTCCTTCCAAGTGGACTCCCTACTATTGTGTCCTTCCAAGTGGACTCCCTGCTATTGTGTCCTTCCAAGTGGACTCCCTGCTATTGTGTCCTTCCAAGTGGACTCCCTGCTATTGTGTCCTTCCAAGTGGACTCCCTGCTATTGTGTCCTTCCAAGTGGACTCCCTGCTTTGTGTCCTTCCAAGCGGGCTGTGTGCCTTTCGTACCCTTCCAAGCGGGCTGTGTGCCTTTCGTACCCTTCCAAGCGGGCTGTGTGCCTTTCGTACCCTTCCAAGCGGGCTGTGTGCCTTTCGTACCCTTCCAAGCGGGCTGTGTGCCTTTCGTACCCTTCCAAGCGGGCTGTGTGCCTTTCGTGCCCTTCCAAGCGGGCTCTCTGTCTGTCGTGCCCTTCCAAGCGGGCTCTCTGTCTGTCGTGCCCTTCCAAGCGGGCTGTGTGCCTTTCGTGCCCTTCCAAGCGGGCTCTCTGTCTGTTGCGCCCTTCCAAGCGGGCTCTCTGTCTGTTGCGCCCTTCCAAGCGGGCTCCCTGCCAAAAGACTTATTACCTGTATTTTATTTTGCCATACGTCCGGTTACTTGCTTAGACTATATTACCCTTATTTGCTGGCCCTGTTATATACATGAAATACACTGCATTACCTGGATTTCTGTTTGTGGTGTCTTTGTTTGCATAATCATGCACCGTGGGTTACATACTGAACCCCAAGTATCCCCTGCGTATGGGCTCCTACCCGACCTGATCACCCGAGTCCTGACAGTTTTTTTTTAAAACTTTATTTAACATCATTCATGTTAAATAAAGTTTAAAAAAAACCCGATGCTTAAATCTAAGTCCCAGTCAGGGGCGCCGAGCGGTTCTCGGCAACCGCTCGGCGCCCCTTACTCTCCGTGACTCCGTCGCTGTGCCGGCATCTCATGTTGAGCGCCGGACTATTCCGGCTCTCAACATGAAATGCCGGCACTGCAGCAGAGCGAGAAGACGGATGCCTCCCGCTCTCACCGCAGGACTCCGGCAACAAGGTAAGTGGGGGGGGTGTAGTTTGAAGGGGCAGAGGGGGGGGTGTAGTTTGAAGGGGCAGAGGGGGGGTGTAGTTTGAAGGGGCAGAGGGGGGGTGTAGTTTGAAGGGGCAGAGGGGGGGGTGTAGTTTGAAGGGGCAGAGGGGGGGTGTAGTTTGAAGGGGCAGAGGGGGGGGTGTAGTTTGAAGGGGCAGAGGGGGGGTGTAGTTTGAAGGGGCAGAGGGGGGTGTAGTTTGAAGGGGCAGAGGGGGGGTGTAGTTTGAAGGGGCAGAGGGGGGGTGTAGTTTGAAGGGGCAGAGGGGGGGTGTAGTTTGAAGGGACAGGGGGGGTGTAGTTTGAAGGGACAGGGGGGTGTAGTTTGAAGGGACAGGGGGGGGTTAGTTTGAGGGGACAGGGGGGGTTTAGTTTGAATGGGCAGGGGGGGTAGTTTGAAGGGGCAGAGGGGAGGGGTAGTTTGAAGGGGTAGTTTGAGGGGCGGTAGTTTGAAGGGGCAGAGGGGGGGTAGTTTGAAGGGGCAGAGAGGGCGGGTAGTTTGAAGGGGCAGAGAGGGGGGGTAGTGAGGGGGGCGCCAGAGGAGTAGTCCGCACAGGGCGCCACAACGCCTAAGGCCGGCTCTGATGTTAGTACCTTAGTATGCAACAAGACAACCAAAGAGTTACTCAACATGGCTCAGCAATGTTTGAATCTAAACATACAAAGTACATTTAAAATAACAGAGGAGTATAACACGAGGTAAGACTTTCATAGATTCATAGATAAAATATATGGCTGCAAATATAATTGAATGTTAGCACTGAAAAAATTTGTAATATGTTAAAATCTCCATCCTGTATGTAACAAGTTGACATATGCACCCATGTACTTTATCATGTTTATACTTACCTCTGAAAACTCAATAAAATCTCTTTAAAAAAAATAAAAAAAATAAAAAAAAAAGCCTTGGTAGCCAGGAGCTGCTTTATACTAGACATGTGTAAATGCTTTTGGTTCCCTGCCCATTCGATTCGGCCTAAATTCAAGGAGTGATTGGTCTGAGAAATAATTATTGGACTAAAATGTTGTTTACATAAACTAACATATACATTTTAGCATCTAAGCATGCCTTTGTGGTGCCACTGATTTGCTGCCTAAAATCAGCAGATCCCACCCTCCAGCACTGGAGTTATAACTGGAGGTAAGTCTATCACATGTATGGAGATATGTTCAGCTTAACATATCTCCTCCATGGAATATAGATAGGGGGTGGGGAAAGGGGGCAAAATTTCTGCAGAATCCCCTATGCATTTGCAAGAGGAACAACAAATTAAAGGGACCATGCTGCTATCTTATATATATTGTATGGAATATCCCATAAAAGAGTAGCCTCTTAACCAGCTGCTTTTAACTTACATTCATATGTGTGGCTTCACTCCTCATATCAAAGCAAAGACATTGTTTTATGGGCCGCCTGCTGGAGTACCCGGGTGTCAATGTATCTGCAGTGTCCTGTGCAGCTGGATGGTAGACAATGCATTATACACACACACACACAGATTAGTGATCTTGGTTGCTCACAGCTTACAATAACATACATACACTCACTCTAATACACACTCTCCCTCTACCAAGTTCCATTGACCCTAGATTCACCCCTGACACTCCATACACCACCATCATACACTGACGCTCATACAAACACCAAATACTAACACACTCATGCTAACACCATACACTACGGTACACATGCTGTAACACCATATGTTAACACACGGTAACACGCACACACTAATGCCATATAGTTACACATGCACACCAACATAATTTACACATATTTAGGTTGGTATATATATATATATATATTGAAAATTATTGAAAATTAAAATTTAATATGGATAAAGTATTTTTATAACAACTGACTGAATGAGTTAAGCACTGGAAATCAAGGAGCAAAACATCCAGCCCTAAGGGAACACCGCAGACAATGTCTTTGTTTAGTGGCAGATACTAGAGCGATAGTTACAATGAGAAGCTGCCGCACTAATCCTCAAACGCTCTGATCTCAGTTGCTCTGTCCTGTATTGATCCGCTGGGCTTTATGGAGGATGCAGCGTGTGGTGAAAATATTACAGATGATTAAAGAGTGCTGACTTGTAAATAATTCAACCCATTCTCTGCTGGAGGACAAAACAATACCTTGTATTGTTGAGCATACTACAGCTCACACACAGTGGAAAGTTTCTTCTGCTCTTCAAAGGTTCATTTGTAGATGTAGATTTCTGAAAGTACATTATGAAGTCATTACATTCTTAAACCAAGCCAGGAGTAGCCACATGGCAAAGAAAGCAGTGTTGAGCCTTTGGGTTTGTGATTGCAGGCATACTATGCAAAAACGCTTGACCAATGGTAAAAAAACGACTGTTTTTTATGCCAACTAGGCCTTTGTAACAAAACATCTCCTGTCAATGCAGTGGTATCTTATTGTTTATACCTAAAGTGACAGATTGCTGCACTGTGCCATTCAACAGGAAAAAATGTGTTTAAGAAGCTTTTCTATGTGCTGCTTCCCATCTTTGACTCAGAAATTACAATAATCTAATTATTTTTAATTAAAGAGATACATGCTTGTAGTACAACATGTTTTTTATTTATGTAGATGTACCAGACAAAAACCCCACTACTTACTCTTGTACCTGGAACACAGGGATAGATAATATCCGGGATATTTCATTGGATATTCTATAATAAGCCATTACATATATTCTGTTCATATGCCTTTTACTGAAGACAATTCATTACTAATCATTGTTTTGTACATTTGACTGAGAAGATCTGGTGTAGCTGCAAACCCTTCGTGACGTGCAACTACCCACGTCCTTGTTGTGCCATTGTGTGACAGTTGAGAGTCAGTTATCATTTGAGAGACAGCTAAAATACAAGCTGGGACAGACTAGATAATAACATCTGGTGAGTTTGTGCCTCCAATGGACACAAGGGTGGATCAAAGCTCTTTGAAGAATTTGCAGTTTATCATTCTATTATCCCCAGCATATGACTTGACAGAGCAGGTTTGGAGACTCCTTTAATGAAAGCCATGTTCCCATATTGCTCACTGAAATAGACAGCCATGCTCCCTTCATACTGAGAATTGTAGTCATACAACATCAAGATGTATATTGTCTAGAAATGGACCTACTTATCTAAACTGGCGATTTTGAATATGGGGCAAGAGAAAAATAATGAAGGGCACAGCTAGGCCTGCCAACCTACATGATGCACTGAATTCTAGACTTATGCATGACAAACAAAATCAATTCAGACCAAATTTTCTGTTTTATTTTTGCTGCGTTTGTTTTCAGGCAGCAAACAATTAGTTTCACGATCATGCAGTTCAAAGGAGGACTTCCTTGTCACCTTCTAGATGTGCCTTTCACTTATAGCAGCAGCAGCAGCAGCCTCTCAAGGTTCAGGAAAAGATCAAGACTCAATTCTTCATTACAGGACCATCAGCTGCACTACACCAATGGATAGACACATCCAAAAGCATACTATGGGACTGAATTTCTCCCAAGATTGATGAAATGTCTCACAAAAAGGTGATAAAGCAGCAGCAGTAGGAGGGCACTGGACAGGCACATCCATCCCCACAGTACAGGACTGAATCCCCCCAAAAGTAGCAAAACAGTACACTGAATAAGTGTATAAAATTAAAATGTCAAACTCTGATACAGACACTCAGTATTATGGTCTGGAATCATGTGTATTTTATTAGCAGTTGTACAAAACACTCCAATAGTTAACATTGCACATCAAAAACATGAGGCAGAGAAGTGGAGGCTTAAACCCAGCAGCATGCACAGGATTGGGGCAATAAGATCAGGGCCAGGTTTGTTTATTTGCACACTGAAGGCACACATAACCCTCTTTCACTCGCAAAGGGAATAGAATACAAGCCAGATGCTGAAATCTGTGCAAAATATACCAGATGTCAAATGTTGCGTGCAATGGAATATGTTACACAGCCCCTTTGCACAAACATGTTTGTGCATGGTGCACTGAGACATGGCATAAACTTGCTGACCTCTGCTATTCTGTTGTCTGGACATGGTGAGCATAAGTTGGGTAACATGCAGCACATTAAAACCTGTTCCCCTCACTGGTTAAAGAAATGGATTGCTGCGGAACAACAGGCTTTGCACTGAAGTTACTCTAACCAATTCCACAAATGAACCCCAATATTGGGTATGGTAAGGCAGAGGTAGACAGTTATACGCATCTCTGGGACTCTGGGTCTCAGTCTTTTTTCCCCGAATTCAGGGTCTCACTACTGTGATTATATCTAAGACACCAAACTGATGCTTTTGCTACCATTATGTTATGATTGATATCCCTGCATGAATTCAGGTAACTCAAGTCAATGTATCTCTAAGTAATGACAAGTCAAGGTTTCCATGAGGACCAGTATTAGAGGCGTTTGGTTAAAGCCTTTGGCGAGTCACCACATAGACTTTCACCATGGGCTAAGAAAGGGTCAATAATATTTCAAGAGGTCTCAGGGTCAGCTCATTTAGCAAGTTCCCATGGATATAAGACTACACTTGCTATAGACATCCATCAGCCACAACATTGCAGTTCAACAACACCTGCAGGTCTGCTTTTAGTTTGACTAGATAATAATGTGACCTTCAATTGAATTTCACCACGATTGTCAGATAGAGACCACTATACAGCCTTGTATAATACTATGTGGTGGCAGATTTTATGAAAGACAACAGAACTGAAGGTCTGAAGAGGGGAATTAACACACTTTATTTCTAGTTTTTATGCAGAAGACTCCAACAGCTCTGACCACAGAAAATGAGGTACATAAACTCTCTCAAATATGTTATGGAATCATTCATCTCCTGAGTACCATTTTGCATAAACCTATTAAATAACCAGGGATGCACACAAATTAGCATGGAGATTGCAGCTGAAACGGTATTTTCTGACACATTGTGTTAACACACACATACATACAATAAATTACACATACACATATAGATGGATCAACAAGGTTTTAAAACTTTTTTGCCCCTGGTACAGCCCCTAGCTTCTATCTTCTGCCAAGACATCAAAATTTTGTAACACAAGAGTCCATGATCTTCCAAATTAAACAGCTGGTAACCAGCAAACATAAGCAGCTTCTGCAGATCAGAGCTAACCAGAGAGACGCCAGATCTTTGCCCCCTATTCTCAAAGAGTCCAATTTAGCTCAGTCATATACGGAAAAAGAGTGAGCTCTTTTAACCTCTTGTTTGCTAGATGTGTTGTTGTGCATCATAAGTAAGCTTTTCTAGCACAGAAGGGGTTAACAAAATATGTCCTGCAAGTTTCCAGTGAGGAAAGGGTAACATGGAGTAACACAATCTGTCTTGCAGGAAAGGGGTAACTGGAGCAATGCTCTGCAAGTCTCTGGTATGGAAAAAGTATTTGTACTTGTTGGCAGCTCAATCAGGGTAGATGATGAAACCAGAGAAGGTACTGTATTTGTTGGTGTTGCCGCCATGAACTTTGCCCCCATCCAGTTTCACATATACTTCGTCCCCCACATCAAGGTGCAGGATGACACTGTTGCTAGCATAGTCATAGTTCTGGTCCGCGTCCTGGGCAATGGCGCTTGCTCGAACCTGTATAGGAGACATTGAAGATGTATACATTTTGTCAAAAAAGTAATCTTATGTACCGTATTTATAGTTTGTTACGTTTACCATGTCTAAACCAGCAGTAAAGTAATGAAAAAAAAATTTAAGTTTAGTTTTTGAAGCACAGGAAATCCTGGTTATGGTTGGGGTAAAAAAATCAGAAATCATTAACGTCACAAAAGGTTATCGAGAATGCTTTAAACTGGTGCATGTTGATGCAAGGTATAAAAAGCAGCATGGAATTTAGCATGGAGCTTGCCCAAGTGCTCCAGATGTGAGCTCTAATGCAGGGCTAATGCAGAGTTGGTGCACATATAAACCAAATATCATCAAAATACGTAAACAAATGTGACAATTTGTTAACCTGGGCATTTGCAGGAGAGTTGAGCATTCCTCTTGAGTATTCATTATGAAGGACTGACCCCAGTTCACTTTTGCACCAGGAAGGGTTTAGCTGCCCCCCCACACACAATTCCTAATTAATTTGTGGCGGTTTGTCACACAAGGTTGTCAATAATTCATTGAGATGGGTGAAGGTTAAGAGTTGACTTGGCCCTTTCTCCTCACATCTATCTGTGTTTCTGGACAAAGTTTACCAGTTTTCCAACTTTTCCAAAGGTTTTTTTGCTCATTATGTGAGGTATCTCAACTGATTTTATTGTATTATAATAAACTGAACCAAACCAAGCAGATACTCACATGTTAAAACAACCACTGTATGGATAACAGTCAATCAATTGATCCTCTATCTATTTGAGACATGTGCAATAAATCCATGGCATGCAGCAGGCATTTTTAATGTGAAAAGATTTCACTAAACCCAGCCAACAACTTTCGGTGCTGTTGGGGGCTTCATGCACCCTGTTTAACGGTTTCAGTGCAGAGCTGACTGGCTGCACCATGCAGGATCCGAATATGGCATTCAGTTCATATATCACTCTGCAATTTGTCCTCATGCCAGGTCTCCCCCTCCCTCCTTGTAAACTGAATTAATCCTGGATAACAAGTCTAGATACTGTAATTTTTAGTAGCATGTGGTGTCTTGAATTTTTGAGATCAGGGCAAACCGAATTGGTGAGGCAGACACTAGCAGAGAGATATGACGTCATAATCAGCGGTGCAAACATCAAGGAAACAAAAGGTTAAAAAGTATTGTTCCACAGTTATTTTCTCCCCCAACTCTCCCAGATTTTATATTATAATGCACTACTATAGTATACATCTTAAATAAACGTATTTCCTTTTTTTCGTATCCTGTTTTACTGTACTTTCTCATTGAAAGCATTTCAGAGGGGCCTTTTAATCCTGTCTTTCTTCACTGCCTACCCATCTCTGACATCAAGACCTTTAAGGTCTTGTTTCAAGGGACCTCAGAGACCTGTTTCTCTCTTCTACCATCATTACCTCTTCCCACTCCCGCATCCAGGATTTTACCCGTGCTGCACCCCTTCTCTTGAATTCCTCTTCTTGTTCTGTCAGACTTTGTCCCTTCATGACCTTTAAAAGCTACCTCAAAACCCACTTTTTTTGAGAAGCATACAACCTTTTTTTCGAACACCAACTCATCCCCATCCAAACAGTCCTCTACTACTATTTTGCTGGGGCAGCGTGTAGATGTCTACGCGATTCGTGTAGACAACTTCCGCTGCAGCAGGAAGGAGGTGTGACTAGCAGCGGGGGTTGTCTGCGTCCATCGCACAGACTTTCCCCGGCTGTCAGAGATCAGAGTTCCCCGCACCGGGGAAGGTCTGCGCGATGGACGCAGAAAACCCCCGCTGCTAGCCACGCCTCCTTCCGGCTGCAGCGTAAGTGCGTGGGATCTACACGCTGCCCCGGCTACATGACAGGGAAGTCAGAAGCACCGGTAATTTTGGGGGGGGGCGGGGGAGTGTTTAATGGGGGGCATAAGGCATTTCTGGAGGCAGAGTGCTCTGTGAAATGCCTTTTAACCCCCTTAATGCCACTCTGCCTCCAGAAATGCCTTTTTAACCCTCTATACGCCACTCTGCCTCCTGAATGCCTTAAACCTCCCTATATGCCACTTTTCCCCATAATATGCCTTTTAACCCTCTAAATGCCAGAGTGGCATATAGGGGTATAAGGCATTTCTGGAGGCAGAGTGGCACATAGGGGGTCAAAAGGCATATCATGGGGCACAGTGGCATATAGGGTTAAAAGGCATATCATGGGGCACAGTGGCATTTAGAGGGTTAAAAGGCATATCATGGGGCACAGTGGCATATAGGGGGTATAAGGCAATTCTGGGGCAGATGTGAAAAACTGAGGGGCAGGTTGGAAAATAGAAGGACATAAAACCAAAATATTTTTCTCAATCATAGCTTTTATTAAAAAAAAATAGTTTACTGGTAAAACTTTTTTCCTATAGGGTCGTCTTATATTCAGCCTTTTTCTTTTTTTCCTGAATTAATATTCAGATTTGGGGGGTCGTCTTATAATCAGGGTCGTCTTATAATCGAGCAAATACGGTATAATGTAATGTAGATTAACACAGAGTAATACATACAATTCCATTGCCAGATAGGGGACAAATATCAATAATTATTAGAAAAATAAACAAAACAAGTGAAAACAACAGGGCAATCGAGATGTATGCATTGAGTAATATTTTGGAGAAAATCAATTTTTTTCATTGCAGGTCTCAGGGGCCCTTCTTTCTCCTTTCTTTTTATTTCTTTATTGATTTTATGATAGTATAACATACACAGAACGTGCAATAAAGAAATAATTTTGTTTGACAGAGAAAAATATCTGTACCTGGGAATTCAAAGTATTTGTCCCCAACTCTCGGGGGTTTTTCCTATCTATGAGTTTTGGTTTGAATGGGGCAACTTGCAGGATGTACATTCTGGAGCATATATTCCATGTTGATTTCATAATAACTAAGCTTCCTAATTTGAATTCCTATTATCCTTTCCTAAATACAGGTGAGATAATTCAGCTAAATAAGCTCCTATATGGTCATTTGACTAGAACCATTTAATTGCTCTAGCTGGATGCCATTTTTTTGTATTTTCCTACTTTTTGTCTTATTTTGCAGTCTGTTGGTAAACTACTGAATGGTTTATTATACATATGGTTTTTATTGCATTCAGTCATCAGGTTTAGCTTCTACTGCTAAGAACTTTGTTGCTTGGACTGATGCATCCATTCTGTTCCCCCTTGGATCCTGTGTTTGACCTTCTGCTTTTCTAGACCCTGTTTAGTCATTTTGTCTTCTCCTCTTTCCAGTTGACTGTCTAGCTATATCCTTGGCAATTGATAGAGAACTTGACCAATACCAATGAAGTAAAAGCTAGTGAAGCCTCCATTTCTGAATGAGGTTGCTCCCTATGGATACTGACAGTGAGCTATTTGTATTGAGCTTGACAGACTATGTAAAAAGAATAAGTATTCCAAATATTGTAAATTATAAATATAAGAATAAGTGCCAAATATGTTTTGGTCACCACCATATTTTATTGAACAGCAAACAAGCACATTTTGAAAATGATTAGTTTATTTTGTTTAAAACACTTCTGAAGTAGAGAAGTATATTTCACCATTCGGGACAACAATGGAAGGTGTCAATTTCACTGATTCATATTATAATTTGGGAGATAGACAATGCAACAATGCATTTCATAGTATCATTGATACTATGATCTAGTTATTACCTAGTTAATCTAAAATTAAATTCACTATAAGTCAGACTGAGATCCCAAGCAAGAATTGTTAGGACCACCATACTGATTAGTGTCCTAAATTATATCCATTCTCCTCTCCCCACCCTCACAAAGTCTTCCCGAGCCAATCAACAACAATCAACAACCTGGATTTGCAGGCTTATTTCTTCCTATTGTCAAGATGGTTGCTGGTACATCCGTAAAATGACTTGCACATGGCTTATTTGAAACATTTAGTCTTTAAACACAATCACATATGTTTATTAAGCATGCAGTTATTGTTTTCTCTTAGTTGGTCAGAACTTTTAAAGACTGAACACAAATATAGATAAGATATATGCACTAACAGTTCGGTTGCCCCATCAACAAATTAGCTATATTTGTTTAAAGTGATCTTCCAGTTGTGACTGTAGCTGTCCCTAATGCCTGAAGTCATTTGATTTTAAATGTGCAACAATCCTTTTCTCTCACAGTGTCTCCATTAATATCCCCAGTACAGATGACAGATTCACAGGTCTGTAATTAACAGACTTCTGTTTACTGTGGTATTTATGAAGCAGCACATCATGTGCATTCTTCCAATTATCTTGAACAACTCCTGTCAACACTGGTTGGTTAAAACTGTCAGTTATTGGTGACACTGGGAAACATCTATTGCTCTTTTTATTGTTTGGATAAAACCATCTGATCTTCTTGCAAAATTTTATCTGAGGAACAAGACCTCAACACGTTTTTTTTTACTTTAAATTCACCCTTACCTCCAAAAGACAAACATGAAAGAGAATAGATGAATTCAACATTGCACACTTGTCCACTTCTATTGTTTGCTACCCTTAAGCTGAACATGCTTCATTCTATTACACAGATGTAATTGATCTATATACTTTTGTCCTGGCATCCATTCTGTCTTCTCATTCCTTATAGCTATGACCTGTCAACTTGTGTAATTCTAATAATATAAAGCTTGTTGTCATAGTTTCCCAGTTTTGAGAAAATAAAGGATTGCTTATGATCTGTCCTACCACCTAACTGCTCACTTCTGTGTTTGGTCTGATTGGCAGAGCTGTTTCTTGAGCTCTTGGACTTCAGGGTAGGGTTCCTGCAGCACCTGTAGCAGCTGCCACCAGGACCAGACTGGCATGGGCGTAGGAACCGGGGAGGGACGGGGGGGACAGATCCCCCCCCAGTAACTCATGCGGGTGGGACTGATAATGAAGAAATCCCCCCCAGGGCCCCCCAATAGAAACGCCGCAAATGCGGCCCTAGAGACCAGGGCAACCGATCTTACACGGTCCGCACCTCGAGCCCTGCTACAACAAGAGCACTGCTACTTACCTGTGGGAGGGTCTTCTGTACTGCACAGAGGAAGCGGAACCCAGCAGAGTTCACGTGACATCACATCCTGCTTCCTCTGTGCAGTACCAGAGAACGCAGAGGGAGGCCGCGCCCCCTGCTGAAGTCTGTGAGAACGGCATCGAGGAGCTGCAGTGCAGGTAAGGGGGTGGGGAGGGTGTTTGAATCAGTATGCGTGATTGAGGGAATTAATCTGAATGAATGAGTATATGAATGAATGAGTGTGTGTGTGTGTGATAGCATGGATGTGTAAGTGCTGGAACCTAGGCATGATGGGACTGTGATTGCTGTTAGAAATCGCACTCCTATCATGCCAAGTCAGCCAGTACATGCTGAAACCTAGCTAGCTGTCCCCCTTATGTATTGATGCTGCCAGCAATATGGGGTCTGCACATCACTTACAGCCACCCTGTACCAGCATGTACTGGCCGCCTGGGTATGATTGGAGTGTGATTAAAAATGTGAGTTTTTATTATTATTTTTAAAGGTGGGTGGTCATTTTTTTGGTTTTGGCTAAGTGAACCTTGAATGTTTTGGTCCAGAATTTTCATTTTGGTGCATCCCTAGAATAAATAGAACTATTTCAATTTTAATTATCCTGAGTCCTGAATTTGTAGTCGCAAAACTTTCTAGGCCCAGAAATCAGTGAGAGGAAAAGTAAAGGTTTTGTATCATTTACTTTATTTTAATCTGCATATTTTATTAAAGGCCATATTTTCTCACAGTGAAAAATGAGTGTGGCCCGCGCACGTATACAATTCTGATGAAGTGGCCCACTGCAGAAAAAACTTGGACACCCCTGGGGTAGACAGTGAGAAGGGGGGGTAGGGAGAGGGTAGCTAGTGAGAAGGGGGGTAGGGAGAGGGTAGCTAGTGAGAAGGGGGGTTAGGGAGAGGGTAGCTGGTGAGAAGGGGGTAGGGAGAGTGTAGCTAGTGTAAAGGGGCGGTAGGGAGAGGGTAGCTACTGAGAAGGGGGCGATAGGGAGAGGGTAGCTAGTGAGAAGGGAGGGTAGGGAGAGGGTAGCTAGTGATAAGGGGGATAGGGAGAGGGTAGATAGTGTGAGAAGGGAGGGTAGGGAGGGGGTCGATAGTAAGAAAGTGTGAGAGGGGGGAGAGGGGGGTAGATAATGTGAGAAGGGGAGAGGGGGTAGGTAGTGTGAGAGATGGGGAGAAAGTGGGGATCTGATGGGGGAAAATGCTGTCCCCCCAGATTTTTAGGGGTTCCTACGCCCATGCAGACTGGTGACACCTAAGTGACATAGGTGGGGCCAACTGCCATTATTGCGCCATGGAAGTTGCTTTCCACAAAATTGTGTTTCAGTGGGACTTTTTGATCCAGTACAGCATATATATTCCTTATACCTAAATATTTCCAGTATAATCTAAAAGAAACCAATGTAATATATTTTATAAGCCTTGATATGTACACCAATGACATAAGCCATCTTCAGTTGCATTGGTATATTCTGGCCTAGAACTATTAGGCCTAGGACAGCAGTTCCAAGTGGGAGGCAGGGCAATACAGACCAGTTGGGGAGATCAGAGATCTCTCTTGTAACTGGCCCATTTACAATATGGGTCACTGAGCCTAGGTGGCACAGCTTCCACGGTGAACCCACCTGACTCTGCATGTCCTTAAAATGCAGCATACAAGGATAAGACATGATATCCAAGTTACTCCTATCTTGGGTTGAAGCTTGCCTTCATCAGAGGCTTATTATCAGGGCAGTGCCAATGAAATAGGGACAACCTTAGTGTATAAACTCTGCTCAGCACATACAACTAAAAAGTACTGATTTCATAGTGGTTTCATTACAAATTACCTTCCTACTGACACTTTGTATCTACCTGTGCAAAGCCCCTTATCTCGTATCCCTACAATAACCTATTAATAAATGTAACGTTAGCCTCTCAGTGCATGAGGTCCCCAGGTCCTAGGGGCCACCAAGGTTTCTTGTTGCACAAAAAGTCCATCTTAATTATATATTTTATAACACTTGTAAAAATGGGTTTATTTGGTCATTACCATAACTACACATAAGGGACAACTGCACACTGCAATGACTTATTCCAAGTCATTTAGATCCAAAACAGGAAGCATACATGGAGAGGATGCCCTGACATTACACGCTTCTAGGATCCCGCATTTTGTGTTACTCCATCCATCCTATTTTTACAATTACAGTATTTAAGTCAAACGATGAGGTCAGGGTGGTTGGGACATGTGACGTCAAAACTCTAGGATCTGGTACTAAGGTGTCTTGATATCTTGCTATCTGGTTTAAAACAAAAAAGAAACCACAGATTGTACCAGATGGAGGTCTTACAATGTCATACAGCTGCCATCATGCAGGAGTGGTAGTTTGTCTCAGCTTCCCTGCAGTCCTAGCCATAACAGATGAATAACGGATGAATGATGCAGTAGGAGAACAGTCAGATAATAAAACTTTCAAGGGTGGCATTGAGTACCTTAATATACTACCTCAAAAAGTATGGATGTTACTGTAACATTTAAATATATGCTTTTATAATTTGTATGTTTTATATTGATTTGTCACCAAGATGACCATGAACAATTCAATAGAAAAGTAAAGAATTAATACACAAGGGTTCTCTGCTGCTTTCAGTGCCACTCCTTACTAAGCAGGGTATGTATAGATGCTGTATTAACTCCTTGCTGTCTTGAATGGGTAGAAGGCAGTCTATTGTATGTCCTTGAATAGATTTGTTCATACCGATGTTGCTGATAGTGGTAACATTATCACATTTAAACTGCAAAAACAGGCAATTTACTCCACATTTGGTAGAGTAAACCAAATTACAGAGTATTGATCAGGAAATTAAAGCCCTGCTGTTCCATCCTAATAACTATTAGTTCTATTTCTTAAAGCACCAACATAATCGGGCATTTGAAGTGGAAGGACAAATACATGAGTGGTAGTTTAGATGATGAGCTGGTCGCATTATGTATTAATATCTCATAAGTTGCTTGGTAATGTGAAAATTGTTGTCGTTTTGTCAATAACACTTTAGGGAAATGAATGTGGATATCCTGTCCTTAGATGGTATTGTGTGCTAGTGCTAGTTTTTGGGTTATTTGCTGTCATTGTTGGACTATAAATCCAAGCACTCTCAAAATCAAATGGACTCTTGTTGCCCAAGCCAACTATAGAAATGGGGGCATAGTACACGTGAATGTATTAACAAACAAATCAGTGTATGCAGAAAATGTAGCAATACACATAAAAATCTACAAATATGTATACTGAGTATATATATATATTCTAAGTCCGTTGTGTCAATATTTAAAAAAAACTAAACTTTGTAGAACTAACAAATTACATACAAAGTAGCTAGAGATATATCCTGTATCTGGCATTATAAATACAATGTAAGTTACATTGCCACTTTGGGGCAAGAAGGCAAAGGAAAACCCACTATACCTACCCCCTGCATGTATTGCTCCCTAACCAAGAACATATAACGGATTTGCATATTAAAGTAGCTGTATTAACAAAGAAACATAGAATTTGAGAGTAGGTAAGAACAATTCGGCCCATCTAGTTTGCAATCATATCAGTCTTTGGTCTCATTTTAGACTAAAGATAGCCATATGCCTACCCTATGAAAATTCCTTCACTGCATTAGCCCCTACCATTTTTTAGGAGGCTGTTCCACTTATCTACCATCTTCTCAGAAAAGTAAAAAAACAAAACATGTTTTTTAATCTGTTCAGGGATTATATCAGTTATTTTTGCATTCTGTGGTTAATGCAATTTTATTTTCAGTCACGTCACTTGGTAACCAGTTGAAAATCCAGGCAATTGCCTACATAATAAGGAGAGAAATATTCCTGTTTTTTCTTGACATGCCCTTAACTTTATCAACTATTCCAGCCCTACATAAAATGCTGCCAAAGGGCTTGCTGTCTTTGCAATTCTTAATTATCAGACACAGAGCTCATAATCAGCGATATCATTAATTTTAATAAGCTTACAAGTTAATAATTTTCACTGAGTTCAGAAATGATTTTAAGTGGGTACCATAATAATGATATGGAGTTGTTGGTGAGGTCAGGTGAAGCACTATATTACGCTTTATTAACTATACATAATGAAGGATCTACTTAAATCTACTTAGTTTTTAGATCGCTTTATTGTGCAATCAGGCTGTAGTATCTTGAGAAGCAGAACTGTCATGGATTTGGTCTGATTTCAACATTAGGACATCCCTACCAAATAGTTTTACATCGGTATAAAGTATCAGCATATTTTTTGTGCCGAGAAGCTCTGGTGATACTTATTCCTGGCCAGCTGCCTTATTATAAAAAAAAGTGGATTTTCAAAATCTTGCCTGAATCATATGATTTTCTATGCAGCGCTGAAGGTTTTAATATGCACAGACTAATGCTTCACAAATCTCCCTTTCTGAGACTATCCCAAGGGATGAGCCCACATATCAACCCGTGACCCAGTCTACACATGCACATTTAATGCACATAAAAGATGATGTCTCCCAACACCGACCCCGCTACTATCTTTTCCTTTCCATGGGCACTAAAGGGTGGGTTGCTCTGGAAACCAGACGACTGGGACCTTTATGGTGTATGCCCTGCCAGATGGTCAGGTGAGAGTGTGTTCAGCCTGCACTGTGTCTAAGTGACAGCCGCACCTCTACAGCCCAATTCCCACAATGAGCTCTCTGTCTGCCTTTACCCATCACCTCCTGTTACCTCCATTTATTATGAAACAAAGCCATTTCTCTCCTGTGGAAAGTGTAACCTTTTTCCTGCACAGGGTCATCTACAGTCTGAATTTCCTTTTGTGATTAGAATATAAAAGTTAATTTCTGCTATAGAAGCAACAGAGCCAGACTGTAAAAGCTGTTCTAGCCATTCAATGCACACCAGCTCAGGGGTGATATAATATACAGCTGATATGATATGGGGAATGAAACCAGGCTGTGGTAATGATGGTGGTGGCAAGACTTCTTCTACTATTGCATCACTCTCTGGCCACCCTCACCATGCACGTAGGTTTGGAGCGTGTATATCGGCAAGGCGATGACCAATTGAAAGCTCACAGTCTAGCTTGTTATATACCGTATTTCCCCATGTATAAGATGCTCCCATGTATAAGTCGCACCTTAATTTTTGGGCCCCAAATTGGAGAAAAAATATATTATCATAAAATTCATCCTCATCATCCTCATCACTCCCATCCATTAACTGCCCCCATCAACCATAACTTGCCCTAAATTAACCCTAAAGGCCCCATTAACCATAACTGCTCCAAAATTAACCCTAAATGCCCCATTAACCATAACTGCCCCCAAATTAACCCTAAATGCCCCATTAACCATAACTGCCCCCAAATTAACCCTAAATGCCCCATTAACCATAACTGCCCCTAAATTAACCCTAAACACCCCATTAAACATAACTGCTCCTAAATTAACCCCCACCTCCCCTAACTTCCAGCAGCCCAAATATTAATTTTATACTTACTGTTAGATGAGTTGCTGTCTGAGCAGTGTGGACCTTATAAGGAAAGGGGCGGGGCCATTCGACAGTGACTGCAGGGACTGGGAGGGACTGGGAAGTAGTAACTGCAATCTACAATCTACAACCACTGTTTAAGACACACCCGGTTCTTATACCCCAAATTTTTCTCAAAAAGTGCGTCTTATACATGGGGATATACGGTAGTAAGCAAATGAATTATAAAGGGCAGGTGCTGCTTAGGGCCCTTATTTATCTGTGAATCATCATTAGTGGATTGACAGGTAAATGTGCAAGAATGGCAAAGAAGCAGCATCACATTACTTTTCTATAATGATAGTTAACATAATTGTATTGCTTGTGCATTGTATAATTCAATTAATCTCTTGTGTAGGAGACATGCCCTCTAAATGTCTTGGCTTAGGTTGTCTAAAAACATAGAACGACCTCTGGTAGCAACTACTCAATATAGATATGAGAAAGCAATAACCTTTACTTTAGTTAGGGCTGTAGAGTAACCATTTAGGGAATGTCTAGCTTTTTGGAATGCTCGTTATATTGTTCTATATTAGTAGCACAAAGTGTCACTTGTTCCATTTACTGGCATCAAGGCATGGGGCAGGATCAGTTCAGTGCCAATATATTAGAGAAATTATTATTATTATTTATTGTTTTATATACCGTCATCAAATTCCGTAGCGCTGTACAATGGGTAGACAGGACACAACAAGTAGTATGTAACATAACAAATTGACTAACAGAGACAACAGGTGAGGAGGGCCCTGCTCAAACAAGAAATCATATTCTACTTTTCTGCTTTAACATTTTTCAGCAAAAGATGGAGAGGTTCTTCAGATGCAGAGTGTTACCTAAATTATGATGATTGTTTATAGATTTATGAAGCGACATTAAATTCTGCAGCATTTTACTTGTTATGTCCTGCTTATCCATTGAACTGGATTGCTGGACTGCTTATGTTATATATTAATCACTCATAGGGTAATGTTCATTTGCTGGACATTGTCTGAGACTCCAAATCCATGGGACTTGTGGTTTGTCTAAGTGAGGCACTGGCTCACTTTTTCAGAATTGTTAAGCAATTGATCAACAAGAATCAGAATAGTTTGTATTTGATGAAGAATGAAAAAGCTGGAATGAGTAAAGGTAGGAAAATAGGATAAATAATTAAAGACTAGATGATAAAAGTGGACGGTATATAATTGGAGAATAGGATAAATATTTAAAGCCTGGATGATAAACATGGAGGTAAATAACTAGAGAATGGGAAAAACAGAGCAGATAGAGATAAACCTATGAAGATGAGTGTGATTTTAACTAGGAGAACATCAACATGTTCTGACATCAATTGTTTGTTCTATATGTAATAATGTTAGATTCCATATATATGTATAGAAATGATTTTGTACAGTATAAATGTTGTGGTACATACACCAACCTCCTTCTTGTCTGGTTGCGTCCCTGCCTTGGAACACAGACTCATTGTTCCTCACCTTGTCACATCCTTCTGACAGGGATATAAAAGATTGGAAGGCAGAATGCCAGCACCTTACCCATCTGTATCTCACCTACTAATAATGTTGTGCTGATTTCATATGACGAGAAAGCTGTTAGCGTTCCCCAAAACATAAACATTTAAAATGCCTAAAGCTAGACATTGGATTTAAAACAGTCAAGCAGAGAGAAGCATTGGTTTTCTGAGTTCTAGCATTACCCAGCAGGTCAAATCATATCATACACATATTCTAAACAATGTCTGTCGAGTATACCCCAGGGTTTGCTGAAACATTTCACTGGTCCAGAAAATTAGCAGCCTGTTACAAAAACAGATATTTACAATCTGAGTACACATACCTGGAATTTTAAAGATACGAACCCATTAATATTGTTAATGCCCCAAAAATCCTGTAATTTGACAATTGTGGTAAGCAAATTATCTTAATTAAGCACAATTTGGGTTTGAGGACAATATAAAGGTTTTCAAATGTTAAGATAGTTAAGATAGATAACTAAGATAGTTATGTATACTTGAGACAGCTGTGTTTCTCATGATCAGTAAGAAAATATTTAAAGGATATTAGGTTGTAGACCTAAAGGGCAAAAAAATAAAAATATTGATTACATATCATATATTTCACGATGCAACACAAGATCCATCGTTTATTATCTTGGCCACTGGTGATACAAAATAGTTCAATTTTACACAAGAACATATACACTGCCATTCAAAACTTTAGGGAAATCTTCCGGCACTCAGCATTACAAGCCGGCGCCGAGAATGAACAAGGAGACTCGCCGCAGAGGAGAGAGGGGCCCCTTTCTCTCTTTCGCTTTTTAAAAAAAAAAAAAAAGGGCTTGGGGCGGCAAAGTGCCGCCCCTTCAAAAGTGCCGCCTGGAGCGGTTGCCCCACTTGGCTCCATTGTCGGGCCGGCCCTGATCCAAGTTTATGTTTAAAAGGCTAATTGATCATTATGTAGGGTTGCATTGTCCACTGGGAACTTATTAGACACTGGACCCATAAGTGCCAATAGTTAAAGGATCATCACCCCACCTGCTCCAAACTACAAAACAAGAAGAGACCTCTGAGGTCCTAAATGATGTTCCCTTGGGATCTAAGCACATTTTCCAATTCTTACAGACACTGTTTATTTAATACTGCTTTTGGCAATAATGTGATTTAAAACATAATCTCTTTGTAGTTTAGGTTTGTTTTGTTGTTTATGAATGTAATACATTGTAGAATGATTTTTGTTTGCTGCACCAAATATACTGTTTATTATTTTGTAGCATTGATGGAGGCAGTTGTAGATGTTGATGGCAAAACGGCGTGCCATTTGTGTCTTTATGACGTAAGCTGCCACAAGACACCGTCAAAAAAACATAAAGCGTTAGACGTGTATGTAATATTATTGTTTTAATGTTTGCTCTGGCAGTTTAATGTATATAAATGCTCAATGGATGCATTTGAAGGACCCACTTCAGTTCTCATAATATAATATGAGGCATATATATCAGGCATATAATAGTAATAGTGAAATTGGTTTTAAAAAAAAAACATTTATGAGTTTTCAGGACACTGTTTTTATGCATACGTGCCAAAAATGTCAATAAATTCATTATTTTGAATAGACACAACAGACATTTTTTTAAAGTCATTTTTTAAAATCTATTACTCTAGGGGCAGTGCAGCCCCCTAGGGCCACTGATTTTGTGAAGTCACAGGGCAATAAAGAATGTTTTTTGTGACACAGGCTGAAAACGTAATTGGTTAATTACTTGTTAATTAGAGAAATTTTAAAACCCTGGCAGGTCAGTGGCCCTTGAGGACATGTTTGGACAGCACCATATTGACATATAATTACTGGGTGATTCAAAGCGGAATTCAATAACTCTCTGTGATCTTCTTTTGGATAGGTATTTAATTAACCTCTTCCCTTAATGATGGCCCTGTGGGGTTGTGTCTGGTTTTACCGCTGACAGGGTGAACATATATTATATTCCAATACATTGAAACTACACCCTCAGCCCATAAAAAAATATTCACCACTATTAGGGAAGCATCTCTTTTCTTTGTTCTCAGTCTCTTTCTATTTTCCAGCCTCTCTATCTCTTTGTCTCCACTGATAAAAAATAATAAATAGATGCATTGATAAATAATTAAATAAGGATAAAGGATGGCTCGCAACGCCCATACAAATTTAGAAAATAAAAATTATATTTTTTAAGAAATGTTAATTTAATGATTGGTTTGTTTAGGTGAAGAAGACAAACCACCTAGATTTTCATTAATGCGTTTAATGCTTAGTGGTTAAACCCACTCATCTGGAATCAAAGGGTTAACAGAACATGAAAAGACAAATTTTAAGATGTAGATTCAGTTTATTTGTATATATATATATATATATATATATATATATATATACACACACTCTTATATCTGGTTAGTACACCATCATATGTACATCATATATGTAATGGTATAATGATAACGGTGTACTTTTATTATGCGGTCCAAACATTAATGTGATTATTTAATCAGAGTTAGGTCTACAAACACAAGCAAAGAAAGAGCACATGTGAAATGTCCTTCTTTTGTCACTAATGCCCCTTTTCTGCCTTGATAAATGATCCCTTGGCTTTTGCCTTCTACTTCTCCACCTGCAGAGCTGACCTCTTTGGAAGCAGCAGTTGGGTTAACCCTTTCACTGCTGGCTCAACTTTAGTTGTTAACCCAGTGTTTTGCACACTTCCAGTTATTACACCTGCAGCTGAAGTGGGAAAACAGAAGAGAAAGGGAGAGAGAAGGAAAGAAAGGAAAGAAAGAGAGAGTGAGAAAGAAAGAGAGAAAGAAAGAAAGAAAGAAAGAAAGAAAGAGAAAGAAAGAAAGAAAGAAAGAAAGAAAGAAAGAAAGAAAGAAAGGAAAGAAAGAAATTCAATTGAATCTTCATCGTTTTGGAAAGTTTAGCATCCCAGTAAAAGGATGGAGGGATAGAAGGATACAGACACGGAAAGGATGTAGATCGCTGCTCCTTCCCCAATATAGAATATTCACCCATCTACAGGGTAAAAAGTGCTGGCTGTTCCTTGGCTCAGGAGTGGACTGCAAGCTTACTTAATGCAAACCCCGCATGCCATATGTATACGGGGAGGTGGAGGGTGGAATACGCTGAGTATATATATGCTGATGAGATACCTTAAACAAATAAGAGACGAATGATAATGAGCAACCAGGGATCGACAGCAGCTGTTACCTCCCCTTCCCCAAAGGATCGCACCGCTAATTCCAAAAAGCAAATAAACAGGATTCGAGTAAACTGAGCACTTCTTCATGCCACGCACAGCGTGTACCCCTTTACACGATCCCACACAACACAAAACAGCGTGTACCCCTTTACACGATCTCACACAACACGAAACAGCGTGTTGTAACAGCGAGAACAGAAGAGAAATAGACAGGAAATCTTATTGTATAATGGACATATAATAATGGACATAATATATATATATATATATATATATATATATATATATATATAAGGTATTTGTGTATCTATCTCATGAGAGGTCTGTGATCCCAGCTGGTAGACACGGGTCACTATGTGAAGTCACTTTACCAGAACCAGCTGGAAGTCGTATCCATGCGGGAATACTCCTGCATTCGTTTATCCGCTAGGGTTCAAACACATGGAGAGCGCTACGCATAGTATTTGTAGTTGTCTCGTTTTACACTCATTATTAATATAATCTTTTCATTGTGTTTTTAAGTCTGGCGACAAGATCAAAATATTTTCTAACGAATCTAATTAGGTTTGTGTGATTACCTTAATGTTTTGAGTGGGAGAAATAAAAAATATACAATCTTGGAATGTCTTTTAGCAAACAGATGACTCAAGGTTTCTGGTAAGCTTTGTAGGGTTCGATTAAGAAATCGAATTATTGTTATTTGGTGACAAGATTGAATATATATATATATATATATATATATATATATATAATTTAGAATATATCTATATATATATAGTACATATGATATTTAGAAAAAATATATAAATATAATATTTAAAAAATATATATATATAGGTACCTGTGTGTGTATATATATATATATACATGAACACACACTTGGAATATACACTGTTAAACACACAGGTGTTTTGCCCCTATAAGATCCGTAATTTGCAGCCATCTAGATGGCATAACACTGTAATTAATACGTTACTTATTGGGTACCCAGGTAATATGTGCCCAGTTAAATCGGATAAAATATTGTACTTATTATTAGGTCTTTGTCATGAAAGCGCCCATCTTACCACCTGTGGATCAGAGTTTCCTTAGATCAGACTTAAGATCCTTCAGTGCCAAGCAAATCCTGCACTGCCCATCTATGATATGTATCTGTGGCCCTTAGAAACCAGTGCGGTTGGAAATTAATTAATACATTTAGTGCAGGTACCTGTGATTTTTTTAAGAGAGAATAGCCGATTGTAAAAAGATCTAATTTTTTAGATTCCAGATTCCTTTAATATCACTCTTTACTTTACACGTATTTTCGGTCCAATGGTATTGGAACAATTATCCAAAGACTGGAGTAGATATTTGCTGTATGTGTATAGGCTAAGGCTGTTATCCAAATAAATGGTAATCGCTCATCAGCCATGGTGGCAAGAGTTAAACATATATCACTATGTAACAAACAATTTAAAGATGTATTGGTGGCACAATGCATTTAGCCAAACTAGCTTGATAATTGTCCAAGTGTGACGCATGGGGCATCATTTGAGAGGCATAGGTTAAGAGATACAGCGCTTTAATTTAGATCCAAATAACTGCATTTCCGACACTTCAATATGAAATGGAGTTAAGAATTAACAAAGTATTCATTTGTATTGCAATTCTGGTTTGTGTATATATATATATATATATATATATATATATATAATGTGTGTGTGTGTAGATTTAGATGTAAGACGTTCTAAAAAGTGACAACAGGTGTCTTACCTGGGAGTTCTTCATTAAGTCTGCCCACATACTGGTCCCGTCCCCACCTCTCATCAACACGTGGTAAGCGAAGAAGTAGATTCCCGGCAAGGGGCAGGTGAATTTACCCGTGGAGGGTTCATAGTAGTTCCCCACATTGGTAACAACATCATCAAATCGCAATACCTCGTAACCCTCGTGTGGTTTCCTCAGCCCAGCGTAGAACGCGATCTTAGGACTGTAGTAGGATGACACGTATCCACCTGGTCCCGGGCCCGGTGGTCCAGGGGGGCCAGGTCGTCCTGGTTCACCTGGAGGTCCTCTGGGTCCTTGAGGCCCAGGAGGTCCTGGAAGACCTCTTATTCCTGACTTTCCTTTTCTGGTCTGGTCTCCCTTGCCGCTCTGCAGGTGAGGAGGTGGAGGCGATATTAAGGAGAGCTCCTGGCTGGACTCTGCTCCTTGGGTCTGAGGAGTATAGGGATCACACACCATCCTACAGCTTCCCAGCATCTCATAGTGGGTGCTTGTCTTTGAACTGCTTACCAGCAAAGGAATAGCTATCAGCAATATTAGCACCATGGCCACCCCTATAGCCGCACCAATCACCCTCTTCCTGCGGCTCAGCCTGGACGCTGCCAGGGCTAGAAAGTCTTCTTCACTTTTGGAAGTAATGATGAAAACTTCTTCAGGACCAGTAAGGAGAGAAAATACCACACAGGTCTCCTTCACCAATGGTATAAGGCGGATTCAAGCTTTTTGGGGAGTCCCACCTGTTGACCACCTAACAGGCAATCAGAGCCTTTAGCGTGAATCCTTCTACAGTGATCCTAAAGTTGAGCACAAGGTAGGAAGGGTAGATAGGAGATTTCTTGTGTCCTCCTTCTGTAGTGTAGAATACTGATGAATAGCTCCAGGGCTCCTTTCTTCATGCCACTTCATATGGACATGATCCGCACAGCACCTCCTAGCTCCTGCGAAACTCTGCTCAGATGCAAGCGATAAGGGAGGTCTGGGAAGGCAAAGATGTGTGAACTGTCTTTAAGAAAATCAGAGCGACCTCTGGTGCCACTAGGAGGAGGAGAAGCTGCGAGCCGAGTTGCCTACAGGCACTGTGTCTGATCCCATCCTATCCTCTGCTAAACCGTCTCTCTATTAATTTACATGAGAAAAAGCCAGATTGGCATAGACAAGGGTACCTTTCAGGGCAAGTAGGAGGAGGGGCTGTATAATCTTCATCCAATGTTACACAGCACAGTTACTGTATGCTAACACATTGCTAATGCTACAGATTTGATGAAACCTTACAGTAACGGGCAATTTGATGTTTCCATATGAAATTATATAAAATGTAACCTAATTCCACGGCTGCTTACCGTACACCTATATTGAGCAGATCTGCAACAACCTTTAAGACTGTGTTTTATATGCTGGGTTTGTATCATCCCAATGCAATTAAGTACTTTCTCTGTGTCTACTTGTCTAGTTCTCTGTAGAGATTGATTAGGAACTGACAAATCCAGCAGGAACCACCTAGGGGTTCAGCAAAATATCATAAACCCTATATCATTGCAGTCCAATCAGCAATTAATCAATTCAAATTAGATGTGTCTTCCAGGACTTCATGCTACAGGTCAAAGGTCATTCTTCAGTCACCTCCAGAAAGCTCCTGCCTGTATGTCCATTCCAGACTGAAGCACCTGTTTCTCACCCAAATTAATAGATTTGGTTTCTGTAGAGTCTGGTACATAGATATGTTTATTTTGTTACCTGAATCAGATTATTGCAAAACATCACAGTGTTTCTGTTGGCTGGAACAACACATGCACTAAAAAAGTGATGTGAGATATGTGGGCTATTTGAAGGTTTTTTTTTTAAGTATTACAACCCCCTAATATAAAAAAACGCACAATATCAGGTCAGCTGGTACAGTGATTGTTATTGTACAATGCATAGCCCTTTATCCTTGGACTACTGGTGTGGCCAATACTTAACATTATATTTAAGTATCAATTTAAATTCTCCACAACATTTTTCACAGTATAAGAATCCACTGTGTCCTTTATTTCCATAACAAAGCATTAATGCTGAACTCATATCAACCAATTCTGCTTTGGGACTCAGGGCCTAATACATGGGACCCAGAATTTAAGTTACACTAGAGTGACTAGAACTTGCCCTAAACTAGTAGAGCATACACATAGATCAATATCAGCTATTAAAATACTTGTTTGCATGTGTTATTTTATATGATTCTAAAAATTAAGGAGGAAACCTGATACTGCTTGTTTTTGAAACATAGCAGCAGGCGCAGTTGCATCTGGTACCTAAACCCTGAGGTGTCATGGCATTTCTGCTGTACTGTACTTTGTGTTTGGGGTCCAGCAGGGTACATAGGAATAATTGGTCACTGTGGCACATATTCCTCCCCTATTCACCCCAGGGGCTGTTCTGCCTCTCAATAGTAATGCCCTGTTATAAATGCATCTATATATGAATATAAAGTTTATCTTTGTATAAAGAATGACTTTAGTAAAAAATAAAGAAACATGTAATTGTGCATGTGCAAAATTGACAATTATGGGTGGTTATATCATGGAGCATATAGAGAGTGTCAAAAATAGGCTAATGATATCATAAACACTAGGCTGGTAATACATAATTACAGTCTTTAACAGAGGATGCCATTAGTACCAGCTTGAGAGAGCCCTCTTGTTAGCTGAAAAGCTTTAGAGGTCCCCTAAGATCTGGGGGGTCACCCTGCACCACAGGGACTGTCATCACCTGTGTCCAGCTTCTATGTTACTCAACAATGTGTAAAGTATGCTAACACTCACACTAATACACAAGCATCATGGATTATCCCACCCAAAAAGTCTTAAAACCATATGTACATTAGCAATACCTTTTTATGCAATGCCATTGTTATTTATAATAACTAACCATTTAAAATGTTGCTTTGGTTAGACAAGTTAGATCTGCGGTACTATGTAGAAGATCAAGTTATTGTACAGCTGTAACACACTATGTAACAAAGATACATTTATCTTTGCATGTACCATATCCCATACAGTAGTGATTAGTAATTAATAGTTCATCCACATTTCATGTGCTGGATGCTGCATATGGCAAACGGTAATGACATGTGGGGAGAAGCTTCAAAGGTGAGAACCTGAGGATGAGACAGGTGGAAAATGTACTAGGGTTAAGGTAAACATTGACTTTGTATGTACCATAGAACCTGCAAAGCATTACAGGAGATTATTCATCTAAATTGTATATTCTTCAGTTACATAATTGTATGTAATTATGTTTATATTATAAAGGATTATATTATAATATATATATAATATATAATAGAAAAATGTATGTGTATACATTAGAGTCAGCCACTTTTACTTATTTGGTGTTTGCTTGATTATCCCCCCCATCAAGAGGTTTATATGTTGTTATTAAGTTAATGTCCCTCTCTGATAATCGGGGGAATTAAAAAAAAAAAAAAAAAAAAAAAAAAAAAGAGGGTATTCGAACAGTAACTTCATTCGATCTACTAGTTTTGCCACCATTTCTCACAGGTCTCCTCTTTCCTGGAATTTTAAAAAATCCCCAAAATCTTAAACAATTTACTTTATCGCATTCCAAAAGGCTCACAGCACAGGTATAGGCAGAATTTATTTTTTTATGCTGAAAGCTATAAAGGCGAGGGTTCATCTGTAGTAGCATGAAAGGTCTCTACATTCACAGCCAAAATGTAAATTTAAATACATACCAAAAGAAAGTAAATATAGTGATTTATATTTTTTATGTATACATAAACCATCTTTCCAAAATAATAAAATATTGAACTATTTGTCTTAGATTTGTGACTTCCAAAGCTCTGTTGTGCGCTGCACCAGCTGAAGATGGAGGCTGAATCACCCAGCAAACACTATCAAGCTCAGACTAAATAGTGAAGCACAATGAAGTGTGGTCAGCTCAGTCAAAGTGATGTAAAAACAAATAGCCAAAGACATAGGAAATTCCTTCCTTAACAATATAGCATATGTGTGATGTTTTAAAAAAAATAATTTAATATGAGCTGAAGTATTAATTTACATAATTACTGGGATTAAAGCAATTATACAAAGTGAGGATGAGACTTTCATTGGATAAGACTTCAAAGTTTTTTTTATTTTGATGTTCTATTATTAAACAGTGGTGATTATTAATAATAATAATTATTATTATTATTTATTGTTTTATATAGCATTATCATATTCTGCAGAGCTGATTATTTATCCAACTCTGCCTGCACTATAAGTAGTGACACATCAGCAGAGGAAGATATGTGGCACAGAGGACAAGTTCAGCATTGTGACCCAATGATTAAGCCGCCTAGAACACATTTGAGAGACATCATGCACAGTACCCACTATCCAGGCCTGTCTAATACACATGTATGAAAAGGGAATCCAACAGAAACTCTATTAAAGGAGCACAGAAAGGGACCAGTTAACATGTAATGCTGCTATGTAAAATTCTTAATACTCCACAACCCCTGGTGGCTGTATGAAGAACTGCAGTGCATTAAGGCAGTTGCTCAAAATACTGAAATCGAAGCAGCTCGGTGGGGCATTTGTTTTGTCTGTCTGCTTTTCAGCTTCTTGCCTGTGGCTTTCTAAGTTAGCTGTTTTCTATATCTACTTATAGGTTGACCATGTGGATTTCCACTCATCCTACCATCTCCAGGCATGTTAATACATAAACCCATCATTTCAGGGCAGGAGAATATTGGGAGATAAGCAAAACAATGCAAGCCCCCCCCCCCCACACACACATTATTGCTCACCTTTTCTGGAAATCTGCATCTGATTTCTGTTTCTCTTCCTGCTGTAGTGAATATGTGTGTTCCCTATTCCCCATGACTCTGTGATGGCTAAGTTTCGATCAGGTTCCATTGGTATGAATGAAAAGTCCAAAAAGGGAAGTGTTTATCTCCATTTACATATTAAATAATTAAATGGATTGCTTTGGTAACCCACCAAAGGATCTCCTACATAGCAGAAAATCTCTACCATTTAATCACAACAGAACAATAAATATTCATATCCTCATAACAAAAGCTAATTCATAAACACTAGCTCTAAATCCCTCTTTTATTCTTCTGTTTATTTTCATCCCATCTAAATTGTTTCTGGGTTTTTTTCTCTGTCACTCTCTGCTATATCTCAAATGTTTTTTTGGATATTGTGTTTTGGTTTGTTTTGTTTTTTTTGTATGCATTTAATTTGTTATCCACTTTGCTAAACATACTTTGTTATATCTTCAGTATATGTTCAAGTTGTTTGTGATATTTATCGTTTATCATTCCAATTTTAGTTTATGGAAGAGCTTTTCAGAGGTTCCTCAGAGCTGCCCTTCGCTCTGTATCACTTTTATTAAAAAGACTATTGAAAAGGTTTCTGTTGCTTATGGAAAAACAGGAAACTCATACATAATGATAATTTTAATTCAGAATTCAGATTTAAACGTTTAATGGTTTTAACCAATAGAAAAAACAATGCTACAATCAGTAACTTGCAATGTTAGGGCAGCTGACATTTATCCTGCTGAAATATGTATTTTACCACATATAAGAATGATATTTAACGTAAATTGAGTAATATAAAAATATAGTATCCTTTTATTAACTAATATGTTATACATCTCCATTGTGGAAGCGTAAAGTGTCTCCTTCTCTTGTTCTCATCCTGTAGAGTACATTTATCAAGCTCAGTTAGGGAGAGCACAGCCATTTGGCAATACTGTATATACCATTAACCTGAACGAGAGTATCAGCTAGAATAGCCTCGTTATCCCTAACAGAGCTTCATTAATCACTACATGCTGTTTGTTCCTCTGCTCTTTCTCTATAGGCTTATTGCTTGGGCCCATTCTCTTGGTATGTGCATTTTTCTATTAAAATCAAGTCCAATCAAATCAAGCTTTATTGACATGACATTTTCCATCTTCTCCAAAACAAGTAAAAAAAAACCAAAATAAAGATTTAAAAAAAAATAAGAATCCCAAGATGTACAACACGTCTGAGTCAAGGTTGAAGGTCTAAAAAAAATAAATGATGGTGTACTGGATTTGGAAAACTAGAGCAAACTTAATTTAAATGAACATTCTAGTCAATTTATCTATGTATCTATATCTGTCCTTCTGTCTCAACCTATTAGTCTGTCTGTCCATCTATCTATATTTACATATCCATCCATATATCTGTCTTTTTATCCATCCGTCTATCTTTACCCATCTATGGTCTTTCTCTCTACCCATCTGTCTATCTTTTTATTTACTTGCCAGGTTATTTGTTCCCCGCATTTGTTTATACCCCTTTACCCCTCTGTATGTTTCTCCCCTGCATTCTCATAGCCTGTTTATCTGCTCCACACGGGCCCTTGCTTCAGCTATTGAAAGTCAAGTCTGTAAACAGAGCAGTATCCCCAATGCACCACAATGACTTTCCGGTGGGCCTTGTTTGCCTTATATAATTAGATAACACATAAATATTAATTATATGCAATCAAGTAAAGGGGCAGGTACAAAGATTCCCAATAAAAGGATCTTCACATACTAAAGCATTTCAGTTTTCTTTTATTCTAGTTCTAACTTGCAGGTATATAGTTAATGGGATACTCAATGTTAAAACATCACCTGCAGCCTGACAGTTTGGGTGGAAAATATTGCTAATACTCTGCATCACTATGGATATGCGTTGGATTCACCATAAGGCTGGATACACATGTCACCCTCCTTAAGCAGACAGTCCTCTGAAAGAGGTTTGTCTGGTCACCTTAGATATGAAAAACCTGGTGCCCAGTTATGTTTCAGATACTTAACCTCAGTACTTTACTGTAGTAAATGAGGGAAACTGAACATAACCACCCAGAAATATGTGGAGTGGAAAGTTATTATTGAAAAGTTTTTGTTCTGATAATATTAATGCCACATGTTTATGGTCAATAGCAAATGGCCTGGACCTCATTCAACCACTGGATACAGCTAAAATAGTCAATCACCACAGTCAGGACCATGGACAGGGTCCAGGGCATGTACTAAAACTGTTAGTAAATAATAACACATAGAACCCTCTAAGAGCAGAAAAGCAGCAGTTATAGGGCAGATTACTTGTAATTAGGTATAAACTATGTTTTGATTCTAATTCTTCACATCTGTGCAAATAACAGCACGCAAATTAACATAAATTATGCTGTATTTTTATTTTATTTTTAAACATCTTCATTCCCCCACTAGTCATCATACCAAACAAAGTCGTTGGGAAAAAACATATAAAATGTATGTCTATAAAATAACCTGCATGGTATGTTCAAATGTGAAAAAAACGAACAATGGACTGTGTACAATACTGTTAATCAGGACGATGATGTCTAAATTGCATATTGAGTAAAGTTACCTACTTTTATTTAATTGAGTCATTATTCTTCCAGATAAAGTAGTTAAGCGCACGTGTGTAGTAAAATTCAACATGCTGCTGAGGGTTTTATTATCAATAGACTCTACCCTCTTTAATTATCCTGGACATAATAAAAGTGTCCCTACAGGTATCCCTGCCCCTGGGATTTTTGTGTCCCCCACAGCCTTGTCTTTATAAGGTTATTTAGTGGTAATAAAGACCATTAAAATGAAATTAACCTATCAGGACCATCGTATAGGCAGATTTATGGAGGCTTTATGTTTCAGATCAATGTAATTCTGTAAAACTAAGTGATCTTTCTTCTCCAATTGTTTCTACCTATTGAATAAATGACATATATGGAATTCCCCTTTATGTAACACTCCAAGACCTAACCATCCGTTCCAGAAATGTAACGTAGAGCTGCAGTGCAAATCTTTAACTCTGACTGTATACTATCACAACCATATTTGGTTGACTTAATATTTGATATTCTTTTTTTTTAAACACCCACACTGCAAATCACAAATATTTTGGAACTGACAGCTCTGTATAGAAGCTATATTGCTTCCAAAATATTTTATGTATATAATGTGATGTTATACAAAATTACTGTAACATTACTGTTTTCGCGTGTCACATGCGCAGTATACTCTCCGCCAGCAAGCTCAAGCTCTAACGAGACCCTTCTCAATGGGAGTATTTTCGTTTCAATGATTGAAAGCAGCCAGAACCATCTCGAACAGTTGGACTGTGGCGGGGGCATTTATGCTGCAGTTCTGGAGCTGCAGTTTTCTCCTTGAGGTAAATGCTTTTCTTTTTTAATACAAAGCAGGTTTAACATATGCATATTATAGTACTGACAAAGTAATTTAATATGCATTATTGATTGGTGGGACAGTATGGGTCACCTGACTGCCTCTTTAATTTACAGTGCAAATTCTGAGGGTGAAGCGCTAAGACGTAAGAAGGCTGTTCCTGAGAAGTTACTGTATAGTATGAATGCCATATAGCACACTACTAGGTGGTTAGTCTTTAAGGGACAACTCAGCCTTCATATCCAGTTTTATAGGGCTCGGGAGCTGCTGCTTTTTCTAAGGGGTTTCCTAAGGGCTGTGTTCCTCTAAACACTGTGAACCCATCCACCACCTTTGACACTACATTAGGGGTAGGTCAGCAAAGTGAAACATACCTTCCAACATTTTAAATGGTCAAAGAAGCACACTTATTTTAGGGGGTTTGGTTGGCGGCATGGATAGGAGATAGGACTTTACAAACTTTCCTATGTGACTTTTTGACCCATTGATATCTATTTAAGTAAGTATGTAGGAAAATAAGAACAGAATATACCTATATGATATAATTGGGAAAGTGCACATTTTCTGCTGTTTATGGACACTTAACTGTGTGAATGACTTTATTGAGAATTCAGCTTCATAAGTACACACATATTTATTTTATACCAACATCTGTGGAAGATTAGCAGAGACCTGTACCAGGTACCTCAGCCAGTAGCATGCATGAATCTGCTCCATCCATAGTACATGTTTATTGATTTATATAGCACTATTGTATTCCGCAGTGCTGTACATGCAGACCTATGTAGCAAGATGGTTTTCCTGAATCAAGGCTACTTATGCAGTTTTTTTATTATATCCCTGTAGGCTTACTGTTGGCAGAAATGTGCCTAAACACTTTTAAGGTATTGGCTGAATGCAGCAAAACTTACCATCATTTGCTATAAATTCTACATATTTACTGCTCTTACAGTGAAACATGAAATAGTCTTATTGAAAAACATGACGTTCCTAAACTAAATAAGGAATCTGTATTCCTCTACGTTCAAGGCTTGTTCCAGTGATTGAAAAAATAGTTCCTTTGTTCACCATAGGAAAATAAATAAGTACCGGTATATGGAACCACTTCTTCTACTACCAAATGTTTAGACAAATAATCTATCATTAATAATATATTACACATGATAAACCCTCAAATATCTAGACAACATTGTGAAGGACCCCACACATCAGCTCTTTCCTTGCATGTTGTCTGAAGTCTTCGTTATGGAAAGGAGGGGTAAACTGACAGTTTGATATGCCAAGAGACTGACACTGGGATGCATTCAGAATATCATTTATCATTTATACAGGGAGATAACCAGACAAGGGGAAATAAACAAAGAATGGATTGGGGTGAGATAAGGGACAGAATGTTATTTCAATAAGACCTAAGGGTAAGGGTTGGACTGGGGTGGAGCAATGAGATGTCACAGGTAAGGGATATTATGTTAGGGGGATCATTTGGAGATTAAGAAGAATATCAAGGTTAGGAATGAGGGCTAGTTAGGATTTACAGATCAGTAAATAGCACATAGGCGGAAAAAGGTTGTGAATACTAATATGAATGGAGGGATCTGAATATAAGCGAGAGGGATGGTGTTTTTTAGTTAGTGCACACTTATTTAAGAAACAAAGACAAAAAACAGATATGATTAACCTTTTGAGAGCCTTAAGTATTGATGCACACCTGCATCTCTAAAATGGATACACTTTATTTTTTTTGCACTTTGCTAAGGACATTCACACACCCAGCTGTACACAGCAACATTCACACAAACGTATGCTCATACACACACCCAAACTTGTGCTTATTGCATTTAGAAATCACAGCACATTTCTGACAATCTATAGCAAAAGAAATATGTGACGGCCCCGGGTTAATCGGTACCGTCTGTAATAATTATTGTTTGTGATACCTGCATTTCCCAGTATATGTTGTGATTATGGTGTGTGCTTTTGTTCCCCTTGTTTGCTACCCTGTCCAGGTGCCACATGTCCTGCCCCTCCCTCCTTACACAGACTACAGTAGAGACCCCCTACTGGGCTGAGGGCTAATGCTCAGTCATATGCAAAGGAGGGCAGGATGTAATTCCCTTGTGTCTATTGGACGCAATTCCCTTGTGTGTCTATTGGACGTAACTCAATCCCTTGTACTGTTTAAATGCCCCTGTGTTCCCAAATAAAGGGAGTTCCTGTTTTACCTCACTACGAGTCCTGTCTTGTTATTGAGGTAAGCCTTGGTGCTGCCCTTATTAGGGCGGTAGGGTGCTGTATTGCTATACTTCGGTATACTACAGTACGGCCGAGGTTCCTGAAGAGCTGTGTTCTCTGCTATGATCGCGTATTGTCCTTTTCAGGACGATAGCCACCCTGTGTAGCTCAGTTTCGGCTAGCCACAGACAGCGAAGGGGTTAGTCTCTGGTGCCCCGGTGGCCATGGGGCGAAGGAAGCAACGTTCAGCGGGCGTACCCAGTCGGGGTACAGGTCGGTCCCGTCACATTGGTGGCAGCGGTGGGATGCTTCCTCAGTACAGAGACAGCCCAACCACTACTGGGACTAACAGGCTTGCTGACCACGGAGGTACAGCCACATCGGCGGCAGCTATGGCAGAAGAACTGAGCCGGTGTCGGGAACAGGCAACGAAGAAGTTCCGCAACAGATTACAGAGGAGGATGGCATTCTACGGAGCCACTCCATCTGCAGAAACAGTCTGTAGGACGGTAATGGAAATGGATCGGCAGTTCAAGGTGGACCTGGATCTACAGAGGAATGCGTCACGAGGAGCTGATGAGTATAAGTGGGAAGCTCCGTTATGGGACTTTGAGACTCGAGTTAAGGTCGCCCTGACGATACAGGGAGGGCCGATTCCAGAGGAAGTACGGCTGGAATGGAGAGCCCTGATTCGGCTAGAGCTGTGGGAAGATGCCATGGAAAACTGGTACAACTGCAGAAGCGAGAACCTGCCTACCCCAGAACAACGCTTCGGGGAGCTGTTTAAGCTGCGGCGTCGCCGGATGAGATGGCAGCCCACCGAGGAGGAAGTAGCCACACTGGAGAAGTTGGTGGTGAAGGAGCTCGAGCTCGGGGACCTATACCGAGCATTATATTGGGCTGCAGCCCAGCAGGAGTGGGGGTCCGGAAATCACTATTCTCCGGAAGGTGAGGACCTCTATGTCCCTGGCTTAGATTGGGAAGCTTTTGAAGCAGAAGACGACTTTGGTAGTTCGGAGAGCTATAGGTTCTGGGACCTGTACAAGGACCGCGAGGAAATGCTGCCGCTTTCCCAAGAACTGACCCTGGCAGCTGACTTAGAAGGGCTAGTCTACAGGGAATGGTGCCTGGAGATGGAATACTTAGGGCTGCTGGAAGGCGGCCTTTCCATGACACGGGAGTCGACAGATCCTGCAGTTCCAGCTGAAGCACTGACAACAGGGCAGAGGGACGCTGCTTTCTGCCCAGCACCATGCGCCCCTCCTACTCCGGCTGAAATGCTGGCAGCGGGGCAGAGTGCCGCTGGCCTCTGCCTGCCCCACGGTGAAGGGTCCCCGCCTGCTAGCAGGGACCCACCAGGGCAGAGCAACGCGATCCCCTGCCCAGCACCGCAAAATGCCAGACCGGCAGAAGAGCCGGCCACAGGGCAGAGTGCTTTTGGCCTCTGCTCATCCCCCAGCACGGTGTCCCGGCCGGCTAACGAGGACCAACCAGCAGAAGCGCTGGCACCTGTAGAGAGCATCGCTGACATCTGTCCTGCATCAGCAATCCTCGCTCAGGCTGAAGCACCGGCAATAGGCAGAATGCTGCTGGTGTCTACCTGTCCCACAGCGAAGGGTCCCCACCTGCTAGCAGGGACCCACCATCGGAAGAGCTGGCGACAGGGCAGAAAGTTGCTGACCTCTGCCCTGCCCCGCCTACATCCCCATCATCTGGATTTCCCCAACAGCCGTCACCAATCATGGGAGGAAGGGCAACTGGCGTTCCTCCCCAGCGGCTGACAGATAGCCAGGGAGATGCGGCAGCCGGCCCATCTTCCCAGCGGCAGAAGGAGCACCAGGGAGGGGGTGCAGGTGGCATCCCTCCCCAGCGGCTGAGTGAGAACCCGGGAGATGGCGCAGCTGGTCAGTCTCCCCAGCGGCAGCTCACAGACCCGGGAGCGGAGGAACCGGTCCTCGCTCCCCAGCGGCTGATCCCAATGATTGGAGCTGAGGGTATTGTCCCTCCTCCCCAGCGGCTGGCAGATATCCCGGGAGATGCGGCAGCCGGCCCATCTCCCCAGCGGCAGAAGGAGCACCACGGAGGGGGTGCAGGCGGCATTCTTCCCCAGCGGCTGAGTGAGGACCCGGGAGATGGCGCAGCTGGTCAGTCTCCCCAGCAGCAGCTCACAGACCCGGGAGCGGAGGAACCGGTCCTCGCTCCCCAGCGGCTGATCCCAATGATGGGAGCTGAAGGTATCGTCCCTCCTCCCCAGCGGCTGGCAGATATCCCGGGAGATGCGGCAGCCGGCCCATCTCCCCAGCGGCAGAAGGAGAGCCAGGGAGGGTGTGCAGGCGGCATTCCTCCCCAGCGGCTGAGTGAGGACCCGGGAGATGGCGCAGCTGGTCAGTCTCCCCAGCGGCAGCCCACTATCCCGGGAGCAGAGGAACCTGCCCTCCCTCCTCAGCAGCAGATGATAGCAAGGGACACCGTTCCCTCCCCCCAGCTGCAGGCCGGACCCGAAGATCCCTTAGCCCCAGCAGAAGCGCTGGCAACAGGGCAGAGCACCTCTGGCCTCTGCACAGCACCTACAACAGGGTTCCAGGGAGATAAGGCAGTCGGCTCATCTCCCCAGCGGCAGAGGGAGCAACAGGGAGGGGGTGCAGGCGGCATCCCTCCCCAGAGGCTGGGTACCCTCCAGGGAGAAGGGGCAGTCGGCACTTCTCTCCAGCGAATGGTATACGCACCGGGAGAGGCAGACGTTGGCCGGGTAAGCGCTACCTTTGTAGGAGCAATCGAGCTAGGGGACTGTCACAGAGGCCTCCATGCCATGGGTTTCTGGAGGGGCCTGAGTGCCAGCCTTCTCCCTACAGACTATGGGCCCGGGTGCAGAGCGCCACACTCCAAAGACTGGGGAGCAGAGACAACCTAATGCCCACCTATCTTTCCCGGACAGCCCCAAGCCGACCCGTTAGGGGTCTAGCCGGGTCTGCCGGACTATGGGGGGGAGATGTGACGGCCCCGGGTTAATCGGTACCGTCTGTAATAATTATTGTTTGTGATACCTATTTCCCAGTATATGTTGTGATTATGGTGTGTGATTTTGTTCCCCTTGTTTGCTACCCTGTCCAGGTGCCACATGTCCTGCCCCTCCCTCCTTACACAGACTACAGTAGAGACCCCCTACTGGGCTGAGGGCTAATGCTCAGTCATATGCAAAGGAGGGCAGGATGTAATTCCCTTGTGTCTATTGGACGCAATTCCCTTGTGTGTCTATTGGACGTAACTCAATCCCTTGTACTGTTTAAATGCCCCTGTGTTCCCAAATAAAGGGAGTTCCTGTTTTACCTCACTACGAGTCCTGTCTTGTTATTGAGGTAAGCCTTGGTGCTGCCCTTATTAGGGCGGTAGGGTGCTGTATTGCTATACTTCGGTATACTACAGTACGGCCGAGGTTCCTGAAGAGCTGTGTTCTCTGCTATGATCGCGTATTGTCCTTTTCAGGACGATAGCCACCCTGTGTAGCTCAGTTTCGGCTAGCCACAGACAGCGAAGGGGTTAGTCTCTGGTGCCCCGGTGGCCATGGGGCGAAGGAAGCAACGTTCGGCGGGCGTACCCAGTCGGGGTACAGGTCGGTCCCGTCACAAAATACAATTCCCAATACACAGTTAGAACACACTCAACCTACATCCCATGTTTTGAATTCAGTCGCAGTGTGTAGAAGGCCTCGGTTAGAAGTGTTGTGATTAAGTACACATATACACTGACCTGACAATATACCTTTTAACTGCACCTGCAGGAAGCACTGGCAATGAATACACATGTGCGTGTTTATTACCCAGTGATTAGCTTTCTATAATTCATAGTAAATACCACAAGAGAATACCAAACTGGGTGAATCTACTCTGTAACACACATGTAAATACATGTATACATACTCTCACTTATACATACACCCAATTACGTGCAAGCATGTATACTTATGCATGGCACGCAAAATTGATTCAGATGACATTTTCATTTGTTTTTGCAGCATTCATTTGCAATATATAAAGATCTGTATCAGAAGAGACACCACTATATATATTTGACCATATGGGCACCAGGCAGGTGGTGGACCTATCACCCTAATAATTGTACTGCCCTAACAAAGCACTTATCTCTATTCCATTAACACTGATCTCAATTCTGGTAAATGCTGGGGGGGGGGCGGTTTGGAAGAGCAGTGTGACCCTTGGCCACTATGGGTTGCCTTTGCACGACGTGTGTAAATATGAAACAAGTACCTGTGTGTGTTAAAAGACAAAAAGACTAACTACATGATAGTGCTGTAACTCCTGTTTTTTACCATTTCACTGTTTTGCCTATGCTCCAACTAGTTCTCGTCTATGCCCTGTATGAAATGGTGTCAGAAAGTCAAACATAGGAATCCAGAACAAATTATAGCCACACTAGCGCTCATGGACACCGTGACTTTTTTCCCAGTAGAGACAAAAAACAAGAAAATTCAAAATATATCTTAGTTGACATTAGGAACACAAAGGGGACTCTCACACCCAGTTATATGTGTAGATGCCTAGATTGTGGAAGATACAGTTTTCACAACCCCCTTTCCAGAGGGTGCAAGTAGTATATATATATATATATATATATATATATATACTACAAAATGCACACAATGTAGTAAGATATAGTAAGATGTCATTGTTACTAACTCAAACACCAAAAAACAAATGTACACAATGGCTGGAATCCATAGACAAATGCGAGAGGAGTGTGTCCTGTAAGTGGGATTTGCACAGATGCATTTTTGGTACTAAGAATAATTGTCATATTGCAGGCTAGAGAATAAAAGCAATTTAGGACTGGGTACATTGAGATGAGTTGTTTTGCTGGTGATCCCTGCAGCAGATATGTCATCCTGTTAGCAGAGTCTTATGCACAGGGACACTAGGTATCAGGAGGAGAGGATGTCTCTTGGGGCAAAGGAAAAGACAAAATCCTCTACTGGAAGTGTAAGCAAAACAAGCTCTGAAAGGGAAGCAATTCACTGCTGGCAACATGAAAATTGACTTGAGTGCTAGTGAAGCGTGCAAAGGGTTGGAGAGTGCAAGGGCTTGTTAGCATAATCAGAGAAGATCAGGAGAAGCTAAGGCACAGTATGCAGAAATTATCAAGCATTGCACATGGACCTGTCTAACTACAAATACCTATATACAGGCATACAAATGTCTATATATATATACTAACACCCCCCTACACACACACAAACATCAAAAAATAACACACATTTATGCTAACACCATATACTAACATGCACACACTCTAACATCATACAGTAGCACTATACACTTACATTATGTATACACATAGTCCATATGTAAGAGTCTAAATGCTTCCAATCTGGGTATTTGTGGTCCAACTAAATGTGCTATCATTATGTTTAAATACCAGTATATACAGTAACCATGTAACTAGAAGGTAGTAGTGTGTGGCTAGGGTCAACAGTTCGTATTATCCAATAGGAAGCAGATAGATCAGATAATGTTACTTCTTCACAGGATCACTAGGTAAGACCACAACTGTGCAAAGATACTTGACTCGGGAGAACTTGAGACCCAGACTTGTCATTGGCTTTCTGTGATTTTGTAGAGTAACTAGTGGTCCTGTAAGGAAGTAAAGTTATTTGAACATCTTTGGAATTTCTTTACTTGTCGCGCTGCTCCACGCTTTCAGATGGAGCTCATTTTGTGAGTGCAATCCCTCCTCACTTAATTAATATCATTTATTAGTACACACTGCACTATTGTTTTTATTATTGTTTTGCAGATCATTTTTTATTATTTTTTATTCTTATTGGATCTGCCTTAAGGTATATATTATTTATACCCAAGTAAGTTCACACATTATCTTATAGCGCACTGGTGTTTTCATGGGGTTTGTTTGGTCATCCTTGCATGTGGTTTATCCTTTCTGTTTGTGTAAATCTATCTGAACTACCTGCTTTCCACTGGACCACTAGGAACAGGAGATCACAACTGTGCGAAGATGCTTGACTCTGGGGACTTGAGGCACAGACGTGCCATTTTGCCATTGACTATCTGTTATTTGATATTGTAGCTACAACAGTGGTAAGTGTTGTGTATCCTTGCTTGAAAACAAGTAGTTTAATGAATTCTTAATTGAGCTTACAGTGCTCAAGTTGAGATATCCAAGAAACAGCAGCCTGTTTGCTGTCCTCGGGGCTTTGACTTGTGCACCCCTGATCTAGAAAGATAGGGCAGGGAAAACAGAAGAGCATGTGGCTGAGAAAATAATCCAGGCTTTTGGCCGTTGGCATCAATGGAGCACTTGCGTACCTAATTCGGCATCCGTTAAGATTTATGCCTTTCTGGGAGGTAAATGACTATATCCCTAGTTTGTAATACGCTTTATACTATGTGACTAAGTGACATGGACTGTTAGTGCTATATAAATAATAATTGAAGATGATACATTTTGTTACACTATTACACGTACCCTCACTCTTGACAGTAGTGTGTTTGGGGAATGCATGGAGATCAGCTTTCCTTTCTTTAAATCCTTAAAACATACTGCTTGGGGAAAGTGAGATGTATTGAACCTGATGCTTGTGATCTGAAGTTGTTAGCTTGGTACTCATTTAACTTTCAGATTAATATTTGAGCTGCTGAAAGTTAAGGGAGATGGGGGATAATTTAGGGGCAGTTATGGTTAATGGGGTGTTTAGGGTTAATTTAGGGGCAGTTATGGGTGATGGGGTCTTCAGGGTTAATTTAGGGTCAGTTATGGTTGATGGGGTCTTTAGGGTTAATTTAGGGTCAGTTATGGTTGATGGGGTCTTTAGGGTTAATTTAGGTGCAGTTATGGTTGATGGGATTGGAGTGATGAGGATAAGTATGAATTTTATGATAATACATTTTTTTTCAAATTTCGGGCCCCAAAATTAAGGTGCGTCTTATACATGGGAGCATCTTATACATGGGGAAATACGGTATGCATGAGAAAAATGTAGCTGGTAGTTGATGGTATGTTAAACTTCATGACTGAAAATTTTCTTCTCTCTCTTTTAGCGTACCCACAGAAGTTATATATTTTTCTTAGAACAAGAAGGGCTTTCATGGTTTTTTTGGTCATATCTAATTTTCCATTAAAAACAAATGATAAAATATGGTGAAAAAATCTTTTGGATTTTAGAAATACCCAATGTTTTTATGTTTTTTGCAAGGTATAGGGCAATAAGAACATGTAGTGTTTTGCTTTTTCAAAATCATTCTCTTCAAATCTGGCAATCCTGTCCCCATGTCCTATTAGAGAAATATTCAAATGCTGGTATTTTAACACTTCCCATGCACTATTTTTAACACCAGTCTTTGTCAAACGTTGTGGTTGTAATTTATTTTGTGTTGGCATAAATTTACAGCTCCTGGTATATGTTAATTTCAAAACAACCCCAAAATGTGTTCAGCAACATCTTTCGAGTACAGTGATAGCACCCATGTATGGGCTTCTCTGTGTGTTTGGGGCCAAAAGGCATCCCAGTGTATTTCAAATGGTGGAATTTTAACTCTTTCCACAGAACTATTCTACCACCAGTCTTTGTCAAAATTTGTGGTAGTCATTTTTTGTCCACACATTGTACTTCAGTTATGAATTTTTAGCACCTGGTATTTGTCACTGCCAAACACCCCAATGTGTGTTCAGCAATATTTCCTGAGTACAGTGAATCCACCTAAGCATAGGTTTGCCTAGTTGTTTGGGGGGCTAAAAGGCCACATTTGGGAGGTGTGCATTTTTTCAATTTAGAATTTTACCATCTGTTCATCCTGCCCCCATGTCCTATTTGGTACATCTTTGAACCTGGCCAATTTAATTTACCCCATGAAACCATACATTTTTTAAACTAGACACTTTATGGGTATTTCAAATGCTATTATTTAAATTCTTTCCATGCTAGGATTTTTGTGAATATACAGAGCTAATTTTAGCACTTGATCATAAAAATAAACCTTTTTCAATATTGTTTTGGGATTTCGTTGGAACTGGATGGTTCCACTTATAATGACATTACTGCACAATTATTTGTAAATACTACCATATTTTAATTCATTTTTTTAGCTATTTTTTTCTATTTTTTAAGGCCCTCTTGGAAACTTGCTTATTTTTTTAAGGGGAGGGGTCATCTTACGAGAGGCAAAATCTCTCCCAGTATTTCTTCTGACGGCTCTCTGAAGCAGTCAATGTGCGTCCTGGTTGGGTTTTTGGTGTCACTGAATGCCTCGGGCATTTCAGCGGTACTGTTTAAGTTTAATAGTAATAGTACTATAGCTGATCGCCTCCTAAGCTCTTTTAAATCAGGCATCTGTCGCCACATAGTATATGGTGGACGTTGACGCCCACACGGGGCCCCTGCGGCAGTTTTCAATTTTGCTGAATGCCTCAACTTCAAGGCATTACAGCAACGTCACTTAAGCTCATTTAACGACTTGACGTGCCAGGCACGTCAGTGGTCGTTAAGGGGTTCATTGAAAATAGTATTTATTCATCTTTGGGCTAGCCCTGCCCCTATACTAATCTAGCACCACCCATTCAAACAGGTAACCCTCAGAAGAGGGAGAGCTCCTAGTAGTCAAACATGGGAAGTACCCAGGTATGATTTTATGCTCCTGGAGTTTAATCGCTTGGTAGTTATGGTTTTAGCTTTTTCTAATTGAATTAAACCGAATGAGTCTAGCTCAATTCATGAAAAAACAGCCCCAGACCATTACTCATCATCCACCACACATTACAGTTGGCAAAATGGGTTGCATTCTCTCACCATTAGCCAAACCCAGAGTAGTTTGTCAGATGGTGAGGCATGATTTAGTAGGCAGACTCTATGGCTACAGGTGTGATTGATGTGGCTGAAATAGCCAAATGCACTAGAAGGGTTATCTATGTCGTACTAGCCTTGTAGTACATATTTTATATTCTTATGGAAATGACTCACTGTATTAAAAGTAACAAATAGGCATTGGGTTTCTCCTAGTGTTAAACAGATAACATCAATATAACCTAATAATCAATACAATATGTATAAAAGCAAATGGGCACATATGCTGCTACATCTTGCCCATTTATACATGTGTAGTTAAGGAAGCACAAAGTGATGCAGATGTATAAACAGTTCAGCAAGTACCCTAATAGATACATAAACAAATATGTAAATTATAAAAAGGCCTGTGGGTAGGAGAAAGCACGCTCCAGGCTGTGTCATATTCACTGCATCTTTCTTGCCTTCAGATTCACGCGCTGTATCCTCCAGCTGCAGTGTGTGCAAACAATATCAATTAACAGTGCCATCATAATTGGTGATAATCTCTGTGTAACCATACTGGATCCAGCTCTAATTACACAAGACACTGCTGAGCTTCCCTGCCTGCTCACAGAACGGGGGCTGCTCCCCCTAAAGTAAACACTGTTATTTTTGGGGAGGTTCCTATTTATTTGAGCTATCCCTGGGAGCGCAGCAGTCTCTGAGCTGTCAGTATGAAGAACTTTACATTCTTATCACGCCACTTAAATTGGGCTCAGCAGAAAGCAATTTAAAGAGTGTCAGGGCAGGGGCTGAGTCCCCCCGCTAAGTGCGTCTGAACCGCTGCCTGATAAACGAGCCTTAGCCTGCTAAAGCCAGGTCGATAACAAACAAAGGGGGCCAGGAAGGCTACTTAACCCTTTTAAGAATCAATGTGGTAATATGTTATGGGGTGTATTTTTTTGCTGCATACATGTATAATGCCATGTTGCAACATATACTTTGTACACAAACAAGAACTCAAATTATCAAAACCCTCATGGAAGGGCTTGTACCTTTAAACCCAAGGGACAAGGCCAGCTAAGCGGCTTATTAATTAAAGTTACCAGAAATACAATAGGGTGAAAATATGTTCAGTATACATAACTTTGTGACCTATAGGGACATGCAGAAGGAACACAGCATTGATCCAGTCATAGGATGAATGTTTAATGTCCTGGTTATTTTAAATACTCTAGTGGCCATATATGCAATCGCAAATAATAGACACACAAATAGAGGTGGGGTTAGTTGGATGAGGATGCCGGGCTAGCTGTGCATGGGGCGAAGAACGCTCCATGTAGAGACGGGCTAGCTCCAAGATCCTTTATGTGCGCTAAGGGTAGGAGGGAAGGTGAGTGGGGAGTGGGAGTGTAGCTCCCCCAAGGCCTACATGGTACCTACAATGAATACAATGCATCAGTATTAAAGATAGAGATGACTGCGGATACACCAAGGTAGGACTGTAGGGGACCCATACAGCTGTACACTGCTGATGGTGGCTACCGAGATATCCATTATAACACGGTTGCCGTCTACAACCATATGCAGTCTTGTGGCCATTGTTAGCTATATATAATTTTAATTATATATATATATATATATATAATTCACTGAAATTACAAAAAGTGCAGTTTTACAAAAGTGTAATGCAGTTTAAATGTACATTATCATGACATAAGAGTGCAGTGGAGCAGTGTGCATACATCAGGCATTCCAAGCTGCAAAAGACATTAGGGAAAGAAAAGGACTACCGCTTACTAAAAAGTGACATTTAAGTGTTACCATAGGCTCCATAAATTTAAAATTCCATGATTTAACCTAACCAAATTATTGAAGTTCCAAAGGGATTTTTAGGTTTTATTGCATGTCTTCTCAATAAATACTTGGTATCCTTCCACTGTCCACCTAATCCATGTGTTCCCAGGCATGGTAGGCCCAAGGGGGATGGGAGTGAGACACTTCAGCTGACAGGTGCCTCTGCCGGTTTTCATTTCCTGTTGCTGTAATTTCACTTGTCAGTCAGCAACGAGTACTGGCACTTCTTATTGAGATGATACAAAATGAGCTGTTTATTTCCTTCGGTCTATGGAGATTTGCTGCTCTGCTCGCTCATCTCACTCTGTCCCACCATGTCTGGCACGAAATAGAGGGGTGCTGACAGTACAGGTCCCACTCTATCAAGTGATTGACTTTCTAAATGGGGAAGGTTTAACCTACTAAGTGCTAGATTTCTAGCAACAGCGGCTGCTATAGGGGCAATAACTGTATGTTGATTCCTTTTAATTACTGTAGGGCACTGGTTATATATACCAAGCTATTCATAAGATTACAAAACATTGCCCTTGTAGATTAGAATGGCTCTGAATATAGTGAGTAATATGAATAGTCTAAATATGTAACAAGATGTCACCTTTGACCCTAGACACTATGGAAAATAAAGGCATACTTGTCAACAATAAATATACCACAACTCTTAATTAAATGTACAATAATGCATATATTTTTTCAGGAGTCAGTAAAAGCCTTTTGTCACTGATCCCTGTCTTAGAACAATATGAAAGGGCTTTCCCCACTTGTTTAGTTAACCTGTGACTACTATCTTCCTTCTGGCAAGCAGTATCACTGTATTACGGAAAGTATATGCAATGATGCTGCATGTGCAGGTACAAATGCATTGTCCTTTCACAGCAGGGTTCAGGATTGAACGATGCTAACACCATAGGTCAATGTATGCTTCCTATAATATGTATGTATAAGTCAGGGCTTGACAAAACCCAGGTCACCGTGGCAACAAGTAATTGCATCTAAGTCACTAGGGTGTCTGCTGGACTAGCTCTATACAGAGACAATTTGTGTGTCCATGTGTGTGTAGCATGTATTTGACATTGCAATGGTCATTTTGTTGCTAGCTCTTGCATGGGCGAGACATTTCTCAATCCCAGATGTAAGGTGAACATATTTCTCCATTAAGGAATATAGGCTAGTGTTGCTATTGTGACAGACTGATGCGGTTCCATCCTGAACCCTGCTTCCAGCCTTTGGAGCCCACAATAGACACAGTGGTGCAGCCTGGAGTATAAGTGCATGTTATTTTTTACGTTTCCTCATAGTCCTGATTAGGAAAATATAACCTTGGGGGACAAATGAGTTTTAGAATTTGAATTTTGAGCTTGTGCATCTTTATTCAATGGCAGTGGGAGCTTTGGCAGTGGCCCTGGGTACAATCAGCTCTATCACAATCAAAACACAATCTCTGTGACATAATTGTCTCCAGGTTTTATGTAAATATGTGATGCAGTTAAAGATTTTGATGAATAAGCTACATACAAAACAGGGAACGTAAAAGTTATAATTTATCATGTTTTACTACATCTTATTCTGGTGTAGAAATGTGGGCAGTTAGCCTTTTAAATCCAGCAGCTCAAGATTGATGAAAAACTAAAATATCAGTGCTTATTCTGGTTACAGTAGAATCTCACGGAACAGTGTGACAGAAGCCACAGCCCCCTGTTTTGCATTTGTTGTAAGAAACAAAGGGAAATATGCATATAGCTTCTGGGAGAGAAACCTTTTGGTTACCACTGTACACTAGATCTAACTCCCACCGAGATTTAGAAAAAAGCAGACTGAGATATAAACATCAGCTAATTTTTGTCCCCAAAAGACCATTTAAATTTCAAAGACTATCCAAAGTCTTCTAAAAAACAATTTTAATTAGTAGTTCTTAAAGAGCAATGGCTTTTTATATTTGTTTTTCACATTTCAAAAATAATTTACCTGAATAAGAGTTGCCAAGTTAAAAAAGAGAAAAAAAACACGGGCATCAACACACCATATTAGTAACAACACCTCTGCACCCAGCATCACTGGCATGTTGACACTTACTCACCCATTGCACTCCATCACCGAAGAGGTTAACCACACACATGAATGTTACAGTTCAACGTCAAAAAGGTTAACTGCCAATGCACACACTGAGGTTTTGCACTGTAGCACAAGAGGTTAACTACACACATGATCTGACTAAAAAAGGGCAAAAGTTAGTATTTATCCATTGTTCTGCAAGCACTAGTTTTTGTTACATTGTATCTAGTCTTTGCAGACAGAGGGCAGGCTGCTTGCTTGCTGCCCTCCATTTAAAGGGCTTTGTGTGAGCTCTGCTACATTGTGTCTTTCAGCAAGGAGCCAAGCTGACAAAACACCACTCTCCCTCTGCAAAAACCAAAGCCAGTCAGGGTATCCATCCAGTAACTGTCTTGACCTTTTGTATAACTTTCTTTATTATACGGAGAAGACAAAGCATATAAGAAAATAGCAAGGTAACATAACGACATATCGATGGGGTGAGCGCAGTCACCAACAGAGAAGTCACAATTCCAGCAATGCACAAATGAGGTGTCTTGACCTTTTAAAGGATGGTCAAACGGTCAAACACCAGACATTTGGCAACCCTCACCAGAATGCTAACAATCATTGCCACAAATGAAAGCCCCACACACAAAAAGCATGAGCAGGCAACATTGTCTTTGGTATAGGTTGCTGACCTATAACCCTAATACTAACAAGCAGATATCATCACTGACCTTTAATAGCCTGGGGAAACTTTACCATCGAATGCTGGATTATGATCTGTCCAGTGATAACAAGGAAACAAAGAACCCCATTCCAAACATGGAGTGGTAGCAGGAGAGTGCTCTTAAACAATCTAAAAAAACAAAGATTACAATCCAGTTAACCCAACTGACATTGGTTATAGGCTTGTTAGCCATTCTCTACCAAGACCAAAGCCTAAATGGTCTACCAAGACCAAAGCCTAAATGTTACTGGTCTCAGGAATACTCATATACCTATACACTTATGCTTAGAAGGACAAGGGATCCATCTTTTCAATAATACAGATTCTACAGAACCCAGGTCCCATCATCTCATTACCATCTGTCTTGAATTAGTGGTATATGTATATTACTTTGGTATAACATATAAACCTATTTAATAAGATTTATATGCTGTGGTTTTGACTGCACTTTGGTCACTGTCATGTTTAGATATTTACACAAAACAATTATCCAACACAAGTGCCTATATCTATGTTGCATATAAAATTATATGACTTAATACTGTATGTAATAACCATATTGTGAATCTATAAAAATACAAATGAAGATCTAATAATCCCATAAACTATTTTCAGAAAATCCTTTTTCTAAAGGTTTTTTTTATGAGACAGGGACCTAGGTCCTTGTTAAGGTGACCATATCGTCTATGTACGAGTAAAGTACAACCCTGAAGTACAAACCTCATGGTTTGGTATACACTCACAGAATGGAAAGAGTTTCTCAGTTATATATCACACAGTGCAGGACTTGTCCTATGCTGGTAAGTGATATATAAAAATTAGAAATGTCCTGGAAAGTATGACCGACCCTTGTGCCTTTGACTTGCCTTTTGGTCTATGCCAGGTCTGCAGTTGCTCTTAAACCATAAAATTCTCTATTTAGTCTTGAGAATAGCTAAATGCCAGTGCTCTAAGAAAGGCTATATGTTGATTTCACTTTCCTAAACTTGTGCTAAAACAGCGGAATTCCTGACAGGAGAGGGTTAAAGTTCATCAGAGCATGAGGTTTGGAGTAACGGAATATCATTTCCCCTAAGGGACGGGGCTGCCCACCATATCTCCCCCTTTACCTGTCACCTGACAGTGCGGCAATATTAACAAACATGAAGGAGAGATTGGTGACAGCTTCTATATACTTGAAAAAGAGCAGTACCTCCTATTAGTGTTAGAGGAAGGCATATGATGGGGGGATGGGTGATTTTGGTGACATAATGAAGTGAACATGACGGACAGGCAGGTGCGCAGAGAAAAAATATTAAATCCAAAGAGGAGGAGGTTATGGGGGACAGCAAGATCACTCAAGAAAATTGTGGATAAACTCACACCCTCCCTGGTATCATCCATTAAAAAAAGCACAAAACACTTTTTTATTTTTTAAATAAAGGCATAATATGATTTTGTAATAGTAACAAAACTAACAGTCATAGGATGCTTATTGTGTTCTTTTACGTTTTTTCTAGTCCTAATTGTTATGTACAATGCACGTGTTTTGCATGAACTGTAATGCATATTATTCCTTGCACATTGGTGAATGTATTCTTATTGAAGTTTAAAAAAATAGACTTGTGATTCATGTTTCTCCTCCTACTGCTTTTAAAGAAAGCAGGAAGCATTCCCATTAAAGTCAATAGAATAGCTAATTGCATGTATGCTAGCTGATAATTGACACTCAGCCAGCATTCATGTGATTGGCTCCCGCTACTCCATTGAATGGGAGTGCTGCAGACCATGTGCATAAAGTGCACGTAAATATACTTCCTGGTTTCAGTACAGGCTGCAAGATGATAAATTAATGTGAGGCAGAAGTCAGATAACTAAAGAATGCATACATAGGTTTACATGCATTAAAAAGCATCATAACCCACAAAGTAAGTTGGGTATTCAAAAAAATGCATTAAAAAAGTAATTTGGGCAACTAACTCTTCTTTTAAGGATGGATATGAAGCCATGTATGTACTGTATCCAAACCAGGTAACCTTCCAAGGTAGAGCTAACCTCAGTCAGTGTTTACAAGTAGACAGTAATCTACAGGGAAGTAGAAACGCAGCAGGGTCATGTTACCTTATGTTATGTTACATTATGTTATATGACCCTGCTCTGAGCCCCCTTTTTCGGGGCAATGAAATCAGGGCCGGCCCAAGACAAAATGCCGTCTGGGGCGAAGTTTAAAATTCCGCCCCCCCATTATCTACCCTTCCTCTCCCTGCCGCCCCCCGTACTTACCTTTCAGCAGTCCTGCGGTGAGTCTCCCTGCTCGGTCTCAGTTCCGGCTTGTAATGCTGAGCGCCGGAAATGACGCAAAGTGCCGCCCCTTCAAAAGTGCCGCCCCTTCAAAAGTGCCGCCTGGAACGGTTGCCCCACTCGGCTCCATTGTCGGGCCGGCCCTGGATGAAATAGAAGTTGCTTGCACAGTGTGTGAGCAACACAGAGGAATCCTTAGGTGAGGTAAGGGGGTGGACAGATGGCATAGACAATGTGTTAGGGGACAAAGATGGAAAGTCCAATGCATCCAATCTGGGTGCTGGGCAGGCCCTGTAAAACTGGGTTTGTGTGTTATTCAGTTGCTCCATGCCTGAAATGCTATGTTTCCATGTGTTGTTTATTTGATCCTTACCTGAACTACATTAGGGAGGAAAAGAGAAGTGTGCAGATTGAAGGGGTGACTATGGGGACCATGGGGTTGATGACAGGGGCCCACATAGGGTGCCTGAATTCCTAAAGCTGGCTCTGATCACAATATAACACATATTCCAAATAAATGTTACATTTTTGTGGATGACCTACTATCATACTAAGAAATGTAAGAGCATGCAAACTATTCTGGTTTGGCCTGTGCTATGCTAAGATTAGCTCACCCACTTCTACAGTCTTACATGAGGCACCAAGGCTCACGTTTTGTAGATAACAGGACGTTATAAGTTTTAATAACCAGTTTTAATAACCAATAATTAGAATGCAAAAATAACTGATGAATGGGACCCAGTCAGATTTTGTTTGTGTCATTAGCTTTTAACTTGGGAAGATCCTTTCTTGCTACTTGCTGACACATACTACAAAATATTATATTATCATATAAACTTTTATAATAGTTTGGCAGTTCCAGGAAATGTTTGATTTTATTCTAAGCCTAAGAAAACACAAATGCCATGCCAAATACACAAAGTGATCATTATTGACATAAAACAATGTCTTGTGGTCTAGATTATTCATGTTCTGTATAAGTAAAGATGCAAACACATAAAATACTTTTTAATTATAATTCTGAACAAAATCTAATAATCTGTCCAACTTTTTCATCTTTTCAGAGATGTATCAGTAATAGCCGTACTTAGAGATTCTGTAATTTCAGGATATAAGAAATGTGATCAGAATTGCCACAAAAATAAGACTAATATATGTATTTCCTATTTATTTAGAGAGCAAACATAAGCAGACACTTTTACCTTTACATACATAGTAGGCATGCTTGATACAATGCAATTATAGTATATGCATACAAAGATAAATTTTCCATTCAATCTATATTTTGTAGTGCTTGTCAAGCTGGCGGTCAGCCTAGCCATAATGAATAAAGTATCACATACCATTTACGCTTGCATACTATATACTACTCCTCATTTCAGTCCTAGAGATAGGCTAATAGGAGCCACTGTTTAATCCTCCCCAGCAGTGATCTGGTTCATTATCATGCTGACAGGTATGAATTGAAAGTCCCTCATATATATCTCTCATTGAACTAACAAGACATCTATCTTGCAGCCCCCTTCACCTCAAACCATCCATCCTCTGGACAGGCAGCATTTATTACAGATTCTGAAAGGAAGAGGTGCCCGTTTCTCTTCTGAAGGCAATTAGAGAGGCACTTGGAGGGGAGTGATGAGGAAGATCAGAAAGGCAAATACATACAACCAATTGCTTCTCTTTTAGTTATCACACATCTTAAAGGCTTACATTGACTCTGCGCAGCCAGCCAAGAAATGAAATTCTCTGCTCGGCCAGGATCGTAGTTCTGTTGGAACTAGTATTTTATATCATATATCCCTTTTCCCTTTTCAGTTCAAACTCATCCAAAACAATAATATAACGGTACTGCACAAAAATAGTTAAGAATTCATCTTTATAATAAGTGCAACAAGTAAGTTGATGCATGCAAGAAGATGTATAAAAACTTCTATGCAGTGATGTTCCCCACCTTAAACATTACTATACTATACCTCCCAAGTAACTGGTGAATGGTTTGCAGAATTACAATTATCAGGAAAGAGTATGTATAGTTTGGAAGAGACCAGAGAAGGGGGTGTGATACATTTAAATGCATAAAGAGATTTATCAAAGTACAGGAAAAATGTTTAAAACAAGTGGTCATACAAACACATGCTAACACTATACACTAACACAACACATTTTAACACCAAATACAAAACATACACTTGTGCTAACACAATATACTAACACAGACAGTAACGTGTACTTACACATGCTAACAGCATACATTCACACATGCTAAAACCACAAGTTTACATCAGGGCCGGCCTTTGGGGTGTGCGACCTGTGCGACCGCACAGGGCGCCACACTCCAGGGGGCGCCGCCGCGGGGTCCGCCGCCGCCGCACGGTCCACCGCCGCCGCCGCAAAACAATTAAATAACAATTATATATATATATATATATATAATTGTTATTTAATTGTTTTGTCCTATTTTGGTGTGTTACTTACTTTAAATAAAAGTGTTAGATTTTTTTATGGTGTGGGGGGGGTCATATTCCGTTTTGGCCAGGTAAATGCTGCACTTTCGGTTTCAGTCCAGAATTTGTTTCGGTGCATCCCTACTACTAAGCCAGACAATGAAGTGGTAGGCCTACACCACATCAATGTTTGGCGTAGTATATAGTGATTGGGGTTTTGTTACAAGTTTTGTTACAAGTTTTTATTCCTTTCTTTTTTTGGGATGGGGGGGCGCCAGAGGAGTAGTCCGCACAGGGCGCCAGAACACCTAAGGCCGGCTCTGGCTTACATACTCTTCCATTATACCGTAACACACACTCACTCTAATGCCATACACACACTCATTTTAACACCATACTCTTACACATATACACAGATAGGTGACCTATATGGGTTTTGTATAATTAGGTTAGGATCAAAGAATGATCTAAGGGCTGGTATTGTTAACCCTTGCACATTCACACTCTATGTGTCCAGTTATCCAATAGATAACTGTGACAGTAATAATAATAATATGAATAAAAAGGAACCATTAAGAGGTGAGGTCCAGGGAACAGAAAAATGCTTTTGAAAAAAAGCAACACACTTAATTAGTTACTGACCTGGAAGCACTAGAACAAATTGACATTCTTTAAATGTAGTAGGAAAGCACATGTAGTCTATAGGGTCGAATTCTTGTTTGTGCCACCATGCACAGCAACAGATGTTAGCCTTTGAAATACAGGTATCTCAAGTAACAATGGCAAATGAGTCCAACTATTGCCCGTACTAGCATTTATCTCCAGGGCAAAATAATTCAATTTTACAGGTGGTAAATTACCACCTGGGAAATCGCCCTGTCATGCATTCAGTCTAATTTTTAACATTCCTTCACACTTTGTTCCCTATTATCCAAACGGTTAAAAATATGAAACCGTGAGTTATTGCACAAATTCACAACAAATGAAGAAAAATGCATTCCTTTCACAAAGTATAGCGTAACAAATGTATCTATTGGCCAATAATATTGATAAGCTGGTTATTTAACCCCCCCACACACACCTGAGATTTTCTGTTAACTCTTTCCACACTCTAAGGAGGAGCTATGTTTTCTTAGACATGGTATTTAAGGTTTAAATCATATCCCACACGAGAATCCATACTCACATGTGCACCTGGGGCTCTTACACACAACATTACAAAATAACAGCCACAAGACACAGTGATACCAATGCATTACTTGCTTATAAAAAACAGATTAAAGAAAAAAAAAGATATAACTGAGAAATAAAGAAACCAACAACTGGTTGCTGAAGGTTGAGCTAGTATGAAGGATTCACTGGAAGTATACAGGAGGATCAGCTTGAAAGGTCGACAAGAAGCCCAGGCTTCATGGTCTAACCAAGCAGAGCGACAGAAACACTTGTCTTTCCTGTCAAGTGAATGTTATTATTCCTGGAAAAGGTGGAGAAAACAGGGAGGGTTGTTGAATAGAAGGAAAAATGCCTACTGACAGGTGGAGCCTCTTCTTATGCTTTTGTGATTGTCAATGGGGATTGTTTTAGCATAGTGATGTAAGGTCGGCAAAGTGGTTTATTTAAATCACATGCTGGCAGGTGTAAAATTCATTATTCGCTTTTATCTGCATACCATGCCTAATGCCAAATCTGTTATATATCATGTGATGTAGTACTAGTGGCAATAATTAGTAAATACCTTAGACTTCTTGACCCTTTTGATTGTTTGACAGTAAATCAGAAAAATTTGGTCCACATGGTCTTCCCATGTTTTCTGCCTCTACCCATTTTGGTCTTTTATTATGTTCAGGATGCCTTTATTATTTATTATTATTATTATTTATTGTTTTATATAGTGCCGTCAAATTCCGTAGCACTGTACAATGGGTGGACAGGACAAAACAAGTAGTATGTAACATAACAATTTGACTTACAGACACAACAGGTGAGGATGGCCCTGCTCAAAGGAGCTTACACTCTAGAGGCAATTAAATGTCTTCACAATTGTAACCTTCATTATTTCTGCTGAAATGTTATTTAGCTTTTCTATCACAGTTTCAGTAAATAAGTACTACAATATTTTTGGTTACTGTAACAATAACATAGCAATCACGGGAAAAATATAATTAATTATAGGTCACTATATAAGAAAAACTTTTGGTTATACTTGGCTCCATCAATAAGTAACTTGAATCACATAAACTTCACGGTATCACATTTGAGATAATTCTGTAATAATAATCGGTGCTAGAATTTAGACATCTATATAACCTTTGATCGCTGATAAGAGATGTTCCATGAACTATGCATTGCACAGATTTTATCCTCAGTGGTAGATCTAGGTTCCTTGGCTCCTTAAGTGAGAGAATTTACCCAATCTCTAATTCAGTTGACGAAAAGAATAATTATGCTACTTAAGGTTACCTCTTGTGTATTGTGCAAAGTGACTACTTTGCATTTATGAAATTCCTTTTTTTAATAAAAATTCTAACTGGAAAAACATAATAATATGTAACCTCAGGAAAATAATAATTTTAAAAAGATTGTTTTAAAAATAACTTGGAGGGATAACCTCTGAGGAATCTATGTCTGCCAGATACCCTGAGTGGTGCATTAGACCAATAAGGTTCTAAACAGTTGCCTAGTAAGCAATGTACATGGAAGTACCACCTCTGTTTGTGTGAATATGTTACTTCAAGATAGCTAAAAAAGTTACCTTTTTCACTTTAAACCTCATCACATGTAACTATACTTTAACCATGTTTTGCCAAAGTTGGTGACGCACAAAATGGATACAAACATCTAACTTTGTGCCATAATTACGTCTCTGATAACGCAATACCAATTCTCTAAAAGAAAACTACAGTGGAAGTAGAAGCTAGATTTTTGACTATCCAATAAATTACTGGCAGCAGCCATGTGGCTGTATAGCTTCAAAATCTGAAAATGTGTTCACAATTTAAGAACAAGATGGAACCTGATGTCTCTTCTAGGTAAGGTGTCCCCTAACTTCATCTTGACTTTGCATCTAAAAATCCTTGACTGTCAAGAATTGGAACATCTCAACAGACTGTTTGAATTGCTAATAACTTAAGGGAAATATTGATTGCTGGGGTCAGCATGGATTTAGAAACCTGACATGAAAATTAGACAGATAGTTGGAGCTGAATTAAATATCTACAATTTACTTTCTGTGCTTGTGATTTCACAATGACGCCGCATCCAAGAATACAAATGAAGAACAAAAGTTATTGAAAGATGTCTCCCATCAGTCACAAGACATATTAAATGTATATAAGCACTACTTTTCCAGATTCTGAAATTATCAAAATAATAAAAATATATTTTATAAACACAATATGTTACATGCATTCTACCTTTAGAGGCAGGGTTTTACCAAAACTCTTTGTGGGATTTCATGACTTGTCGATAACTGTTCAAGTAACCAAGAAAGATATTAAGAAGAAAAATAATGTCATTTGATCCACTAATACCCAACAATTATCCTACCTTTCTAGAAAACTGATCTCAAAAGAAGGACCTAAAGAAGGGCACTAAAACATTAAACTCAGATACAAATCCTAACTCAAAACAGATTGACAGAGCGTTAGACAATACAAGTGGAATCTATGTTTGGCATATCAAGGTGTTTCTTTCCTACAGTACTTGGTCATATAAAACCGGACAAATCTCTGTTCATACAAGTTCACTCCTCTCTAGGCCACCACTTCTTCCTGTCGTTACATCAAGTGACACAATGGGGAAACTGAGGCAGCTCACACAATGTAAGAGGTAAGGAGGTGCAGGCGGACAGGAGGGGGTATGTATGTTTGTATACATGTGAGCATGCATGTACATGTATAAGCGTATGTGAATATGAATGTGTATGTATAATTGTATGTGATCATGCATGTCTATCTATAAGTGTATGTGAGCGTCAGTGGCGTCGGCAGGGGGGGGCCGTCTTTTTTTTCTTTTTTTTTAATAGACCCGGAGGAGAGAGTGAGAGGCGCCGAGCGGTTGCTGAGGAATAAGTTCTCAGCAACCGTTCGGCGCCTCTCACTCTTCTCCGCGACCGCGAGGCCTCTTCCTGGTTCGCAGTGCCGGCATTTCAAGCCGAGCGCCGGTATATGTCGTCATATCCGGCGCCCAGCAGTGAAGCCGGCAGAACCAGGGATACAGAGACCTCGCGATCTCACCGCTGGACAAGCCCAAGGTAAGTGAACTTCAAAGGGGGGGTTAGAAAGTTAGGAGGGGGTTAGAGAGAAGAGGTAGATAGGAAGTGAGAAGGGGTAGATAAGGATAGATTGGGAGGGAGAGGGGGTAGATTGGGAGGGAGATGGGGGTGGATGGGATACATTGGGAGGGAGAGGGGATAGTTAGGATTGATTGGGAGGGAGAGGGGGTAGATAGGATTGATTGGGAGGGAGAGGGGGTAGATAGGATAGATTGGGAGGGAGAGGGGGGTACATAGGATAGATTGGGAGGGAGAGGGGGGTATATAGGATAGATTGGGAGGCAGATGTGGTAGATAGAGAGGCAGATGTGGTAGATAGGGAGGGAGATGTGGTAGATAGGATAGATTGGGAGGGAGAGGGGGTAGATAGGATAGATTGGGAGGGAGAGGGGGTAGATAGGATAGATTGGGAGGGAGAGGTCTTTATGGGACAAAAACGGCGTACGTTCAGCTGTTTGGGGACAAAGTTGACATAATGTGTAACTTAGGTGCTGGTCAGGTTCTATATGGGCAGTGTGGACACCAGGGCTGGCTTTGGGGTGTGTGACCAGTGATCTATGCCTGTAATTTAGGGGGTTTTATCTATACCTTTAATGCAGAGTTTATATGTAATTTCCAATTGATTTATATCTGCAAAGCTGGGTTTTGTGTCATTCTGTTCATCTGTATCGGCTATATTTCCATACATTATTAATGTTTACCTGCAAATATAGGATTTGCATGTCTTATTCAGTTGATCAATACCTGGAGTGCTGTTTCCATGTGTTGATTATTTGATCTAAACCTTCAGTGCTGAGTGTACATGTGATTTCCAGTTGATATATACCTGCAATGCTGGGTTTGTGTGTTCTGTTGGTTTATACCTGCAATGCTATGTTTCCATACATTATTTATGTATACCTGCAAATACAAGTTTTTTTTTAATCTCATTCAGTTGCATGTGCTGTTTCCATGTGTTGTTTATTTGATCTATACCTGAACTACAGGGTGTAAGTAAAAGAGCGCTATGGTTTAGTGAATGAGGGGACAAAGGGACTCTGGGGATGATTACAGGGGAGAGGACCTCTCAATGTCATGGTGCAGTCAGACGGAGGGAGCACTGCACTGACTCTCACTGTCTTCCCCTGATCTGCAGTCAGTGTGGCAAATATATTGGCAGCAGGGTCTAATATTAATATATATTGGCTGCAGGGGCTAATATTAATATATATCGGAAGCTGGGACTAATGTTTATATTTATCAGCAGCAGGGGCTAATATTAATATATATTGTCTGCAGGGCCTATTATCAATAAATATTGGCTGCAGGGGCTAATATTTATATATATTGGCTGCAGGGACTAATACTATATATCGGCAGTAGGGGCTAATATTAATATATGTTGGCAGCAGGGTATAATTTCTATGTATATCGGCAGCAGGGTATAATATAAGTATGTATCCGCAGCAGGGGCTAATATTAATATATATCCGCAGCAGGGGTTAATATTAATATATATCGGAAGCAGGGTCTAATATTTATATATATTGTCAGCAGAGGCTAATATTAAAGAATGAAAAATAACTGTCACTTTAGCTGTTATTTTGAAATCATATTTTAATCACAGTCTTTACTTCAAAGAGATAAGTGCATATTATGTAGTTAAAAATGCACGTCTAACGTGTGTGTGTGTGTATATATATATATATATATATATATATATATATATATATATAGTGTATATGTACCGTTTTATAATTGGCCCCCCTACTTTGGTCCCTGGCCCCCCATGTGCCCCCCCTAAATATGAAACCTGGAGACGCCACTGGTGAGCGTGAATGTGTATGTATATGTTTGGGGTCACTGAGAAGCTGAAGCAAAGATGACACAGCCAGGCTATTTGGGGGCACTGATAAGCTGCTTTGGCAAAGGTAGCACTCACAAGCAGTTTGGAAGCAAATGAGGTTCTGTGGGACATGTTGCTTAGGGATTCGTGTGGTTTCTCGTTACCCCCTGCACCTATGTGTGTCTAAGTGCATTGATACCAAAGACCAAGTAAATACAACAGGCACATTTTATTTTTGTGGAGCAATAACAAAAGGACACTGAACAGCTATCTTGCTGGAATGTGACAACAACAAAACACTTTAATGCATATCAAAGGTAATGAATAATATACCGTATTTCCCCATGTATAAGACGCACCTTAATTTTGGGGTCCGAAAATTACACTTCTATCATGCCCAGGTTCCAGGATGAGTGTGATGTTAGCTGTGCTGGAATCTGGGTATGCCTGGGCATGATAGGAGTGTTATTGCTGTTAGCAATCATGTATATTTAATAAAGCAATCACACTCCTATCATGCAAAAGCAGCCAACACATGCACATCACTTTCAGCCTCCCTGTGCCCTGTGTACTTACACATCCATGCTATTACACACGCATATTCATTTATTCCCCCATTCACGCAGACTCATACACCCTCCCCCACCCTTACCTGAACTGCAGATCTTCCGGTGCCGCTCGCAGACTTTGTTTCCCTCTGCGTTGCTTGAACTCTGAATTAACTTCTCTTGTTCTGGCCATGGGAGCAGGGTCAGGAACGGAGTGGAGTCATGTGATGTGATGTACATTCACGTGACTCCTCTGGATTCCTGTGTCTCCTGGACGGAACAAGAGACGTTGCTGAGCAACACAGAGGTAAGCGGGAAAAAAAGAAAATCTACCACTGTATAAGACGCACCCTGTTTTCACACACCAAATTTTACGCAAACCTGCTGTAGAATATTTCCCACCTCCTTTTCTCCACTAATGTTTTATGAGTCTTCACTTACTCTAGCTCCTTCTCTGTATATATTTTGCTGAAGGTCCTGTCAGCCTTCTAATAGCAGCAACTTAGTTACTGGTGAATGTGCTTGTGGATATGTTTTGAATTATTGAACTTTTATTTCTGAATGCTCAAGTTCATAATATATAATAAAAACTCAATAAATCATCCCTATCCCAAAACTCTAATGGCCAACCTTTTGCCATCATAAAATCTAGACTCATTCAATGCAATATTTAAAGTATTTTTTTTCTGTTCATATGTAAAATACCTAACTGACCATCATTTTTAGAAAATGGTCATCAAATAATGGTCAGGTTGTCTTGGAGGAGTGAGGAACAAGTCTATATAGGGTAATCACCGTCCACCGTTTTTAACTATTTGTTTAAAGTGATTTAATAACAGGCCTACTAATGCTGCACCAGAAGAATTGCAAAGAACGGTCAAGTAATCTCTATCAGGCCAACAAACAAGGTTGCTGGTAGATATCTAATCCAGGTCAAAGGGTACAGAGAGAAGTTAATGCAATATTCAAGCTGAAGTCAATATGTCAAAGGATCAAGCAAAATTGTTTCAAGCCAACCAAAATAACTAAGCACAGAATTAATTGTGTAACATGTAGATTATTATTATTGCCTACAGGTGAAAAACGTCCTAGTGTGTCAATATCCAGAAAAGTTAGGCACTACACAGTTTGAGTGAAGATTCTTTAGTGGCACGCCGCTTTGGATCCAGGCTTATATGAATAAGGGTGTGGGTTTAATTCTGCCCTGGGAAGAAAAAAGTAATGTGTGGTCATTAAAAGGTTACAAAAAATGTCAGAAATCGTGACACTACTGTCCTATATGTAACTTTGCTAACACATATCTTTTATTTATACTTCCAATTCTTTAGTCCTTAAGAAATTTTTTGAATTTCAACTGGCTTAAAGTTCAGTTAATGATGCTGGAAGGTCTTTAATGCTCTTCGAAATACCCCATCAGAATATCTACTTTTCATTTGGAGAGCTGTAGAGCACCTTCCTCATCATTAAATAGACTTGCTATTGAGATTTCTTTATCTTTACTCAATTTACATCAAACTACAAAACTGAGCAGAATAATTATTATGCTGTTAGCTATACCTTTATATCCCACTATTCAGCAGTCCCTCTCATGTTTTTATTTAACACTTAAGTTCCGTTTCTGTCTGGAATACTTTTAAAACGTATTTCCATTTTTGTCCATACTTAAAAAAAAAATCCCCCCTGTCACAATCCTGGGTTGCCAAGATCCGTTTGTTTTAATTATTGTTGTTATGTGGTTCTTGTTTTCCCTTTTGTATCACCAGTGTATCACATGCCCTTTTGCCTGACTGGGTCCTGGCCATAATCCTCTGGAACTGTTTCTCGGCTAGGACCCGAGCAATTGCCCGTGGACTTTAACCCCTCATAACCAAGACACCATTGACTCCACCAGAGCGCTCTTTCGTGGAGTTAACCCACAGGTGGTGGGGTATAGACCAGGTATGGTTTGGAGAGGGAGCCCACAATGGATCCCCAGTCTCTGTGACTTCCAGGAGAGCGGTCGTTAGCCGGCACTGTTGTCAAACACACGCCCGGCTATATTGCGCTCTGTCCCGGGTAAACTTTAAACTGCTACCGCTCGGGGTCCCCACAGCAGATCATGTCGTTTTTTGGAAAAGCTAGCCATGGGTACCCCGCTATCGCCACCGCTCCTTCGGGATCACCCCCGGTTTGGGGTTATACTGACATTGCTGAGCTTGGTGGCCTGAGTATGGCACCAGGCTGTCTGGGCAAGGCATTGATATGTGATTATGTCCCTTTCATTGTTAGAGTGGTGTATATAAGGCTGTGTGTTTCCCAATAAAGCGTTGTTGTTTACCTGGACATTAGTCTCGTCTAATGCTTCAGGGGCTCGCTATATCACTCATTGTCTTCATTTTCAGGACAATTACAGCGATGTATTTGGCTACGTCTCGCCGCAACTACATTGCTCGCAGTATCGTCTGGCGCTGGAAGCGGTTAACTCTTGCGGTTCCGGGAGGAAGCAACAACTGACGGGTGTACCCAGTTGGGGTAGAGGCCCCCCCCATTGACACCTTTCCAAATTAACAATTTCTTGTGCAATTTTTTTCAAAAAAGTTTTGAATTATACTATTATATTATTCTGAATTATAACATAAACTGCATTCAGAAGCAGAGTTTTAAGGGAAAAAACACAACTAAATAGTCATTTTTTGGACCAGTTTCACCAAAATAAACATGTATAGTCATGAAGAGATATTTTCTTGAATTTGTCATTATGTTCCTTTATTGTGCACATCATCACTAAATCATGTTACTACATAGCATCCATGTACCAGAAATGTAAGCAATCTAGAAAATAGTTATGGTACTGTTTAATAGATTACAAATAGTTTTGTTACAGGGATATTTTTTTCATAACCCTTAACTTTAGGGAATAATTATGCCATGATTCTACATATTAAATGTACCCATTAGCAATCTGGTGAGTCAGGTACATAACAACACATTCATAAACATATTCCAGACACGCATGCCGCATCCAACATATGGTCATACAACATATGCAAGCACACGTCCTCACACAATCACATGCACAATGAGCAGTCAGAAGGAGGTGAAGCTGGCGCTAAGGAAGCTGCTGTGTAATATTTAATGTCAGGTCGGCTTGTCAGTTTTCCGGTAATTAATGCAAACGCAGAATCGCAGCCTCACTGGAATCATATATCAGTGCCAGGCCCACGCGCCGTGCAGAACCAGAAAGTATTATTATGGGAATTTTATATGTATTAGCAGTTGATGCACATTAATACGTTAAAAATGTCAGGCGACCGGGCCTCTAATTGTCTGATTTAAATGTCTATTTGTCAGGAGCTGCCCAGGTGACTGGAGACAGAAGCACATTACACGATTGCAGAGGGAGGAGGGAAGAGAAGAAAAGACCATTTATCCATCTTGGTCACAAGGGAAAAAAATGGCGCTATAAGTGATAAAATAGAAGCCTTAGAGGATATGCCATAAATGGAGGGCCTCCTAAATGAATGATAATGTAAACATATTGAACAATTTTGTACGTGGTTACTGTCCAAAATCATGCATGTTTCACAACATAGTAAAAAGTTAACCAAAGCAAATTTAGTTTTTGCAGGGAATCCTGCATGTGTACTTTGTAAAATTAAAGTAAAATGAAGATAAGTAGTGATGTGTGAATGCAGATTTCCAGTGCTGTAAATGTATAAAATGATGGGTTAGGAGGGATGGGGTGTCCTGGAAAGCAGGAGGGTAAAACAGGCCAACATTTTCAAGCAGAGCCAGTGGCCCACTCTCAGAGGGGGGGCACATTGGGGGTCATCTAATGCAATGCTACATTACCCCATGCCAAAGGCGAAGCCACTCCCACTGTGTGAGGAGCCATAAGGAAGAGCTCCAGGCGCCTTAAGGGTGTGATAGTGGTGTGATGTATGTAAGAGAAGTGAGGTTTGACAGAGGAGTGATATGTGATAGAGGAGTAACTATGTTTTATTATGTATGTTTCAGAGTGGCTGTATATGTACAGTATGTGTGTTAGAATGAGTGTGTGTAAATGTGATTGTATGTGTTACAGTGTGTGTGGGTATAAGTGTGTGTGCTAGTGTGTATGTTACGGGGATGTACTCAGCTGTACCTGCCCTCTGGGCCAAAAGGTGCAAGCCCTCCCTTGTAGTGGGTGATGTAAGTAGAGACATGGGCGTGACAAATAAAAATCTGAAAACAAGTAATATATTATCAATCATTGATTGTTGGTACATAACCATTTAAATACTATGACAACCAACACTAGGTGTCTCTTTTTTGGGAATAATATTACTGAAGGTAAACACGTACAAGCGTCTAGTAGGTTGCCCAGTGAATTATGATGGAAAAGAGAAGGCCTACTTTCTGTACAGAATTATGTCATCTTTACATATTGTAATAATAATAACTATTTGATATTGATGCTATATATGAAGCACTGGGGGGAGTTTGGGGAAACACTGTTATTCAACACCCTTCAGTAAATACCGGTAAAAGTCCCGGAATAATAAGAGAACTTGGCAAGCATAAATCAGCATGAAGCCTGTATCCATGTGATTCTTCCATTTCAATATGAGTGAGCCAGAGCTTGGAGTCATAAGAATCATGGGAGCTGAAGGTTAGTAACAACTAAACAGCTATGTATCTTCTGTCTTGGTTCTAAGGCTGCACCTAAGATGTAAAATAAGGCTACTTATTAATAGTCTCTTCAAGTCCTTCTTTTAATGGTTTCAGTGATGGAATTATTCAGACAACTTGGCTGTGCCTTTCCAAATTCAGATCTGAACCTTGCTACTACTGAATGTTATAATTGATCAAGTACTTCTTAATTTGTATGCTGTATAAACCTAGCTAACCTAGGTAATCTATTTATGAAGATGGTACCTGGCTTTGCAATAAAAAAAACAATGGCAGTGATATAGGTGACAAATTGTGTAATGCTCTCTTTAACATTTGCACAAACTTTCCTTTTAAACCTCAGCACACTAAAGCTTAATTAGGTGGAGGAAATAATTTATCTTATCCCCAGTCACTGACTTAACATCTTTTTTCTCAGTGGTGCTCAGGTTATAAGAATGCAGATCTGGAATTAAAGGCGTCCTACCCTCCCTGTGCTTGGGACAGTAAAAGCATAGCCATGTCTTAGTGTCCCTAGTCAATATCTAGCTCATTCTCATTTACATTGTGGTTTCTCATTGTCCCTTCCTGGACTTGTCTACTGTCTGTCACAGCTCATCTCTCAAGCCATCTTGCTTCCCACAGTTCACTTCTCACACCTCCCAACAGTTTCAAATTGAAGCCCCTACCTGTCAGTCTTCTGAAGAAGTCTGGCAATGCGCCCATGAGAAAACAGACTGGAAAGAAAAAGTTAAACCTTGTTCTAGGAAAGTGTGACATTACAAAATGAAACAAAATTCACTGAATTGCCTAGGCACATAAAAATAAATGGTTAGATCAGAATATAAAACAGAATGGTGGCCATAGCTAGGCTACTGTAGTTAACATACACAATGTTCCAATGCTGCATTAGGGTGTAGGTTTATTCTAGTACAACTGTTACAGTACAGAAGTACCTTTAAAGAGAATCATCCGGCTGAGATCTTTCTGATTTTCCCATGTGCACTGTTGTGACTACTTGGTTTATATACTTAGAAATTAAGACACGTGTATTCATCTGAGATTGCGGGACAGATGTGATTTTCTGGTGTTGGAACTTCTTTTTAAGTGATTCTGAATGGACCAATATTAGCTTTTATTGACCAAGTCCCATTACTGTGATATTACAGACCACAAGATACAAAATGATCTACCCTAATGTTCACTTTTTTATGGGATCTATCCGTTGCCAAGATTTTTTTATTTTCTATTTTGTTTTTCATTCTGTAGGGATAGGCATAGGGTCAGTTTCCAGACGTATCTGTAATGAATTTATCAATTTAGTACTGACATGCCTCTGATGAGTTTATGAATCACCATGCTTCCAGATACTACTAGTCTTTCCATATTCAAACATCTAGAGATGCCACCAACCCATACAGTATATAAAAACAAATACATTTAGCTTATTCCAAAGCATTCGTCCTATTAACATTCCCTTTTCCCACGGTTGTCTAAAAGACCACTCCATATACCTCTCAGAGTGCCTCTGAATCTGTAATTATCATTGGATGCTAAAGGTGAAGAAAATGAAGACCTACCAATATTTTTTTGTTTTTTTGTTGGAATAGGGATATAACCAGAGCCGGCCTTAGGTGTTCTGGCGCCCTGTGCGGACTACTCCTCTGGCGCCCCCCATCCCAAAAAAAGAAAGGAATAAAAACTTGTAACAAAATTTGTAACAAAACCCCAATCACTATATACTACGCCAAACATTGATGTGGTGTAGGCCTACCACTTCATTGTCTGGCTTAGTAGTAGGGATGCACTGACACAAATTCTGGACTGAAACCAAAAGTGCAGCATTTACCTGGCCAAAACCGAATATGACCCCCCCCACACACCATAAAAAAATCTAACACTTTTATTTAAAGTAAGTAACACACCAAAATAGGACAAAACAATTAAATAACAATTATATATATATATATATATATGATTAACAGCAATCACATTCCTATCATGCCCAGGCATACCCAGATTCCAGGATGTACTCGCAGACTTGGCATGATAGGAGTATGATTGCCCTATCTACCCCTTCTCACTCTCTTCTGCCCTATCTACCTCTTCTCACTGCCTTCTCCCTATCTACCCCCTCCTAACTATCTACCCTTTCCCTCTTTGAAGTTCACTTACCTTTCAGGAGTCCTGCGGTGGGGGTGCAAGGCCTCTGCCTCCCAGCTCTGCCACTGTATGGAACAGTATAGAATGATGGGAGTTATGATGTACTTTAGAGCATAATTATTTAATGAAAAAGACATTGGAAATGGTACAGCATAACACCCATCACTCTCACACATTTACCAATCCACACATATACCAATCCACACATATACCAATCCACACGCATACCAATCCACACGCATACCAATCCACACGCATACCAATCCACACGCATACCAATCCACACGTATACCAATCCACACATATACACTAATCCACACATATATATCAATCCACATTTACCAATCCACACATATACACTAATCCACACATATATACCAATCCACATTTACCAATCCACACACATACCAATCCCCACATATACCAATCCACACATTTACCAATCCACACATATACCAATCCACACATATACCAATCCACACATATACCAATCCACACATACACTAATCCACACATATACCAATCCACACACATACCAATCCACACATACTAATCCACACATACTAATCCACACATATACCAATCCACACATACACTAATCCACACATACACCAATCCACACATATACCAATCCACTCTCACTCTCACTAAATGCTTTCCTACCTTTCCTCTTTTCTCCTTACAGCTCCTTTTCCTTCTCTTCGCTCCTCTTCTTCAGTTCTTCTGTCTTCTTCCGGGTCAGAGGGCACGGGCAGCGGTGGGCGCGGCTTCAGTGTTGTGCGCCGGGATCTGACAACAAACCCCGGCGCACAGCAGCTGTTCCCGCGCGGATCACAACGGAGCGGTATCGTAGGTCTTTAACAGACCTCCGGCTCCCTTGAGTGATTTTAAGCCGGGTTCAAGGGAGATCCGGGAGGTGCCGGGTGCCCCCCTGATGAGCGGCACCCGGTGCGGACCGCCCCCCCCCCCCCACGCTAGGTACGCTGCTGGCGTCAGCACTATGGACAACATGTGACACTGGCTAGTAGTGGTCCTGACAAGTCCTGCTTATCTGATTTTTTTATTATCATCATCATTTATATAGTCATTCAACTAGTGCTTTATACAGTACATGAAATACATATTAATATACTTGTGATAATGATCCCATGTTGTAAATCCATAGAGCTTAATCAGCCATGTTCATTGTGATTACATCTATTCACACCTGGGTACCTATAACTGGAAGTTAAATGTGTAGACATAAATTAATTTTCCTTTGTAAGTGTGTAATTTGTGAAAATATTCTGAGAAGTAATAAATACAAAACAAAAAAAATAGAGACCTAAGTTCACCTATCCCATATAAGAAGTATTTCTCACTTGCTTACTGCCTCAGTTTAGAATGGCATTTTCTTAATAATTATGTGTTCTGAAAAAATTGTTTTAAAATATCCTTGTTATGAGTGTATAGACCCTCATCTTCCAGGATAATATGTGGTTACAATGTGACAGCTGGGATCAGAGAAATGTTTTAAATGGCAGTATCTGGAGGGCTTCTGCTAATGTAATAAGTATGGGTATGAATACTTATAAAATGATAATTTTAAGAGGAATCAAATGATCAAAAGAAATAATTGCTTCCCAACAGTATTTTCTCCATTGGAGTAGTTTTCCTGTAAAAGTATAATGCCTGAAATTATTTTTTTCCAGTTACACTCAGTTTTGTTATTAGGCTTGCATCTTTTCTGATTAAAAATATACAATTTAATATTTTATTTAGGTGGTCTTTCCAATATTTATAGATATTAGCTCCAGAATAAAGTTGTAATTAGGGAGCAAACAAATGTTCCTGTTTATGATTCCACACCCTAAACGAGAAATGCTTTGTATAAATGCGGCCCATTATATACCAAATATTGTTGGGTTCTCCATAGTTCTAAGCCATTGATCTAAGTCCGGAGCATCCCATAGGCGTCCACAGTCCAAATGCGGCCCGCTGGACAGGTTCGGCCGGTATGAGATCTTCAGCAGTAAACACACCTCCAACCAGAGCCGCGCCTAGGTGAAGTTTGTGCCAACTGAGTCTCGCTACCTCTTCCTGCAGATCCGCTTCTTCTCTTGCATCATCTTTTTCTTCTGTCTACTTTCTTCATCCGCTTCCCAACGTCTGCTTCTCTGTAAACCAAGCCTCCTGGACCAGGGAGGAATAGGGAAGAGGCTGTCTCAGTAGTTTCACCTTTGTACAGAAGTACTCCAAAAGGCCAGAATAATGAAGACGGATTTGAGGAAAAAGAGAAATGTTTCTGTACCTCTCTTTCTCAGTCAATCTCTCTGCATTATGCTGGCCCCCTTGGAGTACTTCCGCAAAAGGGTGGCCTCTCCTCCTTTTCACCAATTTGGGGAGAGGTTGTTGTGAGGCGGCAGAGGATGATGCCTGAATATGCAGGTGGAGTCTAAAATGCAGGCAATGCAACCGCTACTAATCAATAACAAAACGATAGCCAGGGTCTGGTACACAGAGAGTCAGCAAGCCTTAGGAATCGCCGGGGTCTGATACACAGAGAATCAAAAAGCATTAGGAATAGCCGGGGTATGGTACACGGAGAGTCAACAAGCCTAGGAATAGCCGGGGTCTGGTACACGAAGAATCAGCCAGGAAAACAAGAGCAAGAGCAACAGCACAAATTAATCTCAGTGCTCAGTTTTGAAATTACCTGCTAGCGGTCGCCACGTCCATGGTCGTGACATCACTTGCGCGCGTTCCCCACTGTCTGTGTCGGGGAACGCATAAGGTTTGGTGAGAGCGCGCACCCAGAAGAGACCATGCGGGCAGTAAAGGAGGGAGCAGCGGACACAACGTGGGACCTTTCTCTTTGGGTGAGTGGCTGCGTTGGGGATTCCTGAGGGGACCCTGACAGGTGTGCCCAGAAGCTCCACCATTTTGGGGAAGTGCTCATAGAGGCCCGGTACATAGAGAAGCAGATGAAGAAATAACACACAGGGAGAAGCATATGAAAAAAGAAGACATAAGAACAAGAAGAGGCAAGAGAAGAAGGAAAGGAGACAGGGACGCGAAAGCAGTTTGTGGAAAAGGTAGGGAAACAATGAAAGAGAGAGAGTGTATGTGGGGAAAGAGTGAGTAAGAGAGTGTGAGAGATTGTGTAAGAGTGTGCGAGAGTGTGAGTAAGAGAGTGAGAGATATAAATATATATATATTTATATATAAGTATAGGAGTCATGCTGTACCACCATCTGTGTCTGGCTTGCTATATAATGATTGGAGTCATTCTGTACCACCATCTGTGTCTGGCTTTCTATATAAAGATAGGAGTCATTTTGTACCACCGTCTGTGTCTGGCTTGCTATATAATGATAGGAGTCATGCTGTACCACTGTCTGTGTCTGGATCACTACATAATGATAGGAGTCATTCTGTACCACCGTCTGTGTCTGGATCACTATATAATGACAGGAGTCATGTTGTACACCACGAAGCAGACTTCAGATAGGGCACCACGGAGCAGACTTTGGATAGGGCACCATGGCTGGAAGCCCACACCACAATGCAAATGCATTAACTGCGTTGAGCAGGTATTTATAGACATAGGGTAACACCCATGTAAGCAGGTGTAGCTGGTCAGGTAATATGATTTTGAGATTCCACATACCGAAGAGTGGCCTCTAGAGGTTACAAGTAAACATGACGTGTTATAATTATCATATAGTCCAGGCTGGCAGGGTGGAACTCTGACACAACGAAAAATTAGAGCAGCCCCTCCACACACATACATTTCTAATGTACACACTGTACAAAAAACTTGGATGCCCCTGTTCTAGGTGTTCTGACCAGTCGTCAGAATTCTGCCAGTCTGTCCCTCATGAGCTGTAAGATCCCGAGAACTCATTTAATCTGGAAACATAGTAACACTTAAAACCAAACTGACCAATACTTGATGACACTTTTTCAGATATAGATGAATACAGTACTCTTGTCTACTGGAAATCAATCCAAAAAATTACAAATGTATTGTAAATTATCCTCTTAGTTCCCCTTGAAGGGTATAGAACATTGTTCCATCATCTCAACTGAAACATACTGAAATGGAGGTTAGCTAACAGACTTGTTAATGGTTATACCTCCCAAAAAGGTGTATTTTTAAAACGATATCTGCATGAAAGTGAATACAATAGATGCAAAGGATTGGTTTAGTTAACCTTTTATTTAAAATTACATGTATTACTCATCCTTGCACTCATATGAGGAGAAGCTCTGAGGCACTCAACTTTTTAAAAGGGCTTTGTAACCTAAACAGTAATTACAATAAGATTAAAGCATATAAGGTTATCTATTCATTGCAAGCACCGTATTACAAATTAATTACTGAAACGTAGAGCAATTGATTTGTTTAATGCATGGTACCGTTGCGTCCTGCAAATAAAATTTGCTGCACTTTTCTTTGCAGTTCGACTGCATTCATGTTTAGATTCCTTTATATACAATTTGTTCACAGTTTCACATTTTTCTTTATGTAGCTAAAAAAGACTTGACGTTTCCATAACTAATTAGAACGTTTAAATATATCCGTGACTGCGATTCCAATTTATTATGGGGCAACATGCAAACTGCCAACTGCCTAAGACTGCTGGGAGTTGGAATGTGATGCTTGAGCAGCTGGTTCCCACACTTGCTTATTCCTTAGACAATTCTTGGAACATTCTCTTTAAGAAATGAACTCCTTTGTAGCAGGACAGTCCTGCTAACAACTCACGCCTGCTCTGTCTGCCTCTTTAGTATTGCTTCAGCCATCTTCTGATAGAGGGGGCTGTCAGTGACAGACAGCTCCAGCCCCCCCCAATGGAAAGAAATCAATATTTCTGACCTTTAGCTAGCTGCCGAGGTCTGATTCACAGCACTGAGCTCCCTCCTGCAGCATAGAACCACAACACGCCTAATTCATTGAACCAGCCTGACAGGCGGCTGAGGGAGAGACCCATGAAATGTTCAGCTCTGCTGTCTTTCTCTTTCTCTAACTTGCTCTCTACTGATCTCTCTTTATCAGCATCTCATTCCATGTTTCTTCCTCTTTTATCTCTGCCTCCTACCTTTAATCTCTGTCTCTTCTGTTATCTGCCTACATTCTATTTTCTCTATTGTCCTGTGTGTGTAGAACTCATACAATACATCCAGTGCCCTCTGTATACACCTTTTCCCTATCTATCCTTCGCATGTCAGTACGACCATACCTCATCTCCTCTCACACTTTTCTTTCCAAGACCCCTTGGAGACCTGCCAATATAATATTTCCATGACAACTAAAATCTGAGGAAGAAACATACAGTGGTGTGAAAAGGTATTTGCGCCCTTCTCGATTCACTATTTTTGCTTATTTGTCACATTTAAATGTTTCAGATCATCTAACTCATTTTAATAAAAGACAAAGACAACATGAGAAAACACAAAATGCAGCACTTAAACAATGATTTCATTAATTTAAGGTAACAAGTTAATCAACACCTATATTACCCATGTGCAAAATTAGTTGTCCCTCCTTTCCAATCAGAATTTTGTATCATTATCCTGATGATTAAACCAACTGTGCTTGAGCTTTAGGTCACAAACTAATAGCCATACATTCTCCTTCAGGCTTTTCTGGTACAATTTATGGTTCCATCAATTATCACAAGCTGCCCAGGTCCTGCATGGCAGCCCCAGACCACCACACCACCACCGTGTCTGACTGTTGGTGTAATGTTCTTATTGCAGAATGTTTTGTTAACTTTACTCCAGATGTAACGGGACAAATATCTTCCAAAAAGTTTCACTTTGAATCATCAGGCCACAGAACGTTATCCCAAAAGTATTGGGGGTCAGCGAGATGTTTGATGCTAGAAACTATAGGGACTACTATTGCAGCTATAGATATGGACTGGATGTTCCTATTATAATATTGAATTATAAACACTGACAGGCTGGCCTGAATGGCATAGGGGCACGTAACGCATCATTACATGGCCAATTTCTCCTAGTGAGATTCCAAGTTTTTCACAATTATTTATGACAGGAAGAATTTAATAAATGCAAGTTTAACATCTCTATAGGAAATATAGTGTATTGTATACACTGCCATTGACAATGCTATTTTGACTCTTTTTAGCTAGAAGATAGACTCTTTATTGTATAGGATATTGGTGTTGGTGGGGGCTGAACAATACAGGCCCACCTGGTCAGTTGCCCAAGCCAAGTATACCAGCCCTCATGTTGTTAGGAGCATTAACTGCCGGGCCGAGCTGAAGAAAACGTGGAGGCCCTGGCACTCGAAAGCCGGTGGCTGCCTAGTGGTGTAAGCAGGGCCGATGGCTGGTTATGGCATGCATACGTTATGGGCATATGCAACCAAGTGCCGCACACTGCAGTACCTGATCTGCTGCTGGAGCACAAAATCTGGTGTGTATGGAACGATGCCTGGCAGTGTCCCGTTGTGATGGATGGTTAATCCACGCTGGATTACATTTCTAAAAGGCCGTAAGGAGAGCACCAAATTAGGGCATTCTATTCTGCATGCATAACCTTATTGAAAGATCAGATTGGTGCATATTGAGCGTACTATTCTCATTGCTTGCTGTGGTCCATGGGAGGATCACCAAAAGTCCTTCGTTTTAGCCTAGATTACCTTGTAGGTAATCACGCTACGCATTGTAGTAAAGTTTAAAAAGACAATTTATTGCAAATCGATTCCACGCCATTACTGTTGCATCACAACAATTTTAATGGGACAGTATCACAGTACAGTGATGTACATGTGTGTTTACCATATACAGTTACCCATAGGCTGCAACAATCTGATGCAGAACAGAATAAATGTTTACTATTCAGTTGTGACAGCAACTCATGCCTTTTAGTAAAACTAAGACACTGAAGCTGCATTGATCACATATCAAATTTGACATTTAAAACACTAAACCAGTGAAAGACAATTAGGAAAGAAGATAAATATGATGAAAAAAATAATGATTATAATAATAATAAAAACATGTGTAGTGTTTAATTGAAGGCTAACATAATTAGATGGCATATGTACAACACTTAGATCCTGAAATCACCCACACTTCTTAAATACAATAATAATAATAATAATAGACCCCAATGATCTGAAGGTACTTTTATTTTCACCGATTTATTTTGTAAATGCTTACATGAAGGAACAAGCGACTAATAAAATAATATTTTTATAATAATTATTATATATTATGTTATAGATCGGGATAGGTATACCTAGATGTTTACTAAGGGCAAACTCTCTCCAGAGGCAAACTCTACTGACCCCCACTGGAGGAGCAAAGTCCTTTAACCGGCCAAAAAAGAAGTGGGTGCAACGTCTATTCCTACAGACCTCTGCTTCAGCGTTGTCTTGCAATACTGCTGGTGATTGATGATGAGCTCCTGGATATGATATCATGAACCATGCCTGTGCCTATCCCTAGTTAAAATGTGTGCGTGGATGTTAGTGTACATGGTTATTATAAGTGTGTATTTTGGGAGATTACAGTGTACAAGTTAAACAGTGTATGTGTCAGTGTAGAGTGTTAGACTGTGTGTGTCAGTGTACGGTGTTAGCACTACAATTATTACATGTGTGTGTTAGTGCACAATGATAAAAACTGTATAGGATGTCAGAGTATGGTGTTAGAATAAGTATGTGTGTGGAGTGTCAGGGGACTATGTGTTTTGGGGGTGTCTGTGTTAGAATGTATTGTGCAGAGTAACACAAAGAAAGCAGATGACTCTGCACCCTACTCTGTACAACTTCTTAACTACTTGATCCTGTTATCATGGTGTATTGTCAAATTCGCAGTTTACAGCTGAGCTGTTTATGTTCTATGCTGATTCTGTGTTAACAGGAACATTCCTGACAGCCTTAAAGATGAAACTGCTGCATGAATGACCCAATGATGGATATGTTATATGGATTTACCAGTTTACAGATACAGGAGACTAACCATAAGACAATGCATGCAATTTCCTGGGCCCTCTGTAAAAGGAAGAATCCTGATATGAGCCACACCACTAAATGACCACTCATAATAAATGCTGACACATGTTTTGTGGAACGTTAGTTGTCCAAAATTTAGTATTTTGCATAAATACTGCTGGAATTCTGCTCTGGTCACATAATTAACGTATGTGCCAACATGTTAAAAAAATTAAAATATGTGATGTCTACCCGACTTCTTTGAATGTATGAAATTTTATTCTGGATACAAGAAGCTGCAGTGAGATGTGCACAAAAGCAGAGTATAGAAGAGATATGTTAAGGGGCATAATTAGTTAAAGAAAACAGGAACGTGAGACCAAGCGCACAGGTTATGAAGGAAAGGTCTGGCGTGAACATAGCTGGGGACAGTATAGAGAAAGGAGAGAAGTGTATGTATAGCCAGGGCAGGGGTAGAGGTGAGAGGTGGGTGTGTTCATACATTGATGTAATTCCAGGCACGACTCTCCTGGTTTCTTATTCTATACACAGCTGGCAGATGCCGACATTGATTGCTCCATTTGTATTTCACATCGCAACCAGAGAGGGCGGGCTCATCGGGCGGATGGCAAATCTGACATTTTTAAATCCTGATACTTAAAAACTCAATAGCCCCCAGGAGAACAGGGGATCAATCTTTGCGATTGGGAAGCAATCCGAGCTTTGCTCTAGCTGGTAAATCATTTGGGATTTTTAACTCATTCATTTCACAGTGACACATTTTGCCTGTCAGAATTTTGAGAAAGGTTAGTAATTAAATTCCAAGGTGACGTTTTTCCCAGTCATAGTCTCAAGATCCAGCTCTTCTTGTCTTACTTTATAATGCTTTAGCTGCCATGCCTTTACAATGCAGCTAAGATGCATTGAAAATAATGTAAATATTGGATTGTCAATACAGGAAATCCTAAATGGTATCTGTGGTCAAAATAAATCTCCTGTCCCTGTTGTAACAGATGAGAGAGAGAGGGAGAGAGAGAGAGCATAGGTCCTTGTTAGCTAAATGGTGTTTTTTCATAAGACACAATCATTTTTCTTAAGACACAATCATTTTGTGAATGTTAATGTATTTTAACATATTTCAGTATTGCGTGTTAACAATAATGTTTATAGTTACCCCTCTTTGGACAGTAGTTATGCATTGTATGTCACTTTCACTTAAAGAACACACATATCAGTGACAATGTAAAAGATATAGGCATCTCTACCATATAACTTTGTAACAGTTACTGGGTTCATGGAGCTCAGAGGTAGGTATATGAATGAGAGTAGTCAAAGGCAAGCCAAAGTCAACCAGGAAATCAGATATCTGACAAGCAGAATCAGAGTCCAAATTTCTAGGTCAGGAGTAAGCCCAGGTCAAGCCAGGTGATGAGATGTCAGACAGACTGGATCAGAATCCAGAGATGAAATCACTTGTAAAACCAAACTAGCAGTATTTACCATGTGTAACAGATGTTGGTGCCCGAATGGGTAATGTTGGCTTCCTCCGCTACTACGAAACATCAGCCAAGACTCGATGCTTGAGAGTAAAATCATGAACCAATGGAGAGTAACACAGCCAGGCCCGGACTGGGACAAAAAATAGGCCCGGGCATTTAAGCCCGAGCAGCCCATATTTATTTATTTATTTATTGTTAAAGCCCACCCTTCATGTACCATCTTTGCATTTACTCATTCACACAAATCATTAACACATTCATTAATGCAGTCTCACAAATCATTCAAGCAATTCATCCACACATTCATTAATGCAGTCTCACAAATCATTCAAGCAATTCATCCACACATGAATTCATTAATTGTCATACGCATTCACACAATTCATCCACACATTTATTCATTCATTCATTCTCATACGCATTCACACTACCCCCTCTCCCCATCTTATCTGCCCCTTCTCACTATGTTCCCCCTTTTCACTATGTACCCCTTTTCACTATGTACCCCCTCTCACTATCTATAACCTCTCCCCATTTCTCACTATCTAACCCCCCTCTGCCCCTTCTCACTGCACCCCCCTCCCTCACCCTACTTACCTTGTTGCCGGAGCAAGCAGCAACTGCGGCCGGGCCCACGGCAGGACCAGACTAACTGGGCCTATGCGGCCTCTACGGCCGCATTAACGCAGGGCATAAGGGGCACCTGCCCCTTAAGCCCGCCGCAACTGCGACCGGGTTCGCCTCTCTAAGGGGCCGGGAAGCCCCCACCAGGGCCGGCCTTAGGGGTCTGCGGCCGCACAGGGCTTACATTAAAACATCGGGGGGGGTTTTTAACTTTATTTAACATCCTCCATGTTAAATAAAGTTAACAAAAACTTTATTTAACATGGAGGATGTTAATTAAAGTAAAAAAAAACAACAAAAACCCCGATGTTTTAATTTAAACCCTGTGCGGCCGCACACCCGTAAGGCCGGCCCTGGTGGGGGCTTCCCGACCCCTTAGAGTGGCGGACCCGGTCGCAGTTGCGACGGGCTTAAGGGGCAGGTGCCCCTTATGCCCTGCGTTAATGCGGCCATAGAGGCCGCATAGGCCCAGTCAGTTCGGTCCTGACTGGGCCTATTTTAAGGTAGGGGCCTGGAGCTGCAGCTCCATCAGCCCCTAAGTCAATCCGGCCCGGCCCACCGGGAAAACGCCCGGTGGTGCCCGATGGCCAGTCCGGGCCTGAACACAGCACACATAAAACTTTACATTACATTTATTTTTAAAGCGCCGGAATATTCCACAGCGCTGTTACAGTCAGTAGAACAATTTATATACAAAAACACATACAATAACAAACTGGTACAAAGGAGAAGAGGGCCCTGCTCTTGTGAGCTTACAATCTAGTCGGTGGTTGAGGGGAGTGAGACGATAGGAGAGGACTGCTTGGATGGGGATGAGTTGATCTGGGTCCAATGATGTGTTGAAGCTGTTGATTGAATCAGATGGCTGTGATTATGATGATGGTTGGGAGTAATGGGAAGGAATGTTGTACGCGTCCCTGAACAGGTTGGTTTTCCGAGAGGTTTTGAAAGTGGCGTTTGAGGCAGAAGGTGAACGGAACAGGGAAGGGAATTTCACAGGAGGGGTGCGGCGCGGGTGACATCCTGCTTTCTGCAGTGGTACTTGGTATGTAGTTTGTATGTAGCTTCCTCCAGATTAACTCCAGTGTAACTCTTAACTGCCCACTTATGAAGAGTCCACTTGGGGTAAGGTCACAGCAGCTACATTTCCAAGCTTTCTCCCAAAATGCAGGTACCCAAAATCTGTATCTGAACTCCACAGTCTTTAGAGTGTCAGGTAATTGGGGAAACTTGGCACTCTGCACCAGGGGGAAGAAGTAGTCCCAACGGATCCCTTGTACCCACCTCCCAAAAAACAGAACACCTTTCAATGCCAGGGCCCATAGTCTGTAGGGAGAAGGCTGGCCCTCAGGCCTCTCCAGGAGCCCGGGGCACAGAGGCTTCTGTGACTCCATGGCTATGATCCCAGGGGTAGATGCAGAAACAGATCTTAATCAGGGTCAGTAATTGGTATCAGGAATCAGAGCAATACAGAGTGCAGGAGAGGTTTTATACCTGAGCTGTGCATGCACCAGTGACACTTGCCATTACCTTATTGTTGACTGGAGAGGAGGCCCACAAAGTGAGGTATGTTGACAACATAATTACATTGATTACATTTGCTGCAGTTGTCTCCTCATTTTTGAACTCCATGAGTACATTTTTGTGTAGGTAATCGTTCAATGAGGTTTACCTGTTGAACATTGTTTTGAATTTGTCTTCATACATATATAGTGTCCTATACCCTATATAGTATTTGTAAGACTTGGGCGCAGGCCAACACAGAGTGGGGGGAAAAAATTGTATTCCACAGATATTCTCCCGTTCCTGTGTTTGGTTTGGGCGAATATTCATGTACATTCTTAGTGTTCGTTTTTAACGGGGTTAACGCGGAATGCACTATGCAGCAGCTTTGGCGCCAGGATTTTAAAGGTCCGTACGAGCGACTCTATTGGTCGCCGACAGGGGCCTCCTCTGCCATTGATGGCTGACGGTCTTAAGTATCTTTCCAACATCTTCACTGTAAATCAGTGTCAGGTTCCACTATTGAAGCTTAATCCATATCTAGTCTTTGTGATTAACAGGCTGAGGGGGTTCAAGCCTTTGCAGAACAGCAACGGGGACAGTGCATCACTTTGGTATATGAGACACATGATGGTCACTTGTGCTATATAATGTCCTGATGAAAGTCAGCAATGACTGAAACGTCGACTTGACTTTGAATAAAGAGAAGTTGTTAACTTGAAGACCAGGAGTGCCGACCATCCTTTGAGAGTGCTTTGTATGGAAACTGCTGGTTACTAGCACCAGGCTTGGAATATTTGGAATGGTGTGCAATGGACTTTGTGAGTAATATTTATCATATTATGAAATGTCTACAGTTGCACAAAACTAACAAACCCGTCCGTGATTCTCATAAATAATACATGCATAGCATATATCTGCATTTTAAGTTCCATCTCTCAGTTTAGCTTACATAATACCTGATAATACATTTACAAACACCCTCTGAAGGTTCTTTGACATTGTATTATTGTGGAAATTATTACTCTGGGCAGTAATATTTCTTTTCTATAAGAAAGTAAATGTATCATGGACAAGTAAATTAATAGCGACATACTTATGAATTATGTAGCTTGTAGACTCGTGCATTCTGATTTCTATGAATTGCAAATGTAAGGAAATTTGCATATTTTGTCAATTCGTACAAGTCTCTGAAAACGAAGCAAGACTCCCATGAAACGAATGTAAACGAAGCAAAAATCTCAGAATTTTTATTCTCTTATACTCTCAATCCCATTCCCTAACACTCTCATTTATTTTCACATTATCTGAATGTCTCCCTACCTTCTCCTTGACCAGCTCCACTTTTTCACTAGCATCTTCTTTATCTTCTTGTTCTTCTCACTTCTGTCTTCTTTCTTCGTCCTCATTTCTGCGGACATGGCCTCCTGGTAAACTTTCATAAAAATGGCAGGACAGTCGAGGAGAAGGTAGGGAGACATTCAGAGAGTGTGAAATTTGGTTTCCAAATTTAAAAAGCCCCAGTTTGAAAACAAATGGGACAAAAAGACTGAAAAGTTTGTCTTAATGATTTTTGTCCCATACATGTCTAGTAGCTTGTGCTTTGGAGGGCAGTTTTGTGAGAGTGGTAGTAGGGTTAGATTAACATCTTACACCAGGTAAACTATATAGGATTCCTATCAAAATCATCCTTTATATTTTTTTACAACAAAATTTAGAGTTTTCCAGTCCAGTTATTTTTCCCATAATGTTGAGATATACTTAATCAGTAACATATTTTACATTCCCATTTTACTCATTAAACAGTCAAAAGGAGTACCAGAGTATATTTATTCTGTGTTGATGTAAGCAAAGGTTTTCCCATGACCTAGCTACAGCAGAAGATTCACCAAACTATAATCCAGGGCATTGCAAAGGTCAAAGGCAGAATGCGAGAGCTATTTTTATGATTCACAAACCCACATCTAGAGAAATCCAAATAGTATTTATTGTTTTTGTCCAGTTACAATAAATTCATAGCTGTTGCTGGTGCCCAGTGAGTTAAATGGCCAGACATTAAAGGCTATGGGCACCTATTTTAAAACTGTAAGCCATTGCTCAGTTTCTTTTGTCCATGTATGTTCATATAGAGAGAGTAAAATGTTTCTTCCAGCTTTACTCTCAAATTAATTAATCTGTTGATGTCTAAAACCAGTGCCTTTCATTGATCTATCAGTTTTGCTGCATAAGGTAATTTGTTGTAGAAAGCAAGAGCCCCTTTGGCTAATTTAGCAGATACTGTTCTACATGTTTAATCTAAGTTACAACCAACTTTGATTGCACCACTAAACATAATGTAGGACCATCCAAAAAGTTTGAAAAACATTTTTCCCTCTATAACGACAGCACTATATTATTGAGGAGGGAACAGTAACGCAACTGCGAATAAAGAAACACTTGTAAATCATAGAGCCAACATTAAAAAGCTGAAGAGGTGATATGCATGGATAAACATAGGTCCCTAAGTCTTCTGGGGTATACTACAACCTAGTCATGCACTCAGTCCTGTCTGGAAATTAGCCTGGTTATCTGAAGACATGTTATTGCTTCCAGCAAACAGGCACAGTTGTCGAGATCATTAGCAACTACATACTTTTGCTAGAATTATCTCATTTTTTCAAGTATCAGGCACTGAAAGAACCTGACAAGCACTGGATTCTAATATCCTTCCTATTTGAAAAGGAAAGAAATAAAGCATAAAGTTCTCACTTCACACAAATAAGACTGGGATACCTAATGTGTTAAATGCATATTGGAGTCTATGCTTCATTCAGTCCTGGACGCTAGGAAGGTTGAGACATAAGTCTAATTTTCTAACACTAATAACAAACACGAGAATGATTCCATGCAAAATGGACTCCAACATACATTAAAAATATAATATTGGGGACTGGACAGTTTCTTTAAAAGTGTTGAGCAACACATTTCATGTTTCTGATGATATGTTGATTTTATATATCCACAGTGTTATAACGCCACCAATGCATAGTTGCTTTTATTGTTTTCCTCAGGTTAATTTTAATGATCTCTAAGAATAATGAAACAAACTATGGAGCATACTACTCATACAGAATAGTGATAAAAATAGATAAGACATCTGTATCAAACTCCATATCCCAAGAAAACCCTACAGAGTAATGGGGGCTAAGAAGCTGCATAATCTGCTCATAATCCATTTAGCTCATGTGGCTCCCCGGAAAAATGCCTAGTCTCTCATATGAGAAATTCCATATGCCATTTCTGTGTGTGGTGTAGCGCTGAATATGGCTACCTTTGCTTATGATGCATCATAGTTGCTTGAGACTAAAATAAATCTGTTGCCAGAACCTAAATTGAACGCCCAGTTAACAAAATGGAATAGGTAATAAAAATAACCAAGGTGCACAAGTAATTGAGTTTCGTCAGTGCCATTTATAACGCTAAAATGTTTGACACTAATTGTTATGAATCATTGCCAGATATGCTTTTTGGAATAGTTAGGATGGTAGAGGTGTAACTAGCCATCTTCTGTACAAGAGATGTCCAGGTTATCATCGTAATGAATTATAATCAACTATTACAATCTTAAGGGGAAAAAACTTTGACAAAAAGGTAACCAAAAACTCACTAGCAAGTGTCTATGTGTCACCCTGTCACTTGTCCTTGGTATCACAGATCCAGGTTATTGCTGGTTGAAACTTATATAGACATTCTCCTTATTAAAGCAAAAAGGGTGGATCATGATGGGAGGTTTCTATGAAATACCAAGAGGTATAGGCAAAGATATATTGGACCTGTAGTTTTATGACATGACTACACTAAGGTGTTAATATGTTAATATATGGCTTCCACAATTGGACAGACATTTCCATGCAGATCTCTTTTAAGAGAGATGCTTTTACTTAAAAAAAATAGGTAATATAATTTTTGTTTAAAATTTGCTATTGTTGGAGTTGTTATTAACCAATTGACATACTATTGTTTTTCTAGCTGCAATGGTAATATGTGTATTTTATGTTTGGAGGATCAGGTAAGAGTAGACAGAAGGCCAAACTGTGCAGATGAAATTGATTACATAATCCTCAACCTGTCACATTGAGATAAAAATCTTAAAAACAGATGACTGAAAAAAAACAAAAAACATAAACCATGGGTATATGTTTTGATAAAGGAATGTATTACACATTGTATTTCCTACCAAAGTGTGTCTGTACAAATTGAACAACGATTTTATCAAACTCTTTGCCTTGCATTTTTATCACTCACTTGCTCACTGTTGATATCTTTATTGCACTTTATATCAAGTTCTTCTGAGTCTCATTCAACATTTCAAAGGTTACATAACATCTCAGGCTATGTTTGGTTAAAAGTATTACTTGTGATACCTATGAGAAGACGAAATGTCCTGAAGAAAATCATTAAAATCCAACAATAATGATTGTAATAAATGATTACCACAGATAACAGAGGCAATTTTTAAATAGGGTTATATAGTGTATATGCAAAAGGTGAATATTGTTTACCTTATTTACATGTGCCTACCCAGAATCCCTTCTGGCTTATCTGGTGTCTGTAGATGAGTGTTTAATAATGCGTCTACTACCCCCTTAATTTTAAGTGGAAGGGTTTTCCATCACCTTTACCCACCATAACTCATGTAATGGTATTTCCAGTTCACACCAAAAGTGTTCAATGGGGTTGAGACCAGGCCACTGAAGTTTCTCCATATCAGATTTGTGAAATCATGTCTTTATGGATCTTGATTTGTGCAGAGGGGCACAGTCATGCAGGAACAGGTGAAGGCCTTCCCCAAACTCCACCAGACTTTACAGTTGATACTGTACCAGAACTGGTAGGTAACTTTCTCCCGGCACCTGCCAAACCCAGATTCGGGCATCAGAATTCCAGTGTGTGACTCATCCCTTTAGAGAACACACAGCCCATGAAGGTCACAGGTTGGCCGGGCTAGCCAGGTATGTGGGCATGACTATCCACAAACATACTGCATTTGCATGGGGATGGGAAGGAAATAGGGCAGGAGTGAGCATGCCTAAACACCACTCCCATGACACAGAGATTTACCACTCCACCCAGAGAACCCTGAGTCTCCAGGTGAAACTCACAGAGTTCCCAGGTATGATCCTGACACAGTAACGCTGAGCCTTTCCTTACCGGCAGAGAACAATGTAGCTTCCACTTTTATTCACTGTAGCATGTAATTTGTGTCACATAACACAAAGTGAAAAGCTCCCTCTACCATCACTAACCATTTTCCAGAAATGGAGTCTGAGTTTCTGCAAATTGTCTTGATCAAAAGAGGAACCCTGTGCACCAAGTGGGCTCCCACATTGCCCTGTACAACAAGCACTGTTTTCTTGCTGTGAATGCAGGCAACATTTAAATTACATAGCAACAGGTAAGTAGCTGAGCATAGCAAAGCATTTGCCATAAGGCCCTAGAGCAAAGGTACCTTTACTTATGGAGGGGACCAAAGGAATACTGTTCCTAACACCACTAACCCTAGCCTCACCCCAGCCCTTCCTTTTCTGCTGTGTATATACATATTGTGTACCATTTCTCTAGTTTTCATGACCTCTAAATTAAGGAGATCAGATCTTTCGTTTAACTAGGGAAAATCTTAAAGATGCATCCTGCATGAGAGCAATGATTTGAATGCAACCCTTTAGTATATAGTTTACATAGGCATCCAGTTTTTACCCAATTTTGGATTAATATATAGCTATCCAATACAACTGTGGTCTGACGAGAGGGCAAAATAGCCAACTGCAAAAGACGACAGGAAGAAATATGTTGACCAGAGTTACATGTACAAATGTGTCAAACTTGCCTGTTCTTTTTGTAATCCTTGATTTCTTTTTATAGCTAAGCAGCTTAAGCTGAAAGCTGAACATCTTATTGCATTGACAGTTCATAATGGTGATTGATTACAAGTACATTGTGGATGCACACAAGCCCATATGATGTCTGGCTTGGCTTGTAGGGTGAAATATCTATGTAACCCTTTACTAAATCTCACATTTTTCTTGGATTTGTTTTGACACATCTTGCAAAGACAACCTCGGTCACTCCAGCTAGTGAAACTTTGCACAGTGGCTTATGGCAGTCATGGTCTCATAATATGTAAAAATGACAATTCCGTTTTCTTAGATTATGTAAAATAATCATAGCAGCCTTAATCGGTTGTATTCCTATGTGCAATTACATTGGTACATGTGCCTTTTCCTACTTCCTATCTATCTATCTATCTATCTATCTAATGCTAAGGGGTGCTACATATTAATACAATGTGCCCATACTCTGTTATGTGATACATAAATGTGTATTCTTTGTTTCATTGTCTTTCTTCTAATCCTACCTATGTGTATTTTTGAAAACCCAGTAAAAGTTGAAGTAAGAAAATAGTTCATTCTAATCGCCAAAGCACTGACGGGACATTGCATTGCTACATCTAGCAGCCTCCTAGTAGAGCAATGTGTGGCCCAGTTCCATTTGGTACCCACAGTACAGTTCTATTGAGGCATAACATGGATCTGAGTAGTTTCATATCTCACATGCTACCGGGTTTTGAAAATGCCACTCAGCATTGCATCCATCCAGTAATTTCTGGCACTGCCTGCTGCCAGCACTGTGATAACCCACCCTAACCTTAGTGTTTAAGCTTACCGCGTGGACGCTCACTCTTTTAGGATGCCAGAGAGCTGCTTGTTGCACCCCTTTCACACTCAAGATGCCTTCTTTGTGCAGAAGTTACCTGTTATTAGAATCCAGAGGAGTGAATACATGCACCATAGTAATTCAAAGTCTGTGTATATGCAAATGATTCTTATTCAATGCATGTGTCTGATTTCTATTCCATAAGTGTGTGTGTCTGTGTATATATTGTGTATGATTGCTATTCAAGGCGGATGTTAAACTTAATGCATAATTAATTGCTGAGGTAAAGAGAAAGACAAAGCACTTTTTAATATTAATCTGCCCTTTAAATTTTGAATGGCCCTTTTCCATATTCTTGCCACTTACAGTCAGACTGTAGCCATCATCACTTTCTTTTGTAACATGATGTCCCCTGGCCTCCTCTGCCAACTTTTTTAGGCGACAGCTACACATACTGAGGTCAGGTTTACACAAAGGTAAACAGGATGGTCCACAAGACTGATCTTTCTCCTAGGCACTGGATGAGGGCTTTACATCTTCACATGAAATATGGGTTGTAAAAAGTTGGAAAGAAGTGGAGGGCGCAAAAGGCAGAATGGATGAGAGAGGTAACTATTACTAATTACATGACTTCTTCCCTTGCCTCATTTGGCTGCGCATATAAAACAGGGACTTAGAAGGGGCAAATGATACTCATTCACCCTGAGATTAGAGACAGAAAAGGGAAATGATAATGTGAATAGATCTATGAGAGATATGGGGGAAGGTAATAAAGGGGGATTTCGTTTCCCAGAGAATAAAACAACAACATTTAGGTGGACTATTTATTTTATATAAATAGTAGTAGCAGTAACAAGAAGGAAGGCAAATTGTGTACCAGAAAACAATAACAGGCTTTAACACTGTTCTTGGAATGTTGGGAAGAGAGCATAGGTGTCTAGATGTCCATTCCAAAACTTGAGAATCACAGGACCCCTTCTAGACTCCAAGACTACTCCGGGGAACGCTAAGGTGGTTGCCACTGGTGCTCAACATCCAGACATCCTGGAAACCAGGGCATCCAGTATGACCTTGCTGCAGTGGGGCGATGTCAGGGTCCACTCTCTGCTGCCTGAACCATGGCTGAATTATACTTCAGGCTAATACTTCTGTTACCACTAGTGACCACCTCCTCCCTCTGGAGTGATCAGAACCTGATTATCAGGTACAGCTGCGCCTCATGAACTGTGTGAAGCCCTGCCTTTAAAAGACCTGCCTTGCCCGTCAGTCAGGGCCTTGGCATTGAAGTTGTAGGACTGCTTTGCTCTGTGCCTGTGCCTGTGCCTGTGCCTGTGCCTGTGCCTGTGCCTGTGCCTGAGCCCGCTTGTGTCCGTTGCTGCCTGAGCCTGTGTCCGTTGCTGCTTGAGCCTGTGTCCGTTGCTGCCTGAGCCTGTGTCCGTTGCTGCCTGAGCCTGTGTCTGTTCCTGCCTGAGCCTGTGTCCGTTCCTGCCTGAGCCTGTGTCCGTTCCTGCCTGAGCCTGTGTCCGTTCCTGCCTGAGCCTGTGCCCGTTCCTGCCTGAGCATGTGCCCGTACCCGTGCCTGAGCCGGTACTTGTGCATGAACCTGTACACGTGCCTGGCCCGGTAGTACTCCATTCCCGTCCTCCCTGCCAGTGGGCCTCCATTCCCGTCCTCCCTGCCAGTGGGCCTCCGTTCCCGTCCTCCCTGCCAGTGGGCCTCCGTTCCCGTCCTCCCTGCCAGTGGGCCTCCGTTCCCGTCCTCCCTCCCAGTGGGCCTCCGTTCCCGTCCGCCCTCCCAGTGGGCCTCCGTTCCCGTCCGCCCTCCCAGTGGGCCTCCGTTCCCGTCCGCCCTGCCAGTGGGCCTCTGTTCCCGTCCGCCCTGCCAGTGGGCTTACCTGCCAGTGGGCCTACACCCAAGCCTGTACCAGAACCTGCCAGTGGGCTTTCCTGCCAGTGGGCCTGCACCCGAGCCTGTACCTGTACCTGCACCCGAGCCTGTACCTGTACCTGCACCCGAGCCTGTACCTGTACCTGCACCCGAGCCTGTACCTGTACTTGCACCCGTCTCTCTGCCTCAGCTCCTGTCTCTCTACCTCAGCTCCCGTCTCTCTCTGCCTCAGCTCCCGTCTCTCTCTGCCTCAGCTCCCGTCTCTCTCTGCCTCAGCTCCCGTCTCTCTCTGCCTCAGCTCCCGTCTCTCTGCCTCAGCTCCCGTCTCTCTGCCTCAGCTCCCGTCTCTCTGCCTTTCCAGTTCTGCTACTCTGTACCTATCTCTCTGTCACCATGCATAAAGGGGTACAGACAGAATTCCCTGTATCCCCTGCACATGGACTCCTACCCGACCTGCTCACCCGGGTCCTGACAGGCGACTGCAGTGTGACAGCTAGTTGTATTAGTGTCTGTGTGTCAGCATGTGGTATTAGTGGGTGTGTATGTTTGTGTATGGTATTAGCATGAGTGTGTGTTGGTGTTCGCATCAAAATATGGTTTTAGGGTTTAGCCTTGGGGTTAGTGGTGAGAAGGAGATAGTGTTCATATATGTATGTGTAAGTATATGGTGTTAGAGTGAATGGGTGTTAAAGTGAGTGTGTGTATTAGGATGACTGTGTGCTTTCATTACAGAGGGAGTGTGCTGAAGAAATGATCCACCAAGGCGTCAACAGCCCTAGGCTCACCACAAAGACTTCTTTATAGAGACAACAAGGATAACATTCATACCTCTTCTCCAATATTATTTTATAAGAATGAGTGCTATAAATGCAGGAAAGAACTAATCTCTTGTTATTAGGGGACAGGGGTTAGTTCTTTGAGCAAATATTATTTAACTACTATTATTTTAGTCTCCACAGTGGCACCACTTACAAAACCCAATTCATCAACCTACCACAAACCAGTAAATGGACTATCTGGTGATAAACTGATGATAAACAGGTATACCTGACCTTATTGTTGATAAAAGGCGATAAAAGCATAGAATACGTTTTAGAGTACTTTAAAACATGCAGTGAAATGTAATGCAATATTATGTATTTCTGGTTAGAACTGATTTACTGTCTTCTATTTCATCTGTCCCCTAAAACCATCTTAAAGCTTAGCATCAAACCACCAAGAAGAGCTAAAGTGAAATGACAGCAGAGTGGTAAAAATAATGACAACGACAGAGATAAAACATCCCTTGTGGTCCTATGGCTGGATAAATGCCAAGAAAAAAACGGTGTGAATTAATATGGGCAGATCTGTTTAGAGATACAAGGAGGGAGCTGCGGGTAAAGAGCTCCATGTTAAATAATATGTAGACTCTGATAGCTGGTGACAATGAGAATAAAAATGAAATGCAGAAATATTCAGCCGGAGCATTACACATCCAGACTGTGCAAAATACACAGGGATGTCTGTGTGTAAAGACAGGAAATTACAAGACTTATTAAGCCATGTAAGTAGGGCAGGAGGAAACCTACAACTTTGCACCAAAATTGTTCTTTACAAATAAACCCCAACACACGAATATCGTGCAGCACAGTGAAAGTTAATGAGATGCTGCTTCATTTGTAAAAATGCACTTACCAGGTACTGAAATCAATTAGGACAGAGTCACTTCTATGCCCAGGTAGCCCAGAGCTGGCAGAGTCAGTGGTGGTTCACAGTTGGACACAGACTTAGTCGGTGGAACAACTGCAAATGTGGGCGTGACCACACACCTCTCCCCTCTTCTTAGAAAGAAGAAGCTGAACCGGAGACTTGGGGAAGTAGGATTTAATTCAAAGACTCCGGGTCAAACCCAGAGTGTTCCCAGGTATGGATGTGATATCCAATGATACTTGACATCAATTTGGCTCTGGCTAATAAATCACATCATTAGACAAGACATACCATACAGTTGTCTCAAAACAAGCCATCTCTGGAAGGCCCAATACTAACAACCAATGAAAAAACATCCATGAGACCAGTTTTCAAAAGTGTTTTCCATTTTTCAAACTGGCCATGTAACTGATACATTTGCTTTGATCATGTGTGGACAGGCACTGCTATATAAATGTCCACTTATGATTATGAATTGGTACATACATACAAATACAGCCGTTCGATGGACTATAATTCATAAACACACACACACCAAGGTCACAGGCCCCAAACTCCAGGCAGCCAGTTAATAAAACAACAATTTCTGGAAAACAATTGTAGCAGAACGACAGCTCAATAATAGTGACATATGAGCAGAAGTGGGGTGGGGGGGAAGTGGTCTGTGCAGGAATGAGCTTCACAGATTTGTCTCGCTCCCCTTCCCTTGTCTCACGTGGGTCCCTTTAGGTTCTCTCTATTTTACTGTTGGTCTGGCCTGCCTCCCATTCAGCCAACTTACAGTACAAAAAAACAGTGACAGCCGTTTGTCACTTTCCATATGTACAGTACGTCAGGCTGTGTCTCTGCATATGCGTTGCCTTTCTGTCTCTGTCAGTTCATCTATCCCAAATCCCTTTCTCCTCTTACTCTGACAATTGCAGTTGGTCCATTCCTATGTTGTGGAGAATTTGCACTGGTTAACCATTTACATTTCAAAATGGTGTGCAATGTCTTGTCCATCATCTAATCAGAAAATGCTCCCTATTCTATATGGCTTTTAAAACACAGAGAAGCTTAACAAAAAGCAGCTAACACTTACATTTCTCCCCACACGTGATAATTAAAATTCTTGAATAAAAACATACATTATTCCTCCAAAAAGTTTAATTTCAAGTATTATAATTGTCTTTTATTTAATTAATTGATACAATTAAACACAATGAATATTTAAAGTCAGGGTGTTGTGGTTTTCATAACATATTTTTTTTTTAATAAAATTCTTTAAAGTACCCATAGTAAATGTGACAATTTTATTTTGTGTTTATTTTCCATATGTTAAGTGTATTTATTTTATTCTACTTATAAATGGTAATATTTTTGAACAGGCCTCCTTTATTCTTATGTATTTTGCATATTTTAATTCTTCATCCCTACCTCTTCCACAGAATGCAAAAGGAGATGAATCAGCTATTTGCATATAGTCTTCAAAGACTGCCAGTAAGGGTCCCTTCATCACAATATGATACATGCTATATACTCTGTGTGATAGGAGTTTATTATTTAGCATAATATATTGAGGTGCTATTCTCCTACTTCTTGAATATTGTCAGATTAATGGTTGCTCATACTCTATTTTCTATTTTTCACTTTATATTCTAATGCCATATACGCCTATGGACGTCATATGTTTTAAAATGAGATTGACTCTGTAATATTTGCTATTTGTTCATGAAGCATTTATCATTTGAAATGATGTATTTTTTTTCTCCTAAATGTAGTGATAGGACATAGTATGATACATCACCCATTTACTGTAAATATTTTGTCATATCAGTACATTTAGTAATGATGTCCATATCCATCCTTTATCCTTGTTAAATTCACAAAATAGATTAATGTTTTATTCTTGACTGCTTTTTATAACCTTTTGGGATTAAAATCAAGTTAGAATTTCCTGGGAGGTAGGTGGGTTATTCCCGCAGATGGAGGGTTAATAGCAATGATCAACATACCCTGAGCGTCCTTAACGAAGGAGAAGTCTCTGATTAATAATGAATTAGTACAAATTGGCTGGAGCTGGCTGTATGCTCGATGCTAATCTGTGTAAATAGGGGAGACAGCGCTTGCTAACTGTGTACGGCTGGTCGGTACCAACTATACCCCTGAGGCCAAACTGAGAGGGAGGGGGCATTATTTATATAGTGACAATGTCCTTATTAAATTTGTATTGCTTATGAATGGCTAGTCCTCCCTCCTTTCACAAGAAGCCCAATTTAGAACAACAGAATAATATGGGGAATAAAAAATCCATCAGTAAATCTTAGGGTTTCTTGTCTTGGCTTCAACGTTGGCTTTGGCATAGTTGCATTCTGCCATGCTGCTCCGAGACTCACTGACACATTCTTTCAGGGAAGCCTTTGAAAAAAGGCTTAAAATTCATCTTTTCTCCAAAGCGGTCGACTAATTCACTTTTATTGTTCCATATTAATGTCCAATTATGTAACTACATTAAGTTAATATATGTTTTACCCTGCGAAGCGCTTTGAGTCCCACTGGGTGAAAAGCGCTATATAAATGCCTGTTGTTGTTGTAGATGTATCCATTATACAGTGTGAGAACAGCCTACTTCTGCTCACAGCATAATCTTAAATACTGCTCATAGGTGTCAGCCAGGCAACAATGAATATAACCAATGATACATTTACTGAAGATATAAATAAATACATTAGTGTTATTGTTTATAAATAAAAGTATCATTTCAAACATAATTTTGACATATTTGTCAACATGAACAACATGTTCAGTTGAATTTGAAAAAAACAGAGATGCATAGGTTTTCTTTTTCAGGTTTTTGGAAGTAACGGGGCCGATGTCTCATTTGGGACTGTCTGGCAGCCCAGCAGCTGAAAATACTTTTTGGAAGGAAGACAACCCAGGGTATTTCAATAGAAACATTTAGACACTTATCATGAAACCATTTGGTCACCAATCCCTGGCAAAGGGAACTGTAATGTTATTTTTCATTGTTTTTCCACCAAACTTTTTTTTGGACTGTTTGCACAGATTACATGCAACTGAGAAATCCACCAAAAAGGTATTCAGCTGCATCTCCAGGTTACAGAAATAACTACAGAAGGTCCCACTACATGACACGCTCACCTGCTGCACAATAACACACAGAATAGGGCAAGTTAGTCATACAGGAAATAAAGGGTTAAATGATAATACATTATAACAAAGTTTACATAAAAAGATGGATTGTCACAAGTATGCCAGCCTTTTGCTTTTCTTGTGCACCCGCTTTTGTGGGCCACAACTTCTGTCACTCGTGTCATCAGATGGGCTGAGGGTTTTAATCTACAAAAGCAGGTGCATCTTTTGTGCTTACATTTTTTTATATTATTTGCAGATGGGGTTCTGGTTGTGCAGGGATCAGTTTTTTTGTGTACCAGCCAGCTGATCTAACTATAGATCAGCTTGCAACCTGTTGGCACACTTTTTTCACTTTTAGTTTTTATTTTCTGAGGCTCCTGATTCGGACCACCCACTTTACATTTCACTTTACGTGAATCACATGCATTCAATAAAGAACGTGATGCATCCATTCATAAAGTAACTCCCAGCAATGGGAGGGTTAATGGTGGTTTCTGAGGACAGTCACCTGCACCAGGAACCTCCATTCACTGCAATCCAGCCTACTGCTGGATAACTTTTCTTTTACTTTCTTTCTTTTTTTTTTCACTTTACCGAGGCTGCGGATTGGTGGGGTGCACTCACTTTACAGGAACGCAGATGCGTCCGTTCATTCAGAAATCGATGAGTCCATTCATAATGGAAGTGGTGTGTGATTGGCGCAAGACTTCCGGTGTGGGGATCAGGAATAGCAGTTTCCGAGGACGGCCTCTGTGTCCAAAGAGGCAGTTCAGTATTAAGGGCAATGACATCCTGGTGACATCGCACACATTAAATCACTTGGTTAATCTAGAAGTAAAAGAATAGGACTAAAAGAGCAAAAAAGTAATATTTATATATTTATATATATATATATACACTCACTGGCCACTTTATTAGGTACACCTTGCTAGTACCGGGTTGGACCCCCTTTTGCCTTCAGAACTGCCTTCATTCTTCGTGGCATACTTTCTATAAGGTGCTGGAAACATTCATCAGAGATATTGGTCCATATGGACATGATGGCATCACGCAGTTGCTGCAGATTTGTCTGCTGCACATCCATGCTGCCAATCTCCCGTTCCACCACGTGCGAAAGGTGTTTTATTGGATTGAGATCTGGTCACCGTGGACGCCATTGAAGTAGAGTGAACTCATTGTCATGTTCAAGAAACCAGTTTGAGATGAGCTTTGTGACATGGTGCATTATCCTGCTGGAAGTAGCCATCAGATGACCCTGTGGTCATAAAGGGATGGACATGGTCAGCAACAATACTCAGGTAGGCTGTCCTGTTTAAACGATGCTCAATTGGTACTAAGGGGCTTAAAGTGTGCCAAGAAATTGTCCCCCACACCATTACACCACCACCAGCCTGAACCGTTGATACAAGGCAGGATGGACCCATGCTTTCATGTTGTTTACTTCAAATTCTGACCCTGCCATCTAAATATTGCAGCTAGAATCGAGACTCAACAGACCAGGTAATGTTCTTCCAGTCTTCCATTGTCCAATCTTGGTGAGTCTGTGGAAATTGTAGCCTCAGTTTCTTGTTCTTAGCTGGCAGGAGTGGCACCCGGTATGGTATTCTGCTGCTGTAGCCCATCTGCTTCAAGGTTCAACGTGTTGTGCGTTCAGAGATGGTATTCTGCATACCTTGGTTGTTTGAGTTTTTGTTGCCTTTCTGTCATCTCGAACCAGTCTGCCCATTCTCCTCTGACCTCTGACATCAACAAGTCATTTCCGTCCACACAACTGCCGCTCACTGGATATTTTCTCTAATTCGGACCATTCTCTGTAAACCCTAGAGATGGTTTTGCCTGAAAATCCCATTGAGTCAGCAGTTTATGAAATAGTCAGACCAGCCCGTCTGGCACCAATGACCATGCCACGTTCAAAGTCACTTAAATCCCCTTTCTTCCCCAAGAAGGTTTGAACTTCAGCAAGTTGTCTTGACACTGTCTACATGACTAAATGCATTGAGTTGCTGCCATGTGATTGGCTGATTAGTTATTTGTGTTAACAAGCAATTGAACAGGAGTACCTAATAAAGTGGCCCGTGAGTGTATATTGTGGGCTGCAAAACAGCACATGATGCTGTATGCACATAAGTGATATCAGCATCCAGAAAAAGCCCCAAAAAGAGCAAAGGCAAACCACACTAATCCATCCCTCAAAGATAGATAGACAGAAAATAGCAAAAATAAGATACATAGGTAGTTTCCATCACCTGAGGCAGGATGAGAAAATTATTCGCTTCATGAGGGGGATACTGGGTGCCTTAACTTGCACATGTGTAGGAATGATAAGCAGCTGACATAAATAGGAGAACATAATATTAATTTCTTAGAGAAGCTCAACTTGTTAAACACCTGTGTGCGAATCAGGTGGCAGAGGTATGAAACAGATCTCTAAAATAAATAAAACAAAAGAGGTGTGCTTATTAAACCAGGTGCTTTCAGGAGAATTGAACACTTAAATTCTCTTCGCTATGCATTATTCAGGTCCCACTCATCTCAAGCCCACTCAGCTTTCTGCATGAGAAGCTTACTGACGGTGGTAACCATGGCTGTCTGTAATCTTCCTAGATGTAGTAATAAATCAATGTTGTGTATTTCATCTGCATACGTCCTGTACCATCTTACTTAGGCCATGCACATAATGAGGTCGATTCTATCACCTGTCCAAAAATTAATTGGTGTTATGCTAAAATCAATAGAAAACAACTTATCCTAAGTGATTAAATTGAGCACAAAGAGTATTAGCGCAGCTTAAATGGATTCATTTTATGTATCCATATATATATATATGTACATTCCAAACCATAAAAAACTAAATCTAGAATCCACTACACATTTTTAATTTAACATATGATAGAATGATGATGATGTAAACACCTGAGATGTGACAACATAGATTTTTTCCCATATTACATAGTGACTGCCCTAGGGATAGCTTTTGATGTACCAACATTTGACATATAAAAAATCCTGCATTAAAATTGTGTATTCTTAAAAAGTTCTGAGGACATCAGTATTTGCAATAAAGGAATTTATTAATAAATATTTCATTAACTAGGAAACGCAGAATAAATATAAATAAATGGTCATTGCTTAAATTGCATTAAGTGCAAACACATCGCCAAAAGGTACTGGGTGAAAGGCACAGTAGACATTTTTTCTTCTGCATGTAACCTCTTTAGTGCTGGAGTGTAAAAATTATGTGCAAGTTTTTCCCAAGAGGTTGTAGAAAAACAGTTGTTATGTTAGTGACAAACAAGCTTTACATTTTTTATTTGTGGCATTTTTTCCAGGTGCACTCCTTGGCATGTGCAGTAGATCTGTAAGATGTATTTATATTATTATTTAACATTTTTATTTACAAACACATTTATTATTAATGTGCATAAGCAACATGATTCGTAGCTGGGTCTGGGTGGGTGAACAACCTGGTTCTTTTATCCTTGTTGTTTTCCTAGGTCTAACACAGGGCAGCTCCATCAGGTGAAAGGCTGGCACCATCTGGCCTTGGGGGGGTAGGTAAGCCCCAGTGGTCCCCCAGCCCCCTGTCCCCCCTGGTTAACTAATATAAGCACTAGAACACACACTCACCATAACAGACATTGACTAAAACATCCTCACTCTATCATCACAACTAACTCCCATCACACTTCCCACCTCCGACCTGACATCCTCCCCTTACATGCAGCCCTTCTTTGCAGCTCTCATAGTACTGCATGGTCACTTATTGTTGCAGGTCCAATTTAGACCAGCCCTATTTGAAGAATTTTGGACTGACCTGCAGAACTGCCCCCAGGCCTGCCCTCAACCATACTAACATACTTATACACACATACAGTAACATACTAACCCACTAACACAGTTAACACGCATACACACACTATGTATAGATAGCATAACTATTACAACTACAATGTAATTCTGTGGCATATGTGCATTCTTTGCATCCTCATTAAGTGTACATTAAGTTATCCCCTTACTGATTTAACTTCACCAACTATGGGAGGTTATTTGCCTACCAAACCTTGTGGGACGTGATTATAGGCAAAAATTGGCCAGTCTGTATCTCTGCTATTTGAGGGCTCTTCCCAATTCCCAGTGGAGCCCTGCCTATGCATACAAGGTAAAGGATAATGTTGGCCTCACAAGAGTAAGATCCACTTAACCCTCAGTCAAGAATTTGCCATTTTGCCCTGTAAATGTTTGCACTTCAAGATCCTGTGACAGCATATGTTTTTCAATTTTGAAGAAAATAAATATTGTGAATGTAAATAGTCTTAAGTGAATGCTTACTGTCCTCTACTGGCTCAGTGCGGAACACCAGCCATGTTAAATCTCAAAAATCCTCCACCAGGGGCGGATATAGATCAGGTGAGGCCACTGGGGCAACTCATTTACAACACCCCATCCAATATAATTATATACCAGCTAACCGACTGTCCATAGATAACCCAGTACCCATCAGATAAGGTGGATTAAAAATTTTCAGATATCTCATGGAAGCTTCTTGTGTTGCTACATTGACGCACAAAGACATAATGCACACGAATACATACATATGCTTAATACACACCCATATGCATACGGAGATATCCTCACACATCTGCATATACACTGACCGCCATAAACACAAGATCACAACAAAAGGAGCTTCTTTCATATGACATGAAGTAGGAAGTTGATTCTGTTTGTATCTCTGCAAATGTCCCTTCTGCGGTGGGTCTCCATCTGGGTACTCACATCTTAATCTGCCCCTGATCCCTGCCTACCCCCACCACCAAATTTTCCACTGCATGCTATTAAAAATTCAAAGAAAGAAAAGCTAAAATTATTTTGTAGAGACTTAGGCCTTCCAAAAATTGTAAAGTCTTCCTCTGAATTTTATTTTTTATTAGATGTGAATTCTGTTATCACCATTGGATGCTACAGCCAGCCATCACAACAATATTTGCGTAGAACTTGAGAGCGTACATTCTCCCAGTGTTAATAGCTTCATATTTAACAATGCTGGACTTAATGTTTCTTGAAAGTGTTTTCCTGTTAATGTAATATTTTGCTGAAAAGCAGTTTAATTTTGAATCTAACACAGTAGATACACATTTAATAACTAATCAAATGAATCTTTGGCGCCACCTGCTGGTTAATAAACAAGTATGCGCTTCTGTAATGGAAATGATAGGTACAGTTTTTAAAGAGACAGTCATAACTAAAATAATTATTCCTATAAACATTTCAATGCTGAAACATTTGTCCTCTCCTACTCATTGTCATTGAGGCACCTCAAAGGTTGAAAAGATCGCAAATTGACCTTGGCCTTCGTTAAATGGCATAAAATCTCTCATCATGGTGAATATTAAATTGGGTGTTGAGTGTTAATTTTGAAGGATAGAAGGAGAATCAATGGTTAAATTACATTTGACTTTAAATTTCACATGGCCATGTCAACATGCTCTATGCTGACAAGCCATTCATTGGTCAATGTACCCTGAATGTTCAAGGCCAAAACATCTGCTCATTACATTTAAATGCAGAGTGAACTGAAAGTTTATATACCAGACAAAAAAAGACCAAAAGGAGATAGCACACCTCATTAATGGAAATCGTAATTTATTCCAACATAAAACAGGCAATGTTTTGGACTTCAAATGTCTTTATAAATCATTTTACCCTAATAAAAGTCCATGAAGACTGCTTGCCTGCTTTATCCTGGAGTAAATTCCAGGTTCCATTGAAGAGGTGTGCTGCATCCTTTTTTCTGGCGGATATACTACGTAGAGAGGAAGCGGAGTCCTAGGATGTCTCGGAACCCTATTAAAAGTGTTGGCGTATATGCCTGGGTTTGTAAAGGCTATTATATACATTTTATTATAATGAACCGAGAAGAAAATGAAAACAACCATAGCTTATGATACCATGTTTCTCAATGGAGCCCTGGGTGCCCATGTATGCAGTATGTATGTCTATATTACGAATTACTTTTTCTAATCATGCCTAACATTTTTGTTTATAAATAATAGGAAACAGAACTTGCTTAACTCACAGTAACACTTTCGTAAACACAGAAGACATTTGTTCCAGCTTTAATTATATTAAGGGGTATTTTAGTTTGTTACAAGCTTATGTAAATAAGCACTTGTGTGCTATGTGATCATCCCAAACAGGATAAACATTACTATCACTGACATTATGAGCTCTGGAATGTATGAAGCACATTACCAATAATCATGTACTGCCAGCACCTGTATTTGAAAACATAAAAGGGACATCCAACAAAGCATGGAATCTCTCTTGTGCCTCCAAGGCACACACCCTGGAACAGGAAGAACTCTTTGTTCACACTTGTAGAACAAACTACTAGCTGGAAAGACAATCAGTCTACCTGTGTGTGAACACCTGAGGCTGTTGGGTCCTGGACAGTTTTTCATTGTGGTATAGACAACCCTGTCAGTAATTGATTTAATAAAAGAAATTTCCAGATCACCTTGCTCAGTTATGTGCAGCATGGTACTGGTGTGTGGTGTCATGATATGGATAGGCATAGTTTTTATGGTATGATAGTGGTCTCCTTTACCTGCTACTTTGAATGGAACAAGTTATCAGCTTTTGCATGATCCTGCTGAAATTTAAAAATGCTTAATGCAAAGAAGGGGAACGTCATTTACTGTAATGGTGCCCAGGGGTCCAGTCTATGACGTGTGCCATCATGGCATCTCTCCACCACTGTCATGGTGGCTGCGAACGGAAGTGTAATTGTTGAGAAGAGCATGTCTCCATCTCAGGATCAGCGGATCTTGCTGCAGATTCTATAGGTCCCCAGGGATCAACCACTCCTGCGTTGCTTGGACAACAGGGGCATTCCTTGCTCCTGTGGGCTTTTAAGCCCAACCTGTTCCTTGCTTCTCTGCTGAGTTATTCTGCTGCCATGCACACCGAGAAGAAGCACTATAATCCTCATTCCCTGCTCCTGTTACTTTCCCTATATCATTGGATTCCCTGGCTTTTGACCCTTGGCTTCCTGTTTGGACCCTGCATCTCCGCCGCCTGCCTTACCACGGATTGTACTGGCCATGATATCTCCTATGCCCTTGTCTGTTACCATGTTCTAGACTAATTTATTTATCTGGCTCTCTGCCACTGGGTTCCACTCCTGCTATAGGGACGCTCCCATTCTCTTGACATTTAGTTATGTCTACTTCAGAGGTATAGCTTACGGTATCTGTCTACCTTAGGACTTCTCTAGGTTCAGCCCACACAAAGAAAAGTTTATTGCTTAACTCTTTATTTACAGCTCCATAGATTATAATACTGTGCATGTGACATGCTATTCATGACTTTTTATCAACAAACAGTCTACATTGTTTCATAGGAAAGTCTGGAGGTAAAACAAATATTGCATTCTGCCTCTTGTAACAGAATAGCCCCCCCGGACATATCCAAAGTTGTTCTTAGAGGCTGTCCGTGTCCTTATATAACTAAATCCTCCATCACTTGTACATATAGCTTAGATATATAGTGATAAGGACACTGCTTTGCAGGATGTTTTCTCCCTAAGAAGAGCAGGAAACCATAAGTAAAATCTAAGTGCATTTAATGAATAGGGTTTGTTTTCATAGAAAACAAAACATAAACCAAAACACAATCCTAGATCGCACCTTGGAGCAATAACTTAACAATAGGTTTTGCTTTTTGGTTGTCTTTTGCAACCCACAAAATAATAGCAAAAAGCCCAAAATGTGGGTTTTACCATATAGCACCATTTCATACAATATTGCAACTTCTCAGCCCAGGATTTTTCACTGTTCACAACCAGCATTATAAAGGTCCGAGGCCTTTATTAGTGGCTGCAAGTTAGACTGATGGGTACCGCATGCTGGGTCCGAAATATCTTCAATTATGACAAATTATCAATTATGTCTTAAAATAATACTTTATTGAAAAATTGTCAGCAGAGACTAGTATGTGAGTATGTATCCATGTGTAAAGGGGGAAGGGTTAGCTGTTTGTGACCTTTGGGACAATGAATGTGTGCCAGAAGGCAATCATTGCTGAGAAGAGCAAAGTCTGTGTGCATGCAGAACTGGGTGCGGAAGTGTGGCTCAAGCCACTCGAAGTAGTCATTTCTCTGTCCGCAGTTAGTAAGCATGATGCGTGCGATAACTTGAGATTCTATGGGTTAATTCCTGGTTATTTTGTTAATATCCATCATGGGAAAACGATATCTAGTTGCATATGGACTCTGGGCATTAGGTGGCCCACTGGGACTTCATCACATCTACTTGGGCAGAGATAGCCATGCTTTACTTTGGATGCTGACATTAGGTGGTTTTGGGATGGGATGGGCATGGGATTTCTGGAAGATCCCTGGACTTGTACACCAGTGCAACCGTCAAGAGAAAATTAAAAATGAAGTCAAGGAAGGAGTACCACCAGCTAACCCTGTGCGGTTTATTGGACAGTTAACTACTGGAATTTATTTTGGCCTGGTGGCAGCCATTGGGCTTTCTTCTCTAAGCAGCTTCTATCTGATGGGTTTGCCCCTTGCAGTTGGACTAGGAGTACATCTGGTGGCTTGTGTGGGTGAACAGACCTCTGACTTGAAAAACACGCTGATAGCCGCTTTTCTTACCTCTCCAGTCTTTTATGGCCGTGCCATCTCAATGATCCCAATCAGTATCACTGCGAGCATCACTGCACAGCAAAACAGGCGCTACCGATCACGTCGCCAGAAAGATGAAAACCTTAGTCTCCGTCTATATCGTATTGGTTTGGCTTACCTAGCATTTACTGGTCCATTAGCCTATAGTGCTTTACTTAATACAAGCCGTACCGTAAGCTACATAGCTGAAAGTATCGGCGCCATGTTGAACTGGCTGAGTATCTTCCCCAGTTTCAGTGCGTTAGTGGAGAGGCTCTTGCTCCTGCCATATCGGGCTTGGGGGCTATTCACAGGTGGAGGGGGATTTCAAGATCAGTACTTCAAGGAGTGGGAAAAGATCTATGAGTTTGTGGCAAGCTTCCAAAGTGAGAAAGAGCAACTGGCCTGCAAGGTAATGATTACATCTTTTTCATGTTTTTTTTCAACTTATCTTTTCCTGTAAATGTTATCATGATGGATAGAAAGTTTTCAGTAATTCATTTATTTAAATGGAATATTGTTCAATGGCTTCACTGAGTAATCTCATTAAAAAAAATCTCAAACGACTTAAACTTTTTTAAAGTACTATGTGAACTGCTTGGTTTACATAACTTGCCAAATATATACATTAGTTCTAATGTTAGCAGTGCCTTGGAGTGAATTATATATTTTTCACTGTCATTGTCCATTAGAACAGAGGTTAGTTCAGAACTAAGAAATAATTAGCCATGCAAGTTTAACCCTGCATACAATTGAATTCATTATTAAAGTAATTACTGTTTTTCAAACCAAGGTTGCTAAAACAATTATGCAGACTGAAAAATACAAAGCATGATTGATGGACAGTTTTGGAAAACATTCCATAATACTAAAAGTTGTTCAGGTAACAGGTTCACTTTAAAGTTATTTTGAGGACTAAAATTAGTTTTTAAAAGTATGCAAATATTCTGGATGGGGCAACAAAAGCTTAAATACAAAGTATAAGAAAGTATAAAGAAAAAAGTTAACCGGGCAGACTTGGGTATTTATTTCTACAATTTATAATATTCCTTTTACCTGAATTATGGCTTTGTGATAATTTAAAAGGCATCTTCATCTTATAGCATCAGTCCTCAAAAGGAGAATATCATCTATGATTTAATAATATTAATCATAATTTTATTTAAACAACCTGCTAATATAGTGACTGGGGCACATAACAGATAATTTATGAATCACCTTATTTTATTTGACTTACTGTGTTCTAGGTTTTAGGAGTTGAATCTCAAGCTACACTAGAAGAGATACATCGGCAGTATAGGGATCTGGTGAAAATATGGCATCCGGATCACAACCGCCACCGGCCAGAAGAAGCTGAACAGCATTTCCTTGAGATACAAGCTGCTTATGAAACTCTTAATCACCTAAGGAAAATCAAGAACCAATGAGATAGTATCACTTTAATAGTTTGGATTGTGACTGTGTACAGCAACCACTACTTCTGTACTAAATTCTGTGCAGCTCTCAAAGCAGTTAAAGAAAAACTTTAAATAAACATTTTGTTAATGCTTGACCATACAAGGATGGTTCTATACAATTGTTTAATGTAAAAAATATTACAAGAAAGCAAATCAAAATATGACTCACAAGAGAGATCAACCTAAAAAGAATCTGCAATTCCTTTCTAAGACTAATTAATGATGCTTCCTTAGGCTAGAGAGACTGACACTTCTTCCAACCCATAGTACATGAAAGTGAATTAGTAATAGGCTTCTATTGTAATTTAGTAGGTACACAGTGACCAGTCACAATAAATAAAAGCCAGTAACCAGCTCAAAGGAGTCCAAGTACTTGACTAGAGTTTTCATTTAAAACCATATGAACCATAAATGGGTTCAAGTGAGCCTGTATATGGCCTAAGCATACCATAACATTGATGGAGTATACTGCAAGGAAATAAGCATTAATATGCATGATATGCATTTAATTGAGGAATACAAGCAATCATGTAGCTTCAGTTCTGTGGAGTGAGACAGACTTAAAGATTTCCAATTTGCAAAAGGAAAACAAAAAATATAGTAAGGATCTTTGCTGATTAGAAAATGTCCAGTACAAGATTCCTTGCCTCAGGTGAAGTGGCACAAATTTGGACTTTATAAGAATAGGAAAAGAATGGGAAAGAGAAGGGAATAGAAAAAATAAATGCATATACCAGTACACTGGCATATACCAGCTACTGGGGGTGAAGCCTCAAATCTCAACTTCATAGCCCTAAATGGAGACTCTGTGGCTAACATATGCTTTAGCATCTAAAGCATACTTTAGCCCCAGAGTCTCCATTTGGGGCTAGGACACAGTTGGGAAGATCATAGATTTGCCCCAAATAAAGGAAGTATGAGCTATGTTTATACTGTTTATACTGACCTTTGTCTAGAAGGACTCTGGCTAGTAATGCCGAGCCCTGGGATATGATGTCATATCCTGGCACTGAGCACCAGTGGTGTACATAGAGGGAGTAGTCCGCCTACCGTGCCACTCACCCTTGTCAATTAGCGCAAGGTAATGTGACCCCATGGTTAAACATGAAGCTGCTCGCACACTGAGAGTGAGAGAAAGCGGGAACGGTGGAAAGGAGGGAAAGTGTATAAGTGTTTTTGAACATGCATGCATATATGTATGTATGTATGTGAGCATGGAAGTGTGTTTGTGAGCATGGATGTGTATGTGCAAACATGTGGATGTGTGTAGGATGTGTGTGTGTGAGAGCATTTTTGTGTATGTGAAGGTGTGTGTGAGCATGTATGTGTAAGTGTGTGCATTGATGTGTATGTATAAGTGCGTGTTCGTGAGTATGTGTGCATGTGTGTTGGCGTGAGTGTGTAAGTTTGTGCAAAGGTGAGAGTGTGTGTAAAAATGTGTGCCAGTGCATATGTGAGTTACTGGGGAGGGGGGGGGTTCCAAACATAATAAATAAGAGGAGAGATAGGGAGAAAGGAGAGAGATAATCAGATGGAGGAGAGATGAGGACAAATGAGATAGATAAAGAGAAGAAAAAAAATATTGAGATAAAGAGGAGGAGAGAGATAATGATTGATGAGGAGAAAGGGGAGGGATAATGAGAAGGAGGAGGAATAATGAGAGGAAGAGAAATAATAATAAGTGGGGGAGAAAAGTAGAAGAGATAATGATATAGGGGAGAAAATATGACAAAGGGGGGGAGAAAGAGTGTGTTTGTGTCTTGGAAGTGTTTGTGTTAGAACAAACAAGTGTGTTTAGATATTTTATTAATGTTTTGTGTGCAAATATTTGTGTCTCTGTGTATATATGTGTGTGCGCTTTGACGATTCCCAAAGCAGACTCTGCTGCTTAAAATCTGCTATGGGCTCTAGCTCTGAATCTTTTGGAGACCTAGCAACGCCCCGGGTAAACAATCAGAAAGGAGTTATGTCTGAGGGCAAATACATATAATCCAATCAACTGGAAAGGATAAGAAAATATGTTCTGGGTAAAAAATAGCAGGACAAGAGCTTGAGAGAGATTATCAATTATACTACACATGGTGTTAGATTAGATCGGTCTTTTGATTGGCTATCCATTTATTGATATGTGCTATTTAAACTTTTACTTGTGTGGTTAACTTGATAAAGACCTCATCGTGAGGTCAAAACGTTGTTGTCCTTCTCCTTCAATAAATCTGCTTGATGGAACCCTTGAGCCTTGAGTGCCTGGAGCCTTTTTCTATTTTCATTTAATAATGGGAGTCACGATTTACCATTATCTGTGCCTGGATCACTATACAATGATAGGAGTCATGTTATACCACCATCTGTGTCTAGATCAATGTATAATGATAGGAGCCATGCTGTACTACCCTCAGTGTCTGGATCACTTGATACTAGATAAAATTCACCTGGCTGATATAGATACTGGGCTGCAAATGTATCTACCACATACCAAGAATGTATGGTACTGTGGGTGGCAACTTGTTGGTGATAAAATCTGTACCATAATTATTAGGCGGAGCAATCCTAATTGTGTGGATTGGGCAGAGTGGTTGGAGCTTTGAGGTGCATAGATTTTCAAGTATGCAATCAAAAGCTGTGCTACAAGTGTCCCTGGTTTTATTTTTTTTCAAAGGTGGCAACTATGGTATGTGTATATGTGAATTTGCCAGTGTGTATATATGACTTTCATTGTATATATTTACGTTTGTGAATAAATAAGTGTATTTATATGTCAGTGTATAAATAGTGTAAAAGAAAACAAATTCAGAATAACACATATATGTAAAAAATTCATAACTCTACCATGTGTACTGGAATACATTTGTATATGTGTATACACATGTGTGCATGTCTGTGTATACTGTTGAGTAACATAATGTAAACAAATGAAATTAAGTGTAAAATAAAGTAATGAACAGAATCATAGGCCACCAGGATGCCCAAAAGGCCATTGTCATCTGACTGCCTCCCAGGCCTCTCCTGACCAAAAGTAAATTTCTACATGATATACCACACTTTTTAGGTGACCAGGTGCAGGAATAAGGAGGTGTTGGAAAAGGGTGTTATAAGCCATTGTTATAATGGAAAACAAAATATCCCCCTGGTCACCAGGCAATACTCACTCTTTGTCACATGCTCTCACTCTCTCAAATCACTTATACACTTTAGTTTCTTTTTTTCACATATCTCAACTTTTTTTTCTTTTTATACATTACGTGACCAAGGCTGCTTTAACATTTTTGTGGTGCTCGTGCTTAGCTGTAATTTTATAGAAGACATATATTTTTTTTTTCTTTAGATACCATTATTTTGATCATATTGTCTAATTTACTATCAGAAAATACTAATATATAGTGACTAATAAAAAAACTAATTTAAAAATATTTCACTCATCTACAAAAGCTAAAAAGAAAAAGTAGAATTTTCCTATTTCAAAACCATGTTTTCCAAATCTGATCATCCTGCCCCCATGTCCTATTAGGACATAGCTGAAGCCAGTCAATTCAAGTTATCCCCATCAAACCATATATAACTAGACACCCAAGGATATTTCAAATGGTGGTACTTTAACACTTTCTACATACTAATTATAATACTATCCTATGTCAAAGTTTGCTGTAGTACTTAATTACACACAGAAAATACTACTGCAAATGTTGTCAAAGGCTAGTGATAAAATAAGTGCATTTTCTTGCTTAGAAAATAAGTGACTGCAAAAAAACCCACTTTTTATGTTCAGCAATATCCCCAATTAGTTTAGCGGCCCCCAATTTAAATTATTCCATGTTATTTTTGTTCCTTAAACAGCAAAGTGTATGTATACAGATCCACTTTGGGGTCTATTATGACCCCAGGGATCTCTATGAGCCCTGTAATATCTCTACAGCAGTCAAGAGAATCCTATTCGTACAAACTCGGTTTTTAACAAAAATTGCCTGTTTCATGCATTTGTGCCAATATTCGAATACGAGGGTTATCCTTGACAAAACTGCCAACAAAAACTGCTAAAGTGCTGAAATTTTGTTAGGTTTCTTTGCCACATTACAAGCCGTTTTGCTGCCATTACAAGCTGTTTTGGAGCTCCTTAATGAGGTAAAGTGACGGTCTAGGAGAGTACATATCAATGACTGATAGGTAGAAGAAGCCAAAAAATGAGAAGTGGTCTCATTAATGATTATGGCTGTGATTAATGGGTCCAACAACCTGTGGGAGTTTTTTCTTACTTCTTACTCTGGCAAATCAGCATTTAGAAAGGGAAGGTACAAGCATTAGATATATTAGTGTGCTTGTCAGTAGCAGCAGTTACAAACTAATCAGAGTTGGCATGCAAGACTATGACAGCGATAGTTTAGCAGAGGCTGAGAGTGATGCTCATATACAATACTGCAATTTAATTAGTAATTAGTTTATTTTAGCGCAGAAAGTTTACTGGTGTGGGGTGGATCGGAGAAGTAGTAGTGTACTACTGTAGTGTATGTATTTAATTTATATACTACTTACAGGGTCTGCATCAGACATTTTTTTACCAATTTATTTTAGGGAAAAACACAAAATATTTTATATCATCTTTCTATCTTATATATTATATTGGTGACAAAATCATCCATTCTACTGGCCTTGCGCACTGTGTGACTGTCTTTCAGTTGTTTAAAATCTAAAACCTGTTCCTGTGTAGTTTAGGACAGGTGCCCATTAATGCTACCAGCCAAACCTCTAATTTGTGGACAAATACATTTTTTTTTTAAATCCTTCTTTGACATCATATATTATTTGTCGTTGATAAATATTGGTGACAAAACCAGGCATTATTATATGTACAATATATAATATTGGGGAACTATCATCTGCCAGTGCTTACCCGCCCAGGCCTACTGCCCTACTACTACTGTTGCTACTGCTTCTCATTAACCGGCCTTACTTTGGGGGAACGTTTTTCATTTTTATAATATTGGGAAAATTCAGTCCTGCTCCAAGGGGCTGCATATGACTATCATCTGCCACTGCCTGCCCAGGCCCAGTTACTGTGCGTGATCAATTAAATTAATTTGTGTAATATTCACCAAATTTAGTCCTGCTCCAAGGGACTGCATGTGTGTACCCTGCTGCTGCTCCTCTGTCACCTTCCTTTCTTAATCAATTCTTATTGTCCATAATATGGAGGGGGTTAAGTCTTGCGGCTGGATGTGTCTGTCTGCAAGTGACTGCCCTGTGCCCTTCCTTACTTTGGGAATCAATTCCTTTTTTTGTAATATGGAGAAGGGATTGGTCTTGGTACTAGATATGACTGTCTGCTAAAGCTTGGCCTGTCCTGTGCCCTTTGCCTCAATGCCCTTCAGTTATTTTTCTTGTTTCTAATATGAGGGTGGGGATTCAGTCAGTACCTGCCCTGTGCCCTGCTCTGCAGCTCAATGTCCTTCCTTACTCTGAGGGATAAATATGTTTTTGCTACTTCTGCTGCTGCCATATCACCTTCCTTACTCTGAGGGATCAATTCATTAATCTGGTCCAACATTTGGAGAAATTGAGTCCCATGGCACGCTGCTGGATGTCCATTGGTGCAGTGCTGTTGGCAGCACAGCAATGTAAAACCGAGAGTGGAACTCTTCCTTAACCTGGCGATGGTACTTCTGTGGGAGAAAGGGGAGTCCAGGTGTCAGGGACCTGCCCTTTCGGGAATGCCCCATGAATATTGTTTCTGAATAAAAAATTGTCCACAAATCAAGCTGAATGGCTGGGAAACTAAATTTGTTGCCCTAAAAATGAATACGGCAAAAGGGAAACAACATTTTTTGCTTGCTGTGCGCAGGTCCACTATAGATCCTGAGAGTTCTTATCTGCTGCCACATTCTGTGTTACTAAGGAAGGGGTTGCATATCACTTGGATCCGGGGTCCATTGTGGCCCTTATTTTGGACACGTTTTTGGCACCGAAGCTTTATAAATCTTTGTACCAGTGGAACATAATTAGTACTTTTTGATTGACAGGTTTCCAGTTTTTCAGAAAATGCATAACATACTGTAACATAACATATAAATTAGGGATTACAAAAGAAAATACGCAGCTTCTAACCGCATTAAAATCGATTTATAATTAATTGTGATGACTTTCCTTTTTCTATTAGGCGATGCGTTCCGTTACTTGGTGACACGACTGAATTCATTTTGACACATCATACTGACAGGAAACAGGAGCATGTCTCCACAGCATTGTGTTTTAGACAATCCAACTAAGCCATGGATTGGGTTAGAGCAAACGCTGAGAGGACGCTTCCTCTCATACGACACCGACAGAGCCCAGTCTGCTTCCGCTAGATTATGGTCCTTCAGGGTGTTTTCGGCAATTTCCGTCAGTACTCGTTTCGGTTTTCTTCTCTCCCATCCATAGTGCCCCTAGTCTTCGTTTCAAATCACTTCGTAGAACGCATTTTTTTTTTTTTTTTTTTTGTTCTCTTTTTTGCTCCGCCTTCCTGGCGCGCAATGGAATGTCCAACCCTCATTGGTGGAGCCCGTAGCCTTGCCCTTAATGAGATCTTGCTCCGCCCCACAGTTCGCAGTGTCTAAGACAGTCCTCCTCCTTGGCCGTTCGAGTGGACCCGGCACCGGAGACGCGGGGCAATTTCCTACCGGAGGGCGTTTTTCACATTGCATACGGTATGATCTGGCTTCCCTTGTGCGCAAGCAGGGCTACGTGAAAACTGCCACAGGTTTCGAGTGAGCTCAGGGTATCTGTCTCTCCCTTACCTATTAATCACGGTGTTTCAATGGGCCTGAGCTTGCAGACATCTCTGCTAACGGACGGGGAAGTCAAACTCGGGGAGGCCTGCTAACGGTGTCTTACCGCAGGGCTCAGTGCGAAATGATGGAGGGCAGCGATGCATGGTAGGGCAAGCATGACTGGCAGAGGTGCTGCGAAGGAGGGTGCCTGAGGGAGTGGTGTTTTCCCTCTCCTTTTTGGAATAGCAGAGGATGCTGCAGGGCAGGATGGTGGTGCAGAGCTGTGAGCGCAGTGGCCCTGCGGGTGGCGTAGTAGTGGCGGCTAAGTCTGCTGCAGGACGGGGATGAGGTGCAAGATGGGTGCTTCAAAAGCCTCTTGGTGTGTGTGTGTACGTGTGTGTGTGTGTGTGTACAGGGACACATGGACGTGGCAGAAGATGGTGGGGAGGATAGGGAGCTGGAATTGCTGGTTAGTAAGCGTCAGTCTTCTGATCTGCTGGTCTGAAGTGAAGGTGTCTGAGAAGCAGGGTAGTTTAGATAGTTCTTGAATGCTAAACCTCATGGACAGGATTCAATATGCTTCTGTTATAAATAAAATTTAAAAAGTAAAGAAGGTGAAAATAAGGCCGACTAACTAAGAGGGTAGTTTTTAGGTTTTGGGACACTGAGGTCCATTATTCAGACATGGAGGCGTTGGAAGACTTGCATTCATTAGGATGCAGTGACTGTCTTTCCATTTTCTAATAGTTGAGTTCTGCTACCTGGTGGCACAGCTATGTGTTTTGTAAAATTAAATTTAATAAAAAATAGAAGCATGTCTCTATAGCAAGACTGTACCTGGATACTAAATTCATGACGGTTGGAGAGGGGGAGATATGATGGGAATGTATTAGCCTGTAGAATAAGTGGGAGTGAAGGTACGCGTAATAAAGAATTCACGAAAGTGAAGTCAACTGATTAATCGCTGAGAGGATAATATTTAACACAAGCTTACAGTCTCTCCTTTAGGCTTAGTGGCATTAAAAGAAATATTCCCTGAGGTCCCCTAGATGACTGGATTCCAGTGTATGCTTAACCTTACTTTAGTGTAGAATATTAGATTATTGTACAGTATATAATAGTGGAAATTACTTCTCTGGCACCTTTCCTGGTAGACAGAGGCGGTATAATGACCAGCACAGTTGATCATGGAGAGTGTTTCTGGCACCAGGTGTTGACTAGAATGCCTTAAGTCACTTATTGTCTGATATTGAAAAAGCTGGTTTTCCAGTTTTCAGGAGACCAGCTACTTTCCATTCCTCCAAATGATGTCATCTGCTGGACGCTGGAAATTCTTATGAAGCAAATATTTCCAAAGTAGGGAAAACCCATCTTTTAATTTGCAGACAAGATTATTCAGAGAGAAAAAAGATGGTTTTTTTTTCTTTTACATCTGAAAATCATTTACAAGTACAGGGTTTCTTTGGACACCCAGGTGCTTGTTAGGGAATGAAGAAACACTAGTTATTTTTTTTCCTGATGTCTCACAGTGATCATCAGATGGTGGCCCCAAGAGATTTTGCCTGCGGTTTCCACCCTGTACTTTACACTGGAAACAGAAGAGTATGTTTGTGCCTCACAATATAGCACCTCTTGTACCCTACAGCTCATATCTGTGCTTGCTATGCACAGAACTCTATCCTGGCTCTCTGCTCATGTTACCCATAGACAGATTTTTTTTTTTCTTGGTTGTATACCCTCTCGGTATGTCTGCAGTTTTCTAAAGAGTAAAGCCATGTACAAAAATACACAATTTATCATTTGTGTTGTAATGTTGATTTTAAAAGTAGACCAAACTAAAATTAAAGGAAATAAAAAAAAAAAATTAAAAAAAAATGTTCTCAATCATAGCTTTTATTAAATATGAAAAATACAAAGTACATGAATTCATATTTACTTTTTTGCTATAGGGTCGTCTTATATTCAGGCTTTTTTTTTTTCCCTAAATTAATATTCAGCTTTTTAAGTCTCGTCTTATAATCGAGCGAATACGATAAATAATGACGTGAGGGAATTGAAACCAAAGCTCTTCCAATGCCTCTTTCAGTAACTAAACCCATTAGAGACGGCTTCCCCCAATGAAATTCTCCCACATGAAGGACTGAGCTGGGCCACTAATATCTATAGTTAAAATGGTAAGACTTCTTGAGACCCCACTAACTAAATCATTCCTTATCAAGGATCATCTCACCCCTTAATTTGGAAGGATGAGCCTATTCATAATGTCTGTTTGTATGGCATGCCATGTGTATGTTAAATGCTTGTTTGTCCGGATGCTAATTGGATTTACGTAAGACAAGGTCAAGAACCTAGGAAGCTTTTGTGAGGAAGCTTTAAGTTTGATTTTACTTGTTTATAATGGAAGTTTTTTTTACAATGCTGGTTCTGTGCCCAGAGTATTTTTACTCCTTTTAGAAATGTCCAGTAGTCCGAACATGTGCTTGCTTGAGATGCTTGCTGACATCAACGGCACTTATCTCAGCACACCAACTGCCCAATTGGAGGTGTTTCCAATAGCTGATAAAGAATAACATCTCGGGGCTTGCCAACCACTAGGCACCAGGTTGCAATGGCGACTATCAATCACTTCCTGGCGTCTGGGAAGGTGTTCCCCCTGCTTGGCCACAGAAGGGTGCTGATGTGGGTGCCACTGGTCCACGGCATCCAGGGGCCTGAGGTATATGATCCTGAGCTCGTAGAGAGGCAGCAGCGGGCAGCTCGCACGTAGTGCAGACAGGTCTCCACAAAGTGAGAAGGGAGTAGGGGCAGTGTATGTATAATTAGACAATTAGTCTGCTTGTGTATGGCTTTAGAATTAATCTGTATTTGTAGTGCTAGTGGGTGTGAATGCACACCGTCCACTTCTTCTTCTTCATCATGTATCTCTTATCTTTGTCTTCTCTTCTATCTTCAATCTGCTATCCTCAATCTTCTATTTTTGTCCTCATTTCAGCGGACATTGCTTAGCGGAACTTCTTGCCCCTGCTTCTGTGGGCTACAACTCCTATGACCCTTATCCATCATCAGCCCCTTTCTAAAACCAAAAAAATACAAATGTTAGTGTTGGGTATTTTTTAAAATTATTTTATAAAAAACATTTTATAGATTGTATTTGTGGTTGTGTCATAATGTCTGATCCCCTGTATAACATCAGAGAGCATTTTTTTCAGTGTGCCCAATAGCTGATCTGACTGTACAGTATAACAGCAGGCAACCTGTTGTCACACTAACATTTTTCTTTTTTTTTTTTTTTTTTTGCACTTTTCTGATCAACAGCGCTCACCATACGTGAATGGAGCATCACATTCATTGAGAACATAAGGCACCCATTGCAAAAAGGAAGTCTTGTGTGATAGCTCAAAACTTCACGTGTGGTGGCGAAGGGTTAAAAGCGGCTCCCAAGGACACCGGAGCGTACTCTTCTACTTTCTTCATGATCCATGCTGTCATGAATGGTTTTTGGTCTACTTTTTTCATAACCGTATGGAATGTCATGAAGCTTTTAAGGGGTTATAGCTATATTTTATTGTCTATGCTTTATTCAGGATGACATCACAGCTCACCAAATGGAAATGATGTATATATGTGTGCGTGTATATATTAGTAGTAATAATAATGTGTATATATATATCATGGGTAAATAGCTGTGTAATCAGGTTTTTATTGACAGTGGGGGGTGACATACTTTATTCAACAGAGAGGGATACCTGACGGTACTCCTAGTTTGATGAAATGATGTAAAGTAGACTTTCATGCAATTTATACTTGGATCAGCTTTGCATATTTTATATACTAAACTTTGGATATGTCAATATGCATCTATTTTTAGATGATGTTGAACTTGATTGTTTGCCTCTTAGATGGGTTAGTAGGTCATTGTAGGATTGCAGGCGCTGCAAAGTGTCCTGCCAATTCTTAACAGAAATTTTCATGGTGAACTGAGAACTAAGATTACACATCCTAGATCTGAATGAATGAACTAATAGTATGACATACTTCCGTCTTTACATAATCGAATGTGCTGACAACAAAATCACACAAAAATTCTCAATGGAAATCAAATTTATCAACCCATGGAGGTCTGGATATGGAGTCACACTTAAAATCAAAATGGAAAACCACACTACAGGCTGATCCAACTTTGATGTAATGTCCTTAAAACAAGTCACAATGAGGCTCAGTAGTGTGTGTGGCCTCCACGTGCCCGTATGACCTCCCTACAACGCCTTGGCATGCTCCTGATGAGATTGTGGATGGACCCCTGAGGGATGTCCCCCACCCAGACCTGGACTAAAGCATCTGCCAACTCCTTGACAGTCTGTGGTGCAACGTGGCCTTGGTGGATGGAGTGAAACATGATGTCTCAGATGTGCTCAATCGGATTCAGGTCTGGGGAATGGGCGGGCCAGTCCATAGGATCAATGCCTTTCTCTTGCAGGAACTGCTGACACAGTCCAGCCACATGAGGTCTAGCATTAGGAGGAACCCAGGGCCAACCACACCAGCATATGGTCTCACAAGGGGTCTGAGGATCTCATCTGGGTACCTAATGGCAGTCAGGCTACCTCTGGCAAGCACATGGAGGGCTGTGGGGCCCCCCAAAGAAATGCCACCCCACACCATTACTGACCCATCGCCAAACCAGTAATGCTGGAGGATGTTGCTGGCAGCAGAAAGTTGTCACATGTGCTCAGTGTGAACCTGCTTTCATCTGTGAAGAGCACAGGGCGCCAGTGGCGAATATGCCAATCCTGGTGTTCTCTGGCAACTGCCAAACGTCCTGCACGGTGTTGGGCTGTAAGCACAACCCCCACCTGTGGACGTCGGGCCCTCACCACCCTCATGGAGTCTGTTTCTGACCGTTTCAGTGGACACATGCACATTTGTGGCCTGCTGGAGGTCATTTTGCAGGGCTCTGGCAGTGCTCCTCCTTGCACAAAGGGCGGAGGTAGCGGTCCTGCTGCTGGGTTGTTGCCCTCCTACGGCCTCCTCAACGTCTCCTGATGTACTGGCCTGTCTCCTGGTAGCGCCTCCATGCTCTGGGCACTACGCTGACAGACCCAGCAAACCTTGCCACAGCTCGCATTGATGTGTCATCCTGGATGAGCTGCACTACCCGAGCCACTTGTGTGTGTTATAGACTCCGTCTCATGCAACCACTAGAGTGAAAGCACCGCCAGCGTTCAAGAGTGACCAAAACATCAGCCAGGAAGCATAGGAACTGAGAAGTGGTCTGTGGTCACCACCTGCAGAACCACTCCTTTATTGGGGGTGTCTTGCTAATTGCCTATAATTTCCACCTGTTGTCTGTTCCATTTGCACAACAGCATGTGAAGCATGTTGCTTCCTGAGTGGACAGTTTGATTTCACAGATGTGTGATTGACTTCGAGTTACATTGTGTTGTTTAAGTGTTCCCTTTATTATTTTGAGCAGTGTGTGTGTGTATATGTGTGTGTGTGTGTGTGTGTGTGTGTGTGTGTATATATGTATGTATGTATATATATATATATATATATATATATATATATATATATATATATATAATATATATACTCTAAGATCAGTGGGAGCAGCAGCAGCTCATCACATGACTTCATTCTATACACTGATGTTCTGATAGCATACCTGTGATCGGCTGCTGCGTCAGTTACTTCAATGGAAGTGCTACGGAGTATGTGCAAGAAATATTTATAACTAATGCTTTCTGGGTTCAGTAGAGCAAGGGGAGGACTTGGATAAAAGTCTCATTTTTCTAACTCCACTATCTCAAGAATGCTTTGTGCAAATTTGCATGCAAAATTAACCCTGGCATGCAATAAAAAATAAAAGTATAATTCTAGGTGCCAGACTGTTTTAAACTCATAGAAAATTAAACATTTGAGTTTATTCCAGTGTAGCCCGGTCATGCTTGCATAACAAGTGCACTTTAACCCATTGTGCACTTAACCCTAAGGACATACCTGTACATCATTAATTTTTCACAGAGGCAGGGATATCTCCCTGCCGCTGCACAGGAGATCAGGCTGTCTATGGACAGCTTCCTGCTGACCAATGGTGTGTAACAGCGCTTGGTGCAAGCGCCGGTAAACGGTCACATAAGAAATACCTGATCAGGCATTCTTTTCTGGTAGGTGTCACTACTGAAGCTCTGTCTAGACCTGGCTGGGATCTCAGATTGCTCCACCACTGGCTGATCACCTGCATTGTGATTGGCAATGCAAGGCTATGGAGCTTGCTGAACAGTGTGAATCAGTGCAGAGGAGATCAGAATGGAGCGATAAACAATGTTTGCCCCTCCTCCCACAAAGGTAAAAAGTTGGGGGTTTTTTTAAGAAAAGGCCCCGATACCCCCCTATTCCCTACCCCCTAACACTTTAAGCCAGAAGTATTAAAACTACCCTATAAGGTACTATGTAAGGGGTAGATGGGGCCCTTTAGAACACAGAAATATATGTATGTGTGGTATATCTGTAATCAGAGCATTTTCCTGAACATAAACTGAATCGTTGTTAATCAGTGGCAGCTTATGTAAAAGAAATTCTAAGCAAAACTGCAAAAAAAAAGAATCTTACGTTTAGTTATTGTATAGGTTTTTTACATACTAGCACTGTTATTTTTTTGTTGTTTTTGCATGTTTCTGTGGTTTCCCACGAAAGCCTTTTTTTCATGAAAAATAAGGCTTTATAAGTTGTGCGAGTACAGAAAACTTAATTAAACCAACACGTATGGTAAAATCAGGGCGTGACAAATTTTTTTAAATCTAGGAGCCAGCTAAAAAAGTTAGGAGCCAGGACTTTTTTTTTTTTTTGCCCCAGCACTCACACTTTGCCCCAGCACTCACACTTTGCCCCAGCACTCACACTTTGCCCCAGCACTCACACTTTGCCCCAGCACTCACACTTTGCCCCAGCACTCACACTTTGCCCCAGCACTCACACTTTGGGACAGAGTTTGCCTTTGCCCCCAGTCTCCCATAGGCATCTTTGTCACTAAACATGGGACTATGGGAAGCTATTTAGTGACAAAGATGCCTATAGGAAATTGGGGACAGAGTTTGCATTTGCCCCCAGTCTCCCATAGGCATCTTTGTCCCAGCCTCCCACTGCCAAGCATGCCCCCAGTTACTTCCACTTACCTGACCCCGATGTGCACTCTGTTGGATTCCCGCTGCTGCTGCCGGCGCCTCCGCCCACCCTCCTCACTGAACACTGCCCACAAAGGTCATTGAGTAGTGCTGGTGCCGCCCGCGAAAGTTATTGAGCGGTGCCTGCTGACTCACTTCTATTTTAAATCGACAGGGGTGGCGTTTTAAGAAGCCATCCCTGTTGAGCCGGAATAGAATTGAGTCAACTGGCCAGCGCGACTCAGTGACCTTCGTGGATGGTGACAGCCCCGTTCAGTGAGGAGGTTGGGCGGAGCCGCCGGCAGCAGCGGGGTTGTCTGCATCGCACAGGCGCCCGCTGCTGCCGGAAAGGAGGATCCAAGTCCCCTGCAACGCCACGGGGGATCTGGATCCTGAACCCAATTATAGGTTTGGCTCACAAATACCTAGACGCCAGGACAAAATTATCAGTCGCCATGGCGACCTGGCGCCTGGGATTTGTTGAGCCCTGGGTAAAATTACAAAAAATGTAGGACTAAAAAAATTTTGTATGGAAAAGGTCTTAATACGCGTCTTTGAGAAAGGCTAGCGTTGCTTTTTATCTGGGCTGTAATGCATCCTCTCCCAGGGACAGTGATTATTTACCTTAGTGCTTGGCTGCTCAGCTGTAGTTTTTAAGGGCTTGTCTATACATGAGGTCTAGTATGTCATGCGTTGATTGTCACTTTCATTGACCTCATGTGGGACATATGCTTATGTCGTCATACCTGGGAACCGGAGAGGTTTTCGGCAACAGAGAAGCACCACTTCTCGTGGTTGAGACCCGAACCCTCCAGGTCGTGGGACCGGAATTCTGATATGTCCATTTCTCTTAAATTGGGGTGTTTCCTGCTGACGGCAGGTAGTCCTGGCCATGTCCCACAAGGGTAGATTACACGTAGCCAGAATCCAAAAGTTCCCAGGTATGCTTGTAAGTGAATTGAACACTTCAACTTGCCAACATCTCCATGAATTATTTTATATCATATCCTTATTGAGCTTCTGTAAGAACACATCATACTAGTAATGAGATCTGTTGAGCCATCTTTCGGGTTTCACTGTGCAATATGTAAAGCCAATCCAGTCCTTCATTCTGGGTAAGCTTAGCCTTTTATAACATACTTTGTGGTTCAAGTCTTGTGTAGTTTAGTGAATACACCACTTTGAAATAGTTAAACAAAAAAAATAATCCACTGCATTGGCCTGTTGTATGTGATCTTATGCAAATATCCCCGTGGCTCTTGTTCCTTCTACCTATCCCAGTGCTGTTGGAATCCTATCTCTCCCCCCCCCCTTACTTCCAACTGCCACGCAGACGTTAGTTTTTAACGGGGGCTGCCAAGTTTCTAGCTACACAACCTCTTGGACTCTAAACATACCATGTGACTTCAGTATATTTTCTCATTCACAATTGTCATAATTTGCTAATCTTTTCCAGTAGAGCTGCTGCTTTCAGCCTTTAACAAACTGATGATACAATCCTAATGAAACCTGTTGGTCCTTCTAGCAGACAAGAGTCTAACGAAAGCTGTTCTTCCTCTGAACTTCTGTAGGCCTATTGACACTGCTGGGATTATTTTCAGGTAGGCTGGCTAATTCTAGACAAGCTTTCTTTGTGCATCTGGGCAGTCGCAGCCTCCGGTTTCAGCTTTCCAGCTTGGTCAGATAGGAGTGATGTATTCAGGCATGGTTACTGAATGGGGCGTTCAGGGCTGTAGGGAGCACAAGGTGGACAAAGGAGTCCCCCCCTCCCCCAAGGATGTGTAACTTTTTGTACATTGGCGCAGCCTTTTATAGCTCTGTGTACGTGTGATTTATAGTGCAAGGCAAGATCATTTTCGTACTTGGATCTTGCTTGAATTGTACAAATTGGGGTTTGTAAATTGCATTCCCTTGCTAAATCTTTGTAAGTTGTAGTAAAACATCCAAGATTCATCAGTGCATGGTTAAACAATCACACTTACTGTGCTTAACTAAAGTATCTTGTCTAGTCTTTATCCTCATATAACATTGACAATGACGTTTACCTGAACAACATAAATAGTTTCATTAATACGTCACTAAGTATTTTAGTGGCCAACAGGCAGCTTGTCAGATGTTAGGAGCTTTGCGGGTTCGGGGTTTCCCCACCAGTGCACAACTGGTGCAGCATCCCAGGGTTTTTACTTTAGAAAACAACCAGTATATTACTGCACTAAATAAATAGGTAGTGTTAAAAACCGTTACTCTTTTTTACTTCAGAATTTGTGACTTTATTTCTGTGAGATATTCAGCTGACAAATAACTGGAGATGGGGAAATGTGGAATTTCAAGTTGGGGGGGGTACTGTAAATTTAAAGGGACCTTTCAGCTATCATATATTAAGCTTCTTTTTACTATTGGTCAAATGGCAATAGTACTTAAAAGTATTAGTGGTAATAACTTTAAAGATGTTGAATATCCATTTTTTGACTTTTTATTCACATGGTAGCTTTTCTGCAAGTAGTGCCTGGTGACTGTTTTACAGTGTTGGAAGTGCATGGCCAAACGCTTCCAACTGAACTTTCCAAGGCTCCACTTTACGCGTTCTAAAAACCAACACTGGGACCTTTCTAGTCAATATCTGAGGTGGCCCTGTGTACTGCATGCTAAAATCTGCATGATGACTACCTAGAAATCTCTAGCTCATCTCTTGCAGGATGACCTTACTGTGTTTTAGAGTTTGTATAATGTTGTAAGCTTGCGAACCGGGCTCTCTCCACCTAATGTATCGGTTTGTCTTAGTCTGTCAATTCTTGTCTTGTCATACCCCTTAAATATATGTAGTGTATTAAGCGCTTCTTGTTGGCGCTATATAAATAAAATAATAATAATGTATATCAATTGGAATTTGTAACCCTCCCGCCAACTGTTGATTTACTGAATAAACCCCTTAGCAGGACAAATCTGGCTTGAATAGTACTGAATTCTGCAGACCTGTGCAATACATCTCACCGTGGGAGCCTGTAGCTTCCTGGGGCACTATATGATGTCGTAATCCAGCTCTCAAACTCAACAGTAAAACAGTCATAAGAGATCTAAACGACAGAATTCTGTGCCTGTGGACCACTTGGAAAATACTTCCCCCTGTTGAAGGAGATATTTGAAAGAGATGGGGGTGGGTTGAGTAATGAAGCATAAAAAAAACAAGGGATGACACTTGGTGAGGGAAAAAGAAAACTGAACACTGTGTATTGACTCTTTGCTTTTGAGGTTTGTGTTTGACTATTTGAGACATTCCGGCACCCCCTCTCCACCCCCTATTTTTCGAAATTCTTGTTCAACCTTGCTTCTTGGTGATTTCCCTATACTAGACGCATCCATATTGCATACAGACATACATCTTTGGTCAGATCTGACCAGTGTTTTATGCATGACCTGTCAGACAGATGGGGATACACACCATATTCTGAACCTACAGATATTTAGTGCAATATGGGTGCGACCACAATTAGTTGCATTGAAAAAAAAACATGGTTTGTTTGTATCTGTTCAATACATTTCTATAGACTTAAGATCTCAAGGTTCACTGAACAAAAAAATATTGTGCATGTTGAATTGCTTGAATGCATGTGGGTATTTTGTCTGGACCGCAGACTTGCATCTGTGCTTGCAAATTATCAATGAAGGATAATAGATCCTGAATCTAAGAGTAGACCAAGGACCGATGAAGGTTTAGGTCTTTACAGCAGGAAAATTGGGCAAACTAGATGGGCCAAATGGTTCTTATCCAACATCAACTTCTATGTTATAACTGTAACTCGCACATTTAACTTGGAATTGGTCTTTTATTATGATTAGCTTAATATGAGATTCAGAATGTGTTTTAATTCTGGTTTAAGCTAATGACACAAACATTAGGAATGACTTAGTCAATAAATGCTGATGGTATATTCTCTGGAGCCATTGTTTTGGTTTTAAAACGGTTATTCAGCCTTTCCACTGAAAATAAAGGTCAGTTTCAGCCACACAGTTCAAACAATACATAGTTACATGTGGACACTTTTACTTGCACTGTAGTAATTCGATATTTTAAGCATACGTTTTGTACATCTCAATCTGTTTTTATATGTTCATTAAAGTATTTTAGGATTCTCTTGCCATAACACAGGGGAAATGTACCGTATGTGTGATAACATTTTAGCAATGTCTTTTTGTATATTCTGCACAACTGCCCTGCACAACCTGAAATGAACTGTCTTGGCTATGATGAGTTCATGAGGTCATTTAACTCCCTTCCACTTTTTTATATTTTATGTGTCAATAGGTGTTTCTCCTTACAATAAGTAAAGTGCCAGATCTGTTATTTTCCGGCTCTCTGGGGGTTAAATCCATTCCCGTCACATTTTCCTGATAAAGAGTAGAAATGTGTTGTAATCTTTGGACGTTGATGTATGTTGGGTAGCACATTTGTATCCTAATGACCATCGGATTTTAAGTGTAGTGAATGAGCACAAAAAGGCTTGCATATGCAGGTACCAAGGGACAAATCTGTTTTTCAGATGGCATGTGGACATTACAGACTAGATATTTACAATGGAATTAACATCACATTTTATATTTATGCCAAGCTCCTTTACCAGCACTCAATCAACAAGCTGAAAATAGCTTGTTTGGGGACAGCTTTACACAAAAGCCAATTAGCCAGATGTTACCACAAGATTTTGTTGACTTGGTTGTTTTAAGATGAAGAGCAAAACAAAGCTCATTGCTAAATCTTCAGTGGCATTTTCAGAAATCCTCTAAGTAGGCGATTTCACCAAAATTTTTGTTTTAGAACCTTTTGTGTGGTCTGACCACTATGGTCAGGCTAATCTCAGATTACAGAGAAGGTGCAGCACTGTGCAGAAGGCTGAGGGGATTGACTCGCTGGTAATGTGAATGTGCATATGCTTAATGTGTCACTTCTTAATGACTAGAATGAGTTTATTCCCTTTGCATCTACCTCATGAAAGATTTAAACAAGCATTGTTGTAAATTAAATTGTTAAACTAACGCAGTTTATTTAAAAAATATTTTACCCGTGACTCAATTTACTCTGCTTTGTGTAGTACTACATAAAATATTGACACTATAATAAAAACGATATAAAAATGGTATGAATGGTGCCGTTTTTACACTTTTCAACGTTACCGTGTCCAATTCTAAACTATATGCACGTGATTGGCATCATATGTGTATGCGTTTATCAGGATGACACAACAGGCTTGTCCATAATGAAGGTGTTCGTTAGTACAGCTGTGCGAGTTGGCATTGGCTCCAGCTCAATGCCTGGCTTGGATTTTGCCCGAGTAGGTATGAGGCGTATGAGCTTGACCCAGCTCAAAATCCTGCATTCACGTAATTTTATTTCTGCCGTTTCTATACATCTTTCAAAGCGTGTCCTCACCATAAACAGTCTGCAAGCTCGTTTCTTATTCTCCTGTCCTAGCGCAGGGTTCCACTGGAGGTCACTGCTCATCCTCCCCAGCAACGTTCTACTCTAGTACTGTAAACTGGCTTTGAGAAGGACTGCCCACCATTGTGGACTAAGTGCTTTGAGTTCTGATTTTGTAATCAAGATTATAGACATTTTAAGAAATATGTTTAAAGTAAAGTAGTTTTATAGGCAGATTTTGCAGTTTATTCACTAAAGGGAGAGTTGTGGTAACATTTCTAGACTTCATTGTGAATGATGAGACAACTCCTGTTTGCTGTTTCTCGTGTTATGTTTCGTTAAACTGTGAGAGGTCTCCTCCTGAGTCTCCTCACCCACTGCAGTATGCAGGGCCGGATCAGTCCTTATTGCATAGAGGTTTGACAGGGGCAGCAGGCTATAAATATTAATGAAATGTAACCTTGTTTGTGACAGTCTTACAGTGTACATTTTTTTTTTTTTTTTTCCTTTCCAGAACTCTGCAAAACATACTTGATTGAACGTGGATTGGTTTTGGTGACTGGATGTTCGTGTGCTATCCCAACATCTGAATTATTCTAGAACCAAAAAATACTGCCTTCTTTCTTCTTTGTACTGTGAGCTTATCCAAGATGTCTCGGAAGCATAGCCAAAAAGGTTGGTTTTTATTTTAAACGTACCAGTAACCAAGGGTAAACATCAATCTTAAACGTTAATAATCAGTGACTACCAAATTGGTGTTGAAAGGTGGGCTGTTTTTTAGTTACGTTAAAGGGACAGTCTCATGTCGCTCACTGAGCAGAGGTCTGAGGTGGGTCTGGAGAGAGCCTCTGGGAACCGTAAGCTCTCAATTAGTGGCAAAAAAGTACATCCTATGAAATGAGTGGTAGTATGTTCCTGCCACTGATGGCCGCTTAAGCTGTCAAACCAGTTTCAGGAAAGTGTTCTCAATTTAAAACAATGGGAAGGCTTTACACATATGCACTGGGGTCTAAACAGACTCGGAGCCAGTGCTGGAGCTGACAGGAGGTGAGTACATCACATGCAGGGAAATCCATTTGGCCTAATACATTTCCTTCAGTGCATTCAGCTGGGTGTTGGGGGGGGGGGGGTGTTGCCAAATGCATTCAGGGAACTCTGCAGAACCCCCCCAATACATTTCCAAAAATGACCACACATTTTTTATTAAAATGGATATCCTGGCTGGAGTGTCCCTTTAAGCTTTAGTGATGTAGAGAGCACTTACCTGTAGAAGGTGCTGCTCTCTTCCTCTGTGGTCATAAGATCCTTGCTGCTGATTGCCAGGAGTGCTGCTATTGAAATCAATGGGTGCTCTTCCTGTCAATGGGCACAGAGGCCTGAACAGACACCCATTTGCAGTGTTTGCTGAGCCAGCAATGGAGCTGACTGTAAGGATATCGGACAAATCTCCTGCATAGAAAATAGCTTTTAGGTCTGTAAAGAGGCAAATGCATATAGGGGGATTCTGGAGATTCTCTCCATGCATTTGCAGAAGGAACACCATGCAGCTACCATATGCATTAAAACACATATGATGTCCAAAGTGTCCCTTTTACTTATGGGAAAACTGAAAACTCTTTTTGAACATTTGTTTGATGCATGCAGTATTTGGTTGGACTATTTTTATTTAATTTTTTTCTTTTCTACTTGGCATGAGTCCCCTTGCTGGGAAATCAGTCTACATTTTTATACAGTGTGTTCAAGATTTCTTGACTTTCTAATCACTTGTTAACTTAATATGTTATTAGATACATGTAGAAAGTGACCAGGTATACTGATTGATCAGCTCAAGTGAATGGTTATCCAAAACATTAAAGAACGAATCCTCTGGTGCATTTCTTTCCTTGTCAAGCTTTAATTCGCAACATGTGAAGTGTCTTTTGTGAACACTTCCCTTCATCTGTGTTTTACTTTTGTTGCCCCATGAGAATTTGTGGATCTGAACGTTGTAGTCAGATTTGTACAGCGGATGCATCTCAAGTAACAAAAGCAAAAAAGTGGCCGTGTAGTAAGGAGCTCAAAGAAAATCCTCCCTAATCGTTTGTGAATAGTATTTTAGACCTGCCTGTGACTAGCAGTGAAAAGCACATTTATCCTTTTAGACTTTTACAGAACAAAAAAAACCCTCACTGCCTCTGCAACCTATTTGGTGCCAATCTGAAGATCTGCTATTTCAAATCAAGCATATGGGTCTAGAATCTGTATGTTGTAGCTTTTTTACATTGGGATTTCATAAATATTTGTCCATCTTGGCTTCCGTGACAAACATATACACGTTTAACATAATTATCCATATGGTGGTATGGCATATTGCATTTGGACTTTATACAGTGTGGATGCAGTGTTTATTTAGACCACAGCTACATAACGTGATACAGTTTTTGTCCTTTCAACTAGCTTCAGAGTTTTTCCCTACCGGACCTTTTTTGTTGATCCTTCCCAACTGTTTTATTAAGACAGAATGGGTCAAGAAAGCAAGACCTGTTCGCTAAAGTGTGTATTGCAGCGAGAGGGAACATACTGTATAATCTTGCTATATTTACTATGCTTTATGAAGGGGCTACTCGGGCATGTTTATTAAATAAGAACGGGCAGATGGGCCATGCATAATGCATAGTTAAGTCTGAGCTATAAAAAAAAATCAATCCATGGATTGTTTGATATTGATTGGCCCATCTTGCCCTCTGTAATAGAGTTAAGATGGTGTTTTTAAATGTTTCTGCTCATTTTGATTATTAAATGCGTGTTTATAACTTAATGCCTAATAACATTGTTGATGGTTGTCATTCTTTGTTGGGTAGTGATACTGAAAGAAACTGTGGTTGTGATTATAGAAAATGCAACAAGTTTTGGGTATCACATAGCAACACACCTGGTAGTTTTTACCAAGTTTCAATAAATATCAAGGGTTTTTGCACAATTTTATATATACACTGCTCAAAATAATAAATGGAACACTTAAACACAATGTAACTCTAAGTCAATCACACTTCAGTGAAATCACACTGTCCACTCAGGAAGCAACACTGATGGACAATCAATTTCACATGCTGTTGTGCAAATGGAACAGACAACAGGTGGAAATTATAGGCAATTAGCAAGACACCCCCAATAAAGGAGTGGTTCTGCAGGTGGTGACCACAGACCACTTCTCAGTTCCTATGCTTCCTGGCTAATGTTTTGGTCACTCTTGAATGCTGGCGGTGCTTTCACTCTAGTGGTTGCATGAGACGGAGTCTACAACCCACACAAGTGGCTCGGGTAGTGCAGCTCATCCAGGATGGCACATCAATGCGAGCTGTGGCAAGAAGGTTTGCTGTGTCCGTCAGCGTAGTGTCCAGAGCATGGAGGCACTACCAGGAGACAGGCCGGTACATCAGGAGACGTGGAGGAGGCCGTAGGAGGGCAACAACCCAGCAGCAATACCGCTACCTCCGCCTTTGTGCAAGGAGGAGCACTGCCAGAGCCCTGAAAAATGACCTCCAGCAGGCCACAAATGTGCATGTGTCCACTCACATGGTCAGAAACAGACTCCATGAGGGTAGTATGAGGGCCCAACGTCCACAGGTGGGGGTTGTGCTTATAGCCCAACACCGTGCAGGACGTTTGGCAGTTGCCAGAGAACACTAGGATTGGCATATTCGCCACTGGCGCCCTGTGCTCTTCACAGATGATAGCAGGTTCACACTGAGCACATGTGACAGACGTGACAGAGTCTGGAGACGCCGTGGAGAACGTTCTGCTGCCTGCAATATCCTCCATCATGACCGGTTTGGCGGTGGGTCAGTAATGGTGTGGGGTGGCATTTCTTTGGGGGGGCCGCACAGCCCTCCATGTGCTTGCCAGAGGTAGCCTGACTGCCATTAGGTACCGAGATGAGATCCTCAGACCCCTTGTGAGACCATATGCTGGTGCGGTTGGCCCTGGGTTCCTCCTAATGCAAGACGTGGCTGGACTGTGTCAGCAGTTCCTGCAAGAGGAAGGCATTGATGCACCACAGACTGTCCAGGAGTTGGCGGATGCTTTAGTCCAGGTCTGGGAGTACATCCCTCAGGAGACCATCCGCAACCTCATTAGGAGCATGCCCAGGCATTGTAGGGAGGTCATACGGGCACGTGGAGGCCACACACACTACTGAGCCTCATTGTGACTTGTTTTAAGGACATTACATCAAAGTTGGATCAGCCTGTAGTGTGGCTTTCCATTTTGATTTTGAGTGTGACTCCATATCCAGACCTCCATGGGTTGATAAATTTGATTTCCATTGAGAATTTTTTGTGTGACTTTGTTGTCGGCGCATTCAACTATGTAAAGACGGAAGTATGTCATACGATTAGTTCGTTCATTCAGATATAGGATGTGTAATCTTAGTGTTCCCTTTATTATTTTGAGCAGCGTGTGTATGTGTGTATATATATAATATATAATTATATACACCTCTGTAAACACTGTTATATAAATATTTTTGATGTCAGGATTTGGGAGAAATGACAAATACATTTGAAACCCTTCATGGTCTTCATGACATGTAACATTACTGTAGAGCCATGGCTTGGTGACCTGGAATGTAATATTGCATCACATTATATCACATAAGTAGGGAGGTTCTCTGACTCCCCTGCAGCTGAACACACACTGCAGGAAGGTCAAAGCAAAGGGTTGTAGTGAAGCCATCATGAGGGGTTTTGATGAGATAGGGATCTCAAGCCATATCGATAAACAGCGGCACAAACATTTGGGGGAAAAAAAGTGAGAAATGCATCTGTCCTGAAGTGTAATAAAAATGTAACACAGCTTTCATCCTTAAACAATTAGACGTGATGGCGTGATAGCAAATGGATGTTTGGATGGCATCACTGTCATTTTAGATTACCATATTTGCTTGATTATAAGACGACCCCCCCCCACCCAAAATCTGAATATTAATGTAGGGAAAAAAGCCTGAATATAAGACGACCAGTAAACGTTAATTCATGTAAACTTTTATTTTTTTTATTTTTTTTTTATAAAAGCTATGATTCAGAAAAATATTTTTTTATTTCCTTTTATTTTCCAATCTGCCCCCAGGCTTGCCACTCTGCCTCAGAAATGCCTTATACCCCTATATGCCACTCTGGCATTTAGGGGGTTAAAAGGCATATTATGGGGCAGAGTGGCATAGGGAGGTATAAGGCATTTCCGGAGGCAGATGGCATATAGAGGGTTAAAAGGCATTTCTGGAGGCAGAGTGGCATCAAGTGGATTAAACGGCATTTCATAGAGCACTCTGCCTACAGAAATGCCTTATGCCCCCCATTTAACATCCAACCCCCCCCCCCCCCCAAAACCGGTGCTTCTGACTCCCGGTGTGTAGTCGGGGCAGCGTGTAGACGTCTACGCGATTCGCGTAGGCGACTTCCGCTGCAGCCGGAAGGAGGTGCGGTTAGCAGCGGGGGTTGTCTGCGTCGATCGCGCATACACCCCCCGACTGTCAGAGATAATTCCCCACACCGGCGCGCGGAACTCTGATCTCTGACAGCCGGGGAAGGTTACTTTTTTCTTTCCCCCTAATAGGATATTTACAGGTCATTCTGAATGAGCTTTCAAGCATGCCAGTATGGCTTTTACTTGAACAGAACATAGTCTATTCAGAGTAGATTTGGAAAACAGAAGTTCAATTAAGCCCCCTCATTTAATAAAGTGTTATTGAAGGGGATTTAATACTTAAAGTGTTGTTTTTGAGAAATAAGGAAAGCTTTAAATCAACCTCCAAAAATCGCATTTACTGAGTGAACCTTGAGCGTCAGGAGAGCAGGATCCATACATATGCACAGAATGCTCTTATATATATATATATATATATATATATATATATATATATATATATATATAAATATAAATATATAATGCTGGTGGGTGCTAAAGACCGCCATAGCCATAACCCGTCCTTGTATGCAAGACCGTTGGAGTAAGGATAGCAAGTTCTGAAAAAGATACCATGTAGTACTGAATAAAATTCTGTTTCTTTATGGTCTCCTCCTTAATGTGTGTTTGTTAAATTTTGCTTTTATTACCTCTTAGACATAGAGAAATCGCTAGAGGTCAAACTGATGGAGATAGTCGTTAGTATCCTTGCCTTTACAAATTTAAGTTATTAGATATTTTTTTCATTGTTCAACTAATTTTATTTTATTACAAACGTGTAGTTTTCCATATCAGATCAAGACCGCAAAAGTAATGAAACCAGTTGCTGACAAATTCAGTCCTTGCTGAGAGTAGCCAACTGAATCACCGTGCACACCGCTGAAGCATCTTGGATGCAAATTCACAGCTGTGCAAGTTTCAGAAACTGTTATTAAATTAGACCCTCTCTCGACTCTGTCATATTCAAAATGGCTCACTCCAGCCATTTATTGTACTTTCCTATATGAAATCCATGCAGGTGCTTGTGGAATAAATTGCCTCCATTAGGTGAAGCTGGAGCTAAGAAACAGCAGTAAAATCAGGTATGTTAACTGCAGGTTTACCAAAAAGTGCTGTTTATCCAAGAAAGGGAAAAACAAATGTACTCCTCTGTCCCTCCCCCTCTTCTGATGTCATCATCCACCCTTGTCATTATTCCATGCCATTGTTCTTTGTGTGCCACTGAATTGTGCACACACTCACTCTAACTCTATGGACAGACTTATCTTTACAAAGTAGAGATTGAGATGCATACTTTTTTTTTTTTTACAATAAAATAAACTATGATTAAATAAGACAATAAAGCATTAATATATTGCCTCTTTAAGGCTTCCTTTACTCATGTGACAATTTAACTAAAGTAGGCTTGTGATCACAAAACCCTTTTTTATTTGACCCTATTTATGTTATGAGAATATCATTAAAAGTACCTTGAAAGCTCTGGCACAGTGGGTGGGCGTTGCGTAGTCAAATTTCCTATTTAGAATTTCATATGCATCTGGTCTCCATCAAAACGAAGTGGGAGAAATCCAGAGCACCGCTCTTTCCTGTCTCTGTATTCTTATATTTTGATTGCCAATGTTAATGGCAGATTTGAATTTCATCTAAATTCTCATGGCATGGTATTCTTCTGACATAAATGAGAAAGAAAGCGGAAGCACAAAGCAGTTACAGGGAGGAGTGCAAGCTCAATAGTTGGCCATAACACTGATTAGGGTAAATATTTGGACTGCTGCGTGCGTCCTGTTTCTTGGGATCTGTCTCGGTTATTATGAGCAACATTTTCCGAAGAATCTTTTTTTCCCCTTGCTACCAAAATTCTTAAACTGCCATGACAACAAACTTACGTAGCGTATATGGAGAACTGTACTGGGGGGGGGGGGGCAGGGGTTATGTACACTATGTTTATATATTAGATGTAGCGCCATCATATTCTGTAACAAGTAGTATAGAACAACAATTTGGCTTACAGAACGGGTGAGGAGAGGGCCCTGCTCAAACGAGCTTACAATCTATATGTGCATACACACTATATGGGCAAATCTGTTGGGACACCTAACCATTACACCAACAGGGACTTTGATTGCATTGCATTCTAAATACATAGACATGAATATGAAGTGTATGTATGTAATTATATACACGCACAATTTCCAGCATGGCTAGATATGAAATGTTCATGGTGCTAAATGTATTGTGTTTTGTCTCTGGATGCTGGATACTTGTGTCGAAAGTGTTTTGGGTCTACGTAGAGAGGTTGACCGGGTCAACGTGTTCTATATGTCTCTTCAATTAAATTCAAACTGACACATTTAGCCTTTTTATAATTGTTCAAGAAATTTGTTATTAAGTCTGCATATGCTTGCACTTTGAACAAAAAGCACATTTGGTGAAGACCATACCTTTATTTGTTCAAGAAGACTTAGGTCTCTCCAGGCACATTATACATTTGAAATCTGTATACATTTATACAGTAAGATTGTATGTGATTGTCTACGTAGTGCTGTATGAGTGATTCAAGTTTTGATTGTATAAAATGCCTGAGGAATAGACTTAAGTAGTTGCAGAAGCCTGCAATGTAATACAAATCGGCCAATAAAGGCATCTTCTTTACCAAACTTAATCTGTGTTTCACTTTGACTCGTGCCTCTCAATGTGATCAACAAGTTTGTAGCCAGATCCACTTTCAGTACAAATGGCTATGAGTTGACAGCAGCCTATAGTTTATGTTCTGTTCTACAGGGCATCCTATAGAGGTCCAGGGTGAAAAGTCAGGCTGCTTCGTTTTAGCAAGCACCAGTGCCTCCATGCAAATATATCTTTCACGAAGTCATTGGGATGTGTGCCTAAACCAATATTGGTAAGCTACAGTCAGGATTCTGTATGGTTGGTAAAATAATGCAATATTCCACAGCATAAGAAACCTGCAATTAAAAGACTGCATATAAAACCAAAAGAAATCCATTGGATAACCTTAACAAATACCAACAGGTGTCCCTTCAGCTGACATTGAACTGGAATCCACGATAGTTACTTGGCACTCAGTGAGCACCAAAAAAAAAAAATCTGTATTATATGTGTGTTGAACACTACTATAGACTCCAACACGACTCGCTTCCATTAAGTTCGGCTTCCTTGTAGGAATTGTCGACTTCTTGTGTAATTTATATTTTACAAATGTTGGATTATGGTTAAGTGTACATAGTTCTTAAAGAGTAAATCTTAAGAAAACTAATATTTTAAGGGATCTTCCACCATAATTATATGTAATCCCGTTTAAAACCTTTTGTGTCCTGTTTCGTGTTTCCAAAACAATTATTTATTGTAGAACAAATAAGACAAGCTATACTTTAACCCCTTCAATCCCAGGGGTTTTTGGTACCTCAAAGCCCAGAGCAATTTTGCCATTTTTGGGGTATGTCGGTTTAGCGATGATTCTCTTTTCCTGTGAATAGTGTACCCATGTAAACTATATATTGTTTTTTCAAGGAGAGATAGAGCTTTCGTTTGATACCATAGTTGGATGATTAGCTGAAAATTTAGAATGAGAAATTTAGTAAAAACTAGCGAAGATTAGAAAAATAAACTAATTTTTTTTTTACATTTTCCCTCTGAATCCTCACAAAATTAGGTAAAGTGATGGAAAATCCCCTCCAAGTTTATCAATTCAGGTGTCCTGATTTCAGAAATACCTAATTTATATAGATTTTCCAGACTTTCCCAGCACCAGGGAGCATACTATTAGGTGTACAATTTTGTATAATTTTTATGCCTATGGCTTAACGGGTTTGGGGGTTGTGAACGGGGGCAGGAGGGTTATACTGGCTAGATGTTATGCTAGGGCAATGGGATGTAAGGTTTTTTTAAGAATTTTTTTTATTTTTTTTTATATATTTTTATTTTATTTTAATTTTTTGTACATTTTTTTGTATTTTTTACATTTTTTTTTACACAGTAATGGTTAGAGGTCCTCCTAGGGACCTCCTGAACATACCAGTGATGTCACAGTGACATCACAGCTCATATTATAATTTTTTTTAGTATTATTTATATTATTTTAATGATTTATTTAATATTTTTAAATGACTAACCGTTTGTTTTTTTCCAGCTTTTCTGTTACAGGCCGGGAGTGAGAGAGATGGTTTCTCACTCCCCTCCCCGCGATCCCCCTGCACCGATCACACTGTGATCTCTATGCAGGTCCTCACAGACCTGCATAGAGATCGCAGCGTCTCTGTGCCTCATCGGAGGGCAGGATATCCCCGCAGGGGATATCCTGTCCTCCGATGACCTTCCGGGTTACGTCAGCAGTGACGTAACCCGTGAGGGAATGCCCGATCGCGCGTTTGCAACCGCTTTCATGCCGGAAGCTGTTACAGGCGATCGGACAGCAGAAAGCCGGCAAAGCCGGCTTCTGCTGTCAGTGGGGAGTCCAGGCTGTCAAACGACAGCCTGGTCTCCCGTGCAGCGGCAGGGATGTGTCCCTGACGCTGCACGAAGGGCTGGACGTACCGGGACGTCCATAGGGGTTTCTTTGTGGGCGTTTTTTGGACGTCCCGGTACGTCTATAGGGGATTGAAGGGGTTAAATACATTGATTATGTTAGGTGATGACTAGTGCCCTTTGAGTTTTTCTTACAGCGTCAACCAGCTATAGTTTTGGTGATGGCGTTTTAGTAATTACCTTGGCTAATATCCCTCAAGCAACAACCTCTGTCTCCAGTCTGGCCTGATTAGTCTCCAAAAGTTTGAGTACAAAGTAGAGGCTATGGTGACCTGTCACTTATGTAATCATAGCTTATTTTGTGGGAGAGGAGATAACCGTGAGGAACCTGTTTTGTTTGACTCATGAAAAGATTCCAGCAGTTTATCTCTTAAGGGACAGGTCACATCGACCTGATAAATGCAAAGAGATTTTTGTTGTCAAGTAAAAATATTTGTTGGAATTTTCCTCTATGTAAGAAACTAAGCAATTAGTATAATAAAGCAAAATTGGTACGAAAAATACTTAAATGGCTTTAACCCCTTAACGACAATTCACGTACATGTATGGGGTTGCCGTGCAACGCGATAACGACAATGCCCGTACATGTACGGGCTGCCGTTAAATAGTTGTTTCGCCGCGATCGGCGGCTTTGCAGCATCCACGGAAGCCTCACAAGTGGGCTTTCCTCCCCGGAAGAAAAATGGCTGCCGCACCGATCATCAAAGATCGCGGCGGGCTAAAACAGCTTAGGAAGCGATTGGAATCGCTTCCTAAGCATAAACTGTGTTGCTGACATGCCTCGATATCGAGGCATGTAGCAACACAACCCCCCGATAGCCTTGTGATTGCTTCGAAGAGCAACCCCCAAGTGCCATCCTGTAAATGACGTTGCCGTCATTCACAGGATGGCATCAACAATAGAAAACTGAATGAGTTCACAAAGGGTCTATCTAGACCCTCTTGAGAACTCTCGAGCTCCTCCTGCAGGTTGAATGCAGGTACTCCATCCAACCATGCAAGGTCAATGGAGCCCAGCTCACTAATCGGTAATGAGTAAAAAAAAAATATATATATATGGTAACGTAAAAATCTCCACTGTCACCAAAAAAAAAAAGTTTTCAATAAGCAAGTCCTACGATTCTTTATCTTCACAAAAATTCCAGCATGGAAAGAGTTAAAATATTGGCATTATAAATGCCCATAGGGTGTCTAGTTGTATGAAATGTATGATTTGATGGGGTAAATTGAATTGGCCAGGTTCAAAAATGTCCCAAATATGGGACATGGGGGCAGTAGGATCAGATGTCCTAAATGGCAAAAAAATACACACCTTGCATGGGTTTTTTGGGTTATCACTGCGCTCAGGAGATGTTACTGAACACATATTGGGGTGTTTGACACGGACATATACGAGGAGCAATACATTTATACCTGAAGTACGTGTGTGGGGGGAAAAAAAATACAGAAAATTTTTACTACCATAAAGTTTCACAAAGGCTGGTGGTAAAATTAGTGCATGGTAAGGGTTAAAATACCAGCATTTCAGATGTCTTGGGGTGTCTAGTTTTTAAAAATATATGATTGGGTGGGGTAAATTGCATTGGCCGGCTTCAAAGATACCCGAAATGGCACATGGGGGGGGGGGGGAGAATGACCAGATTTGGAAAAATGGTTTTGAAATAGCAAAACGCTACCTGTACTTATGGCCCCATAACGTGCAGAAACATAAAAACATTGGGTATTTCTAAACTCAGGACAAATAGTAGAATCTATTTAGCAGGTTTTTTAATTAGTTTTTGCAGATGAGTAAAAGTTTTTTGTTTAAAAAGTGAGACATTAATTTTTTTACAAAAAATACCCATATTTTATCTTTTTTCATAGTAAATTTAGATGATATGATAAAAATAATGGTATCTAAAGAAAGCCCTGTTTGTCCTGAAAAAGACTATATAATATGTGTGGGAGCACGAAATGAGAGAGAAGAAAATCACAGCAACACTGAAAAATTTTAAGAGCCATTGTCCCACAATATACTACAAGTAAAAACCCCTATTGTCCTTAAGGGGTTAAGAAGCATATGTATTGTGTACCAATGGTTTGCATGGTATTGTGGCCAATGGTTTGTGTTAGAATGCGAATATAAGATATAACCAGTGGTGTAACTAGAGGGGTCGCGGAGGCAATCGGGGCCTGTGCCTCTAGGGTGCCTGGGTGACCCCTGTAACTACTTGTTCCGGTCTCCCTGGCCCCAAATTGTTTAGAAAGGACCCTTCCAACCTGGACCAGAGCTGTGTGAGCATTAACTTCTAGGTATCTATAAGTTGTGTGTGTGTGTGTGTGTGTGTGTAAGCCCAAACGTCTTGGCATGTGTAAGTGTGTTTACATATGTGTGCCAAAGTGTATGTTAGAGGGGAGGCAAGGGCCAAAAAAGGCCCAGACAAGCTGTTTGAGGGCAATAATGGCACAGACAGGCTGGTGCTAAGATGGCACAGGCACGCTATTTGGATGTTAGGATGTCACCAATATGCTGCTTGGGACAAAGGTTATAACATGCAGTTTGGGGAAGTTGGCATTGTGGGACATGTTTGGAGGAGTGGGGGGGGGCGGTTTGCACCAGGGCCTTTTGGTTTCTTGGTACTCCCCTGGATATAACAGTTTTGTGCATGTATGTAGTTTATCCTTTTAAATCTACAGTTAAGTCAGTAAATTTGTGAATTTCCTTTTTCCCCCCCCTATATATAAAGCCAATTGTATGATTCTTTTGTTTCCTGTCCTTTGGTCTACTAGATATAATGTGAAGCCCCGTTGTTTGCTCAGTCTAGTTACGAATGATTATTTCGTTAATGATAAGTTTTTTTTCTTTCCAAATCTAACGTTCCAAGAACTATTTTGTATGGTTATGATGAACGTGCTCAAAGGTATTTTTCTACATAGTTTTTTGCTATGCTTTTGTTATTGGTATGGTGAGATTTTTGTGACAGCTGCTCGTGTGATGTGAAGTCATTGCACCTGGTGTGCATCTTCCTTGTATGGTAAGGGTCACAAATCGAAAAAATCCAAACCTAATACAAATTATACTTTCCAATGACTTAATTTTAAAGTTTAACTATAAATGCTGTAAATTGGGGGAAGGGCATCAGTGGCTTTAGGATTTTCTTCCGGTGCAGCTGCAGCCCCGTTGCCTGCTTGTTGCCTGCCTATTTTCATAAGTCAGTGTATCCGTGCACAAGAACACAGACAAATGGGAGGCAAGACAAGGACATTCAGGATGTTAGTTCCTAGTCCGTCACCAACATTTTTTAACATTTTCTTTAAAAATATGTGTGTGTGTGTGTATATGTATATATGTATATATATATATTATAGTCCTTTTCTTGGTCTTGTATTTTATATCAAAAAAGGTGCATGACATTTTCTTTTTGGTGCATATTCTTTTCTTGGGCAGCAATTGCAATGTCTTTCTAAAGTGAAGTATTAAGAGAGCTGCCCCTAAAGAACCATGTATTATTATTCTGGATGGCGCAGAAGAAACTTGTGTATAAGCATTCTGCTCTACTATGGGCATGAAATCCAATTGAAAACCATATGCAGTTTTCTAAAGGTAGCCATTGACCTGACTCAATCTCCTGCTGTTTTTGTTTGACATCATGTCTGTGCACTGGTGTGTCTGGCATTAACCTCATCCATTCTCTGTATTTTTTCACAGACAGGCTCCAAGCCTTATTTACTGAGCTAGATACATGAGTAATATGTCACAAACAGATCATAAAACACAGACGTGACAATTGTTAGGATGGCATCCTAGAAGAGAAACCACATTTTGCTTTTGGCGTAGTCATGAGCACTATACTACAGTAAAATATAGAAATGTATAGGTACAATATGATATTCAGTAGCCCTACTAGTGTCTTCTTAAAAGTTTTGTTGTAAAGGAAGATGTCACATGCCTTCTGTTTGACTCATAAACTGAAACTGAGCATTCAGGCACCTGTCTTATTGTGTGAAAGGCTTATCTAGGAATCTTGCTTGTAAAAGCCATTAAGGGCTAAGATACATTAAAAACTTTCTATGTGGTGAATTTTCTCGCTTTTAAGCCCGTTTCTCTGGAACGATCCTTACTTTGTAGTCCAGTTAATAAAAACAGTCAGCTTTTTATTTTTATTTTTTTTCTTTCATTAAGTTAGAGAGAAGATAAAACCCCTTCATGCTTCATTGTATTCTTCTATACATCCCTGCAGGTGGTTTCTGAAACAAGTTAGGTTAAGGCATTATCTTAAAAGAACGATTTCCATGGATTTGAAAAGCAGCAATATACCGCCCATTAGATGGTAAAACCATAGTTTCTAAGTGGTATGTAGGAAAACTCACACATATGCGACGGGTCTTCTGAAGTGAATAGAGGGACAAAATCCGAAACGCTAACTAAAACATCATGACATTGCTGGGGTTTTTTTTTGTTTGTTTTTTTTTTTTTAATGAAAATTTGTGTGTGTGTGTGTGTGTAAAATATAAGATATATAATATATTTTAAACATTTTCCATCTATGGCTTCTACGAGCAGAACTACAATGGTAAATGTACGTTGCTCAGCACCCAGAATAATGCGGATATCTGCAATCATAGTCCATGTCACCGGCAAACTCCCTGTGCTTAATACTTGAAGAAAAGTATCCCTCCCTCAAGAGTGTGTCTGTGTCTGTGTCAGTCAACCCAGGCTATTGCTTGGAGCGGTCGGCTTTCTCTAAGGGTAGATTAAAAGTTTCTTAACATAAACATCTTAGGTGTTTATTCGCTAATGGGAGTGTTTCAGCTTCTGTGCCTTGCTATGCATTATGAAGGCCCATCCCCAATATGCTTCTGCTGCTGGCCTGTAGTTCAGTGCAATGTCTCTTCAACCATTGAATTATGCATTATACAGGGCAAGCTCGGCCATTCTTACAGGATCAGCTTGCCAGTGCTGGCCCTTCATAATGAATATTGAAGTGAAGATCCTACAACACTCTTTAGTGAATAGGGCCCTTGAACATAACCTATATGTCTAGGATTTTTAGCTATTTTGGCTGTAAAAGGGCAGATATCACAAGGTGCACATAATCATACCTGGGAGCTCCTGTGCTCCGGCTACTCGGGCCTTCCCTTGCGTTACACGGCTGGTGGATGGTCCCGCTGACGTTGCGGCAGAAAAATGAGCGCGGTGTGTCAAGACCTGACGACCCGGAGAATTCTCAGGCATGCACATCATGTATTACTGAAGACAACCTAGGCTATATTTCTAGGAAAATTGACACTTTTCAGGCAGACATTTTATCACCAATCTCCTCCAAAGTTTGTCATAACTTAACTTGTTGTACTGTTTTACACATACATTTGCCACTAAGTTAATTTTCTGCTAATTTTAATGACGCCTATTTTTTCCCCAATTTCTTAAAAGTAGTCAATTCAGTGTATGACCTGTGGGGAACCCTGTCCAGCAAATCCACCTCTGAATGTATGGCGGTCAGTAAGCGTCACATCTAGCCTGATGGCATTTGACAGCCTTCACTGCCAGATATTTAGTGATGCCTGTGCAAAAAACGACCATAATATACGACCCAGTTTTATGCGACATTCCCCCTATATCCACTGCCCTGAAGGTGGTTAACTACACCTCGCACTATTCTCTACCAGCCCTTTGTAGTTTAGGGCATCTGGACGTCCACCTGTTGGCCTCTTCTACCTTACCTGCTACCTGAGTAACAATATGCGTAGCCAGCACTATAACCTTTAAAATCAATAGAGTAAAAGCATTATGAGTTTATTGCTCGTTATCGGTCGGCCCTATATCTTTGTGGGGCAGAAAACGGTTGTTGTGCAGGTGAAAATTAAACAACCAAGTATAGCAGTTAATTCCAGAAATACAAAAGGTCTTTTCTATCTGTAAATTTGCATGCCGTTCTCATACACTGCATCACTTGACATTCTAAACCTAAACCTGGAAGAGTACACATTCAATGGTAGAGACAGTAACATCTGTGTGGCTGAGAGGTGTCCGCATCGTGGCAGCAAAATACTCTGTCATGTACCTGTGTCACTCAACGGGTTAAGGAAGTAAATATTGTTTGTTTTTTTTCCCTGGGAAAGCGCTCTGAGGCTTTTTCGTCAAAGTTTCGTCTACTTGTTCAGTTTTGTACACTTTAGACACAGAAGGTTAACAAAGTGAAGATCTCTAATATTGCTGTTCCAACACATCCATGTCTTGAGTGTCACTGGGGATAGTGCCCAAGTTACTGGGGGGGGGGGGGGTAAGCAGATTTCTTCTAAGATTCGGGCGTTCACATTGGAGTTGAACCTGTGTCTCCAAGTCCAGCGTATTATCAGCACACCACTCCCCCTTTGTGGCTGAATTGACGTCAGGAAGCCTGTTATGCACTTATGACGAGCGACAAGTTATGCTTGCTTTGGGTGCGGATTCTCTTCTGACTGTGACCAGCGTGATGGTAAACTGTCGAGCTTTTTGACAGGCAGGAGGTGTGGTTTGGAAAGCAATGGCTTGTAAAAATGTGTGGCACGTTCCAGGGCAGCATAGAGCAGGTACCTCTGATCACACTACACCTTGTCACCCATCTCCTGCATACCTTACACTGCCTGCTCGCTGCAGTCCTCTGGTACGTATACAGTACATATATATGTATGTGTATATATAGATGTGTGTGTGTGTGTGTATATATATATATCTATATATTTTATAGAAACCATTTCTATTACTATTACCTGCTTTTGTGTTTAGCTGCCCATGCCTTAGTCTGATATTTTTTGGGTCAGGAGTGGTTCTAAATCCATTATATCGCTCACCTGTGCATGTATACTTAATTAACCCTTCATTTCTTATCTACGCTAATAAGTAACGTACTCTAAAGCAGCCACGTATTACCTGGACAGCTGCTTGCCAGCACGTACTGGATGCTGGCCACTGACCAGCAGCAGGCTGATTGCTATTTGTGGACTACTTTTTTGTGTTTTTTTTTTTTTAAATAGAAAACTGTAATATTAACTTGATATTGGTCATTAAACAATATATGGTAGTTTAAGCAAGATTGTCTATCAGTTGTTTTTTTTTTTTTGCATACTTAAATGTTTACATTGACTGTCACATAACATATTCACGTATTAATATGAAATGTCCAAAATATTATTAAAACCAAATTCTTGGTCATACAGCTTCCAAAACTTCATCGGCCCCTTCTTCATTTGTCAGAAAAGCTTGTGTGTTAGGTTGCTCTATTAAAAGGTATTACGTAGATTACTTAGAGGCTATCTTCAGGGAAATCAGTACTGTTAATTACAATATCAAGTTTCACTTAATAACAAAAGCTGTGAGCATTCTGGTTTTCTGTTAAAATTCCAGTACGCATTTTCGAATTTTCACTGGGGGGGGCATAATTACTATATACCATATTTTCCCGATTATGAGACAAGGTTTTTTTCTAGAGCAAATGCTCTGAAAAATACCCCTCGTCTTATAATCAGGGTCGTCTTATAATCAGACCTCAACCAGGTCTGACTATGAGACTAAGATCCAGATCCCTACTAGACTACGCACCGGGGACTCAGAAGCTCCAGGAAGTTTGGGGGAGGGAGTGTTAAATGGGGGGCATAAGGCATTTCTGGAGGCAGAGTGCTCTGTGAAATGCCTCTTAACCCACTAAATGCCAGAGTGGCCTATAGGGGTATAAGGCAATTCTGGAGGCAGAGTAGCACATAGGGGGTCAAAAGGCATATAATGGGGCACAGTGGCATTTAGAGGGTTAAAAGGCATATCATGGGGCACAGTGGCATTTAGAGGGTATAAGGCATTTCTGGGGCAGAGTGGCAAGCCAGGGGGCAGATGTGCATAACTGGGGGGGCAGGTTGAAAAAAAAAAAGGAAATAAAAACACTATTTCTCAATCATAGCTTTTATTAAAAAAAAAATTTTCACATAGTTTACATGAATTAACATTTACTGGTAAAACTTTTCCTATAGGGTCGTCTTATATTCAGGCTTTTTCTTTTTTTTCATAAATTAATATTCAGATTTTGGGGGGTTGTCTTATAATCGAGCAAATACGGTGTGTGTGTGTGTATATATATATATTATTTTTTATTGAACTGCAGAACGTGATGGGACCTTTGGGTTACATCAACAGCTAGAACTACTTGTCGCTTAGCAATTTCTAAACACATTCTTGTCTGCATATATAACATGGATTAGATCTAAAATCTCTGTGCAATGGCTGCTGGGATTGGTCAAACTTTTTTTTTTTTATTTTTTTTTTTATTTGCTGTAGATGTCTGCTTCATTGACATGAAATACTAAACATCCCAGAACAGTTGGATTTAATGAGAAGGAAAAACTAATTTCATTTTTAAGGTTTTAAAACGTGGCTAATTTCAACATACTTATGCCATATAAAAAAAAAAAAGAGAAAATATATTAAAGTTTTTTAATTAAATAGTTTTTTAACATAATTAAATTCAATTAAAAAAAAAACTACCTGCAAATCCGCCTTAATATATTTAGATTGTGTGTGTGTGTGTAGTCTGCATAACCATTAAACAAACGGCTGATATTTTAAGATGATGGAGGACAAATCCATGGTCAAGGAAATTCTGTTATGGTTCACAGTTAAACCTTTTGGTATCTTTGTAATTGGCTGTAACTGTTTCTATTTTGCTAAGAAAATAGCCTTTCTATACAAAAAAGTTTTCATCCAACTGGGCTTGTCGGTTTGTAGTTTGTTGGTGTCATGCAGTTCAAGGGGAGGTCTCTGATAGGTTGAAATATGTTGTTGGTCTAAGTGAACAAACTTTTTTTTTTATTTTATTTTTTTACATTCTGGCTCTGTAGACATTTAACCTTTTGAAGGACGTGAAGAGGTTAAAAGTGCAAATGCTACAGCTGTGATAGAGAAGCAGTTCCTATTCCAGCTCTGTGGCCACGCATGCAGTGTTCTTTACATAAGCCTGTGTTTATTATCAGGCGGAGCTTTGCCTTGTTAATGCGGTTCGCTTTATTTAAGGAAACAGGATGCAAATGCTTTGACATTAATTACAAGCCATAGATCTTTTCCTTGACAGTACATCTGTCAAGGAAAAGATGACTTGTTTAGTTATGTTTTATTTATTCGTGTGCTAGCTTATTTGTATTTCAGATAACTTTAGCATTTTGTAAACATTTTTAGCACTCTCCAATTGCTTTTCTTATACAGGTTTTTAGAGACGGTGAGTATATCAGAGTTGGGTTCCGGATATTTTTTCCCTTTCAGGTGATGGCTATTCTTATGGGAATACATTAATGATCACAGCAATTAAACGTACATGTGTGTTTTTAGATTATTTTTTTTTTCTGTGAATAACTCATTTTAATGTTATTGTGTATATAACATTAACATAGTTTGAAGATCTGCTGTTGCTCTGTTGTATTTCAAAGCCATTTTGTTACAAAAATTTTGAAATGCATAAAAAGGTGAACTGTTTTATATTTAAAGTGTGATATGTTTAGAAGGCTGGGCAAAAGCTGCTGGTATACTAAAGAAGTTCTATTTCTGCTTGAAGATCTGGCTAATTTAATTGGGCAGATCAAATGTTTATACTACCTTATTGTATATTATAATCACAGGACATGTGTGGCCGGCATTTGAATAGACTATAAGTAACGTATATGTTCTCTATTGCAGATCCTATAGGCTTTGTCTTTGACGTCCAGTCCAATACTGTGATGGCTCAAGGAGGCTCTTATGAAAACATGAAGGAAAAGGTATGTACTCATAGTTAGCAGTTGAATCTAATATTCAGGATGAGATGTCAACCTGTAAATTAAAACCATTGATTTGGTACCAGATTCGTTCTTTGTCTGACATGGGAATTAATGTTTTGCAGTGTAATTGATGAATTATTTTTATATATATGTCGTCTTTTTAATTAGATCAATGCAGTACGAGCTGTGGTCCCCAATAAGAGCAACAATGAGATCATCTTGGTGCTCCAGCACTTTGACAACTGTGTGGACAGGACAGTGCAAGCTTTCATGGAAGGTACGAGTGGGATCTCCCTGTTTTAAGAGAAAATATTTCTAGTAGCAGATATCAACCGAATTGGAGATGCGTTAATCTAGCTAGCAGTGACCAATTCTGTCCCATAATTCCAGAAACGGTAATTGATTTGACTCTAGACAGAACGTTCCGTGTATGCTGTGTGCATGGAGATCTATGTGACTAATATGTGATAAGCAGCATACACTCTCATTATCTCAACCACAGAGATCTGCAAACAAAACACTACCTAAAGCACAAAGGCCTTGCAAGTTCCTTTTTAAAAGCTTGTCAATTAATGGCACTTAAATGTTTGCATATTACACAGAATTTGAATTTGATGGGAGATAAGAACCATTCGGCCCATCTACTCTGCCCGTTTATTCTGATGTAAAGACTCTGGCATTAATTGGTCTTTATATTCTGTACTATAAGCAGAATATGACCTGGTTCTTCTGTTCCTCATATTCTACATCCTACTTCTGCAATACCTTTGTCTTTGCATAGCTCAATGCAACTAATTATTATTTTCTCCAGGAAATGCTGTGGAGGTGTTGAAAGAATGGACTGTGCTGGGCAAAAAAAAGGTACTTGTGTATTATATTGTAAGCACTTAATGTCTGCTTAGATGATGGGCACATGTAGATACCCCACAGATTTCTGTTTTTTTCTCTCCCATGCACCATCATGAATACTTTTTTCCATTAACTAAATGTTTACATTAAGACCCATACAGTAAAATAAGACCCTGCTGTACGTAAATAAACTTTTCCCCAGGCCCTGTAGGTGTGTGTATATATGCGCACATACCACACAATAGCCTTGTAAACCTTCTTATAGTTGATATATTCTAAGATTTTTTTGTAAGAAAACACTGACTTAAATAAGGAGTCCTTCAGTATGTATATGTGTGTGTGTGTGTGTGTGTGTGTGTGTATGTATATGTGTGTGTGTATATATATATATATATATATATATATATATATATATATAAATATATATAAATCTTTTCCTACCATTGTTTAATATTTTTTCCTTTAAGAACAAAAAGAAGAAGAGTAAACCTAAGTCAGAGGTTCCTGCGCAGAACACCACAGCTGATGCAAGTAAAGCAGTACATGTAGAGGTGGAAAAAAATGTCCCATCTTGTGAAAAGGCTGGACTAAACGGTTACCATATCAATGGTTCCACCAATGACACAGAGTCTGCGGATTCTCTCAGCGAGGGATTGGACACCCTTTCTCTGGATGCCAGGGAGTTGGAAGACTCTGAGCCCTCCACCCCAGATGTTTCTGACCACACAGGTGAGAGCATACATGGAAATTTGTAGCTGATGCATTTTCTCCTGCGCTACAAAATCTACTGGCACTCTCTAAATAAAGCATAATCTCAGATTGAAAGTATGTTTCTCTGCCTGTCTATATATGTATATAGTAACAGAGAATATACATTAGGTATGAAACATACACTGATTCATCTATGTAAAGAATTATGAATGTCTTGGTAATCTCATCATAAAGCACTTGATCATGCAAAAAAAAGTCATGGTTTTACTTTCCCGTAGCAACCACATTCCAGAACGGTCGTCCAGAGCTGGAACTGAAATTGATGTCTCACCTTCCTCAGAGTTCCTCCCATCATAAAGCTGTCCCATCTGACCACAGGCATCCGATCAAAGCGCGCTCTGGCAGCATGTCTAGCTCCCAGTCAATAAATGAAGATGCACCCTCTTCCGCGGGTTCCAAAAAGCTGGGTAAACTTTAAAAAAAAAAAAAAAAAGCTGCTGTATCTTTTTTACCATTACTTTTTAATCTGTTTTTTTGCAGTAACTGAAAAAAAAATTTTTTTCTTCTAAAAAAGAAATTACAATGCCAGGTCTTGAAGCTGTAACAAAAGTTACGTTTCCAAGCAACACTAATGTGGAGAATGTAAGCCTGTGTGTTGTTACAGGTGCCAACATTGAGAAGTCGGTGAAGGACCTGCAGCGCTGCTCTGTCTCCCTGGCACGCTACCGCATGGTGGTGAAAGAAGAAATGGATGCCTCAATCAAAAAGATGAAGCAGACCTTCTCAGAGTTACAGAGCTGGTAAGTGGCACAATTATAAAGAATTGCAGAGAACACTACACGAAATGCCATTTCTACCAGTAGTACCTTTAGTCTCAAATAAAGGACCCATCCTGTAACTCTGTAAAACAGAGGCACTGTTTGCCAAAAGTAAACTTAAAATGTGTGGGGTTTTTTTATTTTATTTTATTTGAGTGTTCCCTAATGCAATTTCCCCATTATTTGCATTCCTGGCTAGGTAGCTTCTGCTGTGTTAATGGTGCACCAAGGCCCCACAGTGTTTTAATTCACCTGGAAACATTGCTTGCTTGTTTGTTTCTCAACAGCTGCTACATATCCTAGCAGGCAACAATGTAGAATCTCATGAGCCTTCTTCTCTTGCAGCAGGGTTCCAGATTAAAGTTTGTTGCCTTTTATATGCCAGTGTGACATCAAGCTTAAAAATAGATGAGTTATGTTTCCTACAGAGTGTGTCAGCTGAAAAAGCTCAGCAGTGTATGGGGGGACTTTAAGAACATTAAAAAAAAAATGCTTGACTGCTCATTTAAGAGAATGCTAGCTATGTGATGTGATCTACCAATAGAAGTTGTAGAAGTTAATACCACGACAGGTTTTACACTTGCAAAGGTTGACATAAAAAACACAAGAACTGTGCAACACAGTGTTTTGTAGTTTCTTGACCTTAATGTGCTATCAAGAGTAGGCGGACATGCAGGTAACCTTTTAATCGAGATGATCTTTGTCAAGTCTCTTGGCTCGGACCTACATTTGACAAAGGCCATCTGGGTTCAGAATCTTGCCTGGCTGTGCTTTGTGGCTCAAGTTGTAATTGGCACAGGCATACGCTTCTCCTGAAAATAAGGCAAGGCATCAAACAAACAAAGTCCATCTGCTTTTTGAACGTATATGAAACATGTAAACAGGCAATGATGGAATTATACACTTGGAACCCTAAGCTCTGTTAGTATTGCAGCGGTCGGTTTTAGAGCTGCGCAGGATAGGCAGCAAAGGTGGTCATCAACGTCCTCTCATATACCGTTGCACGTTGTTTTATACAGAGTTTTGATTTCTCCTACAGCACAGCATAACTGTTCTTGTTTCGTTTCTCTCTTGCTCTTTCGTTTCTTGCCGTTCACATGCTTTCACTGTTGGGAGTCATGGCCTTGGGCTGTTCCATTTGTTCAGCACCTTTATGACACGTACCCGCACTGCTTGTTTTGCATTGTGCAAGGGTGTATTTTTATGACCCGGTGATAACCTCCACCTCCTCACAATGGCAGGCTAAATTTCAGTATGATGAAAAATGCTTTTACCTGCTTTTAGCCAGTTTGCATGTATTAACTGTTTGCTTTCTAGGAAGGGTGAAAGCGTTGGGTAGTTTTGTACATATGTCATTTTTTTATGGTCTCACAATAAACGTGCAACATATATTAACCCAACCCTGTAAAAATATTGTTACTCATTGTGATTTTTGAGTTTAGCAGCCCACCTTAGGCTGTGATATTATGTTTTTAGTGTACAAGTTGTTTAATTTTGACTCGGGTCAAGGGCAGGACATTAAATGAATCTGAAGAAACTTGTTGGACCTTCATTATGTTGCTAAACGCAAATATTTTCTGCTACCAGTAGGCAAATGGCTATTTGTGTTGAAATCATGACTCTGGTTAAAGTAGGGGGTTCTCCCATTCCATTACACTGATGGAAGGGTATTCTATTCTTTCATCTTAAAGTCCTAGTGCATTCTATTGCACTGCATAATTATCGACCTTTCCAGACAAACAGTGGCTCTCCGTGACTGCTGGCAGAACTAGAAACGAGTCTTAGTATAGCGTGCATGACTGTAAACCAGGAAACCCAGTTCCGTATAGTGGAGCGGAAAGCTGAGCTGCTCCCAGCTGCTTTGGCTCCTTGCCAGTTGGAAACTCCTTCAATAAATAGCATAGGAAGAACCCATGCTCCAGCTTAAAGCCGGATTTCATAGCGCAGTCATTACAGACAGGGTGTTTGCCCTTTTATACACACAAGAAACAATAGCAGTGTGTGTGTGTTCAAATATTTCAAGGTGTTTTTATATCTTTGTTACATTAGCAAATTAAATGTCATTGCAAATCTGAAATGCCAACATACGAATATGTCAGTGCAAGACTCCAGAAGCATAGACTATGGACTTTAATAAATATGGAGGGTTCTACGTGAAGAGCAGTCTTAAAAGTGCTTCAATTATCATAGCAATCAGCAGAATGTCCCCACTGAATTGTTCTTTATACCTTCCTTTGCATAATATCTGTATGATTGCTTGACCTCTGCTCTAAGAAAAAAAACTGCAATGTGCTTTTTAACAAAAAAACAGCTGTTAACCATAAAGCAGTGTACATAGTGGCATCTAAATAATAGAATCTTTTTTGTCTGTAGTGACATTTTCCCATTTAACTTCAACTTGCCTAACTGATTTATTGGGGTCTCAATGAGTGAGAGATGTTTGTGACATTGTCAAGCTAGGTCCATCCGGAAGACAAAAAAAAAAAAAAGTAAATGTCTGTCTTAAAAATATAGGCAGGTGCCTTTGCTGTCTCACTCGGTTGTATGTACCGTATATCTGATTTGCTGTCACAAACAGTGATGTTTATTCACTTAACTCATTTTACTTTCGATGTGAAGGATCAACGCCTGCACAAAGGCCTGAGCTGGCCTCGCATATGGCATTAGCTTAATGTGAGACTACCTTCCAGTAAACTCTCTAATGACTGCATTTTAGAAGCCCAACGTAGCCCTTCTTTAAAGAGATACTCTTTTCCTGCCACATAGTGAAGTCAATGGGCTTGAATGTTTTAACGCCCCTGCAAATGTCCGTGTTGGTAAATGAACATCCCGTGCTTGAAAGAAGAATGATGGAAATATGACAGGGGACAGTTGATCTGGAATACACCGTAGTACTGTTCAGCTATTTTCCCGGACGTGTGGTGCCATTTGCAAGACTTCATGTTTTGAGTATACTACAGTTTTTAGGCCCGATTTTTCTGCATAAAACCAAAATGCCGGTCTTAAAAGTTCAGTACAAAATTACTGTATGGAAAATTACTATATCCCCAACACAATGATATATAAATTCTGTTTGGGGATAAATGCAGCAATTTGGAGAATAACCTGCTTCATCTTTAACTCTTATCTTAAGGAAGAAAATGGCAGTGGCAGCTGCACAAGTATATTGCGTATATGTGCCTATTTGGGTGCAAGGTGTTTGCACATATATATAAAATACATAGAACTTGTGTGCTGCCGTTTTTCTTCCATAAGAGAAAAGAAATGTTAAACATAACATTTTCCCTTTCTTCCCGTCTCCCCTTCTTTCTCTTTACCTCACTACCCTTTACCTTTCGTTACACCTAAAGTCAGAAGTCTGTTCCTGCTCAGGGCTCCCCTTATGCACATGCATATGGCATCTTGTCCCAAAAGGGGAGATCCTTGGTAAAACGAGCATATCTAATCAATATCCTATCCTGAAGTTCTCTTCCTATTTCCCCCCCCACACACACACCTTTGCAAAGACTGCTTAAAACAATCAATATCAAGGCAATGGGAGAGCTATAAGTAAATGTTCAGGAACAATCATGCAGATGAGAACAAGACGTTATGAATGCCGTTCTGAATTCTAATACATATTCTGCTTATTTTAATTTACAAATGCCATTACATGGATTTATTGAGTTTACTGAACTATAAAGTAGGAATGCACCGAAACCAAAAACTCAGCATTCACTTGGCCGAAAATGACCCCTACCTTTTATATTAAAAAAAAAACCACACTTTTAATAAAAGTAGCACACCAAAATTGGACAAAAATGCAATAACGATATTAAAAAAAATATATAATCACACTATCATGCCCAGGCATACCCAGATTCCAGCATGTACTGGCATGATTGGAGTGTGATAGGACAGTGATTTACTGTTGGCAATCATACCCAGGTTCTAGCATGTACTGGTTGCCTGGGCATCATAGTACTGTGATTGCTCTGTGTGTGTTTGTGTGTATAAGATGTTATATATATATATATATATATATATATATATATATATATATATATATATATATATATATATATATATATATATATATATATATGTCACCCCTATCATGCACAGGCAGCCAGTACACACTGGAACCTGGTCATGATAGGGGTGTGATTACAGCCTCCTTATGCCAATGTGAACACATTTATTTACTCGTTCACAAACATTTATTCACTCATTTATTCAGATATTCATTTCCACATTCACACATTCATTCCCTCATTCACACATACTAGTTCATTTTTTTTTTACAGCTGCATTATCATCTTCTAGCTGAAGTTCTGCTGCCACCTCCTGGCTACTTTCAAGTAATATATATATCTTACAAAGGCTTGGAGCCTGTTAAAGACTCTGTCATCACTTGCTATTTGTCTCCTTTTCTATAGCCTCATGGACAGAGAAGTGGCACTCCTTGGGGAAATGGACAAGGTGAAAGCAGAAGCAAGTAAGTACTATACCGACTGCAAAATATTGTGTATGCATGTATGTTACTTACTATGACTTCATTGTTTCTCAGATGTGGCTGGAGAACCAGCTGCACAGAATATGATTATGGAAAAACAGTGAAATTTTAAGTGGTTAAGTCATTGATTGGCCCTGTCACTTTTAAAAAAAAATTTTAAACATTTTTTGTTTTAGAATTGGCCTATACACGATTGTCTAGTCAGATGATGCCATTCAGCATTTAATGAACACCACATTTTGGTTGCTATGAGTGCAGGGAGGGTTATTTGTTTTCCACACTCTCATTCAGATGTTTTCATGCTATTAGTTAGGTACTTTGTGCGCGTTAACTTCAGAAATAATAGTACGAAACATGCTAAATTATCTTGGCATGAGTGTTGCATAGTGGTTTGATTTGTTACAAAGGTCCTCCTGTGAGAATGACAATTTGTATAGAACTTTGACTGTCATGGTTGATTTCTCAATGTCCATGAACAACATGGGTTTTACCAGATGAAGAACCACACGCATTTTTTACGTTCAGTTTTAAAATCTATATTGTTGTGGCTTAGGATTTTTTCATCTGCTTGCAGATCTCAAGGGAGTGCTAGCACTTTTCAGGTGGGAGCTCATTGTAGGCAAATTATTTGCTCTATATCCAATGAGAACAGCAGCTGTGCACTGTTGGACTCTTGGACTGTTGTGAAAGTCAATTCAGATGTTTTTCCCCCTCTAAAAATAAATCAAGACAGTTCCTAACCAATCTATTCCTATTCCTTACGCCTGCATCTTTTTCCAGTGGAAATTCTGGGCAGTCGGCAAAAGAAAGCCGAGGAGCTGAAGAAGCTGACAGATGTGGCTGTGCGCATGTCGGAGGAACATTTGGCAGAGCTTAGAGCAGACATCAAGGTATTCAAGTGCCCCTGATATTAGATGTTTTTGTGTGGCTTATTGCATCGCTAGATATGCCATCACATCTTATAGCCAATCAAGAATAAAGGAGGTTTTGCAAGGCTTCATTTTAAGTACATGACAGCAAGTGTTAAGTGTTAAATTCATTTTTAATGTATTCATGCTCTTGGCTCAAGTTTGAACGTAGCATCAGACTAGAGTGTATTAAGCAACCTTTGTATAACTGTGTACCGAAGTATTTAAAAAAAATATATAATAATTTTAATAATTTACATGGTACATTTTACAGCATTTTGTAAGTGAACGGAAATATGATGAGGAATTGGGTCGGGCTGCACGTTTCACTGCTGATCTGGAAAGCCTAAAGAAGAGTATAGAATCTTTTGGGCAAGGTTAGTAGTACGTTTGTTCACATTGTGTCTCATGTAGCAGCTTAGTCCACTCTACTATGTGTTGTTCGTTTCTACATAATTTATTTGGCCTGAATGTTTGCTAATTCTTAATAACCTATAACAATTCTTTAGCTATTACGCAATGGTGATTAGCGCACCCATAGTTTTTGGGGGACAGTCCCAATTTGAGTCCTCTCTCCCTGGAAGTTTCTCCTGATCCCTATTTAATGCTAAAGGAACAAACAAAAAAATGTTCCCCTTATTTATTTCTCATAAGATGCCAAAAGGCATTTAGTATATTCAGTGTCATAAGGAAAACTAAATGAGGGGGAAAAATATCCATTGTAGTCCGCTTATGTTTTTTAAACTTACAGACCAAGTTCTGTCTGCTCATGTCCAATAATTGTAGCTTTATGTCCACGTGGAATCCCTGCTGAATTGAAGTGCGTACTGCAAAATATTAAATCTCTCTTTTTGTCTATTGTGATTCAAGTGTTATTGAATGTAGCTAATGTTGTAACCTTCCCAAAGTATCCTCCTGCCTCTGTGTATGAAGCAGTTGACTACTTTATTACATTGGATTAAAGCGGTAGCTTTATGATGTTTTAATTGTTTCCATTATCTGAGTGATACAAATCCTGCAAAAACTAGTTAACATGTGGTATTCAAGAGCCTTACTCCTGTTTTAGCATTTTAATAAATTAAGGGCTCATGCAGTCATCTGCAGCTGTTGGCCTTTTTGTTACTATGCTCCAGATAATGTGTTCGTTCTATTGGAGAAGCTTACGTTTACTTGTCTCCATTAAGAAATACATTATTTGTTGTGTAGAGGAACCACACATTTTTAGGAACCAACTGGACTCATTTGGTAGCAAGGTGGGATTTGTTTGTTAGTCAATATAAACTTTCTGGGTATGATGGGATGGTCAGGTTTACAAACAAGGCACAACTTGTGATTTTGTGTGTCCCATTGCTTAATGTTATGTAGCTACGCGTTAGCACAGTTATTTGACTTTTGGGTTTTTTGTTTTCTTTTTAGTTTCTCACCCAAAGAACAATTATTCTGTCCGCTCTCGCTGCTGTTCTCTGACCAGCCCCAGTGAGACTTCTGCCCCGTCCACTCCAGAACTGTCTTCTGCCCCCAGCCTTAACTCAAACAGCAGGAAGTCTGCAGGCACAGGATACACGCCTGCAACAGCCGGCCATTATGTCAACCGTCAGATCCAACCTCCCAGACAGGTACTGCCTCTTCTACCTACCGGATATCTGTAATAAATAAATATTTGTCATAAATCAATCAACTCATAGATCAGTTACTGATACTTTCAGAGATATTAATGTCATGGATTAATTGATTTCTGATATATACATTGTAAAGCTGTGTACTTGGTCTGTGATGCTATATTTTTCACCAGAAACATTGCTTCAGTGCTATCTTACAAGTTAACAGATTAGTTTGGAACTTTTCTTTGTTGCGGACAATGTTCTTTGCTACAATCGTTCAGCTTCAATGTGTAAAGTAAAGGTTAGTGGTGCAAGGTCTAACTACTAACATTTCCTCATTTTATTATTAGGGACTACCAGCAAATAAAAGACAAGGGCAGGGTTACCGACCTCAGGGCCCACGGCAAAACTACCACACTAACAATACAAGAGTCGACAACACCAACCGGAACAGGAACAGCTCTTGGTATCATTCAGGTGCCCGTAACCAGAGCTATCACCCCCAGAGCACACGCCAGCCCATTGACCGAACATCCTCCAACATAACTGGAACCAATGGACCTGCTGCGACTTCAGAGCCTGTCCAAATTGCTGGTTCAGACCCTGACACCAAGGCCCTTCCCCAGCGCAAACCTAGGGTGAACCATGCAACAGCTTCCTGAGCCCAAAAAACATCCTGAGCCTGTAGTCCGCACTTTCAATGTTCAACTCCATAACTTGACTTTAGAGAACTGTTGGGTTTATTAACTAAGAGAAACGTTTACAGCCAGCTGTTCCGTGCCACGTTACTCCTCCTTCCCCTATCTTAAACTGTGTTTCTTTTCTTTCTACCTTTTTTGTTCTCATGTCAATATATAAAGACATCACTTTGCCATCCTGCCTTAGTTTTTTTGATAACATTGCTCCTGATTTAACAGTGGGCTCTCTGATGATTAGCTGCATCCGTAAGTCAGTGTCTGCTTCCTGCCTGTGGAAGGAATGACATCTCCTGTTTGAGAGAGGTAAAATCAAGTTGCTGAAGTACCAAGTCCCATCAGCTTCCACATCCTCTATAATAACACATGTCAGATCCAGCTCCATGGGCTCCCATGTACCGTAGTTTTTCGATTCAGAACATGATCTAGTTTGCCACCCCCCCCCCCTTATATCTGCCAGCACTAGAGATTTTACTTTATTACATCAATTATAGTGGTAAGAAGACAATGTGGGCCATCAACCCCTTTTAGCTCTTGTGCTGCTGCTTTTCATTTTTTAGAGAGCCCATAGTTTTCTTATACTTTTTTGTTTTTTTATGTATCCCACCCTGATGTAAGTTCTTTCTGTCTGTCTGCAAAGTGCCTTGTTTTTGTACTGGTGTCTGCAATTTTTTTTTCTTGTTTCCTTCCTTTTTCCATTACTATAAACGCCAGCCTCATGCCACTTCACCTGAGGGAAAGAGGAGCGCTTACACAGTTACGGGGGCACAGCAAGGGAGAGTTAGATCCTATTTGCAGTTCTTTAAATATGTTATATTGTAGAATGGGTTGAAACAATTTACAGCAGGTAGTTGGGGATATGGCTTACTATACAACAACATTGTTTTTGAGTTACCACAAGGAATCTGTTCTACTGGAAATGTGCTAAACAGCCATGACCCTTTTTTCCCCTTTCTAAACTGGAAATCTTCTGGACATTTTTCCCAGTGTCTGGCTCTTCAGGACCAGAAGCGTTGTAGATTGCAGTTGAGCCAAACTAGTCATTTCCTCCTTTCTTGGTCCTTTTTACCAAGCAGTTGTATGTGGACCAAAGTGTTATATAGCATTGTCCTATGTGTGTGGGCCTCTGGCTGCAAATTTCTTTATGACCCTGTGAACAATCCTAGGGCAGTGTTCTTTCTGATTGTTCTTCTTGTCCAAAGATGCACCTTTCACCAATACTCATGTGTCTTGTTTTCTTTCAGTCAGTTGGGTAAATATTCGCTGTATTTTTTTTTTATTTTTTTTTGGCTTATATAGCTTGCTTACAAAGAAGTTAATCTTCCAAGGGCTTTTGGTGTTGTAATATTGTTTAATACAACACTTGATAAATACTGCAATGTGACATTCAATAAGCTAGTTTTCAATAAGTCCATAAGAGGGTATATTGAAATTACAAAAACCATACATTGGAGTAAAAAATACTTCTTGTCAATCACTTTTACTTGCAAAGGAATTTTGAATAGTTATTTACATAGGTTCTTCCTCTATGGCTTCCTATCTGCTTTGAAAGAAAGTGGTAGCCATTAAAACACCACCAGTTTTGATAGGTAAGAGCAACAGGTTTCAGGAGGATATACCCTTAATGTTAATTCATTATATTTTGTAGAACCTCATCTAACATCTAATCTTAGATAACAATAATAATAAAAAGACACTATAAAATGATCCAAGCATTGCATGGTTCTTGTATAATAATATTAAAAAAAACATTTATATAACATAGTTCAGTGGAATTAGCAATGATATAACAGAGGAACACGTTTTGTGTCATGGAGATACATTTATAAAGGTTGAATAGCAATTTCCGTAGAAATCCATGATGATTTTGAACACTAAAGTGAACTTTGGGAATATTTTGTGGTATCCTGCCATGCTAGATATCCATGGACATTAAGAAAAATAAATCCATATTCACCACATGATGGACCTTGCATTTGTTTTCCTTGGCTTGTCTCAATAATCAAGAACAGATAACTAAGACACTGTGTTATGATATACTGGCACAAATAAACAGCCTTCGTAATGGTTTATTAAAATTGTGGCTATCTACCTAGAAGCCGACAGAATAGTGCTCTTTGATATTTTCTCCTCTGTTGTTCATTGGGATTTATGGATATATTAATTTTATTGATCTATATTTGAAGCAGAGAATGCAAACGTTGTATGTATTCAAGGGGTATCAAATGAATCTTGAGCAGTCAATATTATTCTAACTAACTAAGATGTGTCTGCTTGGTTTGTTAGTATAACTGATGGATTAAATCCTTAAACCCTGGGCACATTCAGCATTCTACCCAAACACCAAAACTGAACCGACCGCCACAATGCATTGTGCGGTGACAAATAAAAAAAAAAAAATTATATATATATATATATATATATATAACGTGTATATATCCTAGTAGGGTGGAATGAAAACCAGAAATACATCCGTTATTAGTAAAATAAACATCTTACACGTCATTTTCCTGACAAATAAAAAGTTGGGTTTAACAAACTTTGGAGCACCTTGGAGAGGTCCGTTTGCATGAGGTTTTATTCTGATTTAGCTATGAGCTGTGAAGAACCTGCACAATTCATAGTTTATTTAATAAAATGAATCTCAAGAAAGCTCACTGAATTAGTTGTAGATGGAGACATTAATCAGGGATGGCCCTTCATAATGCCAAGTGTAGTTAAGGTTTTCAACCGTCCTGCAGACTCCCTCTTTAGTGAATACACTTGTTTGTGTTTACAGGCAATGGACCTTTAAAGTAAAAGCTGATTTCAGAAACCAACGCGACATTTGAGGCTTTTCTCCACAAATATATAATACATTTGTTTTATTGCATGTATTACATGAAAATATTACATATTCCAGTTGATTTGTCTTTGATATACTGCAATATAACAGACCCCGTGTATGGATTTGTATAGATGCAAACCAGCATGCTTGACCAATGCTATCAAAAACAGTACACAATAATGCACTAGAGATTGTTAATAAACACATTGGTAACTACATTAAAATATGCATTATTGGGTGTGGTTTAATTAGTTACATTTTTTCATTAGGCTATTCTGGGATGTTTAAAGAAAAATAGTCTATTTTGTAGTACAACAGATACAGTTGATGTGATAAATGTGGTCATGTGCTTATATTGGATACACGTAATGGGAATCCTGTATTTTAATATTTAATTGCACAAATTCACATTCCTGGGATATATATATCTCTCACATAAACTGGACATTGTTTATGCAACACATTCTTCCAGGTTAGTTGTGCTTTTTGTTTCTTGTTCTGTCATCCTAAGTATTTTTGTAATATACTCCAATCCTGAGTTATAGAAAAATTTGTTTAAAAAAAAAAAAAAAAAGTAGTACTGGACAGAAGTTCTATTTCATTTTCATTTGCTGAACATTGCCTTGGCATGATCACAAACCTATGTTTGTCACAGTTAGTGTTTTTTGATGGAACAATCTGACTTTCCTTTTGGGGGATATATTCTACATGTGTATGTGTTTCTAATGATACACCTACTGTAAGATTTGTTTTTAAGCTGTAGTGATCAAAGACCAGATTACATTCTGAAAATGAGACATTCAATCTCAGACACTTATGCAACTGAATACCTTTCTAGACCGGTTTTTGTTTTGGTCCATTAAAAGGTATTACAATCCTGTGTTCTTGTTGTCATTTATGCTAGAGTTGGGCTTTAAAGTCTGAAACCTAAGAAGAAAAATATCAAGTATGTATATGTGACTGGGGATATGATTTAAGGCGTTGCCATAGATAAACACCCCCTCCAAAAATCTGAATTCCCTGTACTAAGTTAAAAGTAGCAACTGAAAAGGGGTATAGTAAATAAAGTGTAGTTTACATCAGGCCTGGGCATTTCAGACTGAGCAGCCCATTTTTATGAAAAAACATATGTATATACATAATACTTGGTCATTCAACATGGGAAGCCTGAAGCCACAATTTAGTACAACTAATCCTTTAAAAATAATAGAGTAAATAACACAATACCTTATCTTTTCCACTAAATGATTTCAGGGCCTTGAATGTTTTGTCCCCTGGAGTCACTACAAATCCCCCCCCCCCGGACAGGCTCTGCCACACCGACATCCACACACACACACACACCAGGACAGGCTCTGCCACACCCAGAGCCGGCCTTAGGCGTTCTGGCGCCCTGTGCGGACTACTCCTCTGGCGCCCCCCTCACTACCCCCCCTCTCTGCCCCTTCAAACTACCCGCCCTCTCTGCCCCTTCAAACTACCCCCCCATGCCCCTTCAAACTACCGCCCCTCAAACCACCCCTTCAAACTACCCCTCCCCTCTGCCCCCTCAAACTACCCCCCCTGCCCATTCAAACTACACCCCCCCGTCCCTTCAAACTACACCCCCCTCCCTCTACCCCCCTCTCTGCCCCTTCAAACTACCCGCCCTCTCTGCCCCTTCAAACTACCCCCCCATGCCCCTTCAAACTACCGCCCCTCAAACCACCCCTTCAAACTACCCCTCCCCTCTGCCCCCTCAAACTACCCCCCCTGCCCATTCAAACTACACCCCCCCATCCCTTCAAACTACACCCCCCTCCCTCTGCCCCTTCAAACTACACCCCCCTCTGCCCCTTCAAACTACACCCCCCCTCTGCCCCTTCAAACTACACCTCCCCTCTGCCCCTCCAAACTACACCCCCCCTCCAAACTACACCCCCCCTCTGCCCCTTCAAACTACACCCCCCCACACTTACCTTGTTGCCGGAGTCCTGCGGTGAGAGCGGGAGGCATCCGTCTTCTCGCTCTGCCGGCATTTCATGTTGAGAGCCGGAATAGTCCGGCGCTCAACATGAGATGCCGGCACAGCGACGGAGTCACGGAGAGTAAGGGGCGCCGAGCGGTTGCCGAGAACTTCACGAGCAACCGCTCGGCGCCCCTGACCGGGACATAGATTTAAGCATCGTTTTTTTTTTTTAACTTTATTTAACATGAATGATGTTAAATAAAGTTTAAAAAAAAAAAAACGATGCTTTAATCTAAGTCCCGGTCAGGCGCCCCTGCAACCATGGCGCCCTGTGCGGTCGCACAGGTCGCACACCCCTAAGGCCGGCCCTGGCCACACCGACATCCAAACACACACACACACACACACACACACGAAGAAATGGTTCAGCACTCGACTCCCAGGAAGCTGGGAGCTAGCAGGAAAAAAGGGCAAAACAGAAAGCATAACAAAAATAGCAACGTTGCTTTTTTGTTTTGCTTTCTTTGAATAACCCTTAACGACCTTTGTCGGTTCAGGACCGTCACGGAAAAACGGTCACTTAATGACCTTTGACGGTCCTGAACCGTCAAAAAATTAAATAAGCTTAGAAAGTGATCAACGATCACTTTCTTCGCTTAACCCCTTAATTCCCCTATAGACGTACCGGGACGTCCAAAAAACGCCCACAAAGAAACCCCTATGGACGTCCTGGTACGTCCACCCCTTCGTGCAGCGTCAGGGACACATCCCTGCCGCTGCACGGGAGACCAGGCTGTCGTTTGACAGCCTGGACTCCCCCCCTGGCAGCAGAAGCCGGCTTTCTGCTGCCCAATTATAAAAAAAGATAAAAAAAAAATTATTAAAAAAACCTTACTTCCCATTGCCCTAGCATAACATCTAGACAGTATAACCCTTCTGCCCCCGTTCACAACCCCCAAACCCGTTAAGCCATAGGCATAAAAATTATAATTGTACACCTAATAGTATGTTCCCTGGTGCTGGGAAAGTCTGGAAAATCTATATAAATTAGGTATTTCTGAAATCAGGACACCTGAATTGATAAACTTGGAGGGGATTTCCCATCACTTTACCTAATTTTGTGAGGATTCAGAGGGAAAATGTAAAAAAAAATTAGTTTATTTTTCTAATCTTCGCTAGTTTTTACTAAATTTCTCATTCTAAATTTTCAGCTAATCATCCAACTATGGTATCAAACGAAAGCTCTATCTCTCCTTGAAAAACCAATATATAGTTTATATGGGTACACTATTCAGAGAAAAAGAGAATCATCGCTAAACCGACATACCCCAAAAATGGCAAAATTGCTCTGGGCTTTGAGGTACCAAAAACCCCTGGGATTGAAGGGGTTAAACGGCGTTGCTGTAATGTCTCGATGTCGAGGCATTCAGTAACGCCGAGATCGGCATCGGGGGCCATGTCTGCCCCCCCCCCCCCCGGGGCGTCAACATCCACCATACATTGTACGCCCATTTTAAAAGTGTTTAGGAGGCGTTCAACGATCACCTCCTAAACTTAAATGGTGTCGCTGGAATGCCTCGATCAGGAGGCATCCAGCGACACCAAACACTTACCTCTGGATGGACTGTGACCGCTCCGGAGAGCGGTCACAGCCGCAGCTGCCGGTGATCTTCACCATCAGCTAGATGGCGGCTGCCCTGTAAAAAAGACAATCAAGTTTTTTACAGGTACTGCATTCAACCATGCAAGTCAATGGAGCCCAGCTTTCTAATCACAATGTGATTAGTAAAATATTCAAAAAATAAATAAATAAAAAAATGTGCTAACATTTAAAAATAATTATGCAGTGATGTCACTAGAGGAACCATCCAGTACCAGCAAAATGTGTAAAAAAATATAAAAAAAAGCATTAAAGAAAATAAAATAAAATAAAGTTTATTATTTTGAGCAAGTGCTAAAATTTCTCAAAAATCTCAACAAAGAGTTAAAATAAAAGCACTTCAAATACCCAAGGGGTGTCTAATATAAAAAAAAATGGCTGATGGGGTAAATTGGAGTGGCCGAGCTCAAAGATAGGGCATAGGTACAGCCTGACCAAAATGGAGAAAAAAAGTGCACTTCCCAAATGTGGCATTTTAAATCTCAAACAACACGACAAACCCATGCATGTGGGGTATCACTGCACTCAGGAGATGTTCCTGAACACACATTGGGGTGTTGTTTGACAGTGACATATACCAGCCCCTGTATATCTATAACTAAAGTACAATTTGTGTGGGAAACAAAAAAAAAAGACTATTACAAAGTTTGACAAAGTGTGGTTGTATAATGGGTGCATGGAAAGGGTTAAAATAACAGCATTTGAAATACTCTGGGGTGTCTAGTTTTCAAAAATATATGGTTTGACGGGGTTAAACCTAGTTAACCGGCTTCAAAGATATTCCAAAGAGGAGATGAAGGCAGAATGACCAGATGCTAAAAGTCTGTGTTGCCTCAAAAGTAGCCTTTTACCAGCCAAGCAATCTAACAAAACCATGCATGGGGGGTATCGCTGTACTCAGGAGATGTTCCTGAACACATATTGGGGGGTTGTTTGACAGTGACATATACCAGCCCCTGTATATCTATAACTAAAGTACAATTTGTGTGGAAAAAAATTTAAAAAATTACTATTACAAAGTTTGACAAAGTGTGGTTGTATAATGGGTGCATGGAAAGGGTTAAAATAACAGCATTTGAAATACCCTGGGGCGTCTAGTTTTCAAAAATATATGGTTTGACGGGGTTAAACTGAGTTAACCGGCTTCAAAGATATTCCCAAGAGATGGAGGCAGAATAACCAAATGACCACCTGAATTACGCATGCCCCAAAAGTAGCCCTTTACCAGCCAATCAATCTAACAAACCCATGCATGTGGGGTATCGCTGTACTCAGAAGATGTTCCTGAACACATATTGGGGTGTTGTTTGACAGTGACATATACCAGAACCTGTATATAAAAAACAAAATACTGTCTGCGCTTCTCACCCTAATAAAGTTGGCAACCAATATATAAATGTAACCCTGGTATCTATATACCTCCAGTTACCATAGATACAGACTTCCTGGGCAGAGAGTGATCACTGGAGCACTGGGCATGACTTGGGGCCAATAGGAAGTGAGGTCCTTCCCCCAGACGGCCTGGGGGAGTAGAGAGAGAGAGATGGGAGGTGGCTGAGCTGGGGAAAAAGTAAGGGGGACTTGGTCTCTACAGAAAAAGCACCCCAAGAGATCTCTGTACCTTCCCTGTTGCTGAGAATCCCACAAGTCTGCTATGATTAGCTGATTGACTCCTGTGTCAGGCTGCTAGGTGTCTGAAGGCAGATGTGCTGCAGTGAGCTTGCCATGTGGTTCCAGTTGGATTACTGAATCCAGTATACAGCAGAAGGCCTACAGAAGCTAAAGCTGCCAGACTGCACCAGATGCAGATATCAGAGGAAGGTACTCAGGATTAGTTACAGGCATTGAGGCCATCACTACCCATTTCAAGGGAAGTATTACCTCCATCAAGGGCCCCAACATCTATGTGCACCAACGTTACCCCAGGGGACTGATAACTATACAAGGTTGGGTTCCTAATTATTTGGGGAGGCAGGTGATTTGGACTGGGCTTGATTCAGCTATATTTTGTTTGCTGTATACCTGTTGATATTATTGAAATGCTGTTGGTTCCTGATCTAAACTAATACATGAGTTCATCTGTTTGACAACTTTACATTCTTTGTGTTTGAGTTATATATATATATGTGTCCTAGTACACTACACTCTAACTCCCTAGAGTAATTACTAGGTGGAGGCACTGCCAAACGGTCATATTAACCCCTAACTCTCCACTATGCAGAGGCCAGGATCTCCTGTAGGCGCCAGCCAGGGTGTACACACTATGATGGATGTCAGGCCCAAAGTAAAAAGTGTTACAGATGGAGGCACTGCTGAGATGATTAGGGTTAATTTTGGGACCCCCAACACCCCTTCCTGGCCATCATCCTCAAAAGTATATGACTGGGCCTTGGACTTGGAAATTCCCCCATGGGAAGCTGTAGCTGTGTGTGAAATTCCTAAAAATAAAGGAATAAAATCAAAGCAATTAATAGCTACTCTTAGACAGATTCCTGGACTGGAATATGCTCAGATAGTGGACACTATAGTAGATACCATGGAAAATAAAGGGGCTGCACTAGTTACTGGGGGTGCCCGCTTAAAACAGGAGGATTGCCCAGCAGTAATACACCTCCCAGGAGCTCATCCCACTGGATGTCCTTTAGTGTATCCAAAGAGGATTAAAACCACAACAGTGAGTGATATGATGCCCCAGTTTGCTGCTAAGCTTGAGCCCAATTCCCTAAATACAACGGTTGGTGAGGTGACCAAGGTATCAGACTCTGAGGTAAATTTGTCTCTCCTCATAAAACAACTATCTGATGATATTGTGAAATCTTCCCATACTCATAGTTATCGCAGGTTAAAGATTTTCTCAGGAACTCTCCCTGTTCCTACAGGAGAGGAAGGGTTTGATGTGTGGCAAGATAACACTTTACAAGTCATGGAAGAATGGACCTGTGATGAGGCTAGCAAAAGACAAAGGCTGATAGAATGCCTAAGACCACCAGCATCAGATCTTGTTAAATTACATAGGGCCCAATGTGATAATCCAACAGCTGCATACTTAATTAAAATACTGAGTGATGCTTATGCCTCAGTGGTAGATCCAGTAGACATGTCTGCACGTTACTTTGCCATGAAGCAAAAAGAGAAAGAAAAGTTGTCTACTTTTATCACTCGACTGGAGTTGATGTTAGCTAAGTTAGTGGACAAAAAAGTAATTGCCATCAGTGAGGTTAACCAATATAGGCAGAGGCAGGTACTAAGAGGGGCGCTTAAGTTAGACCCAGTGATACTGTCTCTCAGGGCTACCCTAAGTGAAGAGAAATATCTTACATTTTCAGAGATTACTGACATGGTAAAACAAATAGAGAGTCAAATGTGCGATGAAACTGTGAAAGTGGTAGATAAAACCACCCACAACCTGAATCCTAAAATAGTTGAAGATTTGAATGCTTTACACCAGAAGCTATCTGAAATGACTGTTCAGAAAGGTATTTTAGAAGACAAAAATACTCATTCATCTTCAGACCAATCTAAAAATATGGCAGTAGCCCCATCTCCTACGAGACCCCGTCCCATTCGCTGTTATGGGTGTGGTGTAGAAGGACATACAATTCGTCAGTGTCCTGGTAATTCACAATCCAAACAAGTGAATCAGGTTGCCATCACTAGAAGTGTGCAGGATTATACCTGCAAATCAAAGGCAAGAAGGAAAAGACCTACAAAACGAGCATATAGTCATTCTTTAACTACCAGGATAGGCCCAAAAGCTATAATACCGGTACTAGTCAATGGGATCTTTGCGTCAGCCTTAATAGATACTGGATCTCAAGTAACCATTATCTACAGATCATTTTACAATCGTCACCTGAGACACTTGCCAATGCAAACAAAAGACAAAATAACCTTATGGGGCTTGAGTTTACAAGCATACCCTGTGCATGGGGTCATAAAGGTCAAAATAGTGATTCCTCCGCTCAATACAGGAGCAGCATGTCCCATGGAGGTGGAAGCCTTAATATGTCCTGAACCAGGTGATCGTCCAAGTGCTCCTTTAATTCTTGGTACTAACGCAGAGGTAGTGCAGGATTTGTTCAGAGCCTTTCTAAAAAAAGAAGATTTAACACGGTTAGATCTATATCCTGTACTAAAAGGAGAGTGTAGTAAACTGACTGCTGAAGGTAAACATGGATATTGCTACAACAAGAGCAGAAGAACTGTAATTATACCTGCTGGACATGTTAAAGTTCTGCATGCTATAGCTGGCTATCCAGAGAGAGATGAAGGTGATCGCTATTTCTCTTTGGAGTCAACTCCTAGAGAAGATGCTGCTGTAGGGTGGACAGTGGTGCCTGAGGTACAAGATTGGGGTTGCGGCTATCCTAAGAGATTCCCAGTAACAATCAGAAATTTCTCACCTCATCCAGTAGAAATCATGCCTAATCAACAACTGGCTTTAATCTATGCTATTAAGGAAGTGACTCCATATAACCACGTGAGTGCAATGTCAGTGCAACCTACTCCTGCTGCTTTGAGTTTTGATTTAGGAGATTCATCTTTACCACCCAAATGGAAAGAGAGCCTTAAGTCTAAATTACTCCTAAGGGAAACAGTATTTTCCCAAGGTGAGATGGATGTAGGGTGTGCAAAGAGTGCTCAGCATAAAATGCGATTGAATGACTACACTCCTTTTAGAGAGCGATCAAGAAGAATTGCTCCACGAGATGTAGAGGATGTCAGAAATGTTCTACAAGAGATGGAGACTGCTGGAATAATCACTGAATCCTGTAGCCCATATGCTTCACCTATAGTAGTTGTGCGGAAGAAGAATGGATCTGTCAGGTTGTGTGTGGATTACCGAACTCTGAATAAAAGAACTATCCCAGACCAATATACCGTGCCTAGAATTGAAGACCTTCTGAATGCTCTTTCAGGAAACAAGTGGTTCAGTGTTTTAGATTTGAGGTCTGGCTATTACCAAGTACCCATGAGTGCTGATGATCAAGAGAAGACCGCTTTCATCTGTCCTTTAGGTTTTTATCAGTTTACAAGAATGCCGCAAGGTATCTCAGGGGCACCTGCCACCTTTCAACGCCTTATGGAGAAGACTATTGGGGGCATGAATCCTAAAGAGTGCTTAGTGTATCTGGATGACCTCATTGTGTTTGGAAAGACTCCTGAAGAACACGAGGCCAGATTGGTGAAAGTACTGGATAGACTACAGAAAGAAGGTTTAAAATTATCTCTTGATAAGTGCAAATTTGCAAGGACATCTGTTACCTATGTGGGTCACATTGTATCTGCTGAGGGGGTGGCCACAGATCCAGCCAAAGTGGAAGCCGTTGTCAACTGGCCAAGGCCAAATAATGTGGTAGAACTTCGTTCTTTCTTGGGTTTCTGTGGGTACTATCGAAGATTTGTTGAAGGATACTCTCGAATTGCCCGAGAACTGCATGATTTATTAAAGACTTCAACAGGGAACGTAGAGAAAAGAATGGCACACCCTAAAATTCCTTTTGGTGAGAAGTGGACACCTGGTTGTGAAGAGGCTTTTAATACTTTAAAGAAGAGGCTAACCGAAGCACCAGTTTTAGCTTATGCAGATCCAGAAAAACCATATATTTTACATGTAGATGCCAGTTTTGAAGGATTGGGAGCCGTTCTTCATCAGCCTGATAACGGAGGGTTAAGACCTGTAGCTTATATCAGCAGGAGCTTGATGGATAGTGAGCGCAATTACCCTGTGCATAAACTTGAATTTCTGGCGCTTAAGTGGGCCATTGTGGATAAGTTACATGATTACCTATACGGAGTCACTTTTGAGGTGAGAACTGATAACAATCCCCTTACTTATATAATGACTACTGCAAAACTGGATGCTACAGGACATCGATGGCTGGCAGCTCTATCCATCTACCAATTCACACTGAAGTATAAGCCAGGCCCCAAAAACATTGGAGCAGATGCACTTTCACGTCGGCCTGGACTACCCTCTACTCCAGAAGATGAGGAATGGGAAGAGATCCCAGGTCCTGGAATCAGGGCCATGTGTAAAACTACTACGATAGTAGAGGACAGAGTTAATTTCTCTGAACTGAGAGTGGTTGATTCCCTGGGATGCCATCCTAAGGTTCTTCCTGCTGCTTTGTATCAGCCCATGACTGTGGCTTTAAAAAGATGGTCCATAATAGGACCAGAAGAGAAGAGAGAGGCTCAAGAAAGGGACCCAGAGGTGGGACTGGTATTAAAAGCTGTACAAGAAACTAATGCTAACATGCTAAAACAATTGCCTGCAGGCCCTAGAGAATTATATAGAAGAGAATGGAGCAAACTCAGAATAGAAGAAAACTTGCTATATAGAGTTGTGCAGTATCATGATCATCCTGGAAGGAAGCAGTTGGTATTACCACGTAAATTTCGCTATATGGTACTGAGATCACTCCATGATGATCACGGGCATCTAGGAGTAGATAAGACCTACGGTCTGGTGCAGGATCGGTTTTATTGGCCTCGTATGCGAGAAGAAGTTGAACAACACTGTCGAAAGTGCCTAAGATGTATTCAGAGAAAAACTCTACCTACTAGAGCAGCTCCCATGGGACACCTGAAGAGTTCAGGGCCTTTAGATTTAGTGTGTATAGACTTCCTAAGTATTGAACCAGATACTTCAGGAGTAGGAAACATACTTGTGATTACAGATCATTACACCCGATATGCTCAGGCTTTTCCAACTAAAGACCAAAGGGCTATAACTGTAGCCAAAGTTCTTTGGCAGAAATACTTCATACATTATGGCTTACCAAATCGTTTACATACTGACCAAGGGAGAGACTTTGAAAGTCGATTGATTCAAGAATTACTCAAGGTTTTAAAGATTGAGAAAACACGAACCACTCCTTATCATCCCGAAGGAGATGCTCTTCCTGAGAGATTTAACAGGACTCTCTTAAACATGTTGGGTACTTTAAAAGACCCAGAGAAGAGAAGCTGGAGTCGTCACGTGGAGGCTATGGTGCATGCATACAACTGCACCCGACATGAAGCTACTGGATATTCTCCATATTTTCTAATGTTTGGAAGGGAGGCAAGGCTACCTTTGGACATTGCTTTTGGTGTATCATCAGATGGTATGATCAATACCTCCCATTTCCAATATGTGAATAACCTAAATGATAGTTTGCAAAGAGCATATAAGTTGGCTGAAGAGGCTGCTGCTAAATTAAATCAGAACAATAAGAGACGCTATGATGCCAAAGTTCGCTACCGGGAGCTACTACCTGGAGACAAGGTTCTTCTTCGCAATCTAGGAGTGCCTGGCAAGCACAAGTTGGCTGATAGATGGAGAGAGAGTCCATTTGAAGTTGTGACTAAGTTGCCAAATATTCCAGTTTACAAGATCAGAGGGGCTGATGGCAGAGTAAAAGTTTGGCATCGGAACCATCTCCTGCCTCTCTGTCAAGTTGAAACAGAAAGGCAACAGAATGATTACAACCAGATTGAGGATGTAGAACCTGGGCAGTCAGACCCTCCTCAATTAACAGACAGTAGTCAAGGAGAACCAGAGCTTACTTCTGATAGAGATTGGTGGACTGTACCCCAAGAAAATTCTGAAGAACAACCTAGTTCTTTGTCTCCAGTGCTTTCCCAATTAAATCCTGAAAGTCCTAATTTTGTTCCAGCCTCTGGGAGAGAAATTTCCAGACCTGTGGGAGAGCCAGATCCTCAAGCTGCTGAAAACCTTCTCGATAGAGAGTCTAGAACAAAGACAGAAGATAATTGTGGATTTGCGCAGAGAGAGTTGAAGAGGGGGCAAAGGTTAAGGCATCCTCCTAGGTTACTAACTTATGACTTGATGGGAGAACCAAGTTATGAATATTCTAATAATGTACAATCTAAAGTGGTTAATATGTTGTATGCCATTGCAGATGTGTTTGGTTCTGGTGATGCTCCAATTTAATTATAGTTCCTTTATTTACAGATAAATATATGCTGTATATGTATCTAGTTAATTATTCAAGTGTATTTATATGTTACTGTTAAACTTTGCCTACCTTTTCTTGCCAGTGGAAGGCAAGAATTTGACTGGGGGGAGAATGTAACCCTGGTATCTATATACCTCCAGTTACCATAGATACAGACTTCCTGGGCAGAGAGTGATCACTGGAGCACTGGGCATGACTTGGGGCCAATAGGAAGTGAGGTCCTTCCCCCAGACGGCCTGGGGGAGTAGAGAGAGAGAGATGGGAGGTGGCTGAGCTGGGGAAAAAGTAAGGGGGACTTGGTCTCTACAGAAAAAGCACCCCAAGAGATCTCTGTACCTTCCCTGTTGCTGAGAATCCCACAAGTCTGCTATGATTAGCTGATTGACTCCTGTGTCAGGCTGCTAGGTGTCTGAAGGCAGATGTGCTGCAGTGAGCTTGCCATGTGGTTCCAGTTGGATTACTGAATCCAGTATACAGCAGAAGGCCTACAGAAGCTAAAGCTGCCAGACTGCACCAGATGCAGATATCAGAGGAAGGTACTCAGGATTAGTTACAGGCATTGAGGCCATCACTACCCATTTCAAGGGAAGTATTACCTCCATCAAGGGCCCCAACATCTATGTGCACCAACGTTACCCCAGGGGACTGATAACTATACAAGGTTGGGTTCCTAATTATTTGGGGAGGCAGGTGATTTGGACTGGGCTTGATTCAGCTATATTTTGTTTGCTGTATACCTGTTGATATTATTGAAATGCTGTTGGTTCCTGATCTAAACTAATACATGAGTTCATCTGTTTGACAACTTTACATTCTTTGTGTTTGAGTTATATATATATATATGTGTCCTAGTACACTACACTCTAACTCCCTAGAGTAATTACTAGGTGGAGGCACTGCCAAACGGTCATATTAACCCCTAACTCTCCACTATGCAGAGGCCAGGATCTCCTGTAGGCGCCAGCCAGGGTGTACACACTATGATGGATGTCAGGCCCAAAGTAAAAAGTGTTACATAAACATAATACAAATGAGAGGCTTTGGCCAATTCATATAACCAAACCTCTCATTTATATTATGTTTATATATTGGTTGCCAACTTTATTAGGGTGAGAAGCGCAGACAGTATTTTGTTTTTTGTATACATTGTACAGCCAACACACTGTATTTGCAGCATGCTCACACTGTTTGGTAGGCCTCATATTATACATTTGTATTATTTGAGCCTGAGACTAGCTTAGCGCACTGACATTTTTTCTTTTCCCAGAACCTGTATATCTATAACTAAAATACAATTTGTGTGAAAAATTTTTTTTTTTAAAATTACTATTACAAAGTTTGACAAAGTGTGGTTGTATAACTGTTGCATGGAAAGGGTTAAAATAACAGCATTTGAAATACCCTAGGGTGTCTAGTTTTCAAAAATATATGGTTTGAGAGGGTTAAATTGAGTTAACCGGCTTCAAAGATGTTCCAAAGAGGAGATGGAGGCAGACTGACCAGATTTGTTAAAAAAGGTTTGGAAATCATAAAACGCTGCTTGTACTTAATGCCCTATAACTTACAAAAAACAGCAAAAAAACATAAAAACATTGGGTATTTCTAAACTCAGGACAAGTAGTAGAATCTATTTAGCTAGTTTTTTTACTTGCTTTTTAGGTGAGTAAAAGATTTTTCAAATAAAAGTCATAAAATGAGTTTTGGTTTTTTTCAATTTTTCACCATGTTTTTTTTTTTTTTTTTTTATAGTAAATAAGATGATATCATCAAAATAATGGTATCTGAAGAAAGCCCATCTTGTCCTGAAAAAAACAATATATAACTTATGTGGGTACACTAAATGGGTGAGGAGAAAATTACAGCTGAACACAAGCACCACAAAAGTATTAAAACAGCCTCGGTCCCACAGGGTACAAAAAGAAAAAATTAGCCCGGTCCTTAACCCCTTAATGACAATTGCCGGTCCTGGCACGGCACGGAAAAGCATGTGCTTTACGACAATTGACGTGCCAGGACCGGCACGTCTTTAAACGGGTGCAGAAAGCGATCTACTATCGCTTTCTGCACCCAAAAAGCGTTGCTGAATGCCTCGACCTCGAGGCATTCAGCAACGCCGCGATCGGCACGAAGGGGCCATCTCTGGCCCCTCCACGGGGCGTCAACATCCGCCATACTTTGTATGGCGGCGGACGCCCGTTTTAAAAGCGTTTAGGAGGCGATCGACGATCGCCTCCTAAACTTAAATGGTGTCGCTGGAATGCCTCGATCAGGAGGCATCCAGCGACACCAAACACTAACCTTTTGATGGGCTGTGACCGCTCCGGAGAGCGGTCACAGCCGCAGCTGCCGGCAATCTTCGCCATCAAGGAAGATGGCCGCCGTCCTGTAACAGGAACCACAAATTTTAAAAGTTCGCTAGATGGTCCAGACCATCTAGAGAACTTTGGCTCCACTTGCAGGTTGAATACAGGTACTGCATTCACCATGCAAGTCAATGGAGCCCAGCTTTCTAATCACAGTGTGATTAGTAAAAATAAATTAAAAAATAAAATTAAATTAATAATAATTAGAAAAAAATAGTAAAAAAACAGTAAAATGTAAAAATCATTTCCCACTGATGTCACTATCAGGGGAACCTCCAAGTTGAAAAAAAATGTTACATTTTTTTTAAAAACAAAATAATAACAAAAAAATCTATATATATATAAAAAATATATTTTTGTGAGCAAGTCCTAAAATTAGCATATTAGCTTAAAACAATTCTCGCATGGAAAGAGTTAAAATACTGGCATATTAAATGCCCGTGGGGTGTCTACTTTTAAAAAATGTATGATTTGATGGGGTAAATTGAATGGGCCAGGTTCAACAACGTCCCAATTAACACGGGGGGAAGGATGGCCACACATCTAATTTCCAATTAGAAAAATGCACACGTACCAAATGTGGCCTTTTAGTTCCCCCAAAAAATGACACACCCATGCATGTGGGGTATCACTGCACTCAGGAGATGTTGCTGAACACATTATGGGGTGTCGTGTGACAGCGGCATATACCAGGAGCTGTAAATTCATACATAAAGTAGGTGTGTGTGGGAAAAATACACACACAAAAATATTACTGCAAACTTTGAAAAAATGCTGGTGGTAAAATATGTGCATGCAAAGAGTTAAAATACCAGCATTTAAAATACCCTGTGGTGTCTAGTTTTGAAAAATATATGGTTTTGTTGGGCACACTGAAATGGCCCGGCTCAAAGATGTACCAAATAAGGCATGGGCAGTGGATCCCAAATGCCAAAGTTCAACATTGAAAAAAGCGCATGCCCCAAATGTGGCCCTTTTGCCCCAAAACAGCCAGGCAAAATCATTCATGTGAGGTATCGCTGTACTCAGGAGATGTTGCTGAACACATATTGGGGTGTTTTGTGATAGTGACATATACGAGAACATTTTAATTCATACCTGAATTAAAATGTGTGTGGAAAACCAAATGCAAAAAAATGACTACCACAAAGTTTGACAAAGACTGGTGGTAGATATGGTGCATGGAAAGAGTTAAAATACTAGCATTTGAAATACCCTGGGGTGTCTAGTTTTCAAAAATATATGGGTTTATTGGGCACACTGAAATGGCCCGGCTCAAAGATGTACCAAATAGGGCATGGGCAGTGGATCCCCAAATGCCAAAGTTCAACATTGAAAAATGCGCATGCCCCAAATGTGGCCCTTTTGCCCCCAAACAGCCAGGCAAAATCATTCATGTGGGGTATCGCTGCGCTCAGGAGATGTTGCTGAACACATATTGGGGTGTTTTGTGATAGTGACATAAACTAGAACATTTTAATTCATACCTGAAGTAAAATGTGTATGACAAAACAAATGCAAAAAAATGACTACCATAAAGTTTGACAAAGACTGGTGGTAGATATGGTGCATGGAAAGAGTTAAAATACTAGCATTTGGAATACCCTGGGCTGTCTAGTTTTCAAAAATATATGACTTGATGGGGTAAATTGCATTGGCCGGGTTCAAAGATACCCGAAATGGCACATGGGGGGAAGAATTACCAGATTTGGAAAAAATGGCTTTGAAATAGCAAAACGCTACCTGTACTTATTGCCCCATAATGGGTAGAAAAAAGCAAAAAAACATAAAAACATTGGGTATTTCTAAACTCAGGACAAATAGTAGAATCTATTTAGCAGGTTTTTTCATTACCTTTTATAGATGAGTAAAAGATTTTTCAACTAAAAGTTAGAAACAGTCATTTTTTTCTAAATTTTTCACCATATTTTATAATTTTTTTAATAGTAAATAATATGATACAATCAAAACAATGTCATCTAAAGAAAGCCCTTCTTGTCCTGAAAAAAACAATATCTAATGTGTGTGGGTTCAGTAAACGGGAAAGAAGAAAATTACAGCTAAACACAAGCAGCGCAGAAATGTTAAAAAGGCCATTGTCACAAAGGGTACAAAAAGTAAAATCAGCCTTTGTCTCGAAGGGGTTAAGGGGATAAAGTAACCTAAGGATTGGAAGCTGATTGGAGTTCTGGGGTTCTTTTCTGTGTTCAAACACACCAGGACAGGCTCTGCCACACCAACACCCAAACACATGCCCCAGGACAGGCTCTGCCACACTGACACCCGAACACACACTAGGACAGGCTCTGGCACACTGACACCCAGACACACACATCAGGAAATGCTCTGCCACACTGACACCCAGACACACACACCAGGACAGGCTCTGTCACACCGACACCCAAACACACACACCAGGGTAGGCTCTGTCACACCAACACCCATACACAAACACACACCAGGACAGGCTCTGCTACACTGACACCCACACACACACCAGGACAGGCTCTGCCACACCGACACCCAAACACACACACAACAGGACAGGCTCTGCCACACTGACGCCCAATCACAAACACCTGGACAGGCTTTGCCACACTGATACCCGCATCCAGAGGGTTTCCACGGACGGTTTCACTCAGCCTGCCTGTGGCATCTTTGCCCCCAAAACAGCTTGCCTGTGGCAACTTTGCCATCAAAACAGCCTGCCTGTGGCATCTTTGCCACCAAAACAGCCTGCCTGTTGCATCTTTGCCCCCCCTTACACATCCATGCTATCACACACACATTCATTCACTCTTTCACAAATATTTATTCACTAATTCACAGATAATCATTCACTCATTCAGATATTCATTCATACATTGATACTCATTAATTCCCTCATTCAGATACTCATTAATTCCCTCATTCAGATACTCATTTACATATACTCATTCACAAACATTCATTCACTCAGTCCTTCACATATACTCATTAATTCATTCTTTCATTCAATCTCACATACTCACTACAGCCTCCCTCACCCCCTTACCTGAACTAATGATGTACGCGCCGCTCGCAGACTTCTGCAGATCTGCACAGGGGAAGCAGACGCGCAGCAGGGTCATGTGACGTACGTGACGTACGTCACATGGTTCTGTTGGATTCCTGCGTCCCCCTGGCGGTAGAAGAGACGCTGCTCACGCGCGTCTGCCAGGTAAGTAGCGGGCCCGCTGCTAGAGTTGCGGGCCCAGTCGCAGTTGCTGCGGGCTTAAGGGGCAGGTGCCCCTTTTGCCCTGCATTAAGGACGGCCGCATAGGCCCAGTCAGTGCGGTCCTGACTGGGCCTATTTTAAGGTAGGGGCCTGGAGCTGCAGCTCCATTAGCCCCTAAATCAATCCGGCCCTGCCCCGGCCCGGCCCACCGGGCAAATGCTCAGTGTGCCCGATGGGCAGTCTGGGCCTGGTTTACATGCACACCAAGATGCAGAAACTAGATCCTAGAAGCTTCAGATGACCACTGATGCTGAGATATTGCAAAACCTACAAAGAAGACATTAGGAAAAGGGGCAGTTTCAGAAGCAGCATGCATCCCGGATGTGGCATTTTAAGCAGCACAGAGAGGACCCCTTCAAAGTTTCAAAACAATGAAAACAATCCAAATATATCTTTAAAAAAATGTAATGAATTATAAATTAACACTGGCATCTGAAAAGGTATAAGATCCACAAGAATATATATCCATATTGAACTATAAAAAATATACCTTATTGGGTCGATTATAGGCTGCACCCTTAAAGTTTGGTGCTATTTTAAATAAAAAATACACAGTGGAATAGTAAGTGTTCTACATAATGAACAGGAATACATGTATTTTAACGTTTTGGTATTTATTATGCAGTTAGCATATGTTATATACAAACATTAACTTGGAAAACCAATAGCCATTTTAAGCCCCTCCCCTAATTCATAATGCACCTTATAGATATGCCACTGCCCCCAGCCCCCCCCCCCCAACTTACCAATGATCTCCAGACTCCCTGGTATCTAGTGGGGGTAGCTGGTGGACATCTGCACGATGCGCGTAGACGACCTCTGCTGCTACTTGCCACTTCCGCTGGGGCTTCTATGTTGGCACTCCTTCAAAGAAGCCTGGGCAGCAGAGCCAGCAGCATTGGAAGTTGTCTATGTGCATCATGCAGATGTTCACCAGCTGCCAGAGAGGAGGATGCAGTGCTGCGGGGCATCCTCTGGCAGCCGGTGAACGTCTGTGTGATGCGCCGAGACAACCTCCTCTGCTGCCAGTAGCAGCAGAGGTTGTCTGCATCACTCAGATGTCCATCGGCTGCCAGAGAGGAGCCTGGATTTAGTCAGGGCTAAATGATAAAGGAAGAATTCCTTAGCCGTACTGCTTTAAGTAAAACAGTAAGAAAGTAAAAAAAGGTAAGCCAGTAGTATTAACAAGTATATAAGATAAGTAAATCAAATATGTGGGTTATTACTGTAATTAGGGAATGTCGCTGAACATAAATTAGGCCGTTTCTTAGCATCATCTAATTGTAAAAAAAAACAAAAAAAAACCTAAGCGAAATTGCAAAAAAGGATAGGATTTCTACGTTCTCACTAATAATTATGTTTTATGTGTCCTGTGATTTTAAAAGAAGCCCCTACTTGCCCTGAAGAAAACATTGTTTAACTTGTGTGGATATATCAAATATGAAAAAGGGGGTATCATGGTTTAGCAAACATAAAAAAATCACTTAACACTCTGGTCATTATATGTAAAATCTGTTCCTTAAAAATGAAGTGGCTGCATATCTGTATTTAAAGGCATCAGTGTAGCGGCACCACAGGGGGGGGTCACTATCTCTGTTTCCGTGGCAATTATATAGATACTTGGTTATTACAACTTTGTAGTTGTGTAGGAAGAAACTTGATTTGCATTACTGTCCCCTTGGCTTTATCTAGGTCCCCTAATGTACTATTTCTGGAAACACAACGGAATGGGGTTTTCCCAAACTGGAGTTACCACATTCTATAACTGAGAGTCAGAGACAGTGGGTGGGGCTTCAGTAGGCACATGTCAATCAAACCCTACTAGATTGTTTCACACGCACACACACACACAGGAATATATATCACACTGTTACCCCCATATCTAGCATGTATTGTATTCATGTAAAATTATATTTTTTGAATACAAATGCTTTATTCTTGTTTTACGTGTGTTGCCAAAACGCAAGACAAGTAGAAAAGGAGTTGTCAATAATTGCTACAGAAATGGGAGCAATTCCAAGTGGCGTGCTTCAGTGATACAGAATATCTGTGTAGCAATTAAACACGTGTCTTCCTCTGTGGTAGAAGTGTGGTTTTTTTTGTTGTTTTTTTTTTTTTATAGCAATTATGGTCTTAATTCATGAAAGGGTGTCAGACCATTTAGGCCTGGTTTTTCCATCTCCAGTGGGATGCTCCTAGTGCCCGGTGGGAAATCTAGTGCTGTGGACGGAATAGGCTGATGAAGACTGTTGAAGACCGTGTGTGACCTAACAATTCAGTTGTCGTTTGCCCTGGCAACATAAATGCCAGACATTCTATGTTCAGATTGTTTGGCAGATAAATCCTAGACAATTAATGCTTGCCATGGGGCCCAAAAATCATTAGATTACTTCGCATTAGCTTTTCTATTTTTAGATCAATACTGCAAGCCCAGACGCTTTTTTCTCTGCAATTCAGCAGCAGATTTTCTAACATGCGCTAGACGTATTTTCTACGCAGGCTTGTAATCTTCTGTTCATTTCTAGCACTTTTAATGCAACATGTACCCCTTTAGTGTATTTGATAATGGAATCTCAGCAGTAGGCTTCAAATATATTATTTAAAAGGCACACTGAAGCAGTTGAGGAACAGCCAGTTGTAGGATTTATTAACTTTCCATGCACAGGTAATGCTGTACAGAAGGAACTAAACACAAAACCGATTTAGATTGCAATTGAGCAACTACCCCTAATAACCACATTTTTGCTGTTTTTAGAACTGATAATTGGACCTCACTCACCATTAAAGATTTTCTTAGACAGGTGGGACAGAATGTTTTCATCTGTTAATCACATTGTATTGCAGCATATATATATAGACTGGTGGAAGAATCTGGATTACAGAAATGACCATTCTTGGTTGGGAAGCAATTTTATGGCAAACTGAAGACTACAACTTTCTTTTATCTGAACCAAGAAAATCAACTACTAGCTCTTACTCACAACGGTGTAATTGTATTAAATTACAAAGGCCTACTCACCTCATTTGGCTGAAACCATGCAACCAATCTATTCACTAAAGTGAGCTTGAGTTTCTACTTGACTGCCAGTGAGCTGCTATGAAAAACAAACATTGGAACCCATCTCTATCAGGAACTGACCTCATTGCTGGGTCTCCCGCCTCAAGACAATGTAATTGCCAGTGAGCTGCTATGAAAAACAAATATTGGAACCCATCTTGGGTGTTTTCCCAATGCCTTTGGAACCACCTGGGTTGCATACTTGCATCTTTCCGCCACATACTGACCTTGATTTGACTTGATGTAACAACTCTTTAGCCACATAAGCCATTATGCTGTTAATGACTTTCTGGTACTCAGTCTTGGCTTGTTCTTTGGCATTGCACATACTCAGCCTGCCACAATCCTTTGGCTTGTTCTATAACTTTAACTTATGTATCTCCCTTGTTCAGATTTCTCAGAGAGAGGCAGCTGAGTCCTGGCAGTCACAGCACCTGGACATTTAATCGAAGGAGGATGTGACTTTCTCCTGGATTTGCCTTAGTTGTCTATGACCAAAGGTACCAAGGGTACAGCCTCTGATGTAGCTGATGTTAAAATCTCATCACAAAAAAAATCTAATTGAGACAATTAGAAACCGGATTCAAGTCAATAAAAAATCAAATTAATAGGTTTATTCCATTAATCTTAATATGTTTGACATCCTTGATTACTGACTCCCATTACCAATTAGACGTTATTCTCTCCTCCATTTCCTTTGGTGTATTTCTTTTACCACGGAGCATATCCGTGAAAGGAAAAAAATACTAATGCTTGCATTTAATTTACAAATTGCATCTTTGGCAGCACGCTAAGGTTATCCTCCTTAAAAAAAGATTTGTTTGTTTAATTTTGTGTCAAATAAATAGTGATGGTTTGCTTGGAACTCAGGACATCCACCACCTTACAACTATCAATAACTCTCCAGTTCTTTGCCTGATTACCTGGTTTTTGTTTAAACAGTACAATAGCAGGCATTCATTTGATCCAGAATAACACAACATCAAAGTACACATCAAGAATACTAAAAAAGAAAAATCTTAATGGCAGTTAAGTCACTGATGCCACTAAATGAAAATGGGCAGCATATGAAGGGAACTTTTTCAGAAGATATAATGGAAGGTGAAATATTCATGAGAACCTGATCCTACCAGAATGACATCTGGGTCTTACAATAAACATTAACTGAATCATGATTCCATTCTCTGATCAGATTCTGTCGCCAAGATGCACCAGACAGGCTCCGTATTTCTGATAAACAATCACAATTCCATCTCTGTCAAAAGACATATGATATTGTTATATTCCATACATTAGGCTCCAAAGCCTTCTCTGCAACTGGATAGTAGCACACGTCACCGGGGGCAAGGGGCAGTTATGGTAGATGGGGTCTTTAGGGTTAATTTAATGTTGAGGACTGAGGGTTAATTTAATTAATTTAATAAAGTTAACTTAAGGTGCAGTTAGAGGTAAAGGGGGCAAACTAAGGGGAATCTAAATCCTGGGGACAGTGAAGATTAATCCTGTATTCACTTATAAAAGTATGGTGTCAGTGGGATTCTCTGAATCATTCTCTGAAGGATTTGAATCTCTGAAGGATTCTAAATGATTCTCTGAACGACTCTGCCTTTAGTGACATCACCAGCTAATTTTCCCTCTGCCCCTTTTCCCCACTATATCCTTTACCCCCCCCATACAGCACCTATCCCCTCCACTACACTACCTATCCCCCCCACTACAGCACCTGTCCCCCACAGTGGGGGGGCAGTGGCTGTAGTGGGGGGAAGAGAGGCTAGTAGTAGTAGGGGAAACAGGGCTAAGCTCCCTGCCTCCCCCACTACAAGCCCCTTTCTGTCCCCCCACTAAAAACCCTGTCCCCCCACCTAAAGCCCCTGTACTCCCCACTACAGCACCTGCCCCCCCACTACATGACGGGAGGGGGGCCCACTATTATATTCTTTGCCCAGGGCCCACCAGAGCCTTGAATCAGCCCTGACGTCACCAGTTACCTAACAAGAGCGGAGTATGGAACACTTGGCAAATACAGTATGTAAGGGAATTTATTGACCATTCGGTTTCAAATTGGTAGAGCTGCTATCACCAGAGCAACAGTTGTTAGGAAAATTTCCTCTCTGATTAGGGTGAGGTTTCAGGTAGTCATACAGATACTGTTAATATATCCACAAGTCCACAGGAGGATGTAAGTAGGTAAAGCTACCTAAAGAACACATACATCCCTCTGACGTGCCCTCATTGAGCTCGTATCCGATTGCCCCAGTTTTATAGAATTATAGCGTAAGTGTGTGATGGGAAACATAAATTTGTTGGTGTATATGACTGTACTTGAGTCAGTGTTACATATGGATGAGTGTGTCAGTGTTGTGGGATCTGCACTTGGACCTTTATTTTGGAGGAGCTCTATATTTCCCCGGTTTCCCAGTCACTAGCCGAGACTCAGTGTAGGATCTAAACAAAATGAAGAGTACTTTATTTTTCACACACATGGCTGGATAAAGCCAGCAAAGCACACAGTAACGTAAGTCAAGATATTGGGATACAAATAAATATCAGCTCCACAGTCCTCAGAGTCTCTAATATTTAGGAAATATGGGTAAACCTGTACTAGGGGGAAAATCAGTCGAAACTGCCCCCCTTTACCTACACACAGAAGTCTTTACAAGGCCAGGGCCCATAGTCGGTAGGGAGGAGGCTGGCTCTCAGGCCTCTCCAGTTGCCCCAGTGATGGAGGGTTCTGTCACAAAGGCATTAAGCCTATCAAAATGGCAGGGAAAAGGAGAATAGGGTGCTGTTGTCTAAGTGACTTTCCAAAAGTTTGGGGGGGTTTCCCATGCACATGGAAAGGAGTGAAAACATGTATGTAATGAGAGAGAAGTAACTTGGATGGTAATCTGAAACGCATATTTCGTTCGTTCTGTGGGTTATGTTACCTAGGAGCAGATTATGTTTCTACTTAATAGTTATAATACAATGTAAAGGTTGAAAAACCATGTTGGGGAGCTATTTTGATATGTTTTTAAAACTGATGCTCGGGGCCTGGTCCCTGGAACAACATTTGCTCCTCTGTATTCATTCTTTCCCGATTGTACTATTCAGTTTCTTCGGGCACTGTACAAATAAAAATACACTAACATATATATTGCTTAGCAACAGCAAGACAGGCATCAGCCACGCTAACCAAAGATAGCTTTACGAAAAAGCCACAGGGACGATGCGAGAGGAAAGTTATAGGAAAACTAAATAAACAGGACCGTCACGTTCACGCATGTGGCAGTAATAAACATTTACAGACGTAAAAATGGTGACAGTTTCATTCCATCTCGCACCTGAGGTAATACAGACAATTCTCCTGATACCATATAAATATACGAGCCCCAGGCAGTGATACTAGATCCCTACCTCCACAGCATTAAAAGGATACTGACACTAATATATATATATATATATACACACATACATACACTATTTGGACAAACGTGAAGTTTGATCTGTTGAGATCTGTGGCAAAAGTTGGCAGGATACCTAATCAGTTTCCTGCCAGAACTAATCAACAATCAGCAACTTAAAGGGGAAACAAATCAATGAGGAAAAATAATCATGATAATCCTCAGAACAGGAAGATGGCTGCCCTAATAGTATGCACATAAAGTAAGTTTATATTACATGTACATATTGCCTATTTTCAGCTGTAAACAACATTTTAGGGATTTATTTTAGCGTACTAAACTGAAAAAGGTAAGATCTGAGAAAAGTGAAAGGTGCACGTAAAGCTTTTAATTTGGGCAAACCAAGCATTTTGTTTAAGGAGGCAGATATGTTTACATTAGCAGGGTACACACATTAATATATTGAGTACAGGCCTGGTTACCTCATAACTTTCGTTCACCTAACCCCCCATTTTCTGTGGTAACCGTCTAGATTTCCAGAGAGTCAAGGTTGCAAAATGAGTGGCTCTGGATCCCATAACAACCTAGGGGGTAAGCAAAGCGTCACTAAATGGAAAAAGGCAATTGGCCGTGGTCCATGTGGGGTATTTAGTCAACTTTCCACTGCAAATATGAGATATAAATGTGCTCCAGACAAAATGGCTAATGTGGTCACCCTATATATGGTGTGTGTATACTTGTGGCCCTCCATGCGATTAAACTAAATTAAAATATTAATTAAGAACTGTTTGATTAAAATTACTTCTGACATCACCTCATTCTGCTGTGGTTCTTAAAGGCTCCTGTGGTCACTTCATGAAGGTTTCGAGGAATGCTTATCAACAAATGTTACATATTGTGTCACTAGACGTATTCTACACATCGCAGGTCAGTCTGACAAATGCTGCCCAGCATACACTGACAAGCATTACATTTGAATTCTATATACTGATCAGCATTTTTCAGACTGACCTGCAATGTCTGTATTCCACAGGTGTCAAGTTTTAAATGGCCGGGGTGCCGGTTATAAGAGTTTCTACTGTGGCTTCCAGAAGCATGTTTTTTTGTACACAAATTATAAAATTATTAACTTTATGCTAGATAAGTCATTTTACCACAAGCGGTTATATATAACTTTAACCACATAGTAACTGTTTTTCCCCCCACCAGGAGGTGATATTCATTCTTTGTGGATTGTCCCTTTAAGAAGAGGATCGGGTGTGCCATGAGTCACTATGGAAACTTCAAGCTGAGAATAAAGGGAAATGTGTTCCCAACCCATTTAGTAAAGGCTGTAAACCAGACTGCAAAACACACAGAAGAGATGGAGATGAAATTTCAATGAGGCGCCGAAGTTTACTTGATGATGAGAAGGTGCAGACAGGAACTCATTGAGAAGGTGGAAGTGCTGATAGGCACCTAATACAGACCCTGCTTTCTGCTCAGGTCCTGGAAAGACACAGAAAGATGGGCATCAGGTGAGTTCAAGAGATGTCACGGATCTCGATAGAGAATGGGCACACACACTGCTCTATCTATAGCTTGGCAGTGGGATGGCATGACACTTAAAACAGTTTTACGCACTGCAGGTCCCTAATTGTTGATGCTGAAGGGGTTAATTACGCTGCAATAAGATCATCGCTCTGTTGTCAAGGGACTCAAGTTATTGAGGCAGTCCTAATAAGAGAACTGACTACTTTGGCATGTTTAACATCTTAAATAGAGCATATAGAGACATTAACACTTTAAATACCACAAAGCATACTATAAATTAAAGCATTGTAGTAGTAGCGTTTTAGACAGCTTGTCAATTTTCTTGTAACATAACTTATGGGTTAAATTGTTTGTACACAACTACAGGAGGAAAACTATTTATATAAATATTTTTTTATACAGTGCGTGTGTATACATAGTGTGTATGTATATATATATATATATATATATATATATATATATATATGTGTGTGTGTGTGTGTATGCAGATACAAGTAGAAAACTGCTGCACCAGACACAACATGCAGGGTTCATTCCAGTTTTGGCCCTTTGGTGTGGATGCGACCAGATACCACACACAGGGTTTATTATGGTTTAGAACATTTGGTGTGGGAACGACCAGATACCACACACAGGGTTTATTCTAGCCTTTCTGATCTTGTGTAAATCATTGTCTGGATCAGCAGGCAATGACTTCTATGCTATCTTGGCTTTGGGTACACTCTGGAGCACGCTCTTTTATTTAAAGGGTTGGACCTTTCCCTTATAATGCAATCAGATAAATAAAATGCTTTGTGTGCCTATTAAAGACAAATCCGAATTAGTTTTTACTTTGTAATAAAATCTCTAAGAGCTTGTAATCACGGATCTTGGTAGAATTTCAAAGTACGTTTTCTTTTTTAGTCCAAGAACAGAGAGCAGATGCATCGAATATTAGCACGATGCCAACCATGAGAGGACTACTAGCTCCTCAGAATACCTTCTTGGATACCATAGCGACAAGGTTTGATGGAACACGTGAGTAATATTCATTATACTGGTAAAACTCCTGCCTCTTTCTCCACCTCACTCAGTGTCACACACAGTACACACTTTAACTTTGTCCTCCACAGCAAGACCACGCAGAAAACATTGACATAAATTAGTCCGTGTACTGGGCACAGCATGGAATGGGAATGTTACTTGTTAAAATAAGACATTTTATTTTATTGTCGGAGCTCAATGACATCAGAGCATTTGCCATAATGAATTGAATAACATTATGTACCAGAATTGGAGATTTAATCGGTGTATATATATACATCACAGACAAAATTTCTTCCGGTGGCCAAGATCTCTTTCATTGACCAGAGCGACTGTAACCGAAAGACCGGGAGCCTTGATTTTCTTCCCGCGTTTCCATGTTGGGAGTCCTGGGGAAACATATTTTAAGTACTGAAACAGCCACTAGGGACAAAATTTAGCTGAGCCAAGATGTCATGTGAAGATGTTATGTGCAAAACAGGGGTTACACTGGGGGACAGTCATGCTTCACATATTATCTAAGTATTACAGATCCTAAATTAGAAGTCAAATTTGAAGTCTCAAATTAAAATGTTCCAGACTTCAATAACTTTTGATATTGGTCATATTTGTAAATAATAATTTTGATGTACACCCCATGTTTAGATGGTGGCTTTGCACGTGATGTCAAAATATTAATAGAACACATTTTTTATCTCTGCTTACATCCTGCGTTCTGTAATTATTGTCATCATAATTGAATCAAACATATGTACAAATGAATCTATGTATGGGCTACCAGATGCCTAAATACACACCACGTCCATGTGTTTGAATAAATGGTAGTACATTTTACACTCTTGGCTCGACACGTTTTGTCGCATATTATTGTTGCCATTTGATCATGTATCACTCTTAAATATATGGCCATTTCATGCATAGTTTAAATTATTAGACCACAAAGGCCATTGATCAGGTCTTGCAGGCATTTCAAGGTTTTGAAATGCATATCTGTACATAAAAATGTATTTCTACATGTTATAATATGCCCATGAATATACATTGTACAGAAGATCTAGGGGGGATGGGTTTGGTGTAACGTGTCTGGAATTTGCATAAGCACTGACACCAGGAATTAACAAGCAGTAGTTTGAAGCATACAGCGCCTCCTTAATTATATGCTTCACATATCTTTTTCTGCACAACCGCCAACGAGACACAGCCCTGGTTAACTAGTTTCATATTTACAGAGCTTGTCAAAGAAGCCTAATCAGAATCCATGTGGCAGCCTGTGCAGAGAGCAGGATCAGCCGCATGGGTTTCTGCCCTCCCCCTGTGTAAGTACAAGTGATGATAGGGAAGGCTATGAGCCAGCGGTAATAATACTCTTTGAAATCTCTCACTCCCTTGGGAGAAAAGCAGGATATGTTATTTCAACAAAACAAGTGCAATGTAAAATGAAGTCAACAACAATAATAAAAACAATATTCTGGTCACACTACCACGGGCCGAACACGCTTGACTTTAGCAAGCATGTACAAACCAATATCTCCTGACACAGATATTAAAGAATAGTTTGGCAAATCCAACTTATCTCAGATCTGCTATTGGATTGTGTGTAGAGTGCATCATTAATTGGCCGTTTAAAAAAGAGATGATAGATACCATTTGTATATTTCTTGATATGAAATATCACGTGGACCAACGGAACATTAAAGTTGCCATTATAATGTTAGCATAGGTGAATTGAGTTGTTAAAATGAAATATGCCTGATGGTTTTTTGTTTGTTAATCAGTGTAATTGATATTTAGTTTAAAATGTTGACCTACTGAAAGCTGAGATCAGCATTATGTTATAAATTTCAGGAACTTACAAATAGTAATATGTATGTAGCTCCTGAGAACAAGCTTAGACAGTGTGTCCCATGGTATACATCTTGGGGTGCACATGGGTTTTTAATATGTCACATTGTTTATTTTGATCAGAAAACACTAGTACATGTTTATTTTGTTTATGGGACATATAGGGTTTTTAATACATGACAGATCTGCTTTTAATTATTATTATTATTATTATTATTATTATTATATTTTGTATAAACAGTGCCAACAATTTACGCAGCACTTCTTAGAATACATATATTCAAGGGGTCTGACAAGACTAGAATTGATAGACTAAGGCAAACCGATACATTAGGAAGAGAGCCCTGCTCGCAAGCTTACATTTTTTATTTTAATTTCAAAATGAATTGGTTTTGCTATGATTCTATAAGCACCAGATTGTAAAGCCACCAATGTCTTGAAAGAAAAGAATATGTTCAGCACCATGAATAGATCCATATGGTTTTCATTTAGTTCCCTGTGACCATCCTCTACCAATGCATTAAAGATTTATTCGCAAGGGCTGGGTTACGTTTGACAAGCTTCGGCTTATGAGAGATGAGGTCAGAGGGATGTTCATTTATCTCCCCATAACTCACTGTTTAGTGAATAAACATCATAGATGTTCAGTGGTAGTGACTATAACTCCAGAATACTGAGCAGTATCACCTTTGTGTATGACATATTGGCAGCTTACATTTTGTTTGGTGCTTTTTGCACTGATTGACACAAAATATATATAATTTTTATTTTTTTTTATTTACAAAAATATTTACCCATGATGTACAAATAACCTCTCTGGTATTATTTTTTTTAAAAAAACTTTCCAAGTATGTTAAATATTGTGTTACTCTCTGGAGGTTTTAAGGTGAAAAAAATAAATAAGTAGGTGGCCCTCTCACTTTCTTAACATGTGACCTGGCATTCATCCCTTTTTACAATGAAGGATAATTGTGATATAGCTACTGAATAAATAAGGAAGTCTTGCAAATGGCTTGAACCAAATAGATGGTTAATGTCAAGAATGAAAGTTGTTTAGATTATGAATGAGAAATCTGAATGGTTCATCAATATGTATATTTATTTTTTAACAATATTTAGTCAGCACACAAAGAGTTATTATATTAACACCGCTGGCTAAAGGTGAACACGAGGCTTTATTTCTTTCTCTTGGCAGATAGTAACTTCGTCCTTGGAAATGCTCAGCTACCCCAAACCTACCCTGTGGTTTATTGTTCAGATGGGTTCTGTGAACTAACAGGGTTTGCTCGAGCAGAGGTCATGCAGCGATCATGCTCTTGCACCTTCCTATATGGTCCTGACACCAGTGAGCAGATCAAGCAACACATCCAGGAGGCTCTGAATGAAAAGCAAGAGCTGAAGACAGAGTTGCTGCTTTACAAGAAAAATGGTGAGAGCCATATTATTAAACTCATTATTATAAAATGCATGCTCTTCAACACTTTGAAAGTGTAATTAGCATAACGATTTTCATCCTCAAAAGTATTCTGCCAAACGCCTGAGCTCTTACTAAATGAGATGTTAGCTAGAAGAAAATACAAAAAAGGGACGTTCACCCTAATAATCATATAAATACAGATTGTGAGGTGCTGCTAAAATTAGCTATATGTACATATAACAAAGCAAGAAATCAGCAGAGACACACTGCAAATGCTATTTGAAAAACCTATGTTCAGAATAGGTATATTGGGCATTGTATCACACTGAATGGCCATATATTGTTATATGTGAACCTACCCTTTGAACGTCTTGGCGAGTCCTATCTAGAAGGCATTAATGAACGTTTCCTTAGTGAACTGTTCTAATCTGTAGATTCCTAATACTATTACAGTTACGGATGCTTTGTATGACATGCTAGCAACCTCCTGCTCTTTACTATGAAGGTTGATCTGAATCAGAAGCACCAGGTAGACACTCTGACATAGAGGTCTTACTGTCATCTATGATAGTTCTAGTTCTTGGAGTGAGGCAATTTTCTAGAAATGTAATCCTGAAAAGCTTATTGTGTTAGATAGGCCTCCTGCATCACTTTTGGATCTCTGTTTCAAGAAGAGAATGATTGTGTGCCCCAGTGTATTTTTAGTTCCATTCGCACCACACTCATGGAACCTCTATGTTACAGTGTTTTAATTCCCAAATTAGCCCTATGTATACCTGTGACCGCATCTAGTACGTGCCTGGTGTTTTTCTAGTAGTGTTATAATATTGATCCAAGCCTAACATGAAAAGGAGCACAGTCACACATCTGACATAATAGTGTCTAAATGACCCGAAGAGGAAAGAAAGAAAGACCAAGACATTTTGAGACTGCAAAGTTTTGTGCATTTAAGGGTTCTACTTGCTGTGATTTTCACTTTGCCAATGATGCCAATGATATTTTAGTGAGGTTGGTAAAATTCCAGCGGTAGAATAGGATCGATTTATCAAGTAATTTTCTTTGAGTAGCTGCCATAAAGACAATAATTATTGGTTTTGATATTTTTTTTGTAAAACATTACTAATACTGCACCCACTTGTGAGGATCCATTCTTTTTTAATCCACTGTGGAGCACATGTGGTTTCTTCCACTACGGATTTCTCACCTGGGGTATCCGGAATATTAATTTTAGGGAGAAAATGAGAGAATGCCTCAGCGTGAAATGGTTTGAATTAATAGTGCATTCTGCTACAATGCTATTATCGGAGATGTAGTAAATCAAAATAAAATAGACCTCACATAAATTAAGCCCACTCTGTATCTAACTGCCTAAAAAATACATAAATCTTGTTCCTACAAAGATTTTACTTGACAACCACAGTAATAATCACAATTAATTCTACTCCGAAGCAAAACAACTAAATTACAGGTCGATAAGCATAGGTTGTCAGCAAAGGGCCTATGATATATAACTAGCCTGGCCAGGTACATTCCCAAGTTGTGGCAAAATAGTCTTGCTTCTTTCTCAGTGAGATCACTTGGACACCACAGGGGAAAAAAAACGATCCACCGTTAAAAAAAAAAAAAGGGCCTCATTTCTCAGAACAAGGTCCCCAAGTTGCGTTATTCCCTTGCCAGCTGCAGAACTATCAATCTCAACTTAGTACATATACTTTGCAGATATTAACTCTCACATTGAAGAGTCATTAGTTAAACATTCCTGCAGTGAAAGTATGTACTGTATATAAGGATCCATTGATCCTTCAAATCTTGTCTGACGAGAGGTAAGATGCTTCTCTGTTGATCTCCATATGAATGTCAGAGATCAGAGGCATTACAGATATTTTACAAATCCCTTGTGTTTTGCAATATACAAAGTACATGGTGATGTACTGTGCACCGAGCTATAATATCATATCTTCGCACACTCTTGATGATCATGGACACAGAGGTAGCAAAAGGGAGCAGTTAAGATTAATGGGACTATGAGTAGTAGATTTCAGGGAAGTACAAGTATCTGGTTCATCAGACACTGCTGTTTCTATGAGGAGTGCTCACTTCACAGTGACTTTGAATATATATATATTTTTTTTACAATAGAAAGACTGGATTTTATTCAGACAGTAACAAATACAGATTCTTTATGAAACGTAAATGTCATTTTTTTTTAAAAAAAAATAAATTTGTAGCTATATTTTTTTTTTTTTTGTTGAAAAGTGTGATTTATTGGTCATATAAAAAAAAAAATGCGTAGTACATGCGTACATTCCAGAAATCACAAACCGTCAATAAAGCACAATACTGGTCAAGGATACAGCATGTCTGAAATTGCACTTATAATATAGACGGTGTAATATCGTCACAAGACGGAGAAGGCTATGGGAACATCGTATCATTCTCGTGAATACAGACAAATTGGCTGGTAAAGTACAATTGAAGGATGGGTGAGTGCGTGTAGAGTTGCCTGCGTAAAAGAAAAAAAAAACGCAGAGGAGTCTCAAAGACCAGCTGTGAACCATAACAGGTAAATAACAGTGTACAACATGAATACAACATTATGTTTACCATGCTTACCATACTCAGAGTACAGTGTTATTCGAAATATGTTAGCATTAAGTAACGCAAAAAGGACTTTGAATATTTTTGATCACCAACTATGCATTATGAAGGTCCAGCCCCAGTAAGCTTCTCCTACTAGAGGAGCTGACCTGGCCCTTCGTAATGCATTGTTAAATTAGGGAGAGTATATTTATTGAAAGTCTTTAACCCGTTAGTAGTTCATTATTTAGGGACAGCTCAGCCCTTGTGACAATCTGTGTTTGCCCTTCATAATGAGTGGGTAAATAAGTGAACATAGATGTTGAACTTGCCTTTAAGATTTGTACATAGTATGAATCCTCATCTTCTGTCCAGGCATGAATATTTATTATCTTAAAACCTTAAAACATACATAAGAGGTATGATACTTGCTCAGCCAAGGACAGACAGCACTCAAATAACCCTCGATATAGTAAATTCCTACTCTGCAGAGTATCCAATGTTAACTCACTTGTGACATTACAGAGAAAAATCTCCATCAGCATATAAAACCAGTTCAACAGCAGTTTAGAACAAAAATGTGTGACCAATTTCCTCTTCACAAATTAGCCAATAGTCCGAGATGTACGAGATGTGTGGTTGGTATACTTTGAGGTTAGCCTGATCAGTTTAAGGTATCCTGGTATTCATTTTCAGTAAGCAGGGACGGGGAATGGTTTATTGAATGATGCAAAACTTCAAGAATAAGTACTGAAATATTTGATTTCTGTAAGGAAAGATAGCAGTAGAGCAGGATTATAGCTCTGGCTATACCATCTGTTATCGTGCTTCTAGCAGACAGTCGGCAATAACTGTATTGCCAATGTTGAACGCTATCTCATACAAGGTCTTGTAGAAGAGTGCCAATATTGCCTGGTGTGGCTTTGTTTTGATGCTTTAGCGTATATACACTAAAAATTATAGTTCAATTGTCTAGCCTTTCCTAGTAGAATTCATAGTGTATACATGTGTTTTCTTTTTTGGTAATAAAGCTGGTTTTATGAGGCTTTATCTCAATGTAAATCATTCAAATCACACTCCTCAGTAATAGCACTTAGTATTAGATTTTTTTAAAAAGGTTTTTCTGTCTTGCAGGCTCATCTTTCTGGTGTTTACTGGATGTCGTTCCCATCAAGAATGAGAAAGGCGATGTGGTTCTTTTTCTGGTATCCCACAAAGACATTACAGACACCAAGACCCGGGCAGCTACAGAGGGCTGGAAGGATCCAGGTATGACAGTACGATTTTATGAAATGGCAGGTGACCCTTTGTTATATGTTTTATAAATGTTAACCGGTTGGATGTTGGGGGCTTCTCTTGACAGGGAGCAAAGAGCAGCATAGTCGAGCTACGGGCAAAGGTTTTAATGCTAACCGTAGGAGAAGCAGAGCAGTTCTGTACCATCTCTCCGGACACCTGCAGAGGCAGAACAGAACTAAAGCTAAACTTGGCAAGGTAATGGTTGTGCATGTAGATCTGAGTAGGCACTGTACTTTTATTTGGCAATAATTGCTGATTGGCTTACAAGTAATTGGAGTATATATGGTGATTCCACCATGTAGAAACTCTACATGAGGCAAGCTGTTTAACTTTAAGGCTGAGCAATATATTAGATTAACGCCTCTACTTTTAATTCCTGTGACATCCTTTCAAGCCGAATGATTTACAGTTCCTTTTGTGTAATACATATTCTCCAGATCAGCAACATGCTTCATTCCTGATATCAACAGGCTTATGAGCAAATCCCAGTCTTTCAGAGGGATCTTCATACAATCAAGTTCTTACTTATCTGAACACTGTAATATAACTAACAAGGATTATTTCGATGTGTTCACAAAACATTATACATAACCTTCCTGAAATCTCATATAGGCTTTTTTAGGAGCACAGCTTCCCAGACTGCAATGTTGCCAGTGATTTTTACTTCAGTAAAAATATTTGATAGGATGCACTACAATGCTGCTGTTGAGTGTTTTGTAATTTATCTTTCCTTAGGGTGTTTTTGGGGAAAAGCCTCGAGTTCCTGAATACAAGGTGGTGTCTATGCGTAAATCTCCTTTCATCCTGTTGCACTATGGTACCTTCAAGGCTTGTTGGGATTGCTTGATTCTTCTGGCAACCTTTTACGTGGCAGTAACTGTCCCATACAGTGTCTGCTTCAGCAGTGGTAAAGAGGAAGGGACTTCTGGTCCACGCAGCCCACCTAGCCCCTGTGACCTCACTGTGGAAATCCTCTTCATACTAGGTGACTATCTGATAGGGACATAAAAGGAAAGGGAAAGTGGAGGGTATTTTCAGGAAAATTTCCATTGCTTTACCAGTTGCCAAGGAGTGTTTGAAATAAAGCTTAAATATTTTATGAAGCTTGAGTTCACGCAGCATAATATTATGTATTACTTAGCAATACCCATAACGATTTTATCGATTCTTTGTTTCAGCCCTATTATGTTATATACTACTTGTCATGTCCTATATAACCATTGTGCAGTGCTGCAGAATATGATGGTGCTATATAAAAAAATAAATAATAATAATGTTACTTTACTCTTAAGTGCGTAAACATATTGTAATACAGCAAGAAGTGGGAGACAAACTTCACCTTTCTAATTAACCAATTTTTAATACGTGACATACACTATATGACCAAAAGATATAAAATATATTTCTTTATTATACAAAAGTATAAAAACACATACAGCACTCAAATTCAGGAAAATTTCCATTGCTTTACCAGTTGCCAAGGAGTGTTTGAAATAAAGCTTAAATATTTTATGAAGCTTGAGTTCACGCAGCAGAATCCAGGTCATTCCAGTTAAGGTCTTCCTTGTAACTTATTGTGTTGTTGAAATCGCAAACATTTTGACCTAATCAATCTTCAGTGGAAGCCTTTCATGGAACAGCATGACCTTTGCCATTCTATCAAGTGCTAGAGTGCTTGCAACCTGTCAGCATTTTGATCACTAGAAGCTATAGGATATATTAATAATACCACCTTTCCGAAAGTCCCAGTGTTAGCATTATGTTTAATGCATTATAGCAATTAATAGATTCATTATATATAATATATATATAAAAGGAATTATTATAGAAGTTAAATTGGTAAAAGACTAACAGCTTGGTGTTTTTTTAGGGGCCATGTATCGCCCCTGAACTTGCGTTAATCATGGAGCTATTGTAAAATGTGACAATTTCTATTAGGCTATCAAATCCACTTTTTTTAAATTAGTCCATTTATTAACAGATATTGTTTTAAACTTCCGGACAACCTTCGTCAGTCAGTCTGGCCAGGTGGTATTCTCTTCACGTCTCATCTTCCTTCATTATGTGAGGACTTGGTTCATTTTGGATTTGTTGGCTGCACTCCCTGTGGATCTGCTCTACAGCTTTAAAGTGAATGTGGTGAGTTAGCATGTCTTCATGTCATGTTCCTTGTATCTCTCCATAACTTGGCACTTGTTCCTATTCCTTTGTCTACATGATCAATCATGATACCATTACCTTACACTTGCTATATTGCCTAAATTTTCATGTATGATATACTCATGTGTTAATTGTGCAGTACTCTTTTAGTATTTTACTGTGTAGGAACATTGTTTTAACTGCTTGAATGTTAAGTTAAAGCCTATGTAATTTGCAGTAGAGTTCATTGTAACTCCATTTGCTATTTACAAGCATTTACATGACCTCAGCAGCAACTTAACTTTTAGTGAATATTTGTAATTCTTGTTTGGTTGTTGCATGTGATTTTATTTTGTTATTGAAGTTATATTATACACATTTAACTTAGCTTATACCCTGGCTGGCCAAAAACCAAGTACTACATCAGAAAAAAAAACATCTACTGGTGCCACAACCTCTTTTAAGAGGAGAGATAACTTGCCATTTCAGTTTGGTGGCATCTGATAAAGGACATGCGCTCATCACAAGACCATGCACAAGACCACTACAATATTGTGAAATTATAATGATATCAACAGGGAATACCACCTGTGTAAAGAAAATACCTGTATCATTTGCAAGTCACAACCTTCTCATTGTCTAACTTTGTATGTTTATTCAATTCAGTGGCATGACACAGAATGCGACCACCCTCAAATTCTGCTGAGGGGCTCCCCTTCTTAATGACAAAATTCTGTTTTGCATCTAGATTTAACTGTACACATGTGAGTTTGTTTATACAATGGTGTAAATAAATACAAAGGTAATTTCCAGAAGATGCTATTAGTGCCAGTTTCAAATAGCAACTCGTGCATTAAGCAGCCTTGAAGGCTCACAAAGACCTAGGGCCTACACTGTTCTTTTCTGTTACTTCTGTTACTGCTTTTTCAATTACTATTAAGCTCCTGTATATATTAAGGTTATATATTTCTTCTATACAATAAATAGTAGTTAACATTTGTGTTTGGTTTATGACTCTCCAACATACTGTGCTAATGCCCCCGTTTGCATAATTGATCATTTCACTATGATGTTCTCCACTCTTCACAATCCATTGTCCTTTCCTTTTTTAGTATTTTGGGGCTCATCTCTTGAAGACGGTGCGCTTGTTGCGTCTGCTTCGCCTCTTGCCACGGCTTGATCGTTATTCTCAATACAGTGCTGTAGTTCTCAGTCTACTCATGGTTGTCTTTGCTCTCCTGGCACACTGGGTTGCTTGCATCTGGTATTTCATTGGTCAGCAAGAGATTGAGAACAGTCAGTCAGAAGTTCCTGAAATTGGTAATGCCACATTCTATATGATGTCATTAGCCTCACAGTTCATGGCTCTCTAACCTGAGTTCCAGTATATCTCTAAGTTATAATCTGTGCATTTATGTTGAAAAAGAAATATTTCATAAACACATGTCCTAAATGCTTTCCCATGATTTGCTTGACCACTGTTTTGGATGTTAATGATTCACACCCTGAAACAATGATTTTGCAAAGGAAGCTCTGTGTATAGGGTCTGGTACTACTCCCAACAATTTACCCAGAAAAATACCGCTTTTTTCGTTCATGTTACATTTACCATATATTATATATTAATCAACAGGTATTCGGCTTGTCGGGATAACATTGGCCTATTTATATACAGTAATTATGTATTACTTAGCAATCCCCATAACGATTTTATCGATTCTTTTGTTTCAGCCCTATTATGTTATATTCTACTTGTCATGTCCTATATAACCATTGTGCAGTGCTGCGGAATATGATGGTGCTATATAAAACAATAAATAATAATAATGTTACTTTACTCTTAAGTGCGTAAACATATTGTAATACAGCAAGAAGTGGGAGACAAACTTCACCTTTCTAATTAACCAATTTTTAATACGTGACATACACTATATGACCAAAAGTATTGTACACTTAGAAGAAAAAAGAGTTCAAAACAATCCCTTCAGATATAAAATATATTTCTTTATTATACAAAAGTATAAAAACACATACAGCACTCAAAATATTGCACAAGAAAGTCTCCTAGAAACAAATCCGAGCATGTGAAGGTACTAAATTGCATATATAAAGTGGCCTGTATGCATTATGGCAATATTATTATTATTATTATCCTTTATTTATATAGCGCCAACAGTTTACGCAGCGCTTAATACAATACATAAATTCAAGGGATATGACAAGACAAGAATTGACAGACTAAGACAAACCGATACATTTGGTGGAGAGAGCCCTGCTCGCAAGCTTACAATCTAGAGGCAATAATATAAATTTTATTAGTTTAAGGATATGATCCTAATACACACCATGGAATTGATATGATGAGATTATATGTAAGAGATGTTTTGGGATTCTTTTGTGTTATGACCAAAAGTATGTGGACACCTGACCATCACACCTATATTCAGCCAAAAGAGCATTTGTGAAGATGTTTGAAGAAAGGTTCTGGCTCACCTTCAGAGTTCCAATTTATCCCAAAGGGTTTCAATGAAGTTAAGGTCAGGGCACTTTACAGGCCACTCAAATTCCTCAACACAACTCATCAAACCATGTCTTTATAGACCTTGTTTGGTGCACAGGGGCACAGTCATGCTGGAATAGGAAAGGGCCTTCTCCAAACTTTTGTCAGTTCCAGTGAAGGAAGCCCTGACTTTTACTCCATTGAACACCTGAGGAAATGAAGACAGTGACATGGAAGCAGATAATGAGGGGAGACATTGAGAGAGAGTGAATGAGAGCATGAGAGAGAATGAGGGAGTGTGAGATAGCATGAGTGAGGGGTTTATTTCTGAATGGAAAAAGCACTCTAAATTTTCTCTAAACCAAAAGGGTCGGAAACTAGGTTAGCTGTCCGAAAACGAACAGACCAAAAACAAAAAAAAATAGTAGTTTTGGTCCATGTGCACAAGTTTAATAATTTGTCTTCATAGTCTATACTGTCACATTATCCCACTTTTTCTGGTCTGTCCAGGTTGGCTGCAGGAGCTGGCCCGACGTTTGGAAACACCATACTACATGGGGAAAAGAAACAACAGCCAGGAGTTACATTCTCAGGACAATTACAGTGATGGGGCTACCAATGCAACGGGTATGGTTCTAATGGGTGGACCTTCTTCTCGAAGCTCATACATCACCTCCCTGTACTTTGCACTCAGCAGTTTGACAAGTGTTGGTTTTGGAAACGTCTCGGCTAACACAGACACAGAGAAAATTTTCTCCATTTGTATTATGCTGATTGGAGGTAAGCAGAACATTTAAAACAAAACTCAACCATTCCTGTTGACCAGTGGGGTAACTACCGGGGTCGCAGAGGTCGCAACTGCATCAGGGACCATTCCTCTAGGGGGCCCGGGCGACTCCTCTGAGCCCCTTGCTCCTGTCTCCTTGTACCAGTTCAAAATTGCTTAGAAACAACAAGAGTGGTCCAGGTCAGGAGGGCCCTTTTTAAAATATTTTGAACCAGCACATGGAGCTAGGAACGTATCGGGGTCATGTTACATCACGTAACTCTGTGCTGAAGGAAGCTGCTGGAGAGGGGAGTGGTGGACAGGTGTATGCATGTTTGTATATATGTATGTATGTATGTGAGCATGGATGTCTATGTAATTGTATGTGCGTGGATGCGTAATTGTATGTGTATGTGAGCATGAATGTGTAATTGTGTGTGTGAGCATGGATGTGTCGGTGGTTGAGTGTGCATATATGTGTAAGTGGGTTTAGTATGTGTTAGAATTAATGTGTATATGTGTCTTAGCAGGTTTGAGTAAGTGTGTGTAATTTGTGTAATTGTGTTTACATGTGTGTCAGACTGTATGTTGAAAAGGAGACGGGGACAAAGAAGGCACATACAAGCTGTTTGGGGGCATTGACAATTTGGGGAAAAGGTGGCACAGACAGGCTTTTGGGGGGCTTAGGATTGCACTGATAAGCTGCTTGGGGGCAAAGACACTCAAGCTGTTTGGAGCAAAGGTGGCTGTCACAAGCTGTTTAGGGAAAAGGTGGCACATGTTGCTTGGTGAGGTTGGGGGGACCCGGGGGCTTCTAGTTACACCCCTGTTGTAGACTATGGAATATGAAAATTTTACATTCGTCTGTGTTCTTCTTCATCTGCTGAGTAGGCCCTGCATAATGCATAGTTAATACATTGAGCTGAAATGTTACCACAACCAAGCTCCAGAGCTGGCCTTCTCTGGATGGTAGAGATAAATGGATAAATGTGCAGGAAGGTATATAGGACCAACTTATCTCCTTTGAGAGCTTCCAGGATCTGGGCTTTGGTGTGGATATATCCAGATCTAAAGATTATTTTCTTGCAGACCACTTTGCCGCTACATTTAGCTTTAGCGTTAACCTCTTCAAATTAGACTATAGGGTACAAAGCCTTAAGGCCAAAGTCTTGGACTCATTTCCTTAATCACCAGTTTCGGAGCTGGAAACCATCTGAAAGTCATTATTAACTTTTAGTCAGAATGTTGGACATTACTTTAACCTTCAAATATCTTATGGCATACATCATAAAGCTGGCACTTGTGACATTCCCAAAATGTCAGACATCTTTTATTGAGATAAATGAACAGAGATGAGGCACATGAATCATACACATAAGGCTCATTTCAGGCCCAGGTTAAAGAAACACTAAGGCTTAAAATGAAAAGTCCTACTTATTTATGACTTTCACATTTCTTGTTCAATACATACAACTTATGTCAGTTCTAGATAGTTTATTGATCTTTGTATGTGTACAGCATTTATCTAATAAACAGGTTCTTTTTTTTCCTCTTATGTAAATCATTTTGTCTTCTACATATTATATTTCTGATGCTCTTCTAAAGCAGGTTTCTCTGTGAAAGTGAGCTTCTAATACTTTAATAAAACTCACTCTCTCCTCTGGTACAACACACTAGCACAATGGCGTTAATTATAACACTATATCCATTTTACAATGCATGTTACAGTATCTCAGCAATCTCCGAACTGCACAATGGCAAATACAGCAAAAGCAATCATTATTTTCCCAAGATTTTGACAAGGCAAATAATATATTGTACAGATGTAATGTAAAATTGTATCCCTGTGGTTTTCGATGCTTTTTAAGTATATTTCCCTGATTGTCCTATGACTGTAACATTTCATCCTTGATGTAATACTGAGAGGTGATTAGATATGGAGCCAAATACAATATCAGTATTGGGCATAGCCCTTGTAGTACTTATACAGTGCCTTCATTTGATGCAGACCTTAAGAGACTGTGGAATCTTATGATGTGAGGAGTCTGGGTGATAGGATAGAACAGCCTCCCAGCAGAAATAGTAGAGACTAATTGAGAAAATGTATGTAATAGGTATATGGGTATCCTAATATCTGAGACCAAAGACTAATTAAGGTTTGAGTCTTTACAGTGGGCACTATTATCAATTAAGCTTTACTATAATCAATAAAAGTTCCATTTATCTCGGGTCACAAGGTCCCCTAGCTCTTTGCACTAGTCATTCTGTCGGTATATCAGCTCACATAGTCGTGCTTCTATTTTTATTGAAAGCACGGTAGTACCTAATACTTAATTTTGAACTAAAGCTCTATAGATTTCTTGATTTTTGTTTTGCCCACAACTTTTGACTGCAGTCGTCAAATTGTCTGGTCGGAATACAAACCCTGCAAATCCATTGGGTAGTTTCTGAGAACCAAACTGCAGAAGAAAACACATTTTCTGCATATTTCATCAGACCTACAGCCAAATCCTGTGGCTAGAGCTACTAGAGCTTTAAATAAGTGTAAAGTTAGTATTGCCGGATGTGTGGTGGTTCTGGTAAATATTCTTCATATTTCCAGTGATGCCACTAATAAGATGGTTTGTGATGCCATCTATGTGTTACTTATGTCGCTATGAGTGATGGCATCGCAGGTAATTATAAAAATTATAAAGCATTGATGCTGTGATTTGTGATGTAATCAATATATCATTTGTGATGTCATGTCTGATGAAGAATCACAAAGAGAACAAAGCTAAAAATTAAGTTTGGCATTAATGAAAGGTTTTTTTGCCATTAAATAGATTTATTCAGTTGGTTAACTGCAGCCACTTACTTAATAATAGATTCTAAGTGGACTCCTAACCTTTTATTTCTCTGTAAAAGCTGATGATTAAAATTGGTTAATCTCTACATCATTTTATATTCTTTCTTATAAGTATCAGTTTGGTAATTTATTTTAGCTCATAAACTATTAATTGCTTTTTCATCTAGAATTTTTTTCTAGTAAATTATTGATGCTTTTCCATTGTTAAACTGTATTATAGCACATGCGGTTGATTTACAAGGGTTAACTATACCGATTGTTAATTTATATAGAGATTTGACCTCTTCAGATTGGTAGAGCAGTTGGTCATGACCCCACCATTTTATGACCTCACAATTGAGGTGCCAAATAAAGTGAAGTTGGAATAATGTATGATGGCTGTAATAAATGTGTTTCATTTAAGTGAAATTATATTAATGTGCTTGTATTATATAGACCGCCTTTGTCTACAAAATACCTCAATGTTCCACAAATATACCCGTACATTGAACAAACTATTCTTCATTGCAGCTAAACTAACTTTTACATCAGATGTTGTTGAGCATGTGTCTGTCTAAGGGTAGAAAGGGCCAGAATCTAAGGGTACTTACGTATATTTATATATTATCTATGTCATAAATTGATACATTCATTAAGATTAATTGTTACCAGTAATGTTTTTAGGGACACAATGTGTTCTCTTCACACCTCATCCTTTCTCTGTTAGCCCCCTTTCTTCATCACAGCATAATATTTCTTCTCTCAACACTCCCTCTGTCCAGTGCATCAACCCCCTTGTAGAATGCATGGGCAGCTGCCCCACGTGCCACAGGGCAAGGACATGTTTTAGCTTCCCAATGACAATGCCTCTGCTCACCTTGCCTTTTGCACAAGCAGATGTGATGTCAGCGCTGGGGGTCCTAATTATGCTCTGATGTGCAAGGGCACATAGTTATCAGGAAGTTTGTATAGTGTGTGCCTAGCCATTACCCTGTTTTAAAGTCATTAGAATATTCAACTATATTGGTATTTATCAACTATAGGCCAAATGTGCCGTATATGAAGCTTGGGACTGTTTATAAGGAGCAGCATATTCTTTCTTAAGGAACAGCATATTCAGGTTTTTAAAGATTGTGGTCTAAGATTCTAGAATTGAAGGCGTATCTTTCTATAGTATAATTCTGATTTACAAAAAAAATACTGGCTGTGCATTGAAATAACTAGCAAAACAGATAATTTACATATATTTGGTTCTGTGGTTTAAATAACCTATAGTGATTAAAATGAGACGTATTATAAATAAAGGTAAATTAAGTAAATGTTAACTTATTGTTAAAGAATAAACATTTTAACAATTCAAATATAGAGTTTAGTAGAGTTTTGTTTACAACTGTCCATAATCATATTGTGAAGGGTATGTGCTATAGAAATATAGAACTGGCAAGCAGCAGAAGCCTTTAGGTTCACCTATTTTACTTATCCCTTGTCAAACATTTAGGCGGAATTAAGCTTTCTGCTTCAGGAAATCTATTTTTGTATTTAAAATGTTCATATTTTAAATACAGATTATTAAGGCTTGTGCTATAGTAATTTGTAATTCAGGCCTTGCATTGTTGTAGATTGGCGTTTCTCTAATTTATTAATGTCCTTCTGGAGATTCAGTCTCATGAATTAAACACGGTTCTCGAAGTGTCCAACTTTGAAAGCAAACATCTGTTACAATTCAGTCAGTCTGAGCCATTAAAACCTCACAGATTTTGCTGGAGACTATGTAATTGAAAAGGCCCACATTTAGCTTGGTCATTTTTTTCTATTGACACATAGGGTATTATATCAAAGGTTCTTATATGTAAGACCAACCTTCAAATGGAGCAGTAATGATATCCTAAGCCTGTATAGAATATTACAGATATTACATTCCCACATAGATGAGATACTCATTTAACCACCACTGATTATGTTCACATAACACAGACAGGACTTTTTGTGAAGCAGTTTCAGAAGGTGGAGGAGAGCCTTTCATGTGTGGCTACAAGTGTTTCTGTGATTGCAAACCATAGCTGACCGACTTAGAGCCACGTGAACATTAACATTGAGGGCTGTCACCTTTTTTCTGATAAATATGCACATAGTCATCTCTGTTCCAAACACTGAGCAAGACGGGCCTTCTTGGGAATCAATGTTCATGTCATGACATCATATATGGCAAGAAGGATATAAAGCTCTAGAGCCTGCTTCTGAGTAGAAAGAACCCAACACTGAGACGAAATCAGACAATTTTGGAAACCATCTTTATTTGTTTTGTTACATGTACAGTCATGAGCAAAGATCTAAATTAATGATGCCCCATTACTCTAACAGCTGAGATGAAAACAACAAATGCTTTAAATGAAACTAATGAGCCATATATAATGGATTGACAGCATGGGCATTGGAAGGGTTTTAACCTCGTTTGAGCAGGGCCATCCTTACCTCTTGTTTCTGTCAAAGTGCAATTTTTTATGTTATATACTACTTATGTCCTGTCTACCCATTGTACAGCGCTATGGAATGTATCAGCGCTATATAAAACAATATATTATAACAATAAAGGGGGTGGATAATGTGGGTGAATCTGTTTTGGATAGCCTTATATACCAGAGATCAGGAATATGGGAGAGTACATCAGGTTTTGGGAAAAAACTTGTACTGTATATTTTGGGTGCTTGTATTGTGTAAAGAATCAGTGGAATCTATTCACTAAAAAGTTAGTTGCCAAGAGAGTTTGAAGAAGAGTTGTGGTTTATGCTCGCTCGCATGACTATTCATTATGCAAGGCCAACACTAGCATATTTCAGCAAGAAGGACTGAGTTGGCACCATGTAATGCATAATTAAATGGGTGAGGAGACTTTGGAGAACTGGAGTTAACTGATTTATAAGTATACAGGGCAACCAAACTCTCCCTGCAGCAAAAACTCCCTGTAATTGGACCCTTCATAATGTATCATGACAGCAAAAACGTATGATCTTACATGAGCCCAAACAGCGAGTCAGAGAGTCAATTCATGTGCTGCTGCCGTTGGGATCTATCTAATATGACCTTAAATCAGCCACAGCTCTCTAATTTATCCCCACTTACTCCATGAAGGGCTGTACCTGGCGCCATGCAACCTTAAGAGGCGAGCGCTCAACGGTGGTGATGGTACCCCAACCTCAGTGAGTCGTACCTAATCTTAGGATGGTTGTTTTGTCTGTATACCACGATGGGGATCAATTGAATTACATTAATTTAAACCCAGTAAAAATATCGTGCTACTTGTGATAACATAAACGAGTTAACTTTATTTTATCACATTATTGCTGCTGTTTTTCCCATTTGTTGAGGGGTTTTTTTAAACTGAAAACCAGTAGAATTATTTTAAAAAGTTTATTAAAATTGAAGAACAATAAAGTAAGTTTGTGTCAGCTGCAGTGATATTATTCCCAGTACTTTAAGATAATGACATTTCAAGACCCAAGCTGTGATAAAACCATGCTTGTAGTTTATTATAATAATTATTATTCTTTAGCTTAGGTAATATCTCAAAGCCCTATTTTTTTTACTATCTCTTTTTTGCTTGTTTAATCTAACTTATTATTTTACTTTCCCATTTTCACAATCTTTTTATTAATTAGTGGTTTTCACGTCTTCGCTGGTAAAGAATTCAGCATCATTGCATATGTGGGACAAGCGTGGGACATTTCCATGGAGATGTTATGTGCATACATGCGTGTGGGAGTATGTGCATGTGGTGGCTGGCGGAGGGCTTTGCAATCTGTGTATTTATAGCTATCTCTGAAGCTGGAAGGTTCTGAGAAAAGTCATCCTTATCTATACACATAATCATGAGCTTCTTAACAACATCGCTGGTTTAAGTTACTTGTTTCCAGAAATGCACTATGGGACAATATTTTAATGGCAACATTACCAGCAGAAAGAGAAGTAATGTTGCGGATACTTTTTTTTACGGGACTAGCAGTTCCTTAAAAAATAATGTTTCTCATTACGGTTATCTCTGTCCAGCATCAGTATAAACCTACGCTGGGCTCTTGATCAAGAACAACACTTTCCTATTTTATATATGAGCTCCAGGTGGAGGGGACAGTGATGGTGTCTAATAACATTGTTCTTTTCCAAAATGTGACAGATCTATGACTCCATAAGACAAGTCTTTCAAACCCCATGCACTCCCTTACATTGTCTCCACCTTCGATTACAGCTTTGATGCACGCTTTGGTGTTTGGAAATGTGACGGCCATTATCCAACGCCTATATGCTAGACGCTTTCTATACCACAGCCGCACTCGAGACCTAAGAGATTACATCCGGATCCATGGCATTCCCAAACCCCTCAAGCAGCGCATGTTGGAGTATGTGCAGACCACATGGGCAGTTAACAATGGCATTGATACTAATGCGGTAAGTACCGTCTGCGCCCTAGAGGTTTTTTTTTTATCATTTTACTGTATTTAAACTGTATTTTCTGAAGGTTAGAAATATCTAGAAATTAGGTCCTTATAATCAAGTAAATGCAATTTTTCTTATTTTATTGTTAAGCAAACCATATAAACCTTAACCTTACTCTTGTTTGCTGCTCAGAGTTAGTGCCTGTACTAATTTTTTTTTATTTATTTTTTTACTTTTTATTTCAAGTTTTTTATTTTTTGTGTTTTCTTTGTTTTTCATGTCAAGGATACAGAAAGAAAAAAGGGGGGGGTCACAAATAATGCACCTTCAAGTCCATGGCTAATCTCTGATTACAAGTACATTCGCACAGTGTATATGAATGGGTACAGAGCCATTACAACATGGATGTCGTAGAATAAATATAATTAAGAACACCTATAAGTTGAGGATATGTAATAGAGATAACAGCAGTGCATCAAGACTTCAGAAGCATGAGTAGTTCCCAACATTTGAGGGCAAATTACATAGTATTGGATAGAGATCCACAGAGAGGAGGTGAAGTGGTAATGTGTGTGTGTCAACAATATGAGTAGGTGTAGAGGCCCTCGTCGTGAGGTAAATATGATTCTGTGTGCCTGTACTAATTTTAACCAGTAAAAAAACCTTACCCTGCTCACTAATATAGTTAAGCTAATGTAAAATGGCTATACCTAAGAAGATTATACAACAAATATAAAAATATTTTACATGAGAAGGAAAGCCCATTGGAGTTTCTTTCATTCTAACCTCTTGTCCTGTATATTATGGAAATAAGTATTGTAAAAATAAAACTAAGTAACATAAAATACACAGAACAGCCATCTAGGACCCAAACCGCTTCTTATTGCTAAATTAATTATGTTTAATGGTCCTTGACCTTGCCCGTTGTCTTTTTTACATCCTGCAGCTTTTGCATAGCCTTCCAGATGAGCTGCGTGCGGACATTGCCATGCACCTCAATAAGGAACTCCTGCAAATGCCACTGTTTGCCGTGGCAAGTCGGGGCTGCCTGCGCTCACTCTCACTGAACATCAGACCTTCGTTCTGCACACCTGGGGAGTACCTAATCCGACAGGGTGATGCCTTGGAAGCCTTATATTGTGTGTGTTCGGGATCCATGGAAGTCCTTAAGGATGGTGTGGTGTTGGCTATATTAGGTATTATAATTATTATTAATTGATTTGTATGGCATCACAGCGCTGTACAATAGGTAAGCAGGAAATAAAAAGTAGTGTATCACATAACAATTGGGATTTAAAGAAATTAAAAGTAAGAAGGGCCATTCTCAAGCAAGCTTACAATGTAGATTTTCTTTTTAGGAAACCCACAATAGGAGGAGGAATCCATAAGAAATAAGTCTGCATGATGAAATATTTCCAAACGGGTGGGAGGGGGGCAGAAGGGTGGGGGGTGTACTGAACTTCAAGCCAGTCAAAAGTTATTTCAAAAGGGCCGCTGCGATTTGGACGGGGCCCACACTCAGAAGTGGGAACACAACAGGGTCATGGAACACAATGTTATGTGATCCTGAGGTAAAAGCATGGCTCTGGGCAAGGTAAGGGGCTAAGGGTGTTTGGTTGAATGTGTATGTGTGTGTTAGAGAGAGTGTGTTGGCATGAAAGTGTATGTGTTAACATGACTGTGTATGTATAACTGTGTGTTAGCATGAATGTATGTGTTAGCATGAGTGTGTTAGTGTGCACATGTGTGTGTGCACGTGTAAAAATGTGTGCCAGTGCAAATGTTAGGTGCCAGCTCTCTCCTGGAAATAAGTATAGCTAAATGAGGCTTCACTAAATAGAGGCCTAGATGGGGACTACACGGGCATTTTTATAAGGCTCCTTCTTCATTCTCCGTCTTATCAAAATATTGCAATATCCTAGGTCTTCTGTGTTTTATCACTATACAACATCTGTAATTAAACCTGGGGGCTTTCCCTTTCAGACCACCAATTACATTTGGCCGTAAAAAAAATTAAATGCAGTCAGCATCTGCAAAGCAGAGTAAAGTTTGTGTAAAATAATTTTGCTGTGATCTGAAACATCTGAAATCCTTAGGTTTATGATTATATCATTGTTCTTTTATTACCATTACTATTAAAGAATGGGTGTCAGATAGTATGTTCAACAATTTGCTAAATATGTATACTGCTCAGCCAAAAGATTTATGTGAATTAACCCCAAGACCTGTATGAATGCAGGATATTGCTCTCATAATTAAAGTTGATTTGACACAAAAAACACATATATAATAAATATATAATATAATAAAACCACATATCCTTTAGTTCTCTTTTTCAGACTTGTTTTTCCTAACTAATAACTTGAATAACTTGGACAAGTAAAAATCAATTTTAATGAGAATTAAGAAATGGGGAGAGAGCTAGACCTGGAAAAGTTGAATACCAGGTAGGGTAGGAAAGGGGCATAGCAAGTAGAACTGGTACAGCCAAAACTACTCCCAGCAATCCGAGATGAAATGACTGCCCCAACCATCAGCTGCCATAACCAGACAGCGAAAATGCTATATAGTTCCCAGATATGCCTGTGAATACATTTGGAGAGCACTGGGTTTGGGTGCATCTGTCTATGTGATACTATTGTTTTCTGAAAATATACTCTTTTAGGCATTATTATTAAAGTCATGTCTCTGTCCACATTTTTATACTAAACCTGAGTGCATGCCGGCTTGACAACATTTTGGCCTTTTATATGTCGGAATTAAAGATCCATATTCTATAACTGATTGTTACTTACATTTGCATTACTGCTTGAAGAAGGTGTTTATGATAATGTTGTAATGTAGGTTTGTGTTAATATTAATGTCTTATGTAATACAGTTCAGTTTTCTTATTTCCTTAGGGAAAGGCGACTTGATTGGCTGTGAGGTCTTTTCGGAGGATACAGTGATTAAAGCAAATGCAGATGTCAAAGCATTGACATACTGTGACCTTCAGGGCATTAATTTAAGGGGACTTCGTGATACACTGTCACTTTATCCAGAATATGCTCAGAAATTCTCATGCCAGATCACGAACCAACTCAGCTACAACCTGGGGGGAAGCAGATGTGAGATGGAGGTGAGTGATCACTAAGAATAGAAGCAGCGAGATAGAAGATGTGTTCATTTATCAAAGATAAAGACATTGTACCATAAAAACTATAAAGCAAATGTAGCTGCCTTCTTCTCTACCAAGGTACTTTCTTAAGTAATATAAAGTACTTGGCCACTCTGTTGCTGAAACCCAATAATGTTTGTAGTCTTCAGGGTCAGAAAAATGAGGTCTACTATTGTAGGTCATGTGTACAGAGAATAATCTGTGCCCAGGGATTGGAAGTCTAGTAACAACTTTATGTCTCAAGGACCATATTAACACTCCAGGCACCCCTGGGCACAAAGGCGTTTGAGACTGATAATTATCTAACTCATCTGTTCTTATATAGAGCCTGTCTTATTGGATGTGGCTGAATGTGTGGCTAGGGCAACCATGTACCAAAACTTTTTGTGATTTATACCTATTGTATGAGATCCATTATGCATTAGTAATAACAGTGTTTCTTTTATTTAGACTGATACCTATACCCAGCAGTCACCAAGGAATATAGGTACCCAAGATAAAGAGTCAAATGTAGTGTCAGGTTTCAACATGTCTGTACTCACTCCAAAGAGATCTCCACATCTGCGCCTCTCTCGGTCGCGGTTTTCTAGCAGCAGCCCCCAACACAGATCAGAGGAAGTGACACCTAGAAATAGTCCTCGCCACATGAATGCCACTAAACTACAGATACCATCTGGTCCCTGCTCCAAACAACCGGATCTGAGTCCCAGGTATGATGACCAAGAAGTATCATGGATGCTCTTCTTTTGAAAACTGTTTTTCTGGTCACTAATAAAATATTGCATGCTCTCTGCAGGGTGGTAGATGGGATAGAAGAAAATTCTGGTTCTGTTCAACAACAGTTTACCTTTTCAAACTACAATGCTCTTCCATCTTCCCCAGGTAAGAAAATGCTAATTTGATTTCCTATTTTAACTCAAAGCCTATAACCATAGTTTGTAGCATGACTCAATAGTCCATCTTGACATCTACATCCTGAATGCTACGCTCATCCCAACTTTAAAATAAATTACCTAACGCTTTAAACTGTATTGAATTCAGTGATCTATAGCTTTGCATTAAAAATCCATATGAGCTTCTTTATGGAAGATGTTAGATTGCCCAACTGCTTTAACCTTACTGGATGGAGCCGAGTGGGGCAACTGCTCCAGGCGGCACTTTTGAAGGGGCAGCACTTCGCCGCCCCAAGCCCCTTTTTTTTTTTTTTTTCTTTTTAAAGCGAAAGAGAGAGAAAGGGGTGCTGAGTGGTTTTCGCTTACCAAGCTGTCAGTACCCGCTCGGCGCCCCTGCGGTGAGTCACTCTGTTCGGTCTCGGTGCCGGCTTGTAATGCTGAGTGCCGGAAGATTTCCGGCGCTCAGCATTACAAGCCGGCACCGAGACCGAACAGGGAGACTCGCTGCAGGACTGCTGAAAGGTAAGTACAAGGGAGGGGGGGGGAGAGGAAGGGTAGATAGGTGGGGGGCGGCATTTTAAAATTCGCCCCAGGCGGCATTTTGCCTTGGGCCGGCCCTGCCAGGTATTCCCTACTACCTTTTTTGTAAAGTGGTACTACAAATATGTCCATTGTAGCAAAACCTCCTAAAATTGAAAACCTTAGTTTTGGTGTGGTTCAATGCAACCTCTCTCCTTATATTAAACCACACTGATTAATTATCACTGGAGCCTAAACCCTGACAGTGGCATTCAAAGTCAAGTCTCCATTTGTAAATACTAAAACCAGCACAGCCTCCTTCCATGTTGGCTCCTTTATCAATTGCCTAAAACACAGTCCCTGTAAAGAATTTAGAATGTCTCGACTCCTAACTGACCCAGCTGAATATATGGCCATCTGCAAGAAGCCCACCATCATACAGACATTGCTGCAGTGCAGGGTTTGCTTATGTATTTTTTTTTATTGTAGTATTTTATAATGAATTCAGATTTCAAAAACCCTGCCCTTTGCCATTCCGTACAATATAAAGCTGATATAATCACCACATGGGTCATTTACTAATCTAAAGTTTTAAGTTGTGTTGTATATATTTGTTTTCATCTTTATGAAACTTTCATTTGGCCAGAATAGTATTGGCAGACTGAAGCTGACAAAGGGATATAAGACTACTAAATATTCAATTTCTTATAAATAAATAAAAAAGCTAAAAAGAAAGATTAAACACTTTTTTTATGTACTTTATAGATCATTTGTTCCTGAACACAGAGCTTAGAGCTTCTGAAAGTATGGATCGACTAAGCCAAGCGGTGAGTGTGTATACACAGCAGAGTAAAATCATTTACAATTAACTCCAGCAGAATTATTAAAAGTAAATGATGAAGCAGAGTTTGATGGACAAGTTAGTGTTTTACTTAGTGAAGAATTACAAGTCTGAAACACAATAATCATTCAGTAGTCTTGGGCAGTGCACAAGACCCTAATAGGCAAATGAAATAGATGTTTTTTGGTGTAGATCCTGGACATTCTGGATCTGCACAAGAATCTATCCAACCAAAATGCATCTGGGCCTTGCTGAACAATTACTGGCATACTAGTCATGACCACCTGCCAGTGTGAAGTTCTGCTGTAAACCCATCCCATGCAAATTGTTACAGCTAGAATGAGGACTACAACTCTCATGATGCTCAAAGAGGAGCCTTAAAACGGTGCCTTTGATATGTGGGATATTCATTCATAGCACTCGAACAGCTACCAGTTGCTACTCCTACACTCTGAAGTCTTCACTGGGTAAAGTTTGACAGAATGTTTCACTGAAGTCTTAATCACAAGTTAGTAGATATTCCCTTTACTTTTATAGAATACCGGTACATAATATCCAGCATTGCAAGTGGATTCGACAATGTTGGGGAATATTTTAACACTTAGTGTAGGGAAACTTGTGAAAATGTCATCATTCCCTGGAGATGATTACTGAAAGCATCTACATTTAGGCATGAACTAGCTTTGCCTCAAATTAGTTTTTTGGTTTTTTTTTCCCCCTACAGGTGTCGGATTTGTCATGCCAGGTGCAGGAGCTGAGGGAAGGGTTGCATTCCCTCCGTCAAGCAGTTCACTTGTCTCTCCTGCCTTGCGGTGCCTCGCCATGCTACTACGGAGGAGACTTGCATACACACTGCAGTAGCGGCATACACTCCCCTGAGGACAGAATCAGTAATACCTACTCCTCACTTTACCATCCTCCAAGGGTAGAAAAGGCTTCCCAGATCTGTTACATACAGAGTTCTTCTCCCTGCTCAGAGGGCCATTTATCTTGGCTTTGGGCTCCCCCTACACCTTTGTGGTTGCATTGCACAGGATATGAAAAGAGAGACAAAAGTCAGTCAGGTCCAGCATCACTTGGCAATGAAGAGACACAAGATGTATCTGTCAAGAGAGACTTTGCCACCTCTGACCCGCACTCCCTGGAAATGCACTTGATACGTCCTTCTCACAGAGGGAACGGAGATACTGATCCAGCCGGCTGGGCCAGAGAGGAGGGCACGGGGCTGTAATGATGAAGATGTAGCAGAACATTATTTAAAACATCACCACAGTGACAAGAGCAAAGTGATTTCCACGATGACAATCAAAATGTTTATAATGAAGCCAGGTAATCAACAGCTGCTAAAAAATAGCACTTTAACAAAATGTTCTTAAAAGGGGTAGAACATGATCAGGGTTTAATCGAGGTAGATTTTCTTTTTAGAATTTCCTTCCTGTAAAAGAAAAAAAAACCTAAAACTCAGGTTGTAATAATGAGCACATTGTTTGCACTCCTACTTGGCCATAGATTCATTAAAACTTATTAAACCATCCCGTTTTCCCAAAACACTGTAGCACCCATTCTATATATTGCAATCACTTTTGTATTACAGGAAGGGTCTTTATTGAGACGTCAAGGACTTTTCCATGCAAATCAGGCTCACGCAACGTTAGTGCCTCCTTTCACCCAGTAGGACAGGATATAAGTTGATTAAGCTATCTAGAGGACCCACCCTAAGCCCTTCACCATGAA